>OY744549.1:23979883-24634883 GCA_963556195.1 Sepiola atlantica | reverse complement strand
CCACAAAAGCAATCTGCAACGGCATATTTTGTTCCCTACATTTCTCCTGAAGTTGTCTCAATGAAAATATCATGTCTACTGTTGATCGCCATGCCCTGAAGCCACACTGGGACTCAGGATACACACGCTCAGCAAGCGTTTGTACCCTTACAAGTAGTACCCTTGCATAAACCTTGCCCACAATACTTAGTAGAGATATGCCCTTGTAATTTTTGCAGTCACTCCGATCTCCTTTGTTCTTATAGAGAGTAATGATTTATGTGTCTCTCATGTCCTGTGGTACTTCACCTTCTGCCCAGCAACAGCAAAGAATATCATATATGGGTTTCAGGAGGACTGTCTTACACTGCTTGATGAGATGTGGAGGAATCTCGTCATTACCTGGGGCTTTGCCAGGGGCAATCTAGTCTATAGCTTTGTTTAGCTCAGAGATGGTTGGCATTTCATCGAGCTCATGCAGGACACTGAGTTGTTCCATTGTAGCAAGTGCGGACTCAGAGACCTCACTTGTCCTTGCATAAAGGTCAGCGTAGTGCTCCTTCCAGCGATCCATCTGCCTCCCCTTGTCAGTAATAATTTCTTCGGAGGAGGATTTCAAGGGGGCACACTTGCCCTGAGTGGGGCCCGTAGCAACCCTTATGCCTTCATACATGGTCCTGATGTTGCCTGTGGCAGATGCATTTTCAATGCGATGGCTAAGCTCCACCCAGTATTCATTGCCACAACGCCTGGCCATCTGTTTGGCCTCTTTTCTGGCTTGTCTGAGCTTGCACAGATTTTGATTGCTAGAGAGCCTGTTGTACTCGCACTGCATCTGCCTCTTTCTGTCGATATAAGGACTGAGTTCCTTGGACTTCGCCTCAAACCAGTCAGTTGACTTAGCTTTTTTCCTTCCAAAGGTGGCCAGAACACAGTTGTGCATTGCTCCCTTCAGAGACTGCCATCGCGTGTCAGCTGATTCAGACTTGATTGTGGAATATTCATTCTCAAATAGGTCCGCAAACTGCGATACAAGCGCAGGATCCTGCATGTTTGCAGTATTCAGATGGGGCTTTCCCTTAGCCTTAGAAAAGAGCATCTTTTTTTTAGGTGAGAGCCTAATTTTGCAGCAGACAAGCGAGTGGTCAGTATCGCAGTCAGCGCTGTAGAAGGATCTGACAACTCTGACAGAGTTGAGATTTGCGCGACGGATGAGCACAAGATCAAGTTGGTGCCAATGCTTACTTCGTGGGTGCCTCCAAGAGACCTTGTGCTGTGGCTTTGTGTCAAAGAATGAATTGGCAACACACAGTTCGAAGCGCGTGCATAGTTCAAGCAATCTCTGCCCATTTTCATTTATTTTTCCAGTATTGAATTTACCCAGACAGGCAGGCCAAGCTTCGTGGTCACCGCCAACCCGAGCATTGAAATCGCCGAGTAAAATTACTTGGTCCTTGGGAGGGAGCTTAAGGAGGGTAGCACAGAGACTCCCATAGAACACATCTTTAACATCAGGAGTGTCCATTAGAGTTGGGGCATAGACACTGATGAGTGTGACAGGGCAAGTGGTGGTGTTGAGTCTCATTGTGAGGATACGTTCAGATCCGTCTATAGGAGGTTCTACCATTTTTAATATGCTATTCCTCACAGCAAAGCCAACACCATGCTCCCTCCTCTCACTTTTTGGCTTACCATGCCAGAAGAATGTGTAATCTTTTTCGCGCAGGCTAGCAGCCTCAGCAAGGCGCGTCTCTTGGAGTGCAGCAATGTCTACGTCTAGTCTATGAAGTTCGTTGTTGATAACTGCAGTTTCCCTCAAATCATGTATGCTTATCAAGTCGTCTGAGATGCCAGTAAGCATGGTCCTGACATTCCAGGTTCCCAGTTTAAGAGCTGGACTCTTTGATGTAGATTTTGTATTAGCGCCTGGTGTTGTCGATTCATCTAATTTTTCGGCTTTTGGCCTAGCCCCACACACCCAGATGAAGCAGGTTAGACGGGCACGAGAAAGCACCTTATTAGCTGGGGGCTGCCCAGCTTGAGGAATGGGCGGTAGCTTTCTAATGAGGCACGAAGACCCCTCCCACCGTCGAAAAGAGGCCCCTGGCGCTCCTCATTACGGCCATTAGTCAGAGCTTATAACCGGTAAACTGCCTCTCATCCGTGTTGTGCTCCACCGAGGTAAAATCGATGGACTGGAGTGTCCTCTCCAAAAAAACAAAAAAAATGATATATTTCTAATTAGATTATAACTGATAAACTGCTTTTCATCCGTGTTATGCTCAACCGAGGTGAAGTTAATGGACTGGAGTGTCCTTCCCCTCCAGTGCAAGTGCTGCCAGGGCAAAAAATTTATATATATATATATATATATATATATATATATAAATATAGGAATGCAGATGCTGCCCAGTTATCAGCATTCCCCTCTATTTCCCGGTGATTACACAAGCGAGGCATACGGAATGACATCAGCTCGTCACACAGGGACGCAGGTTTTTTATAGAGTTGATCTCTCTAGGCATTGCCTTTATAAGGCTGGTAACCCCGGCCATTGTTCCTCAAAGTGGATCATCTGCCCAGCATTGTGAGTTGGGACCATAGCTAACAGAAATGCATCAGCTGCTCCTCAACCTTAAAGTCACATGCTCCCATGACTTTACCTTTAGTCCTTGGACATCAATGAACCTTCCCCCTAAAGGCATAGGGAATTTTGTAGCCCACTATGTGGGCATTCATGTAGTTTGTCAGGTCAGCCGAAACCTGGTACCGAAGTGGAGTCATCGCATGTATTGCGACTTCTTGGAGCCATACATGAGCTAGATATGCAGTGTGGACCAGAGGCTGCTGACCAGATACCAAAGTATCAGCGGCTGTCTTTCACCAAAGGTGCTACCACTCCTCCATATCCAACATAAAATATTCACTGTGTCCCTGGCAGGGTGGCTTCCGGGTACTATGCCTTGCCAAAGGGCAACCCGCGATTTTGTCCGGCACTGCTTATTGGATATTCGCAGCTAACCTTTATATTTAAAGGCCGTTCCCCTATCCGCAACCCGAGGAGCCGGTGGATGGGAGTTTTTCTTCACCACACCACATATATAATATATATAATATATATAATATATATATAATATATATATAATATATATAATATATATATATATATATATATATATATATATAATATCAATTGAAAATTGGTTCAATTACTTCCAGAGCACTGATTTAAAGAATTTGAAACATTTATTTTTTTAGTGGGGATATACTCAGAAGGGAAAATCCATTAACTTTCATTCTATTTCGTAATGTAAATAATTAATAAACAAAAAAATGTATTGGGGGTGGGATATATGCTAATTGTTAATACAGAAGACTATTCTGTTTATAGGTGACTACGATTGAGTCACGTGAGCCAAAATGCTGGCGCCGGGGGCTGGGCGGCTGGGCGGCGGTGGGCAAAAATCCATCAATCTTCATTCTATTTCGTAAGGTTAATAATTAATAAACAAAATAAATGTATTGGGGGTTGGATATATGCTAATTGTTAACATGGAAGACTATTCTGTTTATAAGTGACTACGATTTAGTCACGTGAGCCAAAATGCTGGCGCTGGGGGCTTGGCGCCGGTGGACGGCGTGGGCAAAAGTCCATCAATCTTCATTCTATTTCGTAAGGTAAATAATTAATAACCAAAAAAATGTATTGGGGGTGGGATGTATGCTAATTGTTAATATGGAAGGCTATTCTGTTTATAAGTGACAACGATTGAGCCAAAATTCTGGCTTCGAAGGCTGGGCGGCGGTGGGCGGCGGTGGGCGGCCTGGCGGTGGGTAAAACTGCTGCCGCAGACTAAGGGTTAGTGGTAGAATAAGTAAACTTTTCAGGAATTTAGCCCTTGCCAACAGTTAAGTGACAAGCAGCCATTTGTGTTTTTTCCTGCGTGTAAAGATTGTTTTGAACGAAATCAGTTTTTAAATAAATAACTTCAACAGTTTCAGCACATTGAAAGTATACAGGTCGGTATATAATTGTATTCAACTGCGTTTGGAATAAATAATTTCTCGTTGTTTTTATTTTTTATATTTTTCGGCTGCTTGCTCTACTTTTACCAAATACATACTCATTTTAAAATATGAAGGTGACTTAGGCCCTATTTAAAACTAGAGGTTAAAGAAAACAGCCCACTACTAAAAAAAAAACTTAGAAAAGTCGCTTTTATTTGCTTGAAAACAACAAGGTAAAAACTTGTTTTAAAATATTGATTTTAAAGAGTGGGTGCTGAGCCCGTATTTAAAACTCGAGGGGAAGTCCTGCTTCTTCTGAACGATCCTAACTTTCTGTTACTGAATTGTTCTTGCTTTGTGTCATTTTTTCAATAATCTCACTTGTGCTATTTTTACTGGTGCCATTTTTACCTGTGCCATTTTACCGGTGTCATTTTACCCTCGTCTTTTTTTACTGTGAAATATAGCAGGCAGCTCTACCTGTGCTGTTACACTTGCTGCTGAAAATGTTTTACTATTGGAAAATATTTATATCACGTTCATAAAATTCATTAATAATACAAGATTATGTCCCTCATTTAATTAAATAACTTTCGATCTAACTTGGACGGAAATACATGCACAGACCACTAAATCTGTGTTTTGTTTTTTTATGAAAATATAATGAAATAGCTTAATATTTTAATAGTAATTTTTAAAGCAAATATTTTATAACAATTTAGTAACAATAAAAGTGAAACGGCAACATAATCTAAAGCATTGAAAGAGAATAATAAAAACGTATAGAATAAATAATTTTTTCCGAAATAATTTTTTTTTATTCGCCGCCGCCAGAGAAATTCTTGAAGGTAGCTGTTGAAGTTGTCAGCGCTAGTCCCTCGCATTGCTCGTAATTTATTCTTTTCCGTTATTATTTTTTAACAGGTGACAAAATCATATTTTTGTATTTATTTCAAACACTTACATTATTAATGAAAACTTGTTCGTCAAGTCTCAAATTAATATGAAATAAAATAAGTTTTTTTATCATTTCTGATCATCCGTACTTGAAATTTACTGCAGGGTAAACCTGAAGTCAGCGCGGCAGTGTAATCTTCTAGAGTGGCGAAAATTGACGCAAAGCAAGAATAGTTTGGTAATAGGAAATTATGTGTAGGAGGGGCAGGACTGGTCTCCTTCCCCTATAATTTAAAATAGGGCTACGCCTTTCCATATTTTGAAATTAATATTTTAAAATAAGTATCTACTCTCTAGATTTTAAGCAAATAAAATCGATTTCACTACATTTGAGGGGCTTGGATTTATCTATAGTTCAAAATATGGATTAACCTCGCCATCAAGTCTACTTATTTAAATTATTGGTATTATTATAGATGAGCATTCTCGGCTATATCTCCCCACTCCCAATAAACAATGATGTTCTACTTTGTTCATGCGATTACTGAAAAACATTTTGGGAAAATAATTTAGAATTTAGAGTTGGGGATAAGTTTTGCATATACATATAACATAAAATGATTTCCCGGTTTCTTACCAGATAGCGTTTAAAGACATGTAGCCGTTTTAGTTAAATCTATGTTACACCATATTTTCTTTCTTTTGTTGACAGATGGGCTATAGCCAGTCGAAGTTATGGTTAGTTGTATGTTTAAGCGAGGTATTTAGGGACTGTTGCCATCTGGACATAGGTTTAGCATTTTGATATAAGGGACACTTCTATTGGGGGTAATGATAGCTATTGACACTAGGACTTAGAATTAGTGAGAGGGTTAAAGGAGAGTAAAAGTGATGTTGTCACTCGAACCTAAGGTTAGTGGTAATGTTAAAGGAGGGTTGTTTTTATACCCCCCCATTAAAACACACAACATATATTCCTTAACAACCCTCATGCCTAAATTTGTGTTACATGCACATAAAAAGGAAAAGTGTGATCATCTTACATCAAATTTATATGAGAAATTACTCTCCCTATTGTAAATTTTATTTTTACACTAAAGGTTTTCAGGATGTTCACACATAACTGCCTAAATAAAGTAGAATCTCTTTCCTGACGAGGGGGGAGGTGGAGGATGAATGCATATTTTTGTATAAATACACATTTTTTTAAATAAATATGTATGTAATTAATACATTCATTTGAGTATTTGTAAAAAGGAAAACATTTTCTGATGTTTATTTTATTCAATTTATTTCATATTTATAAAAAACTAGTTTCATTATTATTTATGTAAATAAACATATTTTCACATTTTCTTATGCGTTGACCTACATTTTTATATGTTTAAAATACGCAATACAGTTCTAGGAGGTCCACCTTCCCAGTCATTGCCTGCTCACCTTTGAGAAGAGGTTAATTTATTGCTAATCGACTGAGGCGCGCCTACTGGGTAATGCCGACGATGCTTCCCAGATTTTTTGTAGCCCAGAGTGGTCTTCCTCTTCAGTACTGGCTTTTTAACCTTCTTCCCGTCCTTGTGTCATATCTTACCGCTGTGGGAGGGAGATAAAAAATAAAAAGAATAAATAAATACACAACATACAAGGGATTGAATACCAACGTACACCGTCGACTGCTGAAAACATTCTTAGGCGAAAGTGGTAAAACCCGGGTGTTATCCCCTTACACCCAAATTTTAAATGATTAAAGAATATTCCACCACACCTGTAGCTTCCTGCAGCGTCTGCACCAGCTCCTTCTAGTAACAGCTGCTTCAACTTCTGATTGTGCCTCTTGCCTCAGCTTTCTGCAGGGCCTGCTTCAGTTTCTTCGAGCATCACCTACTCTAGCTCCTTCCAGCATCTCCTTCTTCAGCCTCCTGCAGAGTTTGCTCCAGCGCTTTTCACATACGACTGCTTCGACTCCTTATTGCGGTTTTGTGTCAGCTTTCCGCAGCGATTGCTCCAGCTCCTACCTGGAACGCCTGCTTCAGATGCTTCCAGCGGATCTTACTTCAGCTTCCTGCAGTGCCTGCTCCATCTCTTTCTAGTAACGACTGCTTTGACTCCTTATTACGGCTTTCCTTCAGCTTCTTGCAGCGTCTGCTTTTGCTCCTTCCGGCGGCTCTTTCTTCAGCTTCCTGCAGCGCCTGCTCCAACTCCTTACAGCAGCACCTGCTCTAGGTCCTTCCAGCGGCTTCTGCTTCAGCTTCCTGCAGAGCCTGCTTCAGCTCATTCCAGTAACGACTGCTTCAACTCCTTCCTGTGGCTCTTGCCTCTACCTTCCTGCAGTGTCTGCTTCAGTGGCTCTTTCTCAATTTATTCCGAGCAACGCCTGCTTTAGCTTCTTCCAGCAGCATTTGCTCCAACTTCTTCAGTGTCTGCTCCAGCTTCTTCAGCAGCTTCTTACATCAGCTCTTGCCCCAGCACTTTTTTAGCAACGCCTCCTTCTCTAGTTCAACTTGCTCCATGTAAACCTTCAACGTCGTAGATTTAACTACTGTAAGAGGCGAACATTAAACAAAAATACAGCTAATAACTGTCAACAATCTGTCGAAAATTTTATTTTCAACAGACTTACGTTTTTATTTGCTGTATTTTTGCTTAATTTTCGATTTTCACATCGCGGTTTTTATTTCCGAGGTTTCACATCGAGTAAAATCCAGCGCCATCTTTAATCCTTCTGGTTTGCAAGGCTCTGAATACATGCATAACAAATGTAAATAAAGCGGTTTAAAATACCTTAAAACACAACAAAAATAGGCATATAAATAGAAAACTAACTTTTATTACATTTGGTAGCAGTTTTTTTCGCTTTTCACTGCTTTTAATACTTTTTTATCATGAGATATACAAAAAAACATGGCGTGAGAGCTAAAGGTAGTACTTCCGGTTCTTTTTTCTTAAAATCTCGATTATTCTAGAATATTTAAACAATTCAAATGTGTTTTTCTTCTGATTGCATGGTTCCTTATTTAATAATATTTAAAAAAAAACATCACTTTTATCGCCTATACAGAATTTTTTATAGCATTATGTTGAGTGTTCACACCTTCGAACTCATCATTTCCCTGGAAAATCTAGACAATCGCCAAATGTTTTACAGTTGAAAAATAGTTATATCACCTTTATAAAATTAAACAATAATACAAGATAATTTCATTCATTTGAAAATAACCCACATAAAAACGTCTATTTAAATAGTAAAATATTAGACACTTGTGCACTTGAGGAAACAGCTGAATTTATTTGTTTTCAATTGTAAAGAGTTACATTCAAAACAGCGGCGATAATCCACATTGAAGCCCCCAAAATCGTTTTAGTTTATGATTTTTAACAATTTTAAGTGTTATAAATTTTTTATAACATTTTAAATTCTAAAAAAATTCAGAAACTGTTTCATTACGATGTTAAAAAAAAACACTGAATATTTTAAATTAAAAAACAGTACACTTTTTTTTATAAAAATATCACTTACCATTTAAAATTATTTTTAAAAATCTCATTAAATTCTCATACACTATTACAATTTTTTTCTTTCAGAAACTATATTTTATTAAATTAATAAATAAATGTATAAAAATGTTTTAATCTATTGGTCGTTACGTTACTTCCGGTTGATTATCTGTCTGAATGTGGATTATCGCCACTGTGTTTAACATAACTCTTAAAAATTGAAACCAAATAAATTAATCTGTTTCCTCAAATGCACCAGTGCCGAATATTTAAATGATTGAATAATATTTCCACCTGAAATTAAAGAAGATCGACACAATTGCAAAATCGCTTTGTTTTATGTCTATTTTCATTTTCTGCGAACCTGCATTTCCCTGTCGCCATTTTGAATTATACACTTATATCCGTTTTAACTCGAACACTAGAGAACATTATATTTTAGAAATACTGTCGTCCTTTCTTTAACAGCTTATGAAAAAGTAAGTATTACTTGAATTTCTTTGTTTTACGATTTTCTGAAAAAATATTCTAAAAAAACCTTGTTTTTGTTTTAAACTCATAGTAATTTGAGATTTTTCTATCATCATCTTCGGTTTAACATAAACAAACAAACAAAAACGATGCCGATAATCATAAACTCGTTTCTTTAATCAGCTTATGAAAAAGTAAGTATTACTTAAATTTCTTTGTTTTACGATTTTATAAAAGGTATTTTTCAATTCATATTTATTTGAGATTTTTAATCATCATCTTCGGTTTAAAATAAACAAACAAACAAAAAAAAACGATGCCGATAATAAACTTATTGATAGTAAAGCATGTAAAACTGCGGTTATAGTTGAAGTAAATATTCAGATAAAATTAACTGTTTGAAGTGAAATGAAGAGTCTCTACTAAATGGAAAGTGTTCCTTCGCTTTATACATTTAGCAATTATGTAGGGTTTTTATTTTGAAGTAAACTAGCAAATATATGCTCCCACCGGCCGCATATTGTTGCTAGTTGTTTTATTGGTGCTTGTTGCTTAAAAGTACGAAAACAAGTTTTTTTTTTGTCTTTTACTGTTTGAGAGGTAAATAAGGGGAAGTAACTCTTATCAACTGTTGTTATTTCATGTAACGTAATTTGCAGAAAATTATTTCCAGTCGGATATTTTTGCCAGTTGTTTTATTTTATTGCTCAGTAAAATTTTTTGTTGTTTTTTTAAGAAAGAAAATCACCCCATCCTTTATTTTAATAAATAAAAACGGAATAATAAAAACAGTTTTGAAACAAAATTTACCCTTTACGGCGTCAAATGTAAAACAAAACAAATCCTAACTCACTTGAGGTCGTAAAAAGATGATACTATTTGAGGTTTTTCAAATCGAAAAACAGTGTACGTAAAATAAAATCAACAATTAAAATAAAAAAAAATACAGTTATTTAATTGCTCAATAAAATGTGTTTGGTTTTTCTTACAAAAAATTGTAATTTTTTAATCAATTATTTTTTAAATGAAATAATTTAATTTTATGAATGTGTGCTTTAAAACATAATTTCTAATAATATTTAAAAACAAAAAGAAACACAAAAGGTTTTAATAAAAAAAATCAAATGAAATATATCATTTTTGAGCGACTCGCACGATAAATTTAAGAGAATCTGTTGTTTACATGTTATTAATCAAAGAACGCGCCACCGCCTTGTTTCTTTCTTGAAATATAACTTTTTGTGCGTTATTTCGAACATTATACTTAATAATCAGATGGCGTGTAAATTACCCCCCCCCCCCACAAAAAAGGATGATGTATTGCCTGGGAGGATGGTATAATGACAACAGAACTGATACTACACTAACTCCCGTCTCAAAAAAAGTAAAGGGGAAGGTAATCACTGGAAAGGTTTTATGATGACTACAGAACAAGTACTATATCTCCTCCCAACAAAAGGAGTAGGTAATGCCTGGGAGGATAGTATCATGAAAGCAGAACGGATACTACACTACAGGCACACCTTTAAAAAAAGGGGGGGGGTAATGCCTGGGAAGATGGTATCATGAAAACAGAACAGATACTACACTACCTCATCACCTCTCAAAAAAAGAGGAGATAATACCTGGGAGGATGGTATAACAACAAACAAGATACTACAGTGCCTCTACACCTCTTAAAAAAGGAAGAGGTAATGTCTGGGAGGATGGTATAACAACAAACAAGATACTACAGTGCCTCTACACCTCTTAAAAAAGGAAGAGGTAATGCCTGGGAGGATGGTATAACAACAAACAAGATACTACAGTGCCTCTACACCTCTTTAAAAAGGAGGAGATAATGCCTGGGCGGATGGTATCATGACAAAAAAGCAGATACTACACGACATCTATACCTCTAAAAAAAGGAGGAGATAATGCCTGGGAGGACAGTATCATGACAACAGAACAGATACTAACGTACACTATTCCTCTTAATTGAGCATTGAAAGATAGTATATTAGTCTGAAATAGTATATACTATACTATTTCATGATAAGGTCAATAGTCTTAAATAGTATAGTTTTGGCTTCAAACAGACAGACAGAGGGATACATAATCTCCATTATCAATAGATATGCTATGATAATCATACATTTGATTAATAATTTAAATGTTTGGAATAAAAAATATGCGCTCATAATAATACATTTGATTAATTATTTTTTTGTTGAGGTGGTATGTTTTCACAAATTGTTTTTTTAAATTTTAATGGGCACTCCAGAAGATAACACGGCTGCACTGGCTACCGGTTTACCCTGCAGAAAATGTAGCTTTAGTATCAAGTATGGATGATCAAAAATAATTTTTTAAACTTTTTTATTCATATATGACAATATAATAAAATCTTTGTTGCCGTTTAACAAAATACAAAAAGACGTTTCGAATCTTTGTTTAAAACAATGTTTTCTTATGTTTTTGTTACTAAATTGTTATAAAATATTTGCTTATTTTGTATATCTATATGAATATATTATATAGTTTTTTTTTGTCCTTGAAGCTTGAAGAAATTCGTCACAGTTTTTCGAATATGATCCAAAGTTTTGGAATAGGAATTTAATGTTCGACAGTGTCATCAAAAGTTCCCTTAGGTTCTATTATGTTGCAAGTATTGAATGTTACAACAAGCTGTTTTCAAGGACGATTCATTCAGGCCTAATTTTGTGAGATAATTACCAACATCTCCATATAAACATTTCACATGATTTTAACCTCTATAGTATTGCAAATTCATCCCTCTACTGATATATAACATATGTGTATCATTGGTTAAACTCACTAGAATGAGTTCATTGCGGTTCTCACTGTAAATTGGTCTGACTGCGTAAATGTGTATGCTTATACCAACACATTGAATCCTTGTTTGGTTCAAAGATACTGATTTATTCCTTATTCGGTGATTGAAGTTGTTGTATCTTATGTATCTGGGGAGTGGGGAAGGTCTTGGTAGCTATTACATGCTCACATATGGGGTTTCTAATGAGTGCTGGAAATAATGGTGCGTGGAAGAGAAAATAGTGTCTTGGTGCCCCTATTTTGTAAAGTCTTAATGAAACAAAGTAGTGATCAAACCTATAGAAAGAAAGAGAAATAGAAAGAGAGAGAAATTAATAGATAAAGATCCATGCTTACAGAAACACACCCAAGAATCTAATTTTGAGAAAAGATGATATCATGAGCGAATAGAGCTGCATTTCTATATTAGGCCTTGACAACCGATAGGAATGTTTATTGACTTGAGTCATCCTATACTAATAGGCATGTTAAACGTTGACAAATTCTGAGCTTCAGATGTGGTGCAATGATTTATCATGTTTTTACTAACGGCTGAATATGTATCTGGATCGCAACACTTGTATACATATATAGCACATGGTATTCCCGAATGGTCAACCTTCTGGTACTGGCTAGGCTCAACGTTGCTTACTTACGGTGATCTAACAAAAACAGGTGTGTCAATGTGATTATGCCGCATATATGTAAATGTGGTTATGCTGTATATAATGTTTATTGGCACAGGCTAAATAGTGGTATGTGTCACATTCTGGTCAATGTCATGCATAGGGCATTTCCACCATTGAGTCATGTGTCATGAATATTACTTATGCTGGATTATTATATTTACACTTCAATTACCTCTGTCCAAATGGTTAAGCCATCTTTCTGGCACTCTCATTGTACCATTTAATAGTTAAAATGGGTGATTTCTCTTTCGCTATGATTATTTTCCTTTTTTGGATAACATATCTAGTTTTTGGTACACGTTCTTCACATTTCTTATCCCACAATAAAAAGAAACCACTGTAGATGGCGAGCAGCTTTTATGATATGAGTGTGAATTTTTCATATCTTCTACAGTGGTTACTATTGTGCAATCGTGCAGGTCTTGGCTTTCTGGAACCATCATCAATAGTCGGACCCCTGCACATTAGATAATGTGACAGAGTACATTGTGTTGTAGAGATTAAGTGTCATATTATTTGGCATTTCTTGACTGGAACATATATAGATCTATGAGAGTTGTAGACTCTGCCAATAGTAGAGTGTGCAACATGCATCATTTGAACAAATTGATCTTGTCAATCTGTGTGCAGGAGGTATATTCAGTCCTATTCATGAGTGCAAACTAACAGTGGTCAGTTTTTGATGTTAATTGAAATGACAAAAAAGTTTTAAAAGTTATCCGTTTCTGAATTCTATCTACTGGTTCAGATAAAATATCAATGAACAAAACACTCTGAAATAACAACAATAATATGTTATGGTTTTGAATAGATAAAGTTTTAAGAATTAAATCATTTCTAAATATCTAAGTTGTTGGCATGGAAACGAAGAATGCATAACTTGCAATGAAAAAAATCTCTGTGAATGAAAAACTATTCAAAATGTACTTATTTGAGAAATTAATATTTTTACAATCAGTTATGGTTTTGAGATGGTCGTATTTCGAAAAAGGCAACGGTTTGCAAAATCGAGAGGACAGAAATCTCTACTAGATTTAAATGCAGGTTTTTGATAGAGTTTACAATACAGTTTTTGAAAACATCTTTTTCATCAGTTGATTTTGATTCTGGTTTTTGACGAGTCTGATCAAATCTGATAACTTTGAGAATAGATAAGAAGTCGCCTATAAAAGAAATTTACCCTTTCTAGTGGCAGAATCAAAAACTAAAACTTATTTTAGTTAGAATGTATATAAGAGAAAAGCGGACGGCTTTTCTCATGAGCTTAGAGCACCAGGTTACATAACATTTCACATTACTCATTTCGTCTTTTCTTCTTTTTTGCCAAAGTGATATGAGGATATCGTTTCTTTTATGTTTCAACTTGCTATTTTGAAAGGTATTTTAGTTGGAAATCTATAGTTTTTTCCCAAAGTTGTTAAGAAAGATTTCGATTGATTATTCCAGATTTTTTAACAGGAGAAGTTGGTTTAGAATTTTCCATGTCTGTGATAAAAAAGTTTTCTTTTCAAATAAAAATTCTGTAATATTAATTATTTATCATCGAAACTGAACGACAAAATATTTCGTTTGTTGAAATTGATTGCGTACAAATATAAAGTATGTGAACATTTTTTGATAACATATTTTCGTTATTTACAGATTGAAATTATTACAGAAAAGGATGATTGGTTATTTTCGGTTTCACAATAATTGAGAAAAGTCTGCATCAATAACTCACTGCCACATATTTTTTCTGTCTGTACGTTTATCATTATTTTCAAAGAATGTCTGTTTTAGAAACCATGTACAGGCAGTTTGGAAAAAACTTTTTATCCTGAAAAATGTGCAAATCAATATTTTTTCCAGTAATGTGCTTTCACAAGACATGAGAGTACACACAGAGCGGGTGAATACGTTGTATTTGATAGGATGCTTAATTTCCAGCAAAATATTGTAGAAAATATCGATAGTAACTCATTGAATGCATATTTGGACTCATCAATGTTGATCTCTGACAGGAAAAATACAAAAGAATGGTGAATGCATATACTTGTCAACTACATAAATCTGAATTTTCAGTGAGTTCTATTTTCAAAAGACGTAACAAAGCCCCGCATGTGTCAAATAATATTTTGTCGATTTGTATGTTCAGAGTCCTTGTCTGAAAAATCACATGTAAATACACAAAGGTGAAAAACCCTTCCATTGTAACATTTCTGAATTTGTATGTTCACATAGTTCTAATCTAATAATTCACATGTCAATACACACTGGTGAGATGTTGTCTCAAGTACAAACACTAAGCTGGATACTCTAACCAGACTAGATGCGTTCTTGTCCTGGAATCCGGTAAGACAAAAAGACCACAAGAAAAATATACTGTAACATAATAAACTGATCAATTAGAGAAAGGAAAATTGATGTTCTTTACTTCTATGTTAATTTACCATTTGAGAGGTTATGGAAAGCTTTCATTGAACTCTCAGATATCTATGTATCTCATATAGAGATCTAGTGTTAGTCCCAGGAGAGGCCACTTGTTTTCTGAGAATTTACACTAAAGTAAAATGAACAAAAATGAGAAAAGATACTCTTGCAAAGTTTGGGAACTACATTTTCTCAGTGTGTCAATCTGACAGCACACATGCAAATACACACAGGTGAGAAACCCTATTCTTGTAAGGTGTGTGGTACTGCATTTTCACACAATACAAATTTGAAACAACACATGCGAATACACACAACATGGTCCCTCGATGAAATAAACATCATACCGGTTGTAGTGGGGGCAACTGGTCTGGTGAAAAAAAATCTAAGTAAATACTTAGAAACAATCCCCGGAAAACCAAATTGTAGGGAAGTACAGATAGCAGCCCTAAAAGGAACCACATCTATCCTTAAGAGAGCCCTCGGATATAAATTTTACTCATAGGGAAATCAAGTGTTAGCCTCAAGAGTAGGCCCCTTGATCTCTTTAGATAAACTAAATTAAAATGAAAAAAAAAAGTGAAAAACCCTATTCTTGCAAAGTTTGTGGAACTGCATTTTCACAGCATTCCCATCTGAAAACTCACATGCTAATACACACAGGTGAGAAAAACTCACATGTCAAAAGAAAAACTCACATGTCAAAAGTCCAATTTCTTGAAAAGCAATGCCTTCTCCACGGACCAAATTTCCAAGATGAAAGTAGATATCCGTAAGATGGATGAAGATAAGCTTTGCCCAATCAGCAACCCCTTGCCTGTGCCGGGGTATTGTGAGGCCCAATCAAAGGGCAGTAGAACAGGATCTCCACTGACCCAGTTACCTGACATAAAAACACCGAGCCCAAGCCTAGCACCAACAAAGCAGATGCGTCCCAAAGAAAGTACACCACTAAACAATGTGCCTTCGTTTCAAGGGTCGCCCTCTACAGGCAAGTGTGAAGATGAAGAACACCACCCTGGGCAAAAGAGCCAACACAATGCCCCGCCTGAACAAGCGACACTGGATACAGACCAGATGGAACTGGAGGAAGAGCTGGCAAACATGGTAGAAATAACACGAGACCTGGCTGTTGGAGATCGACCAAGACTGGTAAAAATCAACAGTAATAAAGCCTTCAAGACCCTTGCCACAAGGGTTAATGATGCCCTTACAAGGATCGTACCAACAAATGCATCTCTAAGTGAGATAAACCATGCAACTTTTGGGGCAGCATGGTTCATGCAATCCAAACTTTTACCCCAACACCAAGATAGAAAAAAAGAGGGAAACTTGAAGAGCAAAGCTTATGAGCCAGCCTGGAAAAGTAAACTCCAACAAAAGATTGATAATTTGAGAAAAGAAACCGCTCAAATATCTACCTTTCTGACAGGTAAACACCCAGGCGAAAAATTGAAAAAGAAGGTGAGGAAACTTAAAACCAAGTATTCCCTTCAAAGCCCACCGCAGCTTAGAGCTAAGATAGCAGAAAATCAAGCTGAAATAAAAGCCTTAGCTGCACAAATAAAAACAAAACAAAAAAATATGAGTCAAAAAGAATAAATCAACTCTTTGCGACTAATCCTAGGATGGTGTATCGGAGCCTCATAGGAGACGAAATAAAAGTCTGCTCTCCACCTACCCAAGAAGAAGTTGAAAACTACTGGAGGCCACTCTATGAGGACCCCAAACAACACCAGGAAAAAGAATGGATCAACACCATTAAAGAGGACAACAAGGAGAAACCAAAGATGCCAGCCCTGGAAATCACCAAAGAAGTTGTCTGCAGGAAAGTAGCCCAATATAGTAATTTCAAGACCCCAGGAATTGACAATATCCCAAATTTCTGGCTGAAAAAACTGACAGCACTTCATCATCACTATGCCAAGGCATTCAATAGAATCATCACTGGTGATGAGGAGCCACCGGAATGGCTTACTGTAGGCAACACGTCCCTTATTCCCAAAAGTGAGGAGACCCATTTGGTTAACAAATACAGGCCTATCTGCTGCCTAACTACAACCTACAAGCTGCTAACAGGTATTATTGCTGATGCAACATATGAACATCTAGCTGCCGGCGACTACCTTGAAAGTGAGCAGAAGGGATGTACCAGGAAAAGACTTGGCACAAAAGACCAACTCCTTGTAAACAGAACAATCCTGGAGGACTGTAAAAAGAGGCAGAGAAACCTCTCAATGGCCTGGATTGATTACAAAAAGGCCTTTGATAGTATACCTCACTCCTGGATACTCCGCTGTTTGGACTTGTACAATGTCCATGAAGATATTAGGTCATTCCTCCAAATGCAAATGACCAGGTGGCGTACATCAATCATGCTTCACCATATGGAAGGAAAAATTCAAACTCCAAACGTTAAGATTCAGAGAGGAATATTCCAAGGAGACAGCCTCTCACCGCTTCTTTTTTGCCTCACAATGGATCCACTGAGTAAGCTGCTTAAACGATCCAATGCTGGATACAACCTTAGCCGAGGCAGAAAGAAGGATGAAAATAAAAAAATAAATCATCTCCTCTTTATGGACGATCTCAAACTCTATGCAGAATCTGAGAAACAACTAGTCTCTCTGATAGAAATTGTAAAAAATTACACAGAAGACATATGCATGGAGTTTGGATTCGAAAAATGCGCTAAATGCACAATAAAGAAAGGGAAAAAGACAGCATCAGAACATCTTAATATTAATACTGGCTCTATTGAAGCCATAGGAGAAGATGCTGTCTATAAATACCTTGGAGTAGAAGAGAATGAGACGCTAGAGCACGGAAAGATGAGAGAGAAGGTACAGAGAGAATATACTAAGCGCCTGAAAAAAATCCTCACATCTGAACTCTCATCAAAAAATAAAATAACTGCCATAAACCAACTGGCAATACCTGTCGTCTCCTACGGGTTCGGCATTATCGATTGGCCACAAGGCTACATCAACAAACTAGACACAAAAACTCGGAAAATGCTTGCCTTAAATAAAGTCATTTACCGACATCAGTGTATGGACAGACTTTACTTACCGCGAAGAGAAGGTGGTCTGGGCCTCATTGAGATCAATCATGCCTACCGAGCCTCAATGGTCAGTGTGGGACAATATATAAAGAGCTCCTGTGATCAAAAAATGAGAATGGTGAATGAACATCACACCAAATACCTTCCTCAGCAGACCTCAACAACAAAACTAGCCGATAATTTCAGTGGTAACACACTGGAGAACACTAGCGAAGATGATAACAACCCAGCAACCCTGATCGCGCGCAAGAAGAGGGAGGAGTACACGAAAAAGGAGCTGAAGACCAGACTAGAAGGATGGCGAAATAATAAAAGAGCAGGAAAGTTCATTGAAGAACTCAACCAGAGCTATATCGACAAGGAGGCTTCACTACAATGGCTCAAGAGTGGCAACTTCCCGTTCGATGAGGAACGGATATTAATAGCGGCACAAGACCAAGGCCTACTTACTAATGGATTTAAGAAAATGGCGGGTCTACAAAAAACTGACCAGTGCAGGTTCTGCCACTCTGCCACCGAAAGTCCAAGCCACCTAATGTCTGGATGCAAGATCCTTTTGGCTGATGGCCATTACACTGCCCGCCACAACAAAGTATGTAAATACCTTCATTGGAAGATCTGCGGAGAGATGCAGCTAGAAAGATCACTGAACATCTGGGAACATGAACCCCCACCCATAACATCGAATGGAAAAGTGACAGTGTTCTATGATAAAGACATACAGGCAGGCAGATACATAAAAGACAAGGCCATCAAACCAGACATTGTCATCTGGAACAAACCAGATAAAACTGCTCTAATCATTGATGTAACCGTCCCAAATGACTATGGTCTCAATAGAGCCGAACGGGATAAAATAACAAAATACCAAGATCTCAAAAATGATCTAAAAATAACATGGTCCCTTGATGAAATAAACATCATACCGGTTGTAGTGGGGGCAACTGGTCTGGTGAAAAAAAATCTAAGTAAATACTTAGAAACAATCCCCGGAAAACCAAATTGTAGGGAAGTACAGATAGCAGCCCTAAAAGGAACCACATCTATCCTTAAGAGAGCCCTCGGATATAAATTTTACTCATAGGGAAATCAAGTGTTAGCCTCAAGAGTAGGCCCCTTGATCTCTTTAGATAAACTAAATTAAAATGAAAAAAAAAAAGTGAGAAACCGTATTCTTGCAAAGTTTGTGGAACTGCATTTTCACAGCATTGCAATCTGAAAACTCACATGCGAATACACACAGGTGAGAAACCCTATTCTTGCAATGTTTGTGGTACTTCCTTTTCACACGATACAGGTTTTAAACAGCATATGCGAATACACACAGGTGAGAAACCCTATTCTTGCCATGTTTGTGGTACTGCATTTTCACAGCATTACAATCTTAAAACTCACATGCGAATACACACAGGTGAGAAACCCTATTCTTGCGAAGTTTGTGGTACTGCATTTACACAGCCTTTCAATCTTAAAACCCACATGCGAATACACACAGGTGAGAAACCCTATTCTTGCAAAGTTTGTGGTACTGAATTTTCACAGCACCACCATCTCAAAACTCACATGCGAATACACACAGGTGAGAAACCATGATATTGTGAAGTTTGTAGAACTAAATTTTCAGTCAGTTCTCATTTGAAAAAGCACATGCGAATACACACAGGTGAACAGACCACAAGAAAGATATACTTGACTGGTCAGTTGGGGAGAGAAGAAATTAGTTTTAACTTTTTACTAACTCAGTGCTTGAGAAATAAAGGTGAATTTTAATAGAATATTCGGCTATCTATGTATCTCATATAGAGATAAAGTGTTAGCCCCAGGAAGGGGCCCCTTTGATTTCTGAGATCTTCGACTGAAGTAAAATTAAACATTAAGTGAAAACCCTTATTCTTGTAAAGTTTGTAGTACTGCATTTTCACGCAATAAAAATTTGGAACAGCACATGCGAATACACACAGGACCATCTGTAAGAAACTGAATATCAGATGTAGCAGCAGGCACTGAGAACATCTACCTGAGAAAACTGTGGGGAATGAGACATACACCATCCATTATGACCATGAAATCCCCACAGCTACTTATCTGGAAAACGCAGCTGTCAAATCTGACATTGTAATATGGAACAAGAGAGAGAGAGTGACAACTTTGGTTGAGGTCAGTGTTCCTAATGATGGGGGCCTAAATAGAGCTGAAAGGGAGAAAATAAAATATCAGGGTCTAATGTATGATATGAAAAGAAACTGGAACCTCAAAGAGATCTCTACCATTCCAGTTATCATAGAAGTCACTGGACTCATGAAGAAGAACTTGAAAAAAGTATTTAGCAAGTATACCTGGTGAACCAAGTGCAAGAGAAATCCAAACAACTGCACTCAAGGGAACAGCCAGAATCCTGAAAAGAGCTCTCGGTTGGAGTCTGTAAATAGCAGGTGATCGTATGGCATTTGGAAGAATGCCCCGTCCCCAGCAAATGAATGAAAATAAAAAAAAAGGGAAGTACAGATAGCAGCCCTAAAAGGAACAACATCTATCCTTAAGAGAGCCCTCAGATATAAATTTTACTCATAGGGAAATCAAGTGTTAGCCTCAAGAGTAGACCCCTTGATCTCTTTAGATAAACTAAATTAAAATGAAAACAAAGTGAGTTTGTATAACCTACTAGACCCTATCCTCGAGTTTCTTCGGTCTCTCTGTACAAAGGTTTGTAAGGACAACCTGACATGAGGATACTTACCCCTACAAGTAAAACCTGACCAACTATTCAAAATTACATAGTACCCGCAGCACAAATAAGATCCCCTCAGCACGGCTATACACTTGCTCATACGAGGAATAGCACATCTTCTAGTGATGTTACTTCACGTAACATCACGTAGCTGGATACTCCACCAGACTAGATGAATTCTTGTCCTGGAATCCGGTAATACCAACAGACAAAAAGAAAGATACACTATGACATACTTTACTGGCCAGTTGGGGAGAGAAGACATTTATTATTCTTAACTTTTTACTAATTCAATGTTTGAGAAATAAAGGAGAATTTTAAAAGAATATTCGGGTATCTATGTATCTCATATAGGGATCAAGTGTTAGCCCCAGGAAGGGGCCCCTTGATTTCTGAGAACTTCAACTGAAGTCAAATTAAACAGTAAGTTAACTAGATGAATTCTTGTCCTGGAATCTGGTAAGAACAAGATACAACACAAAATATATATTATAACTTAGTTAACTGGTCGGTTTGAAAAAGGAAATGTAATGTTATAAGTTTCTTACATATTCAATGTTTTGAAGTAAACGAGATCTTTTATAGAATATTCCAATATCTATGCATCTCATATAGTGATCAAGTGTAAATCCCAAACACAGGTGATAACAAGTGATAGTTTAGCCACTCGTCAAAACTTAAAAGTTTAAAGCATCTGACGTAAGGTTCTGCTTTAGGACGACTACTGCACAATGTAAAATAACAGAATGTGTATACATTTCCACTAGACCATCAATCAAAAGTCTTCCTCCGATGTAGCATCAAGTCCTTTGAGAATATACCAGAAAGAATTGTTGCAAATAAGTCACACATCACCCAATATGACTATACAATCATTACAGCTACATACTTTGAAAATGCAGCTGGTAAACCTGACATAGTTATGTGAGACAAGAGGGAGAGATCAATGTGTTTTTCTGAAATAAAATTATTAGCTCATCAGTAAAAAGCACAAAATTATTGATCCAGTAAATATCTATTAATAAATTTATTGTACAAGAATATCCGATTTGCTATGTGTTTGAAATTAAGCCACCTTAAATGTTTTAAATGTACAACTACATTAGTATAAAAATAGGGGAAAATGTATTCATTAAAATATTTAAATTCGTAATAAAAACATTCATTCATTATTATGGACATTTTCTGTGTGCGTGTGTCTGTTTGTCGGTCAATCACAATTTTTGATGAAATATCGAAACTTCTTTTAGAAATGAAAAATAAGTTATTCATACTTAATAATACATTTCGAACAAATAAAGTGGATACTATGACTAAAAATCGAAACAGAAACCTTGAGATCTTCAGTATGATGTTCTACGAATTGAGTGATTTAGATTTTCTTATGAATAGATCGAGAAAAATAATTCATACTACTCGACATATGTGCCTTTTTAAAAAATAAAATTCATTGTTTTGATGAATTAAAATTTATAATAAAAGTGTGAGAAATTTACTCGACCATTTAGTTTTAAAAATATTGGTCCGGTTAAAAGAGTTGCAGAAGCTATATGAACGATATATAATCCCTGAAGTGGATGGACGATTAACATTTCTCAAGGCGCCATAAATAATGAAATACTATATAATAACATTTAAAATCGCTCTACATGTCGACCCCTTATTCTTTTTGTGTCCCCAACAAAATCAATGTTACAAAAATGTGCCTATATTCCCTTCGATGAAATTCTGAAAATGAATAAATCAGCTTTTTTGTGTTGTTTCCAAATAAATGCTAGACATACACACAGGATATTGGTTTGTTGAATTCTTCGATTTACCTAAACCTCTCTTATATTCCTTTTTAATGTCACAACTTGATTTTATTTCTTGAAGACAATAGAGTAAATGGTAAAAGTGCGGAATAGTTAACAGTTGAGAACTCGTGAAAAAATAACAACCACGAAAGCCTCATACTAAACGCATTAAAATTTAATTATCTACCAACCTGTATACTTTTAACATGCTGAAACTGCTTTAAAGTGTTTTATCTCAATATTTTTAAGCTGTCTTTACGATACACGGGAAAAATATTCACTTGCCACTTTAATGTTGGGGAGCTTTATTCTTGAGAATTGATCAAAAAGATCACTTACCCTACCACTAACCGTAAGCACGCAGGGGGGTTGAAACTCAGACTAAGGGTTAGTGGTAGAACAAGTAAACCTTTCAGGAATTTTACCCTTGGCAACAGTTCAGCGACAATCAGCCATTTGTGTTTTCGCCTGTGTGTAAAGATTGCTTTGAACGAAATCAAATTTTGGAATAGATAACTTAAACACAGTTTCAGCACATTGAAAGTATACAGGTCGGTAGATAATTGTATTCAACTGCGTTTGGAATAAGTAATTTCTCGTTGTTTTTATTTTTTATATTTTTCGGCTGCTTACTCTACTTTTACCAAATGATTACATACTTATTTTAACTTATTTGACTTAGATCCTATTTAAAACTAGAGGTTAAAGAAACCAGCCCACTACAAAAACTTTGAAAAGTAGCTTTTATTTGCTTTAAAACAACAATGAAAAAACTTCTCCTGAACGATCCTAACTTTCTATTACTGAATTGGTCTTGATTTGTGTCATTTTTTTTCTATTAACTCACTTGTGCTATTTTTACTGATGTCATTTTTACCTGTGCCATTTTTCCCTCGTCTTTTTTTACTGTTCAATATAGCAGGCAGCTCTACCTGTGCTGTTACACTTGCTGATGAAAATATTTTACTATTGGAAAATATTTATATCATGTTCATAAAATTCATTAATAATACAAGATTATGTCCCTCATTTAACCAAAGAACACTCGATCCAACTCGGACAGAAATACATGCAATGAACACTAAATCTGCAACCCCTGTCCATAAGTTGGCTAGCTTTACATTTGTCGGTATGTTCTGGGTTACTCAGTAAAAATAGAACCAAAAACAAATGGTACGGTAAAAATGGCCGAAATTAATAAATAGAAAAATGAAACAAAGCAAAAATAATTTGAAAGGTTTTTGTTTATATTTTCATAAGTTTAAAGTACGGATAATCAGAAATGATAAAAACATTTTTTTTATTTATATTTATTTGAGACTTGACAAATACATTTTATTAATAATGTTAGTGTTGAAATAAATACAAAAACATGATTTTGTCACCTGTTCAAAAGTAAGAACGGAAGATTTAGAATTGTATTTTTATTATAATAAAATGAGTTGTTAGCAAAACACATTATTAAATATGTGTTTTGATTTTTTTAATGAAAATATAATACGAATCTTTAATAACAAAATATCTTCTTTTTTATTGATATAATACAAGTTTTGGAATGTCTTTTATTTTGTGAAACAGCAACATAATATATGTGTTTTGATTCTTTTATGAAAATATAATAAAATAGCTTAGTATTTTTAATAGTAATTTTTAAAGCAAATATTTTATAACAATTTAGTAACAATAAAAGTGAAACATCAACATAATATATGTGTTTTGATTTTTTATGAAAATATAATAAAATCGCTTAGTATTTTTAATAGTAATTTTTAAAGCAAATAGTTTAAAACAATGTAATAACAATAAAAGTGAAACAGCAACATAATATATGTTTTGATTTTTTATGAAAATATAATAAAATAGCTTAGTATTTTAATAGTAATTTTTAAAGCAAATATTTTATAACAATTTGATAACAATAAAAGTGAAACAGCAACATAATATATGTGTTTAGATTTTTTATGAAAATATAATAAAATAGCTTAGTATTATAATAGTAATTTTGAAAACAAATATTTTATAACAATTTAGTAACAATAAAAGTGAAACAGCAACATAATATATGTGTTTTGATTTTTTATGAAAATATAATAAAATAGCTTATTATTATAATAATTGTT
The DNA here is from genome assembly GCA_963556195.1 of Sepiola atlantica. Lineage (NCBI taxonomy): Eukaryota > Metazoa > Mollusca > Cephalopoda > Sepiida > Sepiolidae > Sepiola > Sepiola atlantica. The sequence goes on along the minus strand of OY744549.1, from coordinate 24,610,413 downwards.
AAAGCAAATAGTTTATAACAATTTAATAACAATAAAAGTGAAACAGCAACATAATATATGTGTTTTGATTTTTTATGAAAATATAATAAAATAGCTTAGTATTATAATAGTAATTTTTAAAGCAAATATTTTATAACAATTTAATAACAATAAAAGTGAAACAACAACATAATATATGTGTTTTGATTTTTATGAAAATATAATAAAATAGCTTAGTATTATAAAAGTAATTTTTAAAGCAAATATTTTATAACAATTTAATAACAATAAAAGTGAAACAACAACATAATATATGTGTTTTGATTTTTATGAAAATATAATAAAACAGCTTAGTATTATAATAGTAATTTTTAAAGCAAATATTTTATAACAATTTAATAACAATAAAAGTGAAACAACAACATAATATATGTGTTTTGATTTTTATGAAAATATAATAAAATAGCTTAGTATTATAATAGTAATTTTAAAGCAAATATTTTATAACAATTTAATAACAATAAAAGTGAAACAACAACATAATATATGTGTTTTGATTTTTATGAAAATATAATAAAATAGCTTAGTATTATAATAGTAATTTTTAAAGCAAATATTTTATAACAATTTAATAACAATAAAAGTGAAACAACAACATAATATATGTGTTTTGATTTTTATGAAAATATAATAAAATAGCTTAGTATTATAATAGTAATTTTAAAGCAAATATTTTATAACAATTTAATAACAATAAAAGTGAAACAACAACATAATATATGTGTTTTGATTTTTTATGAAAATATAATAAAATAGCCTAGTATTATAATAGTAATTTTTAAAGCAAATATTTTATAACAATTTAATAACAATAAAAGTGAAACAGCAACATAATATATGTTTTGATTTTTTATGAAAATATAATAAAATAGCTTAGTATAATAATAGTAATTTTTAAAGCAAATATTTTATAACAATTTAATAACAATAAAAGTGAAACAACAACATAATATATGTGTTTTGATTTTTTATGAAAATATAATGAAATAGCTTAGTATTATAATAGTAATTTTTAAAGCAAATATTTTATAACAATTTAATAACAATAAAAGTGAAACAGCAACTTAATATATGTGTTTTGATTTTTTATGAAAATATAATAAAATAGCTTAGTATTTTAATAGTAATTTTTAAAGCACATATTTCATAACAATTTAATAACAATAAAAGTGAAACAACAACATAATATATGTGTTTTGATTTTTATGAAAATATAATAAAATAGCTTAGTATTATAATAGTAATTTTTAAAGCAAATATTTTATAACAATTTAATAACAATAAAAGTGAAACAACAACATAATATATGTGTTTTGATTTTTATGAAAATATAATAAAATAGCTTAGTATTATAATAGTAATTTTAAAGCAAATATTTTATAACAATTTAATAACAATAAAAGTGAAACAACAACATAATATATGTGTTTTGATTTTTATGAAAATATAATAAAATAGCTTAGTATTATAATAGTAATTTTTAAAGCAAATATTTTATAACAATTTAGTAACAATAAAAGTGAAACAGCAACATAATATATGTGTTTTGATTTTTTATGAAAATATAATAAAATAGCTTATTATTATAATAATTGTTAAAGCAAATAGTTTATAACAATTTAATAACAATAAAAGTGAAACAGCAACATAATATATGTGTTTTGATTTTTTATGAAAATATAATAAAATAGCTTAGTATTATAATAGTAATTTTTAAAGCAAATATTTTATAACAATTTAATAACAATAAAAGTGAAACAACAACATAATATATGTGTTTTGATTTTTATGAAAATATAATAAAATAGCTTAGTATTATAAAAGTAATTTTTAAAGCAAATATTTTATAACAATTTAATAACAATAAAAGTGAAACAACAACATAATATATGTGTTTTGATTTTTATGAAAATATAATAAAACAGCTTAGTATTATAATAGTAATTTTTAAAGCAAATATTTTATAACAATTTAATAACAATAAAAGTGAAACAACAACATAATATATGTGTTTTGATTTTTATGAAAATATAATAAAATAGCTTAGTATTATAATAGTAATTTTAAAGCAAATATTTTATAACAATTTAATAACAATAAAAGTGAAACAACAACATAATATATGTGTTTTGATTTTTATGAAAATATAATAAAATAGCTTAGTATTATAATAGTATTTTTTAAAGCAAATATTTTATAACAATTTAATAACAATAAAAGTGAAACAACAACATAATATATGTGTTTTGATTTTTATGAAAATATAATAAAATAGCTTAGTATTATAATAGTAATTTTAAAGCAAATATTTTATAACAATTTAATAACAATAAAAGTGAAACAACAACATAATATATGTGTTTTGATTTTTTATGAAAATATAATAAAATAGCCTAGTATTATAATAGTAATTTTTAAAGCAAATATTTTATAACAATTTAATAACAATAAAAGTGAAACAGCAACATAATATATGTTTTGATTTTTTATGAAAATATAATAAAATAGCTTAGTATAATAATAGTAATTTTTAAAGCAAATATTTTATAACAATTTAATAACAATAAAAGTGAAACAACAACATAATATATGTGTTTTGATTTTTTATGAAAATATAATGAAATAGCTTAGTATTATAATAGTAATTTTTAAAGCAAATATTTTATAACAATTTAATAACAATAAAAGTGAAACAGCAACTTAATATATGTGTTTTGATTTTTTATGAAAATATAATAAAATAGCTTAGTATTTTAATAGTAATTTTTAAAGCAAATATTTCATAACAATTTAATAACAATAAAAGTGAAACAACAACATAATATATGTGTTTTGATTTTTATGAAAATATAATAAAATAGCTAAGTATTTTAATAGTAATTGTTAAAGCAAATATTTTATAACTATTTAATAACAATAAAAGTGAACCGGTGACATAATCTAAAGCATTTAAAAAGAATAATAAAAGCTGTTGATTGTTTCATCTCGTCATACATCGTAATTAAAGGACAAGAGTTATCTTTCCTTATATTTTCTGTTTTATCCGTTCGGTGTCGATCGGCCCTGAGTTGAAAGAACCTTTCCTTTTTTCTATCACTCTATCTTGCCTTCGTTTGACGAGGTTAATAAAAAATCAGTCCCATATTTTAAGTAAACAGCTGAGTTATGACTTGTTCTTAAGGGAAAAGCTGCTTGCTTCAACACCACAAAGGTAGGATCGTTTCAATTCCCTTTTTATTATTGACGTCGTATTAATTTCTGCAATAAAGGTTATGGTACCCAGAAAATTTTGGAAGGATTGAACACAAAAGAAGCATACCCACGTGTCTGACGACGGCCATTTTTGCCCGGAGAATCGGTTTTAAAAAAACAATTTGTAGCAGAAATATTCGTCGTGGAAAGATCGTGCATTAGCTACGATAGTTTTGTCTACTGATCCATCACTACTATATATGATTGGCGACCCCGTTGATCCGACTGTTGTATGGAAAAAGCTAGCGGACCAGTTTCAGAAGAAGACTTTGGCTAATAAATTAGCTTTAAGAAGGAGACTTTTTTCTCTCAAATTGTGAGAAGGAAATCCGGTTCCAAATCATGTTAAAACTATGACGGAAATCTTCGAAGAGTTATGTGTAATTGGCGACTCTATCGAAGAGGAAGACCGGGTTATCTATCTTCCAGCTAGCCTACCGGAGTCTTATAACATTTTGGAAACGGCGTTGGAAGCAAATGCAGAAGTCTCAAGCTGGGATGTAGTAACAGAACGGCTGCTATAGGAAGAAACAAAAAGTAAACACAAACATACGTATAGTGCTGAAACGAAGGCAATGATGTCGACACATGTGAACCAAAGAGAGCCGCTGAAGTGTTATAAGTGTGGCAAATATAAACATTTTAGCGTGATTGTCGCGTTTTTCGTTGACCGGAGAAAACCAATAATACTTTTCAAACGAAATAAGTGGATTGTGGATTCGGGTGCAACGTGCACATGTGCAACGATGCCAAAAATTGTTGACTTGGAAAATTTTAAAGTCGCAAAAGAAATAATCCTTGGAGATGGATACTCAGTGGAAGCTTTGGGAAAGGGGACACTTGAAGTGTGGATGAATATATCTAACAAAAAATTGCAAAGATGCAATTCATAGTAGACTCTGTATGTGCCTAAACTTCCATTTAATTTGCTGAGTGTATTCAGAAGCACAACATCTGGTAAAACATTCGTTTTTTTCGGAATCCAGTTGTAAACTGTTTGATGAAAAAGAAAACATTATTGCTACAGCTACCAAATTCAGAAGTCTCTATTATTTGAACTGTGAAGAAAAACAATAGTCTGTCTATGCAGCAGCAACATGTTCAAATAATGATACAAGAGAGATTTTGCATAAAAGATATGATCATCTCGGAGCAAAGAATTTGCAGAAATTAGCGAAGGAAAACATTTTGGATGGATTTTATTTTGATGTGACAAAAGAATTAAATTTCTGCGAACCATGTGCAGATAGAAAAAAAAAATTTATTCATGCCCAACATCAAAGTTAAAAACCTTTGTTAGCAATTTGTTTGAGGTTCAGTCACATTTCGACTAGACTATATGTGCATTCAATTGTTTTATGACTTGTAGTAAATGTTTATTTCTTCATTTTTGATCGTGTCAACGTTTGTCAAAACAAACGTTAAATAAACGCACATGAGTTTAACTCTTTTCCGTATTTGTCGACGCACACTGCGTTATTATGAATGTTTGCGTTTTCCCTGGTAACGCGTTTTACTGTAGACTGAGAATTCGAAACGTTCTGTCGAAAGTAAAATATATTGGAAGAAATCCAAAGCTAAAAGAAGAACCTGTTCCAGACATGTTTTACTGAATTTTATTGTATGCCAACTTTGTGTGTCAGTCGTCTCTTCAAGTAACCCTTGTTTTTATTTATGGTTGGTTTTGAGTAGGAAAGCGAGACTAGTTCCCGTTTTTTTCCCATCAATTTTTTGTAGTCGATAATGGAGATATTATTTACTGGAATAACTATTTGTTAAAACCTTGCTTGAAACGATAATGATTTTAATAGAAGTGTCTCTTATGTAGAGACCGACATTTTCATATTTGTTTTGCTAAAAATTGAGTTACTTTCGTTTGGTTAAAGTTATTCGTTGTAAATTCACTTAGTGGGATTAATCAGAGTTGTCTCCAATTAATTTCTGGATGGGGTCAGTTTAATGCGGGAGATTGAACCTTTTATAAAGGTGTCCTTCCTGCGTTACGAGGAGTATATCTTCACCATGTTTAGATAAGAAGTACGCTAAATACTTTCTTTTGAAGTAGGAATTCTAGGATCTATAAACTCCATAGTTCCGCAAGATTGTTGGAGGAAAAAGTCGGGATTTCACCGTATTTCAGGATAAAACATATCCATATTCAGCACGTGAATTGTGATCTCAAATCCACTGTCACCCGGGTCCTTAGTCATTCCATGTGTATGTCCTTAGGCGTTTAATATCAGCGCAGAATCCAGTAGATCTTCAAGCAGAGGACATTGAACACCTTTGAATGATAATTTCTCAGTGTATACATGCCCCAATATTGCTGACCCAGACACAAATAGAATGGCATTCTACATGCTTAAGGAGGAAGATAAAAGGATAATAAGGGGACGCACATTTTAGGCACCCTAACATAAACAGCAGCGACTGTAATTCGCTTTGATCAATATGAAAGTCTGAGTGAACTGTGTTGTAGTAGTTATTGGTGTTTTCTGATGACATTTTTAGGCAATCGACAGATCACCTTAAAAAATGTCTAAACAGCTTCTAATAAAAGGATGCATTCTAACAAGTCAAGGAATATTTACTTCGTCCCTTTTGTTCAACTGTTATATGTAAACGGGCAATTGTTAATAATTTTCTTAAGATCTGAGACATATGTTGAAGTTTGAAATAATTCATCTCAGAGCGACCCACCGTCTTGTACAAGCAATATTTTACAGTGTGAATAAACTTCCGTCAAGCTTCCCGAAACCAAACAGCAGACACACCAATTGTAAGATATTCAAACTATTAGAAATAATATTGTATATCTCAGAGCCAATAATTCTGTCGCTAGGGTGAAAGTCTTAGTATTGTTGGAATACAAATTCGAATGCACCCCAACATAATTCGAAAATGCTAAAATAAATGAATATATACTCATAATAACCACCACTTCGATGTGTTTACTTATAATGGTAAGTTATGTAAACAAGCGCAAAGATACGTTCTACAAAATTTGTATCACTACTCTTCTCATTAATGTAAGTTGAAAGGAAATCTATTTGGTGGCTATGTACGAAAATGAACCCGGTTTATTCGCTATTTTCAAAATGTTATACTCATTAGCATTAACCCCCAAAAAACAATATATACAGTCGGCAACCAATACAACAAGAAATATATGTCCGTTGCACGGCTAGCTTCGAAAAAGCAGAATTAAATTTATGCATTGGCGATTGACTAAAAAGATTTCAAGTTAACAAAATTATATATTGTTGCCTTTCCATTTTGTTTTAGCTTGCGGACTCAACCATACTTAGTCCCAGAAGTAAAGACAACATTTTCCCTAAAGCTGCAGAAATATAATGACAACAAAGAATTACCCTTCGTCTTATCTAGTGAGGTCAGTATCACCAAAAAGCTGTCGACAAGGAACTGGTCATATCGAATGAGACCCTCGTATCGCTGTAGATGAAACATTGCTACAACACGTGCGAAAATCTTGTCACAATGGGTTGTCGCTTGGCCACGAGTGTCATAATAGTGAAACAAATTATTTCAAATTGTTCATGGGTAAAATAACTTATCAGAATTTCCTTTAGTGTCATCTGTCAAAAAATACAAATGTTAATTAAAATCTATGATGGACAGAAAATAGTTTTGAAATAACACTTTTTTTTATTTTGGAATAACCAGTTGCTCATAAATGAATAGTCCCAATAATAATGAATGTTAATCTACTTTATGTAAAACATTATTTCATTTGATCAACATTACACACACACACACATATTTTATTATTTATTAACAAAACATCTTGGAAGGTGCCTAGCTCATGAAATTAAAAAAAAACAAGTAAGCCACCCCCCGAGAAAAATTTACTTCTTCAAGTGTTTGGCTTAGAATTTCAGAGATTTTAATGTTAGTCAAAGAAAAAATGTCATTTAATTTCTGAGTAGTGCCTTACCTCTTATCTCATAAACAAAGTTTTATTTTTCTAAAAAAAAATATTTCAAAAGAATAGTTTTTATCCGGTACGTATTTACACGTGTTAACAGAGCGTATTTAAGTGGAAAAGAAGAGCAACATACTTCACAAACAAATTTATTTTTTAAATGTATCTACTCTGTCTTTTTCTGCGGATGGTGCATCCTACCAGATGCCAGACATTCACCTGCTATTCTAGAGATTCTGAGAGATCATTTTACGATTCAAACTGTTTTAGTGCAATGCTTTTTACATGTTTTGAAATTGCTGCACTAGGTAAATTGCCGGTTAATTATAAAATCATAAATGGTTCGGATAATTACTGAAATTTAGCAATAGTATGTGTACGTATGTGTTGCAACCAACTTGGTTTTTGTGGAGGAGATAAAGCACATATTTCACAATGAAGTGGTTTCTTCAGTATAACGTTTTACTGAAAAAGAACAACATACTTCACATTTTGGTTTCTATGAAATATGCTTTCGTATGAGCTAAAACATATTAGACCTTTGTGGAAATGAATAGCCATAAACTTCAGTGGAATATATTCTTCAGTGTTATTATATGCTGCAACTTAATGGATTCTTTTAAAAAAGACGAGTCACATATTTCAGAAGAAGTTTCTATCATTTATTTTCATGTGACGTAACATATTCTATTTCGGTGAAAAAAAGCCACACACTTCACAAGAATATAATTTCCTTCCAGTATGTGTTCGCATATGACGCACCACTTGTGGGTTTCTTGTAAAAGACATAAGCGGCGAAATAAATATTGTTTCACTCATGTATGTTTTCGCCTGTGTTGTAACATATGCTGTTTCATTCTAAATGAACTAAATACTTTGAAAATATTGTTTCTCTTAAGCATCAACATATTGGATTTGTCTAAAAAAAGAGCAATATACGGCACAGTAATTTAGTTTTCATTTAGTATGTGTTCAGCTGTGCTTCAACATAGTATATCTGTTTAAAAGGTACGTGCAATATATCAACAAGAATTCTGTTTCTTTACAAAAACTGTTCGCATGCAACATATTACAATTTATTGTAAAACGAGTACACAAATGTTACGAACAATATATTTTATCTTTTTAAAAAAATTCTTTTCATTTTCTTTCATTTGTTGGGGACGGGGCATTCTTCCAAATGTCATACGATCACCCACTATTTCAAGACTCCAACCGAGAGCTCTTTTCATGATTCCGGCTGTTTTCTTAAGTGCAGTTGTTTGGATTCCGCTTGCGTTTATCAAGTTCTTCTGCATAAGTCCAGTGGCTCTTTTGATAAGTGGAATGATGGAGATCTGTTCGAGATTAAAGTTTATTTTCATATCATACATTAGACCATATTTTCTACCTTTCAGCTCTGTTTAGGCCCCCATGATTAGGAACACTTACCTCAACCAAAGTTCTCTCCAGTATGCACACTCATATGTCCCAACATACTTTGTTTCCATGTAAAAGAAGAGCCACATACTTCACAAGAATATGGTTTCTCTCCAGTATGCGTTCGCATGTTTCAACATACTTTGTTTTTCTGTAAATGAAGAGCCACATACGTCACAAGAATATGGTTTCTCTCCAGTATGCGTTCGCATATGTTGCAACATATGTTGTTTAGTTGTAAAAGAAGATGCACATACTTCACAAGAATATGGTTTCTCTCCAGTATGCGTTCGCATATGTTTCAACATAGTTTGTTTTTCTGTAAAAGAAGATCCACATACATGACAAGAATATGGTTTCTCTCCAGTATGCGTTCGCATATGTTGCAACATACCATGTTTAGTTGTAAAAGAAGATCCACATACTTCACAAGAATATGGTTTCTCTCCAGTATGCGTTCGCATATGTTTCAACATACTTTGTTTAGTTGTAAAAGTAGATCCACATACTTCACAAGAATATGGTTTCTCTCCAGTATGTGTTCGCATATGTCTAAACATACTTTGTTTAGTTGTAAAAGAAGAGCCACATACTTTACAAGAATATGGTTTCTCTCCAGTATGTGTTCGCATATGTCTAAACATACTTTGTTTAGTTGTAAAAGAAGAGCCACATACTTCACAAGAATATGGTTTCTCTCCAGTATGCGTTCGCATATGTTTCAACATATTTTGTTTTTCTGTAAATGAAGAGCCACAAACGTCACAAGAATATGGTTTCTCTCCAGTATGCGTTCGCATATGTTGCAACATATGTTGTTTAGTTGTAAAAAAAGATCCACATACTTCACAAGAATATGGTTTCTCTCCAGTATGCGTTCGCATATGTTTCAACATAGTTTGTTTTTCTGTAAAAGAAGATCCACATACATCACAAGAATATGGTTTCTCTCCAGTATGCGTTCGCATATGTTGCAACATACCATGTTTAGTTGTAAAAGAAGATCCACATACTTCACAAGAATATGGTTTCTCTCCAGTATGCGTTCGCATATGTTTCAACATACTTTGTTTAGTTGTAAAAGTAGATCCACATACTTCACAAGAATATGGTTTCTCTCCAGTATGTGTTCGCATATGTTTCAACATACTTTGTTTAGTTGTAAAAGAAGAGCCACATACTTCACAAGAATATGGTTTCTCTCCAGTATGTGTTCGCATATGTTGCAACCTACTTTGTCTCCATGTAAAAGAAGAGCCACATACTTCACAAGTATATGGTTTCTCTCCAGTATGTGTTCGCATATGTTGCAACCTACTTTGTCTCCATGTAAAAGAAGAGCCACATACTTAACAAGAATATGGTTTCTCTCCAGTATGTGTTCGCATATGTTGCAACATATGTTGTTTAGTTGTAAAAGAAGATCCACATACGTAACAAGAATATGGTTTCTCTCCAGTATGCGTTCGCATATGTTTAAACATAGTTTGTTTCAATGTAAAAGAAGAGCCACATACTTCACAAATATGGTTTCTCTCCAGTATGTGTTCGCATAAGTTGCAACATATGTTGTTTAGCTGTAAAAGAAGAGCCACATACTTCAGAAGAATATGGTGTCTCTTATGTTCTGTTTCAGTCGAATTTCTCAGAAATCAAACGGCTCTTGGGACTAACACCTGATCTCTATATTATATAATGTATATTCGAATATTCCATTAATGTTCTCCTTTACCTGTCAAACGTTGACTTAGATAAATAACATAATGTATATTTGTTCTCCAGAATTTGGTGCAACATAAATCATTCTATAACTATTTTAATAGATTATTCAACAAAACTGACCAATTTGCTGATAATTTTACTATAATTAAGGTTTTTACCATTAGCAGTATCTGTTTCTTTTTCAGTATTTTTACTACCTTAAATTTAAGTTGTGACAAATATTCAATTATTTCATAAGACTAGGAAGAGCAGAAATATATATACACTTCACAAGAAAGTTTTTTTTACAATATGTTATCACTAAGTTCGATTTGATGAAAGAATGGAATCGCATAGTTCATAAGAGTATGATTTCAGTCGTTTTCTGCTTTTAACTCTAGTTTGATTAACATCGGGAAATCCAAAAATATATTTCCGTAAGACATTTCCATATTTCAAGTCACCAAGCCAATGAAGATTAATTCAAACTTTATGATACTTTTTCGTCTTATGAATGCTGGATATACTGCAAATATGTAAAAAAATGAAAGATTATTTTAAAGAAAAAATAAAGGAACGTAAATACATGCAAATCTAATTAGACATTTTGATTTTATTTGATTGTTGGAATTTCTACAATATAAAAAATTAAAAGACACATTTCAAGAAAAAATGTTAATCTTTATACATTTTCTGTGCAAACAAAATTATTTTTAAATGTTGACAAGATGATGTAACAGTTATTATTAAATGACAAAATTAGAGATGGACTAACACGAAACATTGAAGTAATGTACAATTTTATGAAGAAAATTAATTATTTATTAAATTTAACATTTGTTGCAATGCTTATGTATAAATAATATGAATAACTTTCCTTTTTACATAATATGGCATTAAAAATCCACAAAACGTTTGACTGACCAGGTTAAGCCATGGGATTTAAAAACATATTGTTACGTGCAAGAATCTGTTCAACAAATTATTGTATAAATATTTGAAAATACTAAGAAATTGGAGAATATATTAAAATCACCAAAATTACCCACAAAGTGTTGATATGCCATAAAACATAACCAAAGGAACCATTAATTTTTTTCACATATGTCATGAAATATTTCATTATATTGATTATACCGAATAAGGTTATGTTTGAATATGATTTTGAATAAGCCAAAATAGAATAAAACGTTATTTCAAGAAACAATAAAGACATGAAATATTTAAAGACATAAGATCTAACAGCCATAACAATAAAGACATCCTAAATCTTACAGGCAGGCTAAAAATTGAAAGATCAAATATTGTCAGAGGAAAATGGAAATACAACCATATATTCGAAATATGATTAATGTTTTGGAATGAATTAAATCAAACCGTTCAAAATGCATCAATTCTTATGAAACAGCATTTACATAAAATTTGAACAAATATATTTTCAAATGCTTTGTCATTTTCGATAAGCAATATATATTTTTGTACAGTGGTTTTGATAAAGTTTTTTTAAAACATAAGCCATAATATTTTTTTCATTAAATTTTAAAAAAATATTCAATTTATTTACAAAAATGTGTTTTTGTGTTACGAAATATTCAGTATTTTTTATTTCCAGTCTGATAAAATATTATTTCATATGTATGAATGGTTTGGCATTTGGTGATTAACTGAATCGTTATGAAAGCTTAAGTACTTCGGTTATACACGTATACAAAATGTTGATTGTCATTTATTTCACTGGTTTCATATAATTTAGTAACTGATGAATAAAGTAGTCATGCTTTACATGTCCGTCAGGTGTCACTCACTCATGTTGGGAATAACTTTCTTTTTTATAAAACAAGTTATTCCCAACATGAGTTTCTGTGCTTAGGTTCTGCCAGCAGTTAAGTAAGGAAAAGGGAGAATTTGCTCTATAAAGGAATCTTAATTCACAACATTCTCCACGTAGCATTATAACCGGACAACCAAATCAATAATGGCAATTTCAGTATATGTCAACAACATATATGAAAGTGTTGCATCTAAAACTTGCATTTATGAACACTTCTGGTACTTTTGATTAGTTGCTCGGATTGGATGGTTTTCTATTCCAGATGTCCCAAACATTATTACTAATAGGAAGGTTTTTTCTATCTGTGAGAACTCAGTGTAGATCTTCTTACCTTCGAGTATCCATTGACATACTAAGCGAAAGGCAAGTGCATTGTCAGAACGATAGAATAACTGAATGGATAATTCTTCACTAATATATGCTAATGGAGACAATCAGTAGGGTAAAACAAGCCGATCTATGCAAAAGGGAATAGCGATTCAATTCTCTCAAAGGTTGTTGGAGGCAATTGAAGGGGGCCGAGCCTGTGTTACAGAAAATGTCGCTTTCAGGGACACCATGAGCTAAATCAAATACAATGAATCAATTCGAACAGCTGCCACACTGAAATGAAATAGGCAAGGAACTTCAAGTTGATTGCCGCTACTACCAGAAAAAATGGCCTTTGAATCTGCAATTGCATTTTGTTGATCGTGTATGTCCCTTTATCCGAAGAGAGAAAACTAGAATACTCAAATTCATGGCAAATTTTGGTATCGGAGTGCTCACTACCTCATCTTCATCAACTGTGGGCTTACAAGGTTTGAAGTCTGGTGACTCTTATAGCGAGATAATTCGGATGCCTTAGTAAAGTGTCTCAATTAACTTTTATTAGAGAGTGATTTACCCAAAGAATCATGACTGATAACAGCACAAGCATGTAACAGCACCAGCTTGATAAACTTTACAATTGAGCTTAATTTTATACATGAAATAAACTAAATGTAGATTTACTGATCTGATACCATGGAATAAACAATTGAGATTTCATGATTTCATGTCATGGAATAAACGCTGGAGATTTAATGATTTTATCTCATAGAATAGATGCTGGAAATTGATTGATTTAACGTCATGGGATAAACGCCGGGCATTTAATAATTTTATGCCATGGAATAAACGCTGAACATTTAATGATTTTATCTCATGGATTAAACCGTGCAGATATAATGGTTTTATATCTCAGGGACTAAAGTAAAAATTGTCTATGGAATTATCTTTCAACATTTTCAAAAGAATACAAGATTCCATTTTTTTTATTAGAAAATTTTACAAGGAAGATCTTGGGTGAAAATTGACAGAAAATTTTAGTTCGTTTCTTCCTGCAAAATTCAAAAACTGATTTTATAATGTTAAGTTGTAGATCAAGAATACAAACGTCATTATCATCTGTAGCTGGACCCTGTCCTCTCCAAACTCTACAATAAATGGCTTTCTGAATCGTGCGTCCATGATATATGAATAATTGTGTCAGTGTTTAAGAATTCTATAGCCCCATCAGACTCATTTCACTTTTTGCTAAAATATTTGAATCTTCAATCAATCTAGTGCTCGTTTACCACCTCGTTAATGGCAAACTTAATTATGATTTAACCAAGTCTGTTCCACTAATCTCAATTGTCATCTCTTAATACATAGACAATGCAGTTGACAAAGCAGATGAAGCTAAGGCGGCAGCGATTGAAATATTTAAAGTGTTTGCCTATGTCTGGCATGAGGGTCTTCTCATAAAAGTTAGAGTTTGACAATTTTTATCATGAAAGTTGTACAGTATTAGTTAACAAATATTACATATCAGATCATTTTTGGCAAAGGAAAGATCTAGGTTATAGTTGCTGGCCGTACATCTAAACATGACATTAAACTAGATTAGCCTCAGGAATCGATCAATAACCTTTATTATTCCTGATTTTCATTAACAGAACACCCTGATGCAATTGTGTCTGAGATGGATTAATTTACTGATTACAGCATGCTCTATTCTCGGCATGTGGTCAAAACGAATGCAGACATATACAAGACAATGGCTGAATCTGACCGGCATAATTATAACCCCATAAATCTCATTTAACTTTTTGCTAAAATATTTGAATCTTCAATCAATCTAGTGCTCGTTTATCACCTCGTTAATGAGAAACTTAATTATGATTTAAGCAAGTCTGTTCCACTAATCTCAATTGTCATCTCTTAATACATAGACAATGCAGTTGACAAAGCAGATGAAGCTAGGGCGGCAGCGATTGATATATTGAAAGAGTTTGACAATTGTTGTCATGAAAGTTGTTCGTACAGTATTAGTCAACAAATTGTGTCTGCGATGGATAGATTTACTGATTACAGCATGCTCTATTCTCGACATGTGGTCAAAACGAATGCAGACATATACAAGACAATGGCTGAATCCTTAGAAAATGACCTACGCTGTGTAGTAGAATATAACCATAATGGATGGTCAGATTTATTGCTACTAAGACAAAGTTCTTTTCCATTAAAAGGTATAAAACATATTTTTCAACCAAAGATTGCCATGATGAAGAGAATGCTACCTAAGGGTCTATTACAGGTAACATGGATTTGAACCAATAAAAAATATTGCCAAAGCTTCTGCAAGATAGGTTGGCTCCCTCTAGCATGATAGAAAACTTCTCGCATCTGCTAGTGCCCAATATCAACAAATCCACCACTCACCCATGCAGAAAGTATTGTTGCCACATATTGGCTGATGCATTAACAACTAGTTATTCCCTCCTTGCTCCCTGATTTTCTGATCAGACCAATATAGATAAATTTAAATGTAATGTGAACAAACATCTCACTACACAACTCCCCAAAAAATGGCCCCTCATTCACAGTAGACCCCTACGTCTCAGTGGCATTTTGCCTTGTTTGGGATGAATTAAAGTAAAAATTAAAAAAACAGTAACATCGTATAAAAATCTAATAAATTTTTAATACATTTGAAACACTTAATTTCATTAGTGATCTTGCAACCTCGTACTAGCTAATGATAAAAATTTGAACAATTTTTTACTGTTTGTAAAAAATTAAATTTGTATTAAAAATACATTAACTAAGTAAAATGTTATGCACCAAATGTCTAATTTATTCTTGAATACAAAAACTCTTCTGCATTAACTCAACATGTCACTTTCAATGTAAATATGGGGTCATTTTCTTACAAACTGACAAAACCATTGTATCTATAGTGGTTTAGATTTGTCTAATACTTTCAAGAGGAAAGTAAACTAATATGATTTTTAAATGTACAAGTAAAATATTATTTTGTAATAATTTGCTATTTTTGTTTCTAAACTAGTTAATTCTAAAATATTCCCCTTTTTCTTTGATTTTCTTTTAAGTTTTGTCTTTGATATTTCTTTTTCTGAAACCCGTAAACGTTTTAAAATATTTCCTATTTTCATAACAACTTGTCTTTTTCTTATATATTTTCTTAAATTATGATTTTTTATTATTTAATTTCTACTCTAATAGCGTCTTTTCTCGAACTTTTAACCTTTGGAATTACCTCCCTTCTCAATTTTTCTAACTATACCAACATACAGAAATTGAAATGTAATGTAGACAAATTCCGACTTAGAATCCCCCTATAAATATGGTCCCTACTTGCAAGTGGAATTCTGCTTTGTTTCGAATTAATTAGTTTTATCTTTGATATTTCTTTTCTAAAGCCCATAATAATTTAAAATATTTTATTTAAAAAAAAATTATTTTGCTCATATGTTTACTTAAATTATCTAAGTTTTTATTCTTAAATTTCTCTTTTAATTCGTTTCATAGCAATTTCTATTTTATTACTTCCTAAGTTCACATCTGTGTTTCTTTTCCCTTCAAATTATTTATTTTTACTAATTTTAGTTTAGTTTCTAAAATTCTTATAAATTATCTTTTTTTGGTCAAATTTAATTTTAGTTTAATTGTATAACTCTTTCTCTTTTTTACAACTTAAATTAGGTATTTTCATTTTAAAATTTAATTTTCTCTCATTTTATAGCTTTTATCCGTTTTTTGTTAAATTAAATTATTATCATTTCCTTTTTTATAATTTAGTTTTTTTTATTTTAATTAAATTCAATTTTCTATTAATTTCAACTGAAATTATCGAACCCCATGGCATATTTTGTGTATTTTCATCTAAACCCATATATGAATGCAAATGAATACCGTAGAATATATTCTATTAAATCTTAAATGTTTGGTTAGTAAACTATTCTTTATGTAATTCTATATTTTATGTAGCAATTATAGATGAAAAATATTTATCTTATTTATTTTTTATTATTTATTTTCTCATTTAAAATAAAATGCTATTTGAAGTACAACAATATTTGATCATGTTTTTTATATAATTTATAATAAAATTTTGTTTTAAATAAAAATTAATAGAAATCTCTACAAATTTCCTCGCCTACAGACATATCATGAATTGTTTCAGTCTAGTGGAGAAAAGTAGTACAAGACGACTGGAAACAATTACGAGAGAGATAAGCTGATGTTATTGTGGAGATTTCCTTCTTCCGAAGCTAGTGGCTCAATCAATGTTTATGCGACTAGTCTATCTTATTATTTAATCCATAGCTAAACAGAAGATATATAGATGCATACCTTCCCGAAAGGAGAAATATGATTCAAACAACAAATCTAAGATATATTTTAAGAGTATATGTTTGTGTTTAATTCCGGAAATAAACCATCAGGCTAAATTCTTGATTATTTAAAGTACTTTATTATATTTTTTTATAATTTAAAACAGAATTGTCTAGCCCACTGGTAATGTTCTCATTTTTGTAAATACTTAAATCGTTTTTAATTATTTTTTCCTTTTATCTCATTTAAACCTTCAGAGGTTTATCTGTATTCATTTCAGAGTAGAATGTTCAGAAAGGTTGCAGTGTTCGAATCAATTGTTCTTAAAACAACTTGCAATTTACAAAACTGAAATAAACTCATGTAATAATCATTAAAGAAATAATAAACACTAAACATTTTTACAAATTCGGATAATTACCTGCTATTCAACAATTATTGAAACATTTCAGCTGCTTTCTGTTTTCTGTAAAGCTCACAACATTTTGGTTGCGGTATTTGTCGAGATATGCAGTTCAGATTTTCTGGAATAAGTCTGTAAAATAATAAATTAATTTTAGTTTTAGATGATGAAAAGACGTGAGGAGTCTTCATTTATTATTGTTAAAAATGTATTATTTGTTTATATATATTTTACACTAAAAAAGAAATCAAATATTACGTCTTTTTACTAGAACATAATATAAATCTTAAACTAAAAATCTAATTAAAAATCAAATGATTTGGAGATTTGAGATTATTCTACAAAAAGTGAAAACTTATGAATTATATAAAAAATTTGTTTTTTCTCAAAAGTACAAAAAATAAGTATTGGTTTGAGATGATACTTCCATTTTTATGTATTCTTTTGATTTATTGGACAAATATAGAAACCAAATTCATATTTAATAGAAACAGATTTTACAGAAAAAATATTGTTACGCTTTCATGAATTAATTTTGACAGTATTAATTATATCCCAAGTTATTCGATATTTTTACAGCTATGAGTTGTTCAATTAGTTTTAATAATTTAAAATGTAATTCAATGCAGAACAAATAGTAAAATTTTATTTCATGTCACTCAACTAGATCCATCGTTGTACTGTTTGTGTAGTACTCTGTCATGGTATTAAGAGCATCTGAACGTCGTTGCTAAATATTTATCAAGTCCTCTGCTTGCATCGCCAGACAAAGATGATCTTCATAGATCAATCTGCGGATTTAATATAATTCAGGTTGGTCATTGGTATATATGTTGAGAAGGAGAGGCACAAAGACTGAGCTTTTATGGACTCCATTTTCTGAGGTCTCTTCTTTCCACCCATTTCAATCAAAAACTCCTGGTTGGTGTGCAGTGATTGAATAATTCTGACAGCTGCTGCGTTTTTGGCATTTTGACAATCTTCAGTAAGTGTCTTACTGTTTACCATATCACATGCAACTGTTAGGTCAAAAAACACTGTTCATGTTATCAGTTTTTATACCCATCTTTAATAAATTGAGAAGTTAATCACAACAGGATCTTACTGGGCCAAAACCGGCCTGATTAAACGATAGCCGATCGTCTGTAAGCACATCAAACGACTTTGTTACAGGTGCATACATAATTCCCACTAGTATCAATTCATCGAAACATTCAACAGTAACCCATTCCTCATGCAACTTTTGCTTTCTGACTGTGATGGTTTCGATAAATCAGGTTCACTTTCAATTCTGCACATTTCCTGATGTGTGAGGACCGTAAACCAAATGAATTATCTAATTAATCACTTTAATTTTTGCAGAACATGAAAAAAGAAAACAGAAAATGTCACGGTGCTTTCTCCCTGGAAACAATAGCATCACTTCAAACAATATATTCATTTGCCCCTGACAAGGGAAAAGCTAGATACAAGGATTGTTTTTAGTGTGAAGGATATCACACGAACAAAAAATGAACTCAGTGGAAAACATTTTTCATTCTCTGACTGAGTACAGAAAAAATACAACACTTTTATCCTAGTAAAAATGTGTGACTTCAAACTTACCACAAATGATTTTTTTAAATATTTTAATTTTGGAAAGCAATTTTGGAAAGCAAAAAGTAACGAAAACAGTACTCTATAACAAAGAGAGTATAGTTTGTCTTGAGTTAAATATTACGTTTCACTAAGAAAGATTGCTACACTTACAGTAAAGATGAAGAATAAAAGGAAGTCTTTGTAAAAAAGTGAATATATGTTTTCTTTTGAACATGATAGAAAAAGCTATTAGATTTCTTGATGACGATTCAGAAAAAAAAACAATGCCCTTATTTAAGCATAAAATTAACCCAAAGAGCAGGATGTTGATAGAGAATGTGGCGATCTTGGTCCAGACCCAAATGTGACAACATCGCCTTATAATTAAGAGATCAAAATCAAGACTTTCAACTAATCATCAAATTCAATTAATATAATGTTTACGTGCTTTAACCAATAAAATTGTGTTCTTTCTTTGTACATACATGCTACAAATTACGTTTTCAACGAAGAAAATTAGATTAAACTGCAGCTTACCTGCCTATGCATCTTTATGGGATTTTTGAACCAGACAGAACCGACTTTTTATTTGCAATATTCCCAACAATTTAAAGATGTTGAAGTACTTCGCCAATCGGAAGGCTTGAGAAGCAGAGAAAAACATTACGTGTAAATAGATTAAATGGTAAAATTCCTTGCAGGCATTCAATATTACAAGAAACATGATTAAACCGAACTGGTACAGTTTTTGAACAGTTCTGTTTATTTTTTAACTCTAACTTTTTTCAGAGCCTAAAGCTGTACCAGTACCCTCCAAAATAAAATATATGTAAAAAGCGTTCTCCTTTATTTTCTGTAAAATCTTTTGTTTATTCAATAAAAAGCATAATTTATCGAGAAAAAAAATTAAATTTGTAACTTTCCTGTAAAAAAATATTTCATTGATATTACTCTGTCATAAAATAAATGAATTGCCATAAAAATAAACATACAGTGAGTGTTTTTCTTTCATTTATTATTCATGTTAAAAAACCGCCTCGTTTTGATTTTTTTTTCGTTGATTTATGTATTTCTGCCTCGGTAAAAGTCGGTTTCATTCTGTTCAAAAGTAATTTATCCGCCAACAAGTAATTTGCGACAGGTTTCAAGGCCAAATTAAATAACTAAAACAAGTTAGAAAATAAATAAATTATTAACTGTTTTTCCTGATTTTTGTTTTTTTAGCAAACGCAAATAAAAGAAAAAGTAAATTGTGTTATAGAATTAGAAGTAACAAAAAATCCATGCATTTTTTCTAAATATAATATATATATATATATATATATATATATATATATATATATATATATATATATATATATATATTTTCTAACAATTACATTCTGAAAGACAAAATTTAGATTTAATTGAAAAAGACAATTCGAGTCACTGTCACTTTTCAGCTTACCGGTCTATGCACTGTAATGGGATTTTCTTTTTAGGTATTGGTACAGCTTTTGAATCTTACATAACCGACTTTTTAGTTGACCTCTTCCAGACGTTAATGTAAATATTTGAAAGATGTTGAAGCACTTTGCTAATTGGAAGGCGTGAGTGCAGCTGAAAACTTTACCTGTAAATTGATTAAATGTAAAAATTACTTACAGGCAGGTGAAAATATAAGAAACATGATCAAACTGAACTGGTACAGCTTTTGAACTGTTCTGTTTACTTTTTTCAGATCCTAAAGCTGTACGAGTAAACCAAAAAAATACAATATATCTAAAAAGTTTTTCCTTGATTACGTTAGGTACACTCTTTGGTTTATAAATTTAAAAAACATAACTTAACGAAAAAAATTTTTTTTAACTTTCCTAAAATAAAATAGTTCATTGATCTTTTCAGTCAAAAATAAATAAATTTCCATAAAGATAAACATACAGTGAGTGTTTTTCTTTCATTATTATTAATGTTAAAAAATAAATAAATTTCCATAAAGATAAACATACAGTGAGTGTTTTTCTTTCATTATTATTAATGTTAAAATATAAATAAATTTCCATAAAGATAAACATACAGTGAGTGTTTTTCTTTCATTATTATTAATGTAAAAAAATAAATAAATTTCCATAAAGATAAACATACAGTGAGTGTTTTTCTTTCATTATTATTAATGTTAAAAAATAAATAAATTTCCATAAAGATAAACATACAGTGAGTGTTTTTCTTTCATTATTATTAATGTCAAAAAACCGCCTCGTTTTGATTTTCTCCGTCGATTTATGTCTTTCTGTGTCGGTTAAAGTCGGTTTCATTTTGTTCAAAAGTAACTTCCCCGCTTACAAGTAATTGGCGACAAGTTTGACGGCCAAATTAAATAACTAAAACAAGTTAGAAATAATAAATTATTAACTGTTTCTCCTGATTTTTGTTTTTTACGAAACGCAAATGAAAGAAAAAGAAAATTGCGTCATAGAATTACAAGTAACAAAAAATCCATGTTTACTAATGCATTCTTTATATATATATATATATATATATATATATATATATATATATATATATATATATATTTATTCTTCGATAAATACTGAAATCTACTTAAAATCGTGTAATATGTATATTTTTATTATTTTTTTTAAAATAGCAGGGGGTAATTAAACTTAATTTAGGTAAAAGTAGCACCGATAAAATGGCAAAAGGAAATGAATAGGTTAAAATGGCACGAGGAAAAAATATAGATGAATATCTCACAATGAGTTTATTAAAATCTTGTCTATAATACATAAAGAGAATGCATGAGAAGTTTGTCAGATTAAAAACAAATTCAGCTACCTCCCCAATAAGATGTTAGTTATTAGGACTTACGTCTGAACACACTGAAAAACTTGGAAACAATAATTATAGGTAAAAAAGAAACAATTCCCGTGATAACAGCTTCCGTCCTTTAAATCGGAAACCGACAAGTGGTTTTTATAAGCAAACTGTCCCTCGTCATGAAAATGTTTTTAGATTTTTTTTCTTTTAGTTTTATTAGGGAATTTTTTAGGCAGGCTCATAGAGGCTATACAATTATGGTGGGGTGCCAGTTTGTGTTTCATAGGCAAACAAGTGTGATCTGGTGTGTTGGGTATTTTTCCTGGCGGTTCTCAAAAGTTGGGCAGGGGCAGAGAATGTCCAGAGGATTAGGAGCAAAGGCATGGCCAGAACAAAAGCATTCAGAAAGAAGAAAAGTCTCCGATATATATACAAGTAGTGTTTATCAGAAAACAGTCCCTCGTCATTTTCGTCGGATTTAAGTGGGAGGATTTTTAATTACACTAGTTTTAAAACGTGGAAATCAGTCATGCAATCGAATAAAAAATAATTACTTGAGAATATTCTGTATTAGTTATATTATTACTATGATGTTTAATATATTTAAATTTGGTTAAATTTTGATTTATAAAAGAAAATATTCGGTATTAGATATGTTATTACTATGATGTTTATTATATTTAAATTTTGTTACATTTTTATTTATAAAAGAAAATATTCTGTATTAGATATATTATTACTATGATGTTTAATATATTTAAATTTTGTTACATTTTTATTTATAAAAGAAAATATTCTGTATTAGATATGTTATTACTATGATGTTTAATATATTTAAATTTTGTTACATTTTTATTTATAAAAGAAAATATTCGGTATTAGATATGTTATTACTATGATGTTTAATATATTTAAATTTTGTTACATTTTTATTTATAAAAGAAAATATTATGTATTGGATATGTTATTACTATGATGTTTAATATATTTAAATTTTGTTACATTTTTATTTATAAAAGAAAATATTCTGTATTAGATATGTTATTACTATGATTTTTAATATATTTAAATTTTGTTACATTTTTATTTATAAAAGAAAATATTATGTATTAGATATGTTATTACTATGATGTTTAATATATTTAAATTTTGTTACATTTTTATTCATGAAATAAAATATTCTGTATTAGTTATGTTATTACTATGATGTTTAATATATTACAATTTTGTTACATTTTTATTTATAAAAGAAAATATTTTGTATTAGATATGTTATTACTATGATTTTTAATATATTTAAATTTTGTTACATTTTTATTTATAAAAGAAAATATTCTGTATTAGATATGTTATTACTATGATGTTTAATATATTACAATTTTGTTACATTTTTATTTATAAAAGAAAATATTCTGTATTAGATATGTTATTACTATGATGTTTAATATATTACAATTTTGTTACATTTTTATTTATAAAAGAAAATATTCTGTATTAGATATGTTATTACTATGATGTTTAATATATTTAAATTTTGTTACATATTGATTTATAAAAGAAAATATTCTGTATTAGATATGTTATTACTATGATGTTTAATATATTTACATTTTGTTAATTTTGATTTATAAAAGAAAATATTCTGTATTAGATATGTTATTACTATGATTTTTAATATATTTAAATTTTGTTACATTTTTATTTATAAAAGAAAATATTCTGTATTAGATATGTTATCACTATGATGTTAAATATATTTAAATTTTGTTACATTTTGATTTATAAAAGAAAATATTCTGTATTATATATGTTATTACTATGATTTTTAATATATTTAAATTTTGTTACATTTTTATTTATAAAAGAAAATATTCTGTATTAGATATGTTATTACTATGATTTTTAATATATTTAAATTTTGTTACATTTTTATTTATAAAAGAAAATATTAAACTATTTAAAAAATAAAGTATTTAAAAATGTTTTCAATACAAACTATTTAAAAAGGGTAATAAAGAATACATTCAAAGTAAAACGTCTTCATTTTTCTTGTGTTTTAGTGTATTGTTAAATTTTTTTTGTTATTTGGATATGAAATGGAACGTATTTTTCGAATGTATTTAATGCAAATCATTTTTTTTCTTTGTACAGAAGAGGAAAATGTTTTTTCTTTAGCTATTGTTAAGAAGTTTTGAGTGTTTTCTGTGAAAATGTTTTTTTTTTCATTTTAGTTTAATGAAAAGATTTTTAGGCAAGGGAGGCTTGGTCTGTAGAGACTATACAATGAAGGTTGGAGTGTGCACCAGTTTCTGTTTCATGTACAAACGAGTGCGATCTGGGTTCGTTTGGGTATCTTTTCTGGTGGAGGCAGAGGCATTTTCAGAGGATGAGGAGCAAAGGTATTGTCACAACGTAACATGAGAACCAACTTTTGGGTCAGTTTGTGGTAAATGAAGGCATGTAACCAAATTTTGTTTTCAATATTTAAGAGGGAAATAAATATTTGTGGTGGATGGAAGGGAGTATGGGATAACTAAGCTTATATTTGGGGGGTACAATAAAATAATGTGTGAAAAATATTCATTTTTTTTAGCGTAAAATAAAAAAATAGTGTAGAAAATATTAGGGGTTGAGACCTTTTCGAGAGAGGTAAAATGTTGGTTAAGTAAGTTTTTTAATGAGAAATCGTTGGTTTAAAAATAGGGGTGTGCTTTTTGACAAGAATTTATTTAAAGAAAAATGTTGATTTTTTTTCTTGTGTTTAAGTGTATTGTCTTATGTTTCTATTTTGGTGGGTATTTGGATATAAAAAGGAAGTTTTTTTTTTCAATTTATTTAACGCAACATATTTTTCATTGCACAGAAGAGGGACATGTCTTTTAGTTAAAAAGAAGTTTTCATTTTTTTTGCGTGAACATGTTTGCAGTGTTTTTTTTCCCTTTAGTTTAATGAAAATATTTTTTAGACAGGCCTGTAAAGGCTATACAATTAAGGTGGGTGGTGCGCCTGTTGCTGTTTCATGGGAAAACAAGTGCAATCTGGGTTTATTTGGGTATTTTTTCTGGCGGTGCTCGAAAGGTGAGCGGGGGGCTAAAGCATGCCCAAAGGATGAGGAGAAAAGGCATGGTCAGAACAAAAGCATTCACAACAAAAAAGTTTCCTATTTTTTGTTGTTGTTGTTGGGGATTGGGATCCGTCTGTAGAAGGCCTTTATCATTCAGCAACTTTCCAAGGAAGATAAAATAATTTCATGTAAAACCGAACGTTTATCTTTAAATAGTAATGAAATATATTTTATAAGTTTTTATCAGACTCAGGAACCGTGGGAATTGCTTTGACTTTCTCTGTTTTGCTTAAATCACGACTGCCAATTAATGGATGCTTATTCGGAATTAGCACCAACAGTAAATATTGTTGCTACATGTTATTTTATTGTGGAAAAAAAAACAATTCATCGCCAATACACACGCATTGTTTCTGCCCCACCCACAAGAAAAATGTATGTGGTCTGCACTATATGTAGAAAAAATGTCCCCTTTCCACATTTTGGGGGCAGCGACTTCTCCGATCCAACCAAAAAAAAACTTAGTTAACCCACACTTCCCTCCATCTCGCACAAATTCGGATTTCTCTCCAAAATATTGGAAAATATTCTATTACACAACTCTAGTTATACTTAAATGGTATTCATTTTTCGTAAAATTTTTATAGGAAAGTGATTCCCCACTATAAGATTTTTTTTTTTTTAAATCCATTCCTATTTTGCGGATATTTTTTCAGGCTGTTTATATGTAATCACAAAAAAAGTGTAATCTGATTTGTGAGTAGGAGATAAACTACGATGAGTGTTAAAAATAATCTTGTAAATCAGTTTTTCATTAGAAATAAAAATAACATTTTCTTTGATAATCTTGTAAATCAGTATTTCATTAGAAATAAAAATAAATTTTTTTTTGATAATCTTGTAAATCAGTATTTCATTAGAAATAAAAATAAAATTTTCTTTGATAATCTTGTAAATCAGTATTTCATTAGAAATAAAAATAAAATGTTCTTTGATAATCTTGTAAATCAGTATTTCATTAGAAATAAAAATAAAATGTTCTTTTATAATCTTGTAAATCAGTATTTCATTAGAAATAAAAATAAAATTTTCTTTGATAATCTTGTAAATCAGTATTTCATTAGAAATAAAAATAAAATTTTCTTTGATAATCTTGTAAATCAGTTTTTCATTAGAAATAAAAATAAAATTTTCTTTGATAATCTTGTAAATCAGTTTTTCATTAGAAATAAAAATAAAATTTTCTTTGATAATCTTGTAAATCAGTTTTTCATTAGAAATAAAAATAAAATTTTGATAATCTTGTCAATCAGTATTTCATTAGAAATAAAAACAAAATTTTCTTTGATAATCTTGTAAATCAGTTTTTCATTAGAAATAAAAATAAAATTTTCTTTGATAATCTTGTAAATCAGTTTTTCATTAGAAATAAAAATAAAATTTTCTTTGATAATCTTGTAAATCAGTTTTTCATTAGAAATAAAAATAAAATTTTCTTTGATAATCTTGTAAATCAGTTTTTCATTAGAAATAAAAATAAAATTTTCTTTGATAATCTTGTAAATCAGTTTTTCATTAGAAATAAAAATAAAATTTTCTTTCATAATCTTGTAAATAAGTTTTTCATTAGAAATAAAAATAAAATTTTCTTTGATAATCTTGTAAATCAGTTTTTCATTAGAAATAAAAATAAAATTTTCTTTGATAATCTTGTAAATCAGTTTTTCATTAGAAATAAAAATAAAATTTTATTTGATAATCTTGTAAATCAGTTTTTCATTAGAAATAAAAATAAAATTTTCTTTGATAATCTTGTAAATCAGTTTTTCATTAGAAATAAAAATAAAATTTTATTTGATAATCTTGTAAATCAATTTTTCATTAGAAATAAAAATAAAATTTTATTTAGTAATCTTGTAAATCAGTTTTTCATTAGAAATAAAAATAGCATTTTCTTTGATAATCTTGTAAATCAGTATTTCATTAGAAATAAAAATATTTATTTGATAATCTTGTAAATCAGTATTTCATTAGAAATAAAAATAACATTTTCTTTGATAATCTTGTAAATCAGTATTTCATTAGAAATAAAAATATTTTTTTGATAATCTTGTAAATCAGTTTTTCATTAGAAATAAAAATAAAATTTTCTTTGATAATCTTGTAAATCAGTTTTTCATTAGAAATAAAAATAAAATTTTCTTTGATAATCTTGTAAATCGGTATTTCATTAGAAATAAAAATATTTTTTTGATAATCTTGTAAATCAGTATTTCATTAGAAATAAAAATTGCTTTTACTTTTATAATCTTGTAAATCAGTTTTTCATTAGAAATAAAAATATTTTTTTGATAATCTTGTAAATCAGTATTTCATTAGAAATAAAAATAAAATTTTCTTTGATAATCTTGTAAATCAGTATTTCATTAGAAATAAAAATATATTTTTGATAATCTTGTAAATCAGTATTTCATTAGAAATAAAAATAGCATTTTCTTTTATAATCTTGTAAATCAGTATTTCATTAGAAATAAAAATAACATTTTCTTTGATAATCTTGTAAATCAGTATTTCATTAGAAATAAAAATATTTTTTTGATAATCTTGTAAATCAGTATTTCATTAGAAATAAAAATTAAATTTTAAACTAAAATGTCGATTTTTGAAGGGACACAACGGTAGATACGTCTTAATTTTTTTGTTACTTGAATAAAAAATATTTTCATTTACTTTTTCTTGATGGAACAGTACAAAAAGATGATCATGAATTAGTTTCTATTTTTGTTGTGATTTAAAGAAAAGATAAATAAAAACAATTAATCTTGTGACTATTGTGATTCTTGAAATTTATTTTCATTGCAAAACGTTATTTATGTTGGCCCTTCAAACACAAGTGGCGTGGATTGGTAAAAACAAAGAAAGGTTATTTAATTCAGATTCAAATCTTATTAAAGATTTCTTTTGAAAATAAAATATGTTTAATACAAGATTTTTATGTGTTTTGTGATTACTTGTTTAATCGTGCGCGTCATCTGACGTACGGATGACCAGAAATGACAAATAAAACCTTTTTGTTAGCATTTCTGAATAACAAAAATACTACTTGCATAATTAAATGCTACAAACAAGAGACATAATAAGTTCAATGAATTGGTTAACGTTATTATAAAAGAAAAGAACTTTCGGTTGATAATTTGTTTCTTAAAATTAATTCAATAACATGTTATTATTATAGTATATGTTTGTATTTATTTCAAACACTTACATTAATAATAAAATGTGTTTTTTTTCAATGTAAATATTATTTATTGGGTATCTTTTACGACGCTCAGCAGAGTAAAAACGCTCAAAAAACAAATATACAACAAATAAAAGTAACTGTAGGCTGTAAAAGTTATTTTCAAACTTGCCTGTGGCATTTGTTTGTATTTTAGACCGTTACAACCGCTATTTATTAGAGATGAATAGTTTTGTCACAGGAACATCGGAAAAAAATGGCAGACTTTTTTTTGGGAGGGGGCTTTGGTAAGAATGAACGTGAATTCCACCATCTTTGATTTTGTGAAACGTTGTGGGAAAAAAAAACAAGAACATTTTTTTAAAATCTAATAAAAACCCGTTTATAATACGTAAAAATAAAAACAAATTACATAGGTAAGCATAAAATATCTATTCTCGTGGCAGGTCAACTTCACTTGTTGCAAATTTATGTTTTTAAACCCTTTCTCGTTTTTTTTGGACCCCGTTCGCGACTCCGCTGAGCGTCGTAAAAGATACCCTATTTATTTATTACTATATAAAACTAAAAAAAAAAGGTGCTATTTTACTTATAGGCCGATGCAGTTAACTATTTTCATGTAAAAGCATTATTTTGTACTTACTCAGTCATATTTTATCTCTCACGCCCCGAAAAAGAATTTTAAAATATCAAGCAGAACTTTAATTAGAACGATTTTTCCATTTTCATAAACAACCTGTATTTGTGAGCGAGCCGACATTTTGGGCTGTGAGCGGTCGGTAGAATAGACAAGGGCATTAACTCCGTTTTTATTTTTAGAATTATAAAGAGAAAGAAACACATAAGCAATAGTAATAAAATATATATTTATTAAATAAAAAAATAGAAAATTAAATAATTATTTTTACTTTGTTCACCGGGATACTTTCCACGATATAATTTTCTTGTTTTTTTTTTTTTGTTTTTTTTTTTCATATTTACATGGTAACAGCGACCAAATATGGATAATAAAATATATATGTATTAAATAAAATAATAGAAAATTAAATAATTATTTTTAATTTGTTCAACGGGATACTTTCCACGACGTGCCTACCTAGGGGACCCAATTTCGCGACACTTATCTGCCCTTAGTTCGCTAACCGGCCACTAGCCGGCCACTCCGACAATGTCAAATTCGACATTTCATATCGCCCTTATGAAAATGGAAAAATCGTTCTAATTAAAGTTCTGCTTGATATTTTTAAATTCTTTTTCGGAGCGTGAGAGATAAAATATGACTGAGTAAGTACAAAATAATGCTTTTACATGAAAATAATTAACTGCATCAGCCTATAAGTAAAATTGCACCAAAAAAAATGTATTATTAATATTAAACTATAATTCGAAGGCACATAAAGAAATGCTAACAAAATGGTTTTACTATTTCATTTCTTGTCATCCGTACGTCAGATGTCGCGCACGATTAAACAGGAAGTCACAAAAACATTACAAAAATATTGGATTTAACCATAAAATCATCATTTACCGACTTTTCGTTTACATTACAAACAATACTTAACATTAACGGAGACGTATTTTTCATGCAATATTTACCTTATTGTAATGAGCGTCTTCTTGTTCAACTTGACTTCCGGATTAATTGATTTCTCACTCAAACTTCATCGCAACCCTTTTTTAGTCACACTCATATTAAGAATTGATTGTTTCGTATAAAAGAAAAACTTGGAGACGTCGAACAAAATTAAATCGAGAATTTTGGAATAAACTAAAAATCGAAAAATATTAGGAAATTTACTTATCGAATAAATGTAATGAAATAATAAATATAATTAAGGATTTTTTTCTTCAAAATATAAACTAGAAAGAAGGAATATGCCCGTCAATATCGTATCCATGTAGACAAACATGTTAGACATTTGCATTGATTAAAATCAAGATTAAAAAACGATCGATTTTTCCGCCAACGTTGACAGTTGCATCGATTATCTTGAAAATCGACATCTTTAATTATTTTGGTATTTTATAATTTCCTTTGTTTGCTAAAAATGACACGATTACAAAAATGAATGTATTAAATAAATGTGTCTTCTAATTATGAAGGAGAATTCTCTCGGAATGAAAAGGAGGGGGTCAAGAGGGGGGCTAAAGGCTATAAAAAAGGGAGAGGGGGGTCATTTCTTTGTTTAATTCCTATTCACATCTTATTCACGTCTGTCCGTGAAACACAACAGGTTTTATTAAAATAAAATCATCATTTATTGATATTTTTAAAAAAAAACAAAACACGTATATTTCATGCAATATTTACCTTATTGTAATGTCTGGACTTCCCGATCAATCGCCTTCACACATGGTTTCCAAAAGAGCGACAATCAAGGGAGGTAATTTCGTCCTCAAAATCCTTTGTTTTTATTTCAGAGATTATCTATTTACAATGTAATCGTTTCATGGTTTGTTTGTAAGAAACAAATTAAGCAGAAATCAAATTGTAACTTTGCAAATCGATTAGTAATTTCTTTCTTTAAAGCAGATACATGATTGGAAAGAAGAAGAACGGTGCAACTTCGGAAAAGCCTCAATACGGAAAACCGATGATATATAGGTACGTGCAAAATCAATGGCCGATTCCCAAAGTGTAAAAATATTTTGAACCCCTTCCCCTTCACTTAAAAATTCACTAAAATTTAGGAAATGAACCAATTGTAATTACATTTTCAATATTTATTAATCAACAATCAAGGAATATTTTTTTAATCTTAGTAAAAATGTATTATTTTATTTAAACAAAATACACCTTTACTAAAGTTATATTTTTAAATATTAATAAAACAAATGCAGTAATTTCTTTTTGTTTTAATGAAATTATGCATTGTAGATGTTAACAATTAAAATTTAAAAAAATATTTTTTATATATTACGAAAAAGGCCCCTAAATACCGTATTAAAAAAATCACTATAACTCGAAGAAAATTTTTTTTTTTTGAATTAGCAATATTATTATTGAATTAAGCATTGTTTAATCAATATTTTCACCAAAAAATAATATAATTGCAAAAAATATTTCATGTAATTTTAATGATTAGAGTTTCTAGGAAAATAAAAAAAATACGACATAATTATATTTCCCATTCATATATAAATGTGGCATCATCAGCGCAAGAATCTTTTTTATATATAATCTTGAAAATAAACCAAAAATTGGCAAATTTGAGACCCAGAAAAATAACGAAAAATTGAATTTTTAAAAATGAATAATTTCTACTAACGATTCACTTGGATTGGTATGGTGGCCCTGTTCTGTAATAAACAGGTGGGATTAACCCTCCACAACACTTACTTGTACACCGCTTTCAACATTTTATTTTTTAGAGATTCAACAATTTCGTTAATTTCACAATTTTTTGTCAATTATTTGGAAAGATTTGTATTTGTTTTTGTTGATAATTATTATCGATATAAAGCCAAGTTCACACGAATGTGAGACATACCTTTTGATCTCAGCAACATTCAGACATTCTTCATGGCAGGACAATTCAGTTAAGACAAACACATTTTGTAGGTTTACACGCGCGTCGTGCGTTTATTTTTCAACAGACCAACAACAACAAAAAGAAGGGCAGATAACCCCAAATCTTACAAAGGTTAATCTGGTTCCCAAATAATAATGGAACAAGGGAGATAACCCTTAAAATAGGTTTTAACAGTCCGACAAAATTGATAATTCAACACTCCTCCTCAATTGCTGTCAGACTGTTCCATGACTTCCCTAACACCTAACAGTGCTCTTAGCTTAATTTAAACAGGTAGCCTGAGGATTTACCTGTGGTCATCCAAGTCACCAGCCCAGTCTGCATCTGAATATCCTATCAGATTTGTTGCATTCTCCCTGTCATACAGTAACCCATAGTTCCGCGTGCCATTTAGATAACGCATGATATGTTTCACAGACCTCCAGTGTTCCATGGTAGGTTGTGAGCAGAATCTTGCTACATTGCCGACAGCATAGGCAATATCAGGTCTTGTTTTTGTTGACAGATACAGCAGGCTTCCAACTGCTGATTGATACAATTCTTGGTTGACTTGCTCGTTTTCTTTAACAGCTTTAGTTAACCTTGCACCAGGATCAATTGGAGTTGATGTAGGTTTTGAATTTTCCATTTGGAATTTTTTCAAAACCTCTGCTGCGTATGCTGGTTGTCCGATCCATATCTTCCCTGAATCTGGATAAGCGATTTTAACACCCAAGAAACTATGTAGTTTCCCCATATCCTTGATGTTGAAACTTTCGGAGATTCTTTTGATAAATTCTTGGATACGTGTCAAAGACTTACATGCCAGAATGATATCATCAACATACACTGCAGCTATGAAGATCTCTCCTCCCGAGGAGAGTGTGTAGATACACGGGTCATTTTCCAATTGCTTGAAATGCATCTTTTTTAGCTGAGCATTCAGTGGCTCATTCCAACATCTTGATGATTGTTTCAAGCCATAGATGCTTCGCTTTAATTTACAGACAAGGTGTTCTTTGCCTTTGACCTTAAATCCTTCTGGTTGCTTCATATAGATGTCTTCTTTCAGCTCACCATTAAGAAATCCAGTGGTTACGTCCAACTGATGCAGGTTCAGGTCATGTTTTGCTGCTAATGCAATGACAGTTCGCACTGATTCGAACCTCACTACTGGACAAAAGGTCTCGTCGTAGTCAACTCCATGTTTCTGAAGAAATCCTTGAGCTACCAGTCGAGCTTTATATTGTCCCATGTTTCCATCAGCGTCATATTTTTGTTTGAACACCCACTTACTACCAATAGCCTTCCGTCCACTGGGTAAGACAGTAAGGTCCCATATTTTATTAGTATGTAGTGAATCAACTTCACTTTCCATTGCTTTCATCCATTTGTCTTTCTCAGGGCTAGAAAGTGCCTCTTTCACCGTTAATGGGTCATTCAATCTGTGAGCAATGTAGACCCATTCACCATACTGATCTGGAGCTTTCCTAATCCTTAGTGATCTTCGTGGTCCTGTTGTCACTTGTGAATTGTCATCATCATCATCATCATCACTGACGCTATGACAGTCAATTTTCACTAGAGGTTGGTTTCCAACTTCCTCTCTCTCTTGTTCACCAATGGATGCCGATTCATTAAGGATGACATCTCTGCTATGGAAGACTCTTAACTTTTCTGTATCATAAAGTCTATAACCCTTGACTCCAATACCATATCCGAGAAATATGCTCTTCTTCGCTTTAGAATCCATTTTGGATCTTTCATCTTTTTGTATATGGGCATAAGCACTACACCCAAAAATGCGTAAATGGTTCACATCTGGTTTGTAGCCTTTCCAAGCCTTGTATGGTGTCATTCCTTGTACTGCATTTGTTGGGCTTCGGTTTCGTACGTATGAAGCTGTTGATAAAGCTTCTGCCCAAAATTTCTTAGGCAGCTGCGAGTCCGACAACATTGCTCGCACTGCTTCCACCCACGTCCGATCTATTCTTTCAGCCACTCCATTTTGCTCTGGTGTTTTGGAAACAGTGCGTTCATGGTGTATGCCCTCCTTCTTTAGGTAACATTCAAACTCTCTTGAAGTGTATTCCCCGCCATTGTCAGTGCGTAAGGTTTTTATTTTTCGTCCACTGGAATTCTCCACCATGGTTTTCCACTCCATGAATTTTGCAAAAACTTCTCCCTTGTGTTTAAGCACATATATCCACACAAATCTTATTTGTCATCAATAAATGTGAGGAAGTATTCGGCTCCACCAAGCGATTTTGCCTCTAGCCTTCCACAAACATCGCTGTGCACAATTCCGAGTAGTTGTGTAGCTCGCCTTCCACCTGATTTTGAAAATGAGGAACGATGATGTTTGCCATCCACACATGGTTCACAAAAGTTAATACTCTTTGTCACATCATAGTCGAGGCCAGTCACCAGCTGATCTCTTGCTAGTTTCTGCAAATTCCCCGCACCAAGATGACCAAAACGTTGATGCCAGATCTCCTCCTTTGTGTTACCACCTGAACATGTAGATGCTGCATGAGCTGCTTTTGTTTTTCATTACAGTTCAAATAGTACACATTTCCAATTTTTGAACCTTCAGCTACTATCCTCTGTTTTTCATCAAGAAGTCGACATCCTGATTCAGTGAATATGAACGACTTTCCAGATCTAGTCGCCCTAGACACACTCAATAGGTTGTACGATAATTTGGGAACATAAAGTGTTTCATACAGTCTACATCTTTGCTGTTTACCGTCTGGCACACTCACGTTCATTTCTATTGTTCCCACTCCTAATGCTTCAACTGAGCGTCCATCACCAAGTGTTATTTCCTCTACTAAATCCAATTTCCGGAAATGTATAAACCTCTTCACATCGTGACACATGTGACAAGTTGCTCCAGAATCCACAATCCATTCGCTCCTTTTGTTATTAGATAATAACGCATGGTGTGCAAATAGTCCAACAACGTAATTGTTTTCAGAACCATTAGATTTTCCTTGTGTTTTTCCAGTGAAAAAAGCTTTCTTATTGGGGTAGTTCCTTTTAAAACTTTCTTTTGCATCCTCACTAAGCAATCGACAGTCACGTTTAATGTGTCCATTCTTTCCACAGTGATAACACTTGGGCCCCTTTCTAAAAGTGTGATGTTTTGATGTCATCGCTTTCGAGTCAGTAGCAGTGTTTTCCTTTTCTCTGACTTTCGTTTCTTCGTAGAGCAGTCGTTCAGTCACTAACACCCATTTGGGCACATCCTGACTTGCTTCGAGCGCTGTTACTAGCATGTCATAGGAATCCGGGAGGCTAGCCAAGAGGTGTACAACTCTATCTTCCTCATCAATTGAATCGCCGATGACTGACAACTCTTCAAAGATTTCTGTCATTATTTTAATATGTTTATGAACAGAGTCACCTACTTTCAATTTAAGGGAATACAAGCGCCTCCTTAATGCTAATTTATTAGCCCACGTTTTCTTCTGAAATTGATCTGCCAATGTTTTCCACACCACTGCAGGGTCGTCGGGATCCCCTATTAAATACAAAAGTGACGGTTCCACTGACAAAACAATCGTCGCCAAGGCGCGATCTTTCCGCGATAAATACTTTCCGTGTAATATCGCATCTGTCCTAGGATCGGGGACGATTTCGGTATCATTTACTATGTACCATAATCCGTCCCTAATTAATGTCATTTTGCACTGAATCTTCCAAGTGGCGTAATTTGTCCCATTCAACGGTACGAGATTACCAAGTTTTGTTTCCATCGTGAAGGTAAAACGATACAAAATCTCTTTCGTGAACGAGAATTTCAATATGGCCGAAAAAAAAATGTCACACGTGGCTTTATAATTATATCGAGCGTTCATCTGGGCCCATAACCTTTGTTGATAATTATTATCGATATAAAGCCAAGTTCACACGAATGTGAGACATACCTTTTGATCTCAGCAACATTCAGACATTCTTCATGGCAGGACAATTCAGTTAAGACAAACACATTTTGTAGGTTTACACGCGCATCGTGCGTTTATTTTACAACAGGACAACAACAACAAAAAGAAGGGCAGATAACCCCAAATCTTACAAGGGTTAATCTGGTTCCCAAATAATAATAATGGAACAAGGGAGATAACCCTTAAAATAGGTTTTGACAGTCCGACAAAATTGATAATTCAACAGTTTTGTCCTTTTTTCATTAATAAATATTTAAGTTAAAAACAAATATTTATAAATAAATAAAGAGAATTCAAACATGACATTTTCTTTTCAAAATTGAATTCTATTTATTAATAAATAATTGTTTTAACTTTTTCAATGAATAAATTGTCAGTGTAGTCATTGACTTTAATTTACTTTTCACACTTTAAATAAAAAAATACACTTTATTTTAAAAAGAATCAATGTCGTTACGACACGTTACGACACGTTAAGAATAAATCGAGTAACTAAAGTTTTTAATCATCATGTACAAAAATTGATAAAATTGACGCAGTTCGTAAAATAAAAATAATTTTTAACATTTAAAAAAGTGTTATTTCAAATTCTAAGGAAAAACATTGGTAAATAGACGTCATCAAGAATTTCAGAGTATTACTAAATTAATACCAAGTTAAATATGAACCTTTTTAGTTAAAAATAAAATAAATAAGATCTTAATTGCGTACATTCACAAATATTTTAATTAAATAAGCACTCAATTTTTTTATAACCTCAAAAAGAATAAAGAAATTAATGGATAATAATTTTTCAACTTCTATAAACTATTACAAAACCATTTTTATATATAAAGTTAAAAATGATAAGTTATGACATTTTCTCTTCTATATATTTTGCATAGCGATAGTCAATTGGTAAACAAAGTCGTTTACCAGGTAACTGTGCCTGATTTTACTAACTTTTGACTTTTGGGAGGATAACTTTGCTATGTTTTAGTAAAACGAAGGATTTTTTAAAATCCAGTATCTTATGACTTTAATTTAATAATTATTTTTGAAATAGTTCCCCAAAACTTATATTTACCTTTCAAGGGATTTTTACAAGTAATTGTTTCCAAGTTCAAAATTCACTTAATTTTGGGGTTTTTAGCCGCCGTGATGACATATTTCATTATAATTTCTTTTTCACACGTAAATGTGCAGTTTTTCCCCGTTTCCAGATAAAGCTTAGGCTTTTATCTTTCAAACACAATCAAAGTTTACACGGAAACTAATTAAATAATTAATGATAAGCGCTTTTTAATAAGCATAGTCCGTACAAGAGACGGACATTCTTGCACGTACCTAGTGTGTAGCAATAAAATAATCACTAATTAAATCTTTATCTGAGTTATTTTCTTTTATAATATTTAAAATAAACAGAAATTTAAGCTCAGATATTCTTCAATATTTCATTAAATACATCTTATTTGTGTCCTTATTAATTTTTATTTTTACCGTAGTTTTGCAAATTATCTTAGTTATTTTAATAAATTGACAATTGTACATCTTTTAAAGTTACCCCAGAGTTCATTCAAAAACAACAACACAATTAATCTCAAAACTGTTTAAAAATAGCATCTGAATGTTTAAAAGATTGAGTGTTTAAAATATCTCTTTTAGAAGAAATGTGAAAACTTATTTAAGCTTCATGTAGAAATTCCATTTATTGTAAATGTTTCATTTAAATAGTCTGTTATCTAGTTTGAAACTTTTCCTGCTTGGTTTAGTTCTTGGATATAAACAGGGAGTTTTTATGGAGGGGGATGATGAGAACTGTTGACACTAGGACTTTGGGTTAGTGGGAGGGGTAAAGGAGAGTTAATGCGACGTTTTCATCCGGACCTATGGTTAGTGGTAAGGTTAAAAAATGGTTGTTTTTATAACCACTCAATAAAACACCAACATATTTTCCT
The DNA here is from genome assembly GCA_963556195.1 of Sepiola atlantica. Classification (NCBI taxonomy): domain Eukaryota; kingdom Metazoa; phylum Mollusca; class Cephalopoda; order Sepiida; family Sepiolidae; genus Sepiola; species Sepiola atlantica. The sequence continues at coordinate 24,573,106 of OY744549.1, read as the reverse complement.
TAACTTCCCACGTCTAAATTCTGGTTATATGCACGTAAAAAGGAAATGTGTGATCATTTTACAATATATATATATGAGAAATTAATTTCATTTAATATAAAAAATTTTAACAAACGTTTTCAAGGTGTTCACACGTAACTGCCTTAATAAAGTAGAATCTCTTTTCTGGCGAAGGGGGGAGGGAGAATGTATGTCCTCATCTATTTGTATTGTAGATATAATTTTTGTTTTAATTTGATAACATTCTTAATGTTTTCCCTTTACATATTTTATCAAAGAATTTGATAAACTCATTTAGTCCATGAGCCAAACCCATAAATTTCATCGATTGGTACTACCTGGGGGGACAAAGGGACACTACGTTTTTCTGAAATACCTATGTTTGTAGTTACAGAAAAACTTTGAAGCCAGGCTGGGATCCACAGCTAAAGTGCAAAAAATCACTATCGATTATGGGTACCCTTGTCAAGAATTGTGCCATAAAAGAATGGGGTGGGGCAAATTAAAACGCCTATAACTCAGTAACTAGAGGGGATATATTGACATGTGACCACTCATTTTGTCCCTTACAAAAAAGCCTATGAAATAACATTAGATGTGTTGTAGCCCTGACATAGGTCATTGGAGGTCAAAGGTCAAATGTCAAAAAAATGAATTTAAAAAAAAATTAAGGTGTAAGTATTATTAGACGAAAATGTGATAACAAAATGAGCATTTCTCTGGCAAAGGTAGTCTTTTCTTGAAGAAAACAATCTAGTCCATTGATAAAAAGTACAAAATAATAAATGTTATGGTGGTTTGATGTCCTGAAAAAAAACCGAAAAATGTATTTTGAGTATAATTGTAAGATTTTATCTATCTTTTTCCTTTGTGCTATTTTCCCTATTCATCCACTTATGCCATTTTTACCTACGCCATTTTTACCGTGCCATTTTTACATATGGCATTGTTACCGTGTCATTTTTATCAATGTCATTGTTTACATGCCATTTTTACCTATGCTATTGCTACCGTGTGATTTTTACCTATACCATTGTTACCGTGACATTTTACCTATACCATTGTTAGCGTGCAATTTTTACCTATGCCATTGTTACCGTGTCATTTCCTCTCCCATTTTTACGTGAGCTTTCGATTTTCATCAAATTCATTCGTGATAATCCGCTATATTACGTCCACATATAACCATTCTAGTTAATAGTTATCGATAAAATAGTTGAAGACGTTATAACAGCATCAGATATGTTTTATTAAGGGCGATTTGTGACTTTCATACTTTCGTTTTCACTCAGCAGCAAATATGGCCATTTCTCTTATATTGAAGGCCAGAAATGATGAAAAAAAACTTTCTCCACAATTAATATTAATTTCAGACTTGTCTAACGAATGTATTACTTTTATTTCGTAATAAACAAATAATTAAAATACCGGATCTATTTTTAAAATAATTTATTTGTTTTTTATTTTATTGTTTTGAACAAACAGTTTAAGAAGTTATAACAGCAGAGGATATGTTTTAAGATATCTTTGAAAAGGGTGACGGAATTAATTACAAACCGGAAGTAATTTTATGTTGCCGAGAAATTGGAAATCTCGTAAGCGAAATCTCGTCTGATTTCTCGGTCATGTCTAAAACAAGACTTGTGAAATGCCAAATGTGACGAAATTTCTGAAGTCGTATATTTTATCATCTAAAGAAATGTGTAAAATCGTATATTAATATTTTTTAAAGAAATTTGTAGTATATTTTATCATTTAAGAAAATTTGTAAAGTATATTTATCATATTTTTTAAAGAAATTTGTAAAGTATATTTATATTATTTGTGTAAAGAAATTTGTAAAGTATAGTTATATAATTTTGTAAGGAAATTTGTAAAGTATATTTATCATTTATTTAGGAAATTTGTAAAGTTTTTTAAAGAAATGTGTAAAGTCGTATATTAATATTTTTAAAAGAAATGTAGACGCGCTTTTTCCCCCCAAGAAATGTTTTTGAGCAACGGAATGTGATTTTTTATTATTCAAGAAACAATTTAGAAATAAGTAATATATTTAAAGAATAAACAATGTTTTTGAGCAATTAAATAATGTGTTTCCCCCCTTTGAGAATAGGAATAAATAATTTTTTATCAACTAATAGTGAAAATGTGTTTTTCCAAAAAATACATGAAATTTTTTTTGGGAAATATTTAGTGAAAATAATGTTTTGGGGGGGGGGGGAACATTTTGTGAAAATAATGATTTGGGGGAAATATATTATTAAACGTCATCATAATAGCGTATCCAGTACAGTATATTGACGAATAAATTTGTTTTAATTCGGCGGCGCCAGGAAATTTCTGCCCCAAAATAATAGTCGCAATATGAGTGAAGGTAAAAAATAAAGTAAATGTCAATAGTGATGATAAAATGAAATAAAACTTTTTTTTAATTCATACAATATTATTTTGTAAATGAAAGAAATAAAATGAGATTTATTAGTTGAATAACAAATAAAATTGATAAATTAAGTAACTTATTTCGAGTTATAATTAATTCCGGGTTGTAATTAATTCCGAACCCCCTTTGATAAACCCTAAATTAAATTGATAACATATTAAATTCAGAAACTATTTTATTACGATGTTAAACAAATCACTGAACATTTTAAATGTTAAAAAAATCTCACATTAAATTATGAAAAAAAAAAAACACTATTACAGTTTTCTTCTTTTATTAAATAAATAAATTTATTAAAATGTTTTAATCTATTGTTCGTTTCGTTATTTCCGGTTGATTATCTGTTTGCCCTGTCTTGAATGTAGATTATCGCCGCTGTTTTAAATGTAACTCTTCAAAATTGAAAACAAATGAATTCAGTTGTTCCCTAAAGTGCACAAGTGACAAATATTTAATTAATTGAATAATGTTTTCCCCTGTAATCAAAGAGATCAACACAATTGCGAAATCGCTTTGTTTTATGTCTATTTAAATTTTCTGCGAACCTACATTTCCTGTCGCCATCTTGAATTTAGACTTACACTCGTTTTAACTCAAACACTAACAGATCATTTTATTGTCGAAAGATTATTGTCGATTCTTTAAAGCAGCTTATGAAAACGTAAGTATTACTTAAATTTCTTTGTTTTACGATTTTCTAAAAGGTATGCTATGAATTTTCTAAAAATGAAAACAAAATGTGTTTTTTTTATTCATATTAATTTGAGACTTTTCTATCATCATATTCGGTTTAAACAAACAAAACAAAAGACAATGCCGAGAATCATAAAGTTATTGATAGTGAAGCATGTAAAACTTCGGTTATAGTTGAAGTAAATATTCAGATACAATTAACTGTTTGAAGTGAAATGAAAAGCCTGTGAAAAGTGTTCCTTCGCATTATACTTTTAGTAATTATGCTATGATAATAATACATTTTATTAATAATTTAGATGTTTGGAAGAAAACAAAAAATATGCTATAATAATAATAATTTGTTTAATCATTTTTTTAATGTTTTCACAAGTTTTTTTATTTAATTAATGTCTTTATAAACTGTTTTCGTTAAATAAATTATTGCCCCCCCCCCCCCAAAAAAAAGTGTGGATTGTAAGATTTTTCTCTGGAGTTGTTATTGTCACTTTTACTTAGCCAAGGACGATAATTTTTATTATCGCCATCGATTTTTTTATTGGCAAGTAGTAGCTTATTTCAGAGTTAATTAAAACACTTCAAGTTTAGAAAAAATACAAACCCGATATATATTAAAAATAGAAAAAAAATCTAAATTAGATAAGTAAAAATAATGCCCCTTTCCCAATTTTCTGGACTCAAAATTGAAAACCCAATCGGTTATACGTCTCGATTTACCACTAACTGGCCAAGAAGTGAGTGTTCATTTTATGTTTTATTCATATAAGAAAAGTGATCTCCCACTATAAAATCTAAAATATTTAATATTTTTCTTACTTCCATTTTGCATATATTTCTTCAGGCTGTTTACATGTAAACGACCCCGCCCCTGCCACAAATAGAATCTGAATCTTTTTAAGGATTAAAAACTACGATGGGTGAGATAATAAAAAAATGGGCATACATTTGTTCATTAGCAAAAAATAAAGTTATATTTCTATGATTTGTAAAAAAAAAATGTTATTATTATACGTAGGTTACAAAAAATTCCCAGACAAAAACTCACCGGGAAATAGTTTAAAATCAGACAAAAGTCAATCATTATAAAATAAATGAAGTTTTACAAAAATATGAAACAATTATATTTTTACATTAAATTTGAGATAATTAGTATTAATTTTTGCAAATGTTTTTTGTTGTTCTTTTATCACACATTTTAATTTTATTGAGAAATATATGAGATTTCCTAACGAGAGATTTTATGTGTGAAATTAATGTTCAGAGTTTACTTTTTCAGTGAAAATGTTTGTTTTTAAAGTATGATACAATCGTTATATTCAAGACTGTTACAAATTTCGACCTGTGTTACAGCAAAAATAATCCCCATTTTATTTTTGCCATTTTTTTTTTTTTTTTTTTTGCAAATAATAATTTATTTTCAACAAATTGTTTACTTATTAATTATGATTTTTTAATATTTTACAAACAATAAATCAAACGAATGGAAATATATTACAACATTTTCAATTTTGTCATTTGTATAACAAATTAAACATAATAATAATGACGTATGTTGTTTGCATTCTTGTGGTTTATGAAAATTATTCTTTTCAACAAATTGTTTAATATAATCAACAAATAATAAAATAAAATGTGATTTTGAAAGTTAAACTGAAAATTTTAAAAATCGTTAAAATATATTCAATGCAACATCTGACATTTTTTAAAAGTAAAAATATTTTGACCATAAAAAATTTGGCAGACTTTGAATTTTATTTTAATACATTTTTTTGCTAAAACCAATGAAATAGGAAAGATAATCCAATGATCTCTATGCAACAATTGAACCAGTGTTTTTCAATCGGTTTTCTACTAGAATAGTGGCACTTTCTTAAAAAAATGTTTTTGGTATTTTTACTAAAAGAGAGAGCTAATTTTAGCACAAATAACTTTGGAATTTAAATACAGTATGATCATGTTAACACGCTTATTCTTGTTCGATCACCAAAGTTTAGTGACTTTGAGCCTGGCCAGAAGAAGTTGGGTACCCATTTGGGAATAGCCGGCACGATACATGGGAGGAGCGACATATTCCAGCGAAATATACTGTCATGAAGATGTCTTTTACATGTATAACCTGTTAATCGAAGCATGTTGACAGAGTGGAACAAACCCCTTTCCCTGGGTGAAGTTTTGAATCATGTGTTAGTACTCACTGGAGAGTGTATGATAACGGTTTTTGTTTGTTAAATAGTAAAATGTCAGTGATGTTTGCAACATATGCCTCATTTATCTACCTGTGAATATTACCTACAGGTGCGTTAGTTCAATCATGTGTGGACTGGCCAAAGTTGCATCAAAAAACGTCTTATCATATAATACGTTTGACATATTACTCTACTTTTGTATTTGTCTCGGGGCAACAAGATGTTTGGGTGGTGGTCACTTGCAAGGATATTCTTGTGTACTTACATCCGTGGAGAAATCTTTCTGGGTATTTGTGATATCCTTGATTTGGTTGTGGCTGATTTGTTTGATATTGTTATTCATCAACCTTCATCAGTGTGGGAATTTCCTTCTGTTCCAAGTCTTCCATTTTTATTTTCTCTCGGCGATATCTGCATGTTCAGTCTGTTGCCAAGTGCGTTTACTAAATTTTTCCAACATGTGTATGAGAACTGCAACAGATGTCAGATTGTAACGAATGTATACCATTGAGAATATTATAGATTTTCCCAACGACATGTGTATGGGCTGATTTGCTACTGTATCTGAACAGATTACCAACAATCTTAGTCAACAAAGTGCGCTACTTCATTGTGTCACCTTTTGTTTCAGGTGTCTTTTGGCCATCGCTATGCCCTATACTGATTGATTTTATGTTCTTCCTTTTGTTAATTCAGTATCTGCATTTGGGGACTGGGAAATGGTACTGTAGCATGCATACCATCATTGCTAGAGACATGTCTATATCTTTGATGGGCATGTTATGTGTCAATAGGGATCTAACTAAGCTATGATGGCAAAGGCTGTAATAGCCATCACAACTTTCATTAGTATGGTGGGAGTAGTACACTGACTGTGCACTTTCTAATACTCATATTTCCAGGAACATATACTCCTCAGAATCGAACACACGATATTGCTTTTGAAACACTGTGCAGAACTAGTTTTGTATGTGCCACATGCGTCTATGACATTCTCATCTTGTATATCTATCTTAATATATTATATAGTGTTTTCCTTGAAGCTTGAAAATATTCGTCAAGGTTTTTTCAATATTCCCCAAAGTTTTTTGAATAGGAATTTAATGTTCGACAGTGGCATCAAAAGTTCCCTAAGGTACTGTTATGTAGCAAGTTTTGTATTGTTCTTCTGTCTGGTAAATACTTGTATATAGACTGGCACGAAAAGAAATTGACTTGCATTTTCCAGCATGTCATTAACGTCCATATATGTGCTGGAAGGAGTGACTCTAGTACTTCTATTCCCAGTTGTTTTTGTATGAGTATTTTATTCTCTATTATATTGACTCCTTTTAAGCAGTATAAAGCTTCCTTCATAGGCTAAAATAAGCGGATTTTGACTGGCTGCTCAGGCTGAGATTTGTAGAATCATTTTTTGTGAGACAAACCAGGAATAGTCATTCCTTGACTGTGAATGCCATGAACACGACTCTGTCTCATTTGATTGGGCTTAATTGAAGGTCTTGCTCGTATGTGGACTTTTACTGGCTGTTCAGGCCGAGTTTTTGTCAAGTCTTAATGAAACAAAGTAGTGATCAAACTGATAAAAACACAGAAAAAGAAAGAGAGAAAAATTAGAAGAGAGATAAAGATACATGCTTACAGAAACACACCTAAAATCTAATTTTTAGAAAAGATGATATGAGCAAATAGAGCTTCTGCAGTTTAACATTATGTCTTCTTGACGACCCATGGAAATGTTTATTGACTTGACTTGAGTCATCCTAAACTAGTAGGCGTAGGGTAAATGTTGACAAATTCCGAGCTTCAGATGTGATGCTATGCCTTTGCCATGTTTTTTTTTCTAATAGCTGGATATGTATATGAACGCCACACCTGTATACATATATAGAACATGGTATTCCCAAATGGTCACCCTTCTGGTATTTAATAAAATAGTTACCCTTCAGTTACTTCTGTCCGAATTGCCAGGCCGTCTTTCTGGGACTCTCTTTGTGCCATTTATTGTTATAATGTGTGATTTTTCTTTGAATATGGTTATATTTCTATACTGTTTTAGATAACATATCTGGTTTCTGGCACATGTTCTCCACATTCCTTATCATCGCACACCAAGCTGGCGAGAAGACCTTATGATGTAAGTGTGAATTTTTCATATCTTGTACAGTTATTTCTATTGTGCAGTCTGGGAGCTCTTGGCCTTCTTGAACCATCATCGATTGTCCGTTAGATAATATGACAAAGTACTCTTGAGATTAAGTGTTGTGTTACTCGTCGGTTCTAGATAAGACCGTATATAGATTCGTTAGGGTTGTGAACTGTGCCAGTATTATAGTGTGCAACATGCATCATTTGAACACATTGGCTGTAACCATCTTTGTTCTGGCCATTTGTGTGCGAGAGGTATCGGAAGCCCTATTTCTGAGTGCCAGCTTATAGTTGTTCATGTGTTCAATGGTCGATTTTTGATGCAAATTTAAATGATGAAAAAGTTTTTAAAGTTGTTACCCGTTCCTGAATCCATATTTTGTCTCAGATAAAATATCAATAAACAAAGCACCATGAAATACCAACAATAATCTGTTATGGTTTTGAATAGATAAAGTTTTTGTGATTGAAATAAATTAAAGTATCTCAATTTTTTTATTTGGAAAGGAAGCATGCATGGCTTGGAATGAACAAAATCTTTGTGAATAAAAAACTATTCAAAATGTACTTATCTTTTAAAAAACCCTAACCCTAATCGTTGTCACTGAGGAATTAATATATCTACAATTTAAAAGTCATCAAATGTTTAATTACATTGAGATTTCGGAAAAGGCAATGGTTTGCAAAATCGAGAGGACAGAAATCTTTATTAGATAAAAATGCTGGGACTCTGATAGAGTTTACAATACAATGTTTGAAAACATCTTTTTCAAAGGTTGATTTCTACTCTTGGTTTAGACGATGTTGAGCGAATCTGATTACTTTGAGAATAGATAATAGGCCGACTCTCAATAGGGGGCTTCATTTCACTAAATTACCCACTCTTTCTCGGGGCTGAATCAAAAACTGAAATTTATTTTAGATGAAAATGTATATAAGAAAAAATCGAACAGCTTTTCTCATGGGCTTTGAGCATCAGGTAATATAAACATCACCATTACTCATTTTGTCTTTTTTCTTTTATGAATAGATATAGAATTGTATCCTTTATGTCTCAACTATTGTGGTGCTTGTTATTTTAAAAGCTTTTATTATTGGAAATCTACACCAAGGTGTTAAGATAGATTTTTAGTGACTATTTCAGATTTTTAAACAAGGAAAGTTGGTTTAGAATTTTCCATGTTTAGGATAAAAACAGTTAGTTTTACAGTCAGAATTTTTTAATATTTATTATTTATCATTGAAAATGAACGACAAAATATTTCGTTTGTTGAAATTGATTGCATAGAAATATAAAGTATGTAAAAATGTTTTGATAACATATTTTCTTTATTTACAGATTGAAACTATTATAGAAAAGGACGGTTGTTTTCAGTACCACAAGAATTACGAAAAGTCTGCATCAATAAATAACCGTCATCTTATGTTTCTGTATGTACGTTTATCATTAATTTCAAAGAATTCCTGTTTTAGAAACAATGTACAGGCAATTTGGAAATAAATCCTTTATCTTGTCAAATTTTGCAAGCCAATTTTTCCATAATGTTCTTTGACAAGACATGAGAGTACACACAGAGCGGGTCAATATCTTGTATCTTATAGGATGCTTAATCTCTAGCAAAATCTTGTAGTAAATATCGATATTAACCCATTTAATGCATATTAGACTCATCAATTTTGATGTCTGAAAGGAAGAATACAAAAGAATGGTGAATGCATATACTTGTCAACTACATAGAACTGAATTCTCAGTGAGTTCTATTTTCAAAAGAAATAAAAAAGACTCGCATGTGTCAAATAATATTATTGAATATTTTGTTGATTTGTATGTTCAGAGTCTTCGTCTGAAAAATCACATGTAAATACACAAAGGTGAAAACCCTTCCATTGTAACGTTTCTGAATTTGTATGTTCACATAGTTTCAATCTAAGAATTCACATGTGAATACACACCAGTGAGATGGTGTCTCAAGTACGAACACTAAGCTGGATACTCTAACAAGACTAGATTAGTTCTTATCCTGGAATACGGTAACACAAAAAGACCACAAGAAAAATATACTCTAACATAATAAACTGATCAATTAGAGAGAGGAAAATTGATGGGCTTTACTTCTATGCTAATTCAATATTTGAGAGGTTAAGGAAAGCTTAAATTGAACTCTCAGATATCTATGTATCTCATATAGAGATCTAGTGTTAGTCCCAGAAGATGCCACTTTTTTTGGAGACTTTACACTAAAGTAAAATGAACAAAAATGAGAAAATATACTCTTGCAAAGTTTGTGAAACTGCATTTTCACGGCATGCCTATCTGACAGCACACATGCGAATACACACAGGTGAGAAACCCTATTCTTGTAAAGTTTGTGGTACTGCATTTTCAAATGATACAAATTTGAAACGGCACATGCGAATTCATACAGGTGAGAAACCCTATTCTTGTAAAGTTTGTGGTACTGCATTTTCACACAATACAAGTTTTAAAGAGCACATGCGAATACACACAGGTGAAAACCCCTATTCTTGCAAAGTTTGTGGAACTGCATTTTCACAGCATCGCTATCTGAAAAATCACATGCGAATACACACAGGTGAAAAACCCTATTCTTGTGAAGTTTGTGGTACTGCATTTTCACATAATCCTTATCTGACACAGCACATGCGAATACACACAGGTGAGAAACCCTATTCTTGTAAGGTTTGTGGTAGTGCATTTTCACAAGATACAAGTTTGAAACAGCACATGCAAATACACACAGGTGAAAAACCCTATTCTTGTAAAGTTTGTGGTACTGCATTTTCACGCAATACAAGTTTGAAACAGCACATACGAATACATACAGGTGAGAAACCCTATTCTTGCAAAGTTTGTGGTACTGCATTTTCACACGATACTAGTTTGAAACGGCACATGCGAATACACACAGGTGAAAAACTCTATTCTTGTGAAGTTTGTGGTACTGCATTTTCACAGCAATGCAATCTGAAAACTCACATGCGAATACACACAGGTGAAAAACCCTATTCTTGTGAAGTTTGTGGTACTGCATTTTCACACAATTCACATTTTAAACGGCACATGCAAATACACACAGGTGAAAAACCCTATTCTTGTAAAGTTTGTGGTACTGCATTTTCACGCAATACAAGTTTGAAACAGCACATACGAATACATACAGGTGAGAAACCCTATTCTTGCAAAGTTTGTGGTACTGCATTTTCACACGATACTAGTTTGAAACGGCACATGCGAATACACACAGGTGAAAAACTCTATTCTTGTGAAGTTTGTGGTACTGCATTTTCACAGCAATGCAATCTGAAAACTCACATGCGAATACACACAGGTGAAAAACCCTATTCTTGTGAAGTTTGTGGTACTGCATTTTCACACAATTCATATTTTAAACGGCACATGCAAATACACACAGGGGAGTTTGAATTACCTACTAGACACTATCCTCGAGTGTCTTCGGTCTCTCTGTACAAGGGTTTGTCAGGACAACCTGACATGAGGATACTTACCCCTACAAGTAAACCCTGACCAAATATTCAAATTACATAGTACCTGCAGCACAAATAAGATCCCCTCGTACGAGGAATAGTGCATCTTCTCCTTGTGATGTTACCTCAAGTAACATCACGTGCTTGATACTCCACCAGACTAGATGAATTCTTGTCCTGGAATCCGGTAAGCCCAACAGACCACAAGAAAGATATACTATGACATATTGACTGGTCAGTTGGGGAGAGAAGAAATTATTCTTAACTTTTTTACTAACTCAACGCTTGAGTAATAAAGGAGAATTTTAATAGAATACTCGGGTATCTATGTATCTCATATAGAGATAAAGTGTTAGCCCCAGGAAGGGTCCCCTTGATTTCTGAGAACTTCGACTGAAGTAAAATTAAACATTAAGTGAGAAACCCTATTCTTGTAAAGTTTGTGGTACTGCATTTTCACGCGATACAATATTGAAACAGCACATGCGAATACATACAGGTGAGAAACCCTATTCTTGCAAAATTTGTCGAACTGCATTTTCACAGCATCATCATCTGAAAACTCACATGCGAATACACACAGGTTAGAAATCCCATTCTTGTGAAGTTTGTAGAACGAAATTTTCACACAGTTCTACCTTGAAAAAGCACATGCTCTACTAGACACTATCCTCGAGTGTCTTCGGTCTCTCTGTACAAGGGTTTGTCAGGACAACCTGACATGAGGATACTTACCCCTACTAGTAAACCGTGACCAAATATTCCAAATTACATAGTATCGGCAGCACAAATAAGATCCCCTCAGCATGGCTATAAACTTGCTAATACGAGGAATAGTTCATCTTCTCATGGTGATGTTACCTCAAGTAACACCACGTAGCTGGATACTCCACCAGACTAGCTGAATTATTGTCCTTGAATCCGGTAAGACCAACAGACCACAAGAAAGATATACCATGACATACTATACTGGTCAGTTGGGGAGAGAAGAAATTTATTAGTCTTAACTTTTTTACTAACTCAATGTTTGAGAAATAAAGGAGAATTTTAAAAGAATATTCGGGTATCTATGTATCTCATATAGAGATCAAGTGTTAGCCCAAGGAAGGGGCCCTTTGATTTCTGAGAACTTCGACTGAAGTAAAATTAAACATTAAGTGAGAAACCATATTATTGCAAATTTTGTGCAACTGCATTTCTGTAGTGTATCCATCTAAAAATTCACATGCGAATACACACAGAGAGCAACATCTATCCTTAAGACAGCCCTTGGAAATAAATTTTACTCACAGAGAAATAACGTGTTAGCTTCAAGAGGGGACCGCTTGATCTCTTTACATAAACTAAATTAAAATGATATAAAATGTTAGAAACCCCTATCTTGCTAAGTTAACTAGATTGATTCTTGTCCTGGCATTCGGTAAGACCAAGATACCACACAAAATGTAATGTTATAAGTTTTTTACATACTCAATGTTTAGAAGTAAACGAGATCTTTAATGGAATATTCAAATATCTATGTATCTCATATAGAGATCAAGTGTAAATCCCAAACACAAATGATAACAAGTGATAGTTTCACCACTCGTCAAAACTTTAAAGTTTAAGACATCTGACCTCCTGTTGTAAGGTTCTGCTTTAGGACGACTACTGCACAATGTAAAATAAAAGAATGTCTATACATTTCCACTGGACCATCCATCAAAAGTCTTCCTCTGCTGTAGCATCAAGTCCTTGGAAAATATATTAAAAAGAATTGTGGCAAATAAGTCATACATCACCCAATATGATTATACAATCTTAACAGCTACATACTTTGAAAATGCAGCTGGTAATTCTGACATAATTATGTGAGACAAGAGGTAGAGATCAATGCGTTTTTTCGAAAAAAAATTATTAGCTCATCAGTAAAAAACACAGATGATCATTAATCCAGTAAAATTTCTATTAATAAATTTCTTGTACAAGAATATCCAATTTGCTATGTGTTAGAAATTAAGCCACCTTAAATGTTTTTAATGTACAACTACATTAGTATAAAAATAGGGGAAAATGTATTCATTGAAATATTTAAATTCGTAATAAAAACATATCCATTCATTATTATGGACATTTTCTGTGTGTGTGTCTGTTTGTCGGTCAGTCACAATTTTTGATGAAATATCGAAACTTCTTTTAGAAATGGAAAATAATGCATTCATACTAAATATGACTGGAAATCGAAACCGAAACTATGAGATCTTCAGTCTGATGTTCTACGAACTGAGTGATTTACACACCCTTGTAGCAGTTTGCGACTTATTAATATTCTATGGACGTCCGGCATGAATGCAGACCTTCACAGTAGCCTGGATCGGACTGGTGATGATATTATGTAATAATTCGTCATTTTATAGAAAAGAGTTGCAGAAACTATAGGAACGATATATAATCCCTGAAGTGGATGGACGATTAACATTTCTCAAGGCTCGGTAAAGCAACGAAATGCTACATAACAACATTTAAAATCGCTCTACATTCGCCCCCGTATTTTTCTTTTTGTGTGTCCCCAACAAAATTAATATTACAAAAATGTGCCTATATTCCCTTCGAGAAAATTCTGAAAATGAATAACTCAGCTTTTTTGTATAGTTTCCAAATAAATGCTAGACATACACACGGGATATTGTTTTGTTGATTTCTTCAATTTACCTAAACCTCTCTTATATTCCTTTTTAATGTCACAACTCGATTTTATTTCTTGAAAACAATAGAGTAAATGGTAAGTGTGCGGAATAGTTAACAGTTGAGAAGTCGTAAACAAAAAACAATCACAAATGCATCATACTAAACGCATCAAAATTTAATTATCAACTTACCTGTATACTTTTAACATGCTGAAACTGCTTCAAAGTTTTTTATTTCAATATTTTTAGCTGTCTTTATGATACACGGGAAAAAATATATTCATTTGCCATTTTGATGTTGGGGAGCTTTATTCTTGAAAATCATAAAAATGATCGCTTACACTACGGCTATCTATTTAGCACTCGCACCAGAACAGCGATAGGTACGTATTTAGCATTCGCACGGGGTTGCAATAGGTATGTATATATTATGTGCACTGGGGCGGCGATAGATATGTATATAGTATGCGCACCGGGGTGGGGATAGATACGTATATAGTATGAACAACGGGACAGAGATAAGTACCTATATAGAAGGCGCAGACAGAGGTGGTACATTTTATAGAAATATGTCATACTATTGCCCTGGTAAACGTAGGATGAAATGGTGGGGAAGTAACAGCTTTCCCAAAAGGCAAAATTAGAAAGTAGCGGTGAAATGGGGCGACCAGGGAAGAGAAAAGTTAAAAGATAAAGAGACGGCTATAGAGAGAGGGAGATAAATAGAAGTGGGAATATAAAGATGTTACACACACAATTAAATGTGTTATGACCCCGAGCAACGCCGGGTAGCCCCACTTGTGAATAATAAAAGATTATGTCTCTCCTTTTACCAAAGAACACTCGATCCAACTTGCACAGGAGTACATGCAACTATCACTAAATCTACAACCCCTGTCTATAAATTGGATAGCTCTACATTTGTCCGTATGCTCTGGGGTACCCAGTAAAAGTAGAACCAAAAACAAATGGTACGATAAAAATGGCAGAACTTAATAAATAGGAAAATGACACAAAGCAACAATAATTTGAAAGATTTATTATATTTTTATAAATTTATTATTAGTGAAAATGTATTTGTTAATCTCAGATTAATATGAATTAAAATAGTTTGGTTTATCATTTCTGATCATCTGTACTTGAAATCGACTGCAGGGTAAACCGGAAGTCAGCGCGGCAGTGTAATCTTTTGGAGTGCCGAAAAATGACACAAAGTAAAAATAATTTGTTAATGGAAAATTATGTTCAGGACAGGCAGGACTGTTCCCCTTCAACTATATTTTAAAATAGGGGCTACCCCTTTCTATATTTTAAAATAGGGGCTACCCCTTTCTATATTTTAAATTAATATTTTAAAATAAGTATCTACTCTCCAGATTTTAAGCAAATAAAATCGATTTTACTACATTTAAGGAGCTTGGATTCCTCTATAGGTCAACATATGGATTAACGTCGTCCCCAAGTCTACTTTTGAAAATTATTGGTATTATTATTGATGAGCACCCTCGGCCATATCTCTCCTCTCCCAATGAACAATAACATTCAACCTTTTTATGCGATTACGTGTAAACACCCTGAAACACATTGTGGGAAAATAATTCAGAATGTAGAGTTGGGGATTAGTTTTTTCATATACATATAACATAAAATAATTTCCTGGTTTCTTACCGGATAGCGTTTGAATTACATGTCGCCGTTTTAGTTAAATCTTATATTACACCATTTTTTTGTTTTCTTTTGTTAGGAGATGGGCTATAGCCACCCAGATTCATGATTAAGCGAGGTATTGAGGGACTGTTGCCATCTGGACATAGGTTTAGCATTTATATATAAGGGACAATCTTTATTTGGGGGTAATGTAAGCTATTGACACTAGGACTTAGGATTAGTGGTAGGGGTTTAGGAGATTTAACAACCCCCAAGCCTAAATGCTGGTTATATGCACTTAAAAAGGAAAAGTGTGATCATCTTACATCAAATTTATATGAGAAATTACTCTACCTATTGTAAATTTTATTTTACCATTAAAGGTTTTCAGGATGTTCACACATAACCGCCTGAATTTACATTTTAAGACGTAATAAAGTTTTGAAAAACGGACTATGGTAGATGACGAACAAGACTGATCCCCCATCTTAAAATGTAAATTTTTTGAATTTTTTTCCAATAAAAACCCGGAATTCTCTCGCGATAATAGGTAATTGTAAGCAGGAGAATAATTTTTAACATTTGAGATGGTAAACAAGAGGGGGATCAGTCTACGTTGAATTTACATTGAAAATTGATCCCCCGTTTTAAAATATAAATTTTAAAAAATCTCTTTCCAAAAAAAACGGAATTCTCTATTGACATGATCAGTAATTGTACACCGAAAAAGATTTTTTTAAAAATGAGATGGTCAAAAAGAGGGGGATCAGTCTACGTTGAATTAACATTGGAAACTGACTCCCAATATAAAATGTAAAATATTTGAAAAACATTTCCAAAAACCCCAGAATTCTCTAGCAGCCTGATAGGTAAGTGTATACCAAAAAAGAAAAAAATGGTCAGTAAAAAGTTGTGAAAAACGGACTATGGTAAAAGACGAACATGTGCCTTTAAAAGATTATAAAATTGATCTTTTTTACATTTTAATTTATTATTATTATTAATACTTTTTTTTCATAAAATAAAATAATAATAATTTTACCCGTAATATCAACAAAGTGATTTAATTTTCTGCGAACCTGCTTTTAAGTCGCCATCTTAAATGTTGACTTCCACCCATCAAACTCGTCTCGTTTTAATTAACACATTTTATGATCGTTTCTTTCTTGAAAACAAATTGCAAAACAGAAAGTAAGTATTACTTGAATTTACTTGCTCTTGGGTGTTCTTTTTTACAACAGGGGCGCACCCGAAACATGTTTCCCTTTGGTTTTGTTATAGAAATGAGTCAACGTTCCAAGTTTGCATGTAAACGAAGAACGGTAATTTTATAAAATCATGTCCAATTGGTTGTTTTTATTTTGTTTCTTTGGGTTTTTTTTATAGTTTCGTTGTTGTTTTCGAGTGCCCTGAGGACGATTTTAACGTTGAAAACCGTCGCAAATACGTAGTTTGGTTATTACGTACCCTGACCTTAACTCTAACTGCTAAAATACATTTCAAAACTAACGGTTTGAAGACGGTAGTGATTCATTTAAAATACTCCCCTCCGCTACTTAAAACATCTAAGCAATTGATATATTAGAGGATTTAAAGAAAGTTTTCAGTATTTATGGAATTTTAAAATAAATGTAATAAAGGATTCATTAGTAAACCTAGATTTTTTTCACTTTTAATTCTACAACAAAATTTACTTTTTCTTTTGTTTCGTTTGGTAAAAAAAAAAAACATCCTGCTCTTCGGGTTAATTTTATGCTGAAATGAAGGCATGTTTTTGTCTTCATCATGGGCAAGCAATCTAATTGCTTCTTCCACCATGTTTAAAAGATAACGTATATTCACATTTATTACAAATACTTCATTTTATTCTCCATTTTTACTGTAAGAGTAACATTCTTTCTTATTGATGAAATGAAAGTAGGAACACTTTTCCTGAAAACGTAATATTTAACACGTGACAAACAATACCCTCTTCCATACCCAAAGTTACGACTATTTTCACGTTACTGCTCACCTTCAACTCTTTGTTATGGGATGCTGTTTTCATTATAATTTGATTGCAAATTGAAACCCTTTCGAAAATTAAAATATTTCTGATCCAAAATATTATTTGTGGTGAGTTTGAAGTCAAGCATTCAGACTAGGATAAACTTGTAGTACCTGTTCTATCATATGTCAGGGGAGAATAAATGCTTTCTCACTAAGGGAATTTGGGATTTGTTGAATAACCCCTACTTTAAGAAATGTGAAAAAAAAAGGGTGGTACTTACTGATTGTGTGCTCAGCGTTTGGGGGATATGTGGCCAACATGAGTTACAAAGAAGGAATGACTTTTATAGTCAGGAATAGTGGGAGTAATTTCACCTATAAATACGGGTGCAATTCTCCTGTTGTTGTTAACCATTACAGTTCTAGTTTTGATTGATATCAGACCCTGTTGGCGTGGGTCGCTTAAGGAGCACTCTTTTTGCAACCCCAGCAGCTGCAGACTTCCTTCTGGGTACCGCCTCTGAATATTTTTTTCCATCAAATTGCAAAAAGAAATTCGGTGGATTCTTCCTTTTTGTTGAACGTTCGTGATCAAGCTCTCATCATGGAGGTTTCCAGTGAGCAGATCCTTCGCCGGATGAGGGTACTGAAAATTAAGGTGGAAGAGAGACTGAGGCTGTGCCATGGGGACAGAGTGACCCCTCATGTTTACTCTGTCTTCCGGAAGAATATTCTGGAGTATATCAACGAAATTGAGGTCTACACAACTAAACTTGAGCTGGCTCCAATTCCTGAGAGTGACGTACTGGAAGCCGAGGTTAGCTGGGCGTCCCAACTTATGGAATATCACATACAGTTGGATGGACTAGATTGTTCCTTGGCTTCACCTACCGTTTCTTTTACGGACCCAGTTTCTGCATCAACTCCAGGAAGAAGTTCTGCTTCCTTTGTGGAAACCCCCCCCCCCCCAGATTCAAATCACTGGACCAACATTCAGTGGTTCTGAGATGACCACCGACCACATGAGTTTCCAAAATTTTTTGTCAAGATTTCAAAACTGTGGTTGGTATGGCCAATGACGCTGAACGTCTCAATTTTCTAAAGTGTTCCCTGTCCGACAGAGCGCTGCGGTTGATCAACCATCTGAGCTGCACAGACATAAACTACCAGCGTGCTCTGTCATTATTGAAAAGAGAATATTTGGATGTGGATGAAATAATCGACCAGATATTCCAGGATATACTGGAATATATTCCTGGGAAGGATACTACCTATGCGGATCTCGGCGAATTTGTTCCCAGGACTGCTTCTCTGCTGGAAGAGCTGGGAGGCTCCTATGGGTGTGACTTCTCGGTGGATGATTCGGGTGGGGCTCGACTTATGGCCAAGATCCTGTTCCGAAAATTCCCGAGGGAACTTAAAGGGGAAATGATCGGACTGACGGGAAAGCGATCACCGTCACTGTCGTCTATTTTTGAACTTACAGGGGAAGCCATAAAAAGACTACTGGTCAAGGGTGGTGCATCTACCAGTACAACGGTCGACGCTGGCCGAGGTTCCACTCAGGGATCTGCGCGGAGGGCTCGGACTACCTCTTCCTTTCACATAGACACCAGCCCCCGAACCTCTCCTGGATATTCTCGCAGCTTGCCCCCCATTCTACTTGTGACATTCATCAGGGGAAGGACGACGGTTGCTGTTAACTGCCTTTTGGACACCGGCAGTGGGCGGTCATATTTGTCTGCTGATGTGCTGCATGCCTTGGGTTCACTCGAGTCCATTGGCATTGATTGCCAACTTAGATTGTCCACCCTTCTTGGTGAGTGTGACCAGAGATTCAGGGAAGTGATTTTGGGGATTGATTTGGGTTGCGGTAAGATTTTGAATTCTCCTGTTTTGGTAGCTGATGTGATGGACCTATCTGTCCGACTGGCCAATCTGGAACCCCTGTTAAGTGCTTTCAGGGACGCTGAGTGTTCACTGGCTGGGCGCTTTGAGGCTGGTTCAGACTTTATACCGATTAGGGGTATCATAGGGTTGGATCTCCTGCATCAATTGGGCTCCTTTCAACTGGTTCCCTGTCTGAATGGCTTGGCCTTTTCCACCCCAGCAGGTCTGGTACCCTTTGGAGCCGTGGATTCATTCTTCTCTGAGCACCAAACCACTCATGAGGTGGCCCACCTATCATTTAATTCTGTATTGAAGCAGACTCCCCAAGTAAGTTCCTCACACTTGTGTTTCGTGCTGGATCACCAACCCACTTATCTTGACCCTTTGGCAGAGTTATTTCCAAACAGTGAAGTGCAAAGGGGGTTGGAATGGATGTTCAGTATGGAATCACTGGGAATATCTGACAAGGATACCGTCTCTGACTACGATCAGGAGCAGATCAAACACTTTCAGGAGGCTATAGAGTTCAGGAATGGAACATACTATGTGGAGCTCCCCTGGCATACTGACAAGCTGGCCCAAGTTCCTTCCAATCATGTTGTTTCCTTGCGTGTCTTGGACCGAGTAGCTAAGGACCTGATGAAGAAGGGGATGTATCAAAAATACTTGAGAGTATTCCAACAGCAGGAACAGGATGGAATAATTGAGGAGATCTCCGTGCCCCCTCACGAATTTCATAAATATGTGTGGATACCTCATCGACCTGTTTTTAAGTCTGACCCAACAGCTACTACTAAAATAAGACCCGTGTTCAACTGCAGTTTGAAAACGAGTAACGGGATGTCCCTGAATGAGGCTGCTTACTCTGGAGTCAACCTCACAGGAGACCTGTTGAAATTATTAATGACCTTCAGAGCTAATAACTATATTCTGCTGGCAGACATCCAAAAGACATTCTTGATGATACGTCTCAGACTGGAATCTGACAAAAACAGGTTCTGTTTTTTCCTTAAAGATGGGGATCGGCTTCGCTGCTTTAGGTATACAACCTTGATTTTCGGGTTCACTTCTAGCCCGTTTATATTGGGGTGTATTCTAAAATTTCATGCAGCTCAATATCCACTAGATGCATGTCGCAAGATGATGGAAGATCGATTCTACGTGGACAACTTCGTCACATCAGAAGCAGATCCTCATAAACTTACCGAATTGTACTTCTTGGCAAGGGAACGTTTGCTGGAGGGAGGATTTGTTATTCAGTCCTGCAACACCAATGATGACGCCCTTCGAGATAGGATGAAAAGTGATGGTACACTGAGCATGCATGATGATGAATGGGAGAGGGTACTGGGGTACCGATATAATCCCATTTCAGAGGAGATACATGTGGCCCCCGTCAAGTGCGATCCCAGTGTGACAACGAAGAGGAGGATCCTTTCAGAAGCAGCAAAGATTTTTGACCCATTGTCTCTCTGTCTCCCAGTTACGATCCACAGCCGTATACTTATTAGGACTATGTGGAAGAATGGTTCTGGTTGGGACGATCCTCTCTCTCCTGATGTTCTGAGTGGCTGGAGGGAATTTGCTAAAGATCTGTCAGGGTTAAGTGATTTCCATTATAATCGACAGACGCTGGTTGAAGGACAACCTGGCGACATGTACATCTTTTGCGATGCTTCTAAGGAGGCATATGGGTTTGCCGTATATATTGTACAGAACCAACAATCACCTTCAACTCTTTGTTATGGGATGCTGTTTTCATTATAATTTGATTGCAAATTGAAACCCTTTCGAAAATTAAAATATTTCTGATCCAAAATATTATTTGTGGTGAGTTTGAAGTCAAGCATTCAGACTAGGATAAACTTGTAGTACCTGTTCTATCATATGTCAATCTTACCTGATGTTTGCAAAGGCAAAGGTTGCACCAATAAAGGATAAAAGTCTGCCCGTTCTAGAGTTAATGGCAGTTTACCTTGCCTTCAAGGGCTTGCCTATCATCTTAGACAATTGTGGGCTGTTTGTCCCAACCAATTTATGTGTGGCCACCGATGCACAGGTGGTGTTGTCCTGGCTATTATCCCAATCTATGACCAGCAAAAACATCTTTGCTAAGAACAGACTCAAGGACATCATGCAAATGAATCAAGAGTTGGAGTCCCGATATGGTCTAAGGCCTCTGTTTAAGTATGTGGCTACTACACATAATCCAGCAGATATGATCACAAGAGGGATGACATTGAGGAAGTTCGAATCCAGCTTTGAGTTTTGGTGTACTGGTCCTTCTTGGCTACGTGAGGGAATCCTTCGGTGGCCGGCACAGGAATTACCCTGCCTGAATGAGGATTGCCAGCGGATGGCTCATACTTCGATGAACTCCTTCAATTATACCCATTCACAGATTTTCTACCTTCTCTCGTCTGCTGAGGGTCACCTCGATGGTGTTCAGGTTCTTGGCCATCAAGCTAAGACGAGAATGGGACAACGATTCCAAAGCAGCGATTTACCTAATGAAAACTCTCCAGGGACAAGAATTTCCATCAGAGCTTGAGTACATGAACGAGCCGGTGGGAAGCTTAGAGCCCACGCGAGTTCGCACTTTGGATCTTTTTCTGGATTCTGATGGGTTGATCCGGTCAAGGGGAAGGATTAATCGATCATTGCATCTTTCCTACGAAGTAAAAAATCCAATTTTGATAGGAAAACGTCATCTGATTACTAGACTGATAATCTTAGACTGCCATGCAAGATGTTCCCATTTGGGAACTGGATCAACCTTGGCTGAGTTAAGGCGGAGCGGCTACTGGGTCCCTCAGGGAAGACAGGCAGTCAACAAGGTCTTAGCATCTTGTGCTAGATGCAAGAGGTACAATTCCAGACCCGTGCTACCAAATCCTGTGGCCAGCCTACCGACTCCTCGTGCAGATTTTGGAGTGCCTTACCAACACACAGGAGTGGACTTCACCGGCCATCTTTGGGTAAGGGATGGAAGCCTGGACAGGAAAATGTACTTGCTTCTTTTTACTTGCCTGAATGTGAGAGCTGTCCATATAGAGGTAGTTTTGGACATGAGCGTGCTGTCCTTTTTTCAAGCTCTCGCACGTTTCACTAATCAACATGGAGTTCCAGAAGCCATATACTGTGACAATGCCAAAACCTTTCTCGGAAGTGGGAGACTCTTTAGTCGTCTCTCTCTGCTACAGGAGTACCAAAGCAAATTTGGATCATGTTGCATTAAGCTGAAAACAATCCCCCTGTTTTCCCCGTGGTATGGCGGAACTTGGGAACGTTGCATTAGGACAATAAAAAACTGCCTCTTCAAGATTCTTGGCAAGGGTAAATTGGATTATTTTACTCTCTTGACAGTGCTCTCCGATATTCAGAGATCAGTAAATAACCGACCTTTGACATACCAGGTGTCTTCGGATAATCATGCTACGGCTATCACTCCCAACATGTTCCTGAAGCCCAACAAGAGCCCCGGGTTAATACTGCGGTTGGGGAAGATCGATCTTGCTACGTCAGTGCCACCCAGCAGGGAGAAGCTTATTAAAACTATGGAGCTCAGGAACCAATGTTTGTCAGAATTCCACGAGTTGTGGTACAATGAATACCTTCTGGATTTGGGAAGGAAATCTCCAGGACGTTCTCGATTGCGATCAGAGAACCGCCTTCAGAAGAATGATGTGGTCCTTGTTAAGAGCCCCCTAAAGCCAAGGCCGTTTTGGATTTTGGGAACCATTTTGGATCTTATCCAAGGCGATGATGGTGTAGTTAGATCAGCCCGTGTCAGGAGAGGGGATGGTCTTGAAGAGGTCCACTCGCTAGAACATCTGTATCCTTTGGAACTTTCCCTAACACCTGACGACAGTATTACAGAATCTCCGATCAGTGATTCAATTCAACCAACTGGGGACGCCCCTGCTGCGGATGAGGGCAGAGAGCCTTCGTGTTCATCTCCTGTTGCGGAAAACCATGTCTGGTTGTGTCCAGTATGCAATGCCCCTCAAGGAGATCTGGACATGATTGGATGTGATTTGTGTGACGAGTGGTTCCACTTTCGATGTGTCGGCATTGACCACCCACCTCCAAGACGACAAAAGTGGTACTGTCGTGAATGTGCCCCCCAGAAAAGACGCAGGGGTAGGCCGAGCCTACTACCTATGTAAAACTCGATTGGCGGCAGGTATTCGTAGGGGAGAAAGGAGGATACCTGCATAACTGTCTCATGCATATTGTGATTGGGACACTACGACCGTTTACTCTTTCTAAGGCACTCATTGTTTTTGTTTTTTTTGGGGGGGGGGGGGGGTTCTCTTCTGACCTTTTTTTTTGTTGTTGTTTTAGTTGGGAGTGTGTGAAAAAAAAAGGGTGGTACTTACTGATTGTGTGCTCAGCGTTTGGGGGATATGTGGTCAACATGAGTTACAAAGAAGGAATGACTTTTATAGTCAGGAATAGTGGGAGTAATTTCACCTATAAATACGGGTGCAATTCTTCTGTTGTTGTTAACCATTACAGTTCTAGTTTTGATTGATATCAGACCCTGTTGGCGTGGGTCGCTTAAGGAGCACTCTTTTTGCAACCCCAGCAGCTGCAGACTTCCTTCTGGGTACCGCCTCTGAATATTTTTTCCATCAGAAACGACCTTATATCTAACTTGTCCCTTGTGTGGTGGCAATTTAATTCACTTGATTATATTGTTCGGAGACGCTATTTTTTACATATAATTTTTACTCATAAAATATTTGAAATAAGTAATAAAATAAAAATATTATTTCTTATGTTTTTTTTTTCAATTTTATAAAAACCACATTTCGAAAAGATTTATTTCTTATAAAATATGACGGTTCATTAAAAATTAATGTTATTTAAATACTGTTTCTGTTTTTAGTTTGCGGATGCGGAAGAAATGTTTTAACACCTTCGATATATTTGAATTTGATATACTTGAATTTTTCAAATCTTCCACTGAATGTTCTTTTGTGAAGAAAGATATGACAATTACAACTTCTGACTGTAACATTTGGGGTGTCTTCATTGTTACTTCAAATAACGTTTCAGGTTTCAGTGAAAATCACTTTAAAAGAAATGCCCTTATTCGGTACAATTTAAAATATAAAATAATGAAATATGTTTATGCCATGTCAAAAAAGTGAATGGCTTCCTTTAGTTATGTTAGTACTGGTACAGTTCGTTACCATGCTGAACCCGATTTTCCACCGACATCTTCTGGCAGTTTACATAAACAGTTGGAAGATGCTAACATGCTTAGCCAATCAGATTCCAGCTTACAACAATTTATAATTACGAATCGTGTGAATCGTAAATTTTGTTAAGACAATTAAACCAATGATTTCAGTGTTTCGGCACAGAGAGTTAAGTCTTCTGAAGGATTGAAAAATGTAAAAAAAAACAGTTTTTTCACCCTTACCAAAGACTCTAACCCTACAAAATGTAAAAAAGCGTTTTTTCCTGACTCTAAAAGTAACTTAAACTAACTCTAACATAACACTAAACTAAACCTAACCTGTCTGGTTCAAAAGCTGTAGTAGTACAAAAATATCAAAGTAAAAAGAAAATAATTTAACAAACCTCAACTTTCTTGTGAAAAAAATTATTGTAAAATAAATTATAACAGTCGTTTCACAATATTTAATTAATATTTTTTATAAAATTTTTTATAGGTCACTGTTTTTTTTTTGCTTAAAACTTTTACTTATTCTTTCTAGTTTGATAGCGTCGCCTCGTTTTTTTATGTAAACAGCCGGAAGATGGCAAGGAAAAGTCGGTTTTACAAGGGTCACAAACTGTACCAGTACCGTTATGTGTTATGGCATATCAAACATTTGTGGGTAATCTTGATGATTTTCATATATTTTTCAATTTTTAGTATTTTCAAATATTTATAACTTAATTTGTTAAACCAATAGCAATTGAAAAGAATTGTTGGATTTATTTCACATGTTGAAAACATTAGTGGAACAGTGTTGGGATTTTTAACACATTTTTTGAAGATCATCAATAAAGTATTGGTGGTTCTCAAATATTATTTGAAATAATATCTCATGTAAACTATACAAATTGTGTAAATTATTAAAAATAACTTATCTTTAGGATCTCATTAATGAAGGTTTCGTAGATATTAAGTTTTATATCAAAAAAGAAATTCATTCATTCTATTAATAAATACGTATTGCAATAAATGTCTTTATTATATTTTTAATTAAATCAATAATGAATTTTAAGAGTCCTTAATAAAATTGTACATACTAATTTTAATTTTGTTACAATACTTAATAATTTTGTTAGTAAAAAACATATAGAAAATTAATATATTTTCTTTAAATTTATCTTTTAATTGTTTTTAATTTTTCAGAATATCCATCATTCATAAGAATAACACATGTCATTGGATTTGAATGGATTTACATTCCTTTGCTGACTTAAAATATGGACATTTCTTATGAAAATATTTTTAAAAATTTCCTTATGTAAATTGCCGGAAGTTAAAAGCCTGAAACAAGAGAAATCATACTTTTGTGAACTATAGAAATTTTTCTTTGTTACATCGCATTTTATAATAATATAGTGGAAAAAACATTTTCTTACCAACTATGTATTTCTTCTATTCTTAGTCTTATTCGATAGAACACGAACTGGAATAATTGTTGAAAAGGCATATGACTAATGCACTCATGGGTACATATGACTGATGTTCCTATATGTTCATATAATTAATGAAATATGACTAATGCAATCAGTGGTGCATATGACTAATGAAACAGTGGTGCATATGACTAATGCAATCAGTGGTGCATATGACTAATGAAATCATGTGGACATATGACTAATGAGATCATTGGTACATATGACTAATGAAACCATAGGTGCATATGACTAATGCAATCAGTGATGCATATGACTAATGCAATCGTGACCATTTTAATAATGACAGAATTTTAGGCATCCAAAATAATAGAAAAAAACGCATATGCTAATGGTTAAAACTGAAATTATAGCTTAATTATTGCTGCGAACATGGTGAGTTTTGTAGAACAATTCATTAAAATATTTAGAAAATTATCTTTATTCGACCGAATTCTGAGTATATCTATACATTATGAACTTTACGTTGCGTTTAAAAATTATCTGGATAAGATGTAGGAAAATTAACTGAATATATAATTTCTGTTCCGTCTTCTTCGATCTGCATAGATAGAAGATCAGTCCTACTCAATTTCAAATAAGTAGATCTACTAGTAAGCTGCCACATAGACGAGCACACCAGACATATATTAATAAACATTATCAATTACAATAAAAACGAGTAATGGTTTTTATTGTAATATAAGAGAAAATATCAGTCATGAACCCCCGTCAAGGATCTACTAAATTTTAAATCTATTAATTTAAAACCTGTTAATGTTTTATAAATCATTCCATTACTTGCACAAAAGCACAATATAGAAAATACAGATAAACAAACTGTACTAAAAATGTCACATATTTCGACTTCGAAAATAGACTATACACCTAATACTAGACAGAAACTATATTCTTGTGAAATATGTGGCTCTTCTTTTACAAACAAACACGATTTGTTACGACATATGCGCACACATACTGGTGAGAAACCATATGCTTGTGAAGTATGTGGTTCTTATTTTACAAGGAAACAAAATATGTTGGAACATAGGCGCACACATACTAGAGAGAAACCATATTCTTGTGAAGTATGTAGCTCATCTTTTACGACAAAACAAAATATGTTGCGACATATTCAAGCACATACGGGAGATAAACGATATTCTTGTGAAGTTTGTGGCTCTTCTTTTACAAACAAACACGATTTGTTAAGACATATTCGCACACATACTGGTGAGAAACCATATGCTTGTGAAGTATGTGGTTCTTCTTTTAAAAGGAAACAACATATGTTGGAACATATGCGCGCACATACTGGAGAGAAAACATATTCTTGTGAAGTTTGTGGCTCTTCTTTTACAAAGAAATCCAATTTGTTACGACATATGTGCACGCATACTGGTGAGAAACCATATACTTGTGAAGTATGTGGTTCTTATTTTACAAGGAAACAACATCTGTTGGAACATAGGCACACACATACTGGAGAGAAGCCATATTCTTGTGAAGTATGTGGCTCTTCTTTTACACAGAAACAAAATATGTCGCAACATATGCGAACACATACTGGAGAGAAACCATATTGTTGTGAATTATGTGGCTATTCTTTTACACGGAAATCATATATGTTACAACATATGCGAACGCATACTGGAGAGAAACCATATTCTTGTGAAATATGTGGTTCTTCTTTTACAAGGAAATCACATATGTTGCAACATATGCGAACGCATACTGGAGAGAAACCATATTCTTGTGAAATATGTGGTTCTTTTTTTGCATGGAAATCAAATATGTTGCAACATATGCGAACGCATACTGCAGAGAAACCTTATTCTTGTGAAATATGTGGTTCTTTTTTTGCATGGAAATCAAATATGTTGCAACATATGCGAACGCATACTGCAGAGAAACCATAGTCTTGTGAAGTTTTAGGCTCCTCTATTACACTGTAACAACAGATGTTGCTTTACTTATACACAGAAACAACATGTTTCAACATATGCTATCGAATACTGAAGATAAACCATATTAGTCTTAAGTATATGGCTCTTTTTTACAATGAAACAACATATGTTGAAATATATGCAAGCTAATGCCGGAGTAAACCCATGTTCTTGTTTGCTATTTATGTCTTCTATTTCTACGAAATTTGATATGTTGCCTGCAAATACATACTGTAAAGAAAACTATTCTTGTAAAGTATATCGCGATTGCCTTTTATACAGATACACTATGTTGAAGCTATATTCCTGTTAAGTATGTGGATCTTCCATTTTCAAACAAATCTAATATGCTGATACTAAAGAGAAAACATCTATTTGCATAAAATAGTTCATTCATATGTTGATACAAAGGCGAATACATATATAAGCAAAAGTATATTATTTTTCAGTGTGTTGTTCTCTTAAACATAAACCATGTGTGCTACGATACGAACTTGTACTGAAGGGAAACCATATTCCTGTGAAGTGTTTTGCTCATTTTTTACACAGAAATGGAGTTGCATCACATCCAAACAAATGTTCAGAAACCATATTCTTGTGAAATATGTGTCTTGTATTCTTTAAAGAAATCTAGAATACATTCTTTACTAGAGAAAAGATTATGATGAATATATGGCTATTCATTCGCACAGAAGTCAAGTTTGTTGTAGCTCATACAAAAGCGTGTTGCATAGAAACGACAATGTTGTGAAGTATGTTTTTTTTTTGCAATTACATCCCATACTAGATAAACATAATTTTATTGTCAGAAACACAGGCGGCCACATACTGGAGAAAAATTCCAGTAATCATAGGCCCCACTTGGAGCATGAAAATTAACTTTTTAGTGTACTTAGCGAATATACACAGTGAACCAAGTAAAATATCGCTTGAAATGTCACTGCAGTGAACTGTTTGAATCATCATTTTCCCACAGAAATGGAGTTGCATCACATCCAAACAAATGTTCAGAAACCATATTCTTTTGAAATATGTGGTTCGTCTGCTGTAAAGAAATCTAGAATATATTCTTGACTAGAGAATATATGACTCTTCATTCACACAGTTTGCTGTAGCTCATACGAAAGCGTGTTGCATAGAAACTAAAATGTTGTGAAGTATGTTTCTCTTAGGCAATTACTGGAGAAACACCATCTTGTCGGAAACACATATAATAACTTTTTTAATGAATATACCCTATGAACAAATTAAAAGAGCACTTGAAATGTCACTGAAGAGAAAACATACTTTCAAAGGAAATTTTATTATGTGACGAAATAGATTTGAAAAGATTGTGTCTTCTTAAACTCCTAGTACAATTTTGATACTGAATACACAGATGGTCCCTAATTGGTTTATGAAATATGAATTTCCAGTAGTTTTCACAAAGATTTCATCAGTGATAGTTAAAACATAATTTACATTATAACAATTTTTGTGAAATTAACTTTTATCTAAAAAAACACAGCATTTGTAGCGTGTTTACTTTCTTTTTAGTCAATTTTGTAAAATATAGAAAATAAATCTGCTTTTTATTTTGTTTTTTATAAATAATTTAAGTAAACATTCTATTAAAATATATTTGCTTTTCTATATAAAACGTCGATTCCATATTTTTGTGGAATACTGTCAAACAAAATGAAACTTCAAAATAGTTTTAAGAAAAAAGATATTATCGCGAGGTGATGCTAAGATGGAGAGGGTAAAGCGTGTGAGGCAGGCGAAATGTATTCGTCGAAAGGGAAGTAAAAGGCGTTGTTGGAATTGTTTAGTTTATTTAGAAATGGAAATTATGCAATGTAAAAAATATACATGGCAAAGACAACATTGTATTGGCAATATGAACAAGTTAGTAGCATTGCAGCGAGAAGGAATATTTATGGGGTGTTTGAATTACCTACTAGACACTATCATAATGTGCCTTCGGTCTCTCTGTACAAGGGTTTGTCAGGACAACCTGACATGAGGATACTAACCCTTACAAGTAAACCCTGACTAAATATTCAAAATTACATAGTATCTGCAGCACAAATAAGATCCCCTCAGCACGGCTATACACTTGCTCATACGAGGAATAGTGCATATTCTCCTAGTGATGTTTACTCAAGTAACACCACGTAGCTGGATACTCCACCAGACTAGATAAATTCTTGTCCTGGAATCCAGTAAGATCAACAGAATACAAGAAAGATATACTATTACATACTTGACTGGTCAGTTGGGGAGAGAATAAATTTATTATTCTTAACTTTTTTACTAACTCAATGTTTGAGAAATAAAAGAGAATTTTAAAAGAATATTTGGGTATCTATGTATCTCATATAGAGATCAAGTGTTAGCCCCAGGTAGGGGCCCATTGATTTCTGAGAACTTCGACTGAAGTAAAATCAAGCATTCAGTGAAAAACTATCTGCATGTAAAGTGTGTGGCACAGAATTTTCACTAAACTCTCAATTAAAAATTTATCTGCGCATGCACACTGATGAAAAACCTTATGCTTGTGATGTGTGTAGCAATGCATTTTAACAAATCTCTCATTTAAGAATCCACCAGCGCAAACACACTGGTGAAAACCTTATGCTTGTGACGTGTGTGACTCAGCATTTTCACAAAATGCTCATTTAATTAAAAACATGTATAAACACTACTAATTCTACGTTTGACAAATAATCGAAAACTTAAATGGAATATCTATGTATCTCATATGGATACCAAGTGTCAGCCCCATGAAGGGTCACCTTCATTTCTTGAAACTTCGACTGAAGTAAAATGAAACAAAAGTAAAAAAGCTTATTCTTGTGACATGTGCGGCTCAGCATTTTCACAATACTCCCAATTAAAAATCCACCTATACAGAGACACTATCCCTGAGTGTTTTCTGTCTCTCTATACAAGGGTTTGTCAGGCAACCTGACATTAGGATACATCATCCTACAAGTAAACTCTGACCAAATATTAAAAATGACATAATATTCGAAGTTGAAATCAGATCACCTCAACACGGCTATACACTGACTAATACGAATAATGGTGCACCTTCCCCTCGTGATTTTACCTCAACTAACATCATTAGCTGAATCCTCCGCCAGACAAGATAAATTTATGTCCTGGAATCAGGTAAGACCAAAAGATTAAAAGAAAGATATACTATAATATAATTAACTGGTAAATTTAGGAGATGAAAAGTAATGTGTTTAACTTAACAGGAAGAGGCTCCTTGATTTCTTAGAACTTCGACTGAAGTAAAATGAAACAAAAAAGTGAAAAGAACTGGCATGCCTATGATGTACCATGAGTGTCTAAGGTCTGTGTATAGGTGTATGTCAGGACAATCTGACGTGAGATACTTCCTCCTACAAGAAAACCCTGACTTTATATTCAAATAACAATCAGATCCCTTTTGTATGGCTATCCAACACTGTCTAATACAAGGAATGGTGCACCTTCTCCAAGTGCTGTTGCGTCTAGTAACAACACTAAGCAAAATACTCTAGCGAACAAGTAGAATTATTATCTTGGAATCGTGTAAGACTAAGAGACCACAAGAAAGATATACTATATAATAATTAGCTGGTCAATTACGGGGAGGAAAATTAATATTTTTAACTTCTTTACAAACAGGTTTAACAGGTAAAGGATAACTTTAATGGAATTATTGAATATCTCTGTATATCATATACAGATCAAGTGTTAGCTCTAGGAATAGGCCCCTTGATTTCTAAGAACTTCGACTTAAGTCAAATGAACCAAAACTAGAAAAAAACATGTGATGGGTATTGCTCAGCCTTTACAAAAAACTATGATTTTAAAAGACACAAAGACACACCCGGTAATTTGAATGCCTATTCAACACCACCCTCGAGTGTCTCTGGTCACTCTGTATAGGGGTTTGTCAGAGATACTGACATGAGAATACTTCCACTTTGAAGTAATACTTGACCAAATATTAAAGACGGGCTAGAGCTGACCCACTGGGCATGACAAAGTTTGAAGTTTGACTGGGATAGCTGGCCATCAGTTGAAGCTGAGACGAGGTCAAATACCATTTTGGAACGGCACAACGTTTGGGACTATTACGGCCAGTGCAGTGAACACATGTTCAGTCTTCATTCTCTTGCTTCCTAACAGTTTCACCAGTTGGTAAAAGAGGCATGACTCGAACTGCCGACGTCTGTCTGATGTGATGACAACACAAACTACAAAACGGCTACCCATCCAAACACAACATTTTTTGTTTGCTGTAGTGTCTGCTGTGAATTCAGGCATAGGAAAGAGATTCACACCAGCGGGAGAAACTATTTACACGTGTCAATAAGTAGCTGTGATCCTTTCACTTTGGTAGTGGGCGAGTAATGTCCACATGCACATTCGTAAAACATACTTTAGGAGGTGGGAAAAACGATCGAGGGTGAAGGTTGTGTCATTTTAGAGGATGTCAATGGATTGAATAGAAACATAACAACAGAGATCAGGTTCGATAAGAGATGGCGTCCTTTATTTACAGCAGGCAAAACATGAGTGCCCCGGTAAAGGGGCGTAACTCCAGACGGTGAAACTCTTATTCAGTCCCTCATGCAACAAAGGTGTGTCTTCCGATTTTGACATGAGGCTGCGACCAGTTTGGTTATCACTGTCTTTGCTTGTGTATTGAGAAGATGATCGATTTCCCAGAAGTTGCTCATGTAATCAACTGTGCACAGGTAGTCTCTATCTGCAAACTTAAAGAGATCTACTCCCACTTTCGCCCAGGGTCTGTCAGGAACTTCATGGACCATTAATGGTTCTGCCGGGTTGGCCACTTCATATTTTCTACATATGGGGCACTTTGAAACATAGTCTTTGATGTCACTGTTCATATTTGGCCAATACAAACATTCTCTTGCTCTTCTGCAACATCCTTCTACTCCCAGGTGTGTGGAATGCAGTTTTTCTTTCAACACCGCTCGCTGTGTCAGTGGAACCACTACCCGGTTTCCTCTGAAAATTAAGCCATTCTGCACCGTCATTTCATTCCGCATATTAAAATATGGTCTCACCTCTGGGTCAAGATGTATTTTTTCTTCTGGCCATCCTTCCAGAATTACTTGCTGCAACTGCTACAAGCTTCTGTCTTCCTTCGTGGCTGAGCGCAGTTCAAGCAGCCTTCTCTCTGTTATAGGAATATATTCTGCTTCCTTGACATCATCTTCATCGTCCATATCTTCACTGCCCAATCCATAGATGTATGCTCTTGATAGCGTGTCTGCAAGGAACATTTTCTTACCTGGATGGTACAGAACTGTAGCATCGTAAGCCTTAGGTCGCATCAGCATGTTTTGAAGTCGTTTCGGGCATTTCACCAATTCTTTCTTCATAATCGCTTCCAGTGGCTTATGATCGGTTAGTACTGTTATCTGTCGACCAAACGTATATTGATGAAACCGTTCACATGCGTAGACTACTGCTAGTAGTTCCTTTTCAATCTGTGCATACCGAGTTTCTGTGTCGGTCAGTGCACGGCTGATATAGGCTAGGGGTTGACCTTCTTGTAGTAGTGCAGCCCCCATGCCCTTCTCACTTGCATCGCATTGGATGACCAAAGATTTGTTGGGGTCATAGTACCTCAGCACTGGTGCCTCACTCACTACCTCTTTAATTTTCCCAAAAGCCTCTTCATGAATTGTGGACCGTCCATTGCACATCTGCCTTCACCAAATTTCGAATTGGGGCCATCACATCAGATATGTGTGGTAGAAATTTTGCCAGGTAATTCACGAATCCAACCAATCGTTGCACTCCTTTCACATCTGTTGGACACGGCATCTCTTTTATGGCTCTTACTTTCCCAGGATCAGGAAGTAAACCATCACTGGTTATTATGTGTCCCAGGAAAGATATAGACGTTTGTCGTAGGTTCAATTTTTCAGCATTCAATCGCATCCCGCGATCACGACATCTCTGCAACAGTTTCCTGAGTTTTCGGTCATGATACATTGTTGCTTCTTCCATCGTTTTACCCTTCCCAATCACCAGGAGATCACCCGCTTTGTTAACCACCCCCTCCAAATCGGACACATTGTTAAAAAGGGTCTTTCTCTGGAGCTGGAGAAATACCGAACGGTAAAACCTTCCACCGGAACTTACCATATGGTGTAGCAAATGTTGTTAAGCGACTGCTGGCTTCGTCTAATTTTACATGCCAGAATCCATCTCGTAGATCCAGGGTAGAAAATACCTTGCTGTCAGCCAGTTCTGGTAGTAAATCGTCCAGTGTAGGTAACTGAAAATGTTACCTTTTTAGAGCTTTATTCAGTGGTCTTGGGTCTATACATATCCGCAGGTTTCCATTTTTCTTAGTTACCAGTGCTAACGCACTTACCAATGGTGTTGGGTCGCTCACTGGTTCAATAACATTCTTCTTAACCAGTTTTTCCAACTCGACTTTTAGCCTGTCTTTAAGTGCCACTGGTATTCTCCGTGTTGCTGCAACATTTGGTGTTACTCCTGGATCCACCTGCAAATGTACCTCTCCTGGTAATTGACCCAATTCTTCCCTGAACACATCTCTGAAGTCATTGATAATTCTGTCCGAGTACTGGCTGCTGGATTCATTCATCTGGGAAACTTTGGCGACTATTTTGAATTTGTTGTTATTGATTGTGACGAGTTCCATTTTCTGGATTGCATTTGCTCCCAGTAAGGGATGGAAATCCTCTTTCACAATGACAAACATAACCGCATATTTTTGTCCAGTTTTGGGGTTTATCATTTTAACTCGACATTCTCCCAGCGGCTTCACTTCTGCTCCATTCCACATGACAAGGGTCTTATTTGAATGTTCCAGTGTTTTTCCAATCACGTGTTTCACATTCAATATATTCACGGACGCTCCACTATCGAGCTGAAAAGCAATTGGTTTTTCCTTGACCCTCATTTCTGCCTTTATCACCTCTTGACTCACAGCATTCACTTTTTCCTTAATCGTTATGTTGTCTACCTGTCCATAGTCTGAACAACTACTACTGTCGTTTTCCTGGTCCTCATATTGGGTTTTGACAGCTGCACCTTCTTTGCCGATGTCTTTCTCCTGGGTTTAAAATCAACCTTATTCACTCCTTCAGGCCTTAGGATTCTGGACTGGACCGTGGCATTTTCAGACAGCTTACAAATGTCAATACATTTTTGTAAGTCTAACTGTCTTATTTTCAATAATTCAGCTTGTGTCTGTAGGTTGTGTATTCCCAGCACTACCTGATCTCTGAGTACTGATGAAACGCAATTGTCACATAAATTGCACGTTTTTACTAACGTCCGCAGTGCCGTAACTAAGGATTCCACAGTCTCTGACCCTCCTTGCTTTCTAGAATGAAATACGTAACGCTCGTAGGTTTCATTCGTTTCCCCTATAGCGTATTTATCAAATGCCTGAATAATTTCGGTGGGTGTTCTTTCATCTTCAGGTGTTAGAAATTGAAATCCGTAGTAAACTCTCAATGCGTCATCTCCCAACGTGTGAAGCAAATGTGCCGTCTGATATTGTAATGAATGTTTCGTCAAACACGTAATAATGGCGTAGTTATGCCATTTCAGTTTAAACAACTTCCAGTTCGCCGATAAATTATCTTCCATACATAAGGGCGCTGGTGGTCTTATACTAGCCACTGGTCTGTTTGTGTCTTCCGACATTTTCTTTCTCCACGTGACGTACGTACGAATTTACAATTTGAAACAAGAATAATAAAGTTACTTATCTGTTTCTTATCCCTTTGTACATCCTACTTAGACATATCTTCATCCCACCGCTGCCACCATGTGTCATTTTAGAGGATGTCAATGGATTGAATAGAAACATAACGACAGAGATCAGGTTCGATAAAAGAGGGCGTCCTTTATTTACATCAGGCAAAACATGAGTGCCCCGGTAAAGGGGCGTAACTACAGACGGTGAAACTCTTATTCAGTCCCTCATGCAACAAAGGTGTGTCTTCCGATTTTGACATGGGGCTGCGACCAGTGCCAAATATCTATGCCACCAGTGCCGACAAATCTATTGGTGACCAAACGAATTGAGGCATTATCTCCGGGGTAAGAAAGATTGTTGAGCGAGAAAAATCGTGTCTATCGGAAGAGTTCAGGAACAAAATGACGTGTTCGTTCTGTGCTGGTGTCACAGATTACTTCCAACTGCTTATTTGGAACACTTATTCTCGACACCTCCAGAGATATACCCTCGTCATTTAAAACATTTGCGGTTACTGGTAGTTTTTTTTTGCTGTACCACGAATGCTATGTAATCAACGCATGGGTTAAACAGGAGAGTGTTTATTAACAAGACATGGTGTCGGAACATCGCCAGTTCCTTTGATCAAGTGGACATCCAACTTTAAATTGTAATAAATAATCCAGGTGGCTTGTCTCACGTGGGAATTACTTGTCCGAATTCGACTAGAACGCACCAAATAAATGTTTGCGTTCTGCGTGAATGTATAAAGTAATATCGAAAGTGACAAACGACTGAATAGTCTGTAAGCAGTTCTCATCCGAAAATGCTGTACATTGTTACAGCTGGAAAGTGTTTCTTAGAAAAGTATGCAGTTGGCTTCCGTTAGTTGTTGTCTGTCTGCTGTAAGACTGATCCCACTCCAATTGAAGAGGCATCAACTGCTACACACAAAGTTTCACCTGGACAACAGCTGCAAATTCAACTGCATTGGACAATGTAGACTTGGCAAACACAGGATCAAATAGCACTATGTAAAAATTATTGACGTTATTCAAAATATATGGGAGTTGTTTTACAATCTGCGCACAATTCGGGAGGAATATACGATAAAAAGTTATCATCCCTAAAACAGTCCCAGCATGAGTGCTATCTGGTATAGGAAATTGTGAGATTTCTTCTACTTTAGAAGGGGCAGGGGAAATCCCAGAAGCAAATAGGCTGTGACCCAGGAAACTGACCACTGATATCCTCAAATTCACATTTTAGCCGGGTGCACCCAACTCAACGGTAAGCGGGTATACAACATTCGGCGATAAAGCATTGAATAAACTGACCGTATAGAAGGGGTATATTGCGAACTGGGGTGCCACAGATACAAGTGGGTCCAACGGGAAAAGACGAAGAGAAAAGAAAAGGGGGAGAGAAGAGAAGAGAAGAGTGAAAAAGAAAGAAAACAGAAGTAAAGAAAAAAGTATTTTTTCTAATTGTGATATTTATTAAAAAAAAACAAAAAAAACTAAGACATGTAAAAGTAGTACTTTTAATATTGTAAAAGGATTCCCTTCCAATGTATAAAGAAGAGAATAGACGAAACAAAGAGAAGAATTGACTGAGACAAATCAAACCATTAACGCACACACAACTACTTGATACACATTCGAATATGTTTTGTTTTAATGTTGAAAGGGGGAGAAAGAATACAGTCTGAAAATATATGTTTCAATAGTGAACACTCACGCACACACTCAAATATTACAAATTCCATGTTGATTTTTGTTTTTTGTTATTTTGGACGCCAAAAACAAATTTACTTTAAGTTTAGAACAAAAAAGATAGAGAAAAAAGAAGTAAAAGAAGAAAAATAATAACACCAAGTTGAACACGTTTAAAAAAGGGAAATTATTTTTTTTGTAAGTTTTGTAGGTGCTGAAACACAAACGAATGTCCTTGTCGTTCTTGTTTTGTTTTTCAGTTTTGTAGAATGTTTGAGAAGTTACAATTTTTTTCTAATTGGTCAGTTTGTTGCTGTTTTGTTAACTTGCAAATGTGTTATTTTTTTAATTCTTATAATTTTTTCGTGGATTCGAAATGGGGTTACTTTTTTGCCATTTTGGGGGCTTTTGAGCCCTTGAGGGCGCGAACCAGATTTTTTTCAAGGTCAGCGATACTTATTTTTTATTAGAACCAGATTTTATTTTAAAATAGGGGAATGCCACTTTCTAACCTGACCAAAGTTACAACTTCATGCAAAATTTCAGAGAAATTCAATGGATGGTTGTGGAGAAAAATCTGGACAGACGGACATGCCTCAAAACTTAAGTCACCCGATTTTAATAAGGAATAGTGTTAAACAATTAAGAAATGTCACAAAACGAACGAAGATAATTGCTACTCAAATAAGGAAGTAGTGTGAAACACACAGGGTTAACTTACAGTTGACACATGTGGGAATCCTGGTTAAGCTGGGTATCGGACACGAATAATATGGGGCAACTTATCTCTCAGGATTAGCAGTAGAAATAGAGAGAAAATCAGTGGGATTTCCGAAATCTTGAGAGCACTGTCACCAGGTCACGTGGCTTCCGAATCTCGAAACTTGAGCATTTTTCTCAAGGGGAAGGGGACACAGCTCTGAATATTAAAAAGGGGATTAAAATTAAAGGGAGGTAACTGTCGTCTTACAAAGTTAGTCAGCAAGTTTTGGTAAAGATGACACACTTTCCCCTCTACAATTAAAATTAATCCACAAACATACCTGTACTATATATCCTGTTCGAAATCGTGTATCCTTTTTGTCGTGTCTGTTTGTGTAATGTATATTTCCGTGTTTTATTTTTCGTTGGGGCACACTTTTTTTTCTAATGATTTTTTCGTTAAAATACTGTACATGTGCTCCTCAGACAGAAACAGGTTTATGACACGGCACTCCAAACAAACCGAGTGTTTGACACTTGAACACTTTAGCCGTTGTTGAGTCTACCCTTATTTACGACTTAGTATTCCTAGCAAGAAAACTGATGTTTACCCCTTAACAACTGTAACAGAAACAGACACATTTTCTTTCTGCACGGTTCATCATTCCAAACGACGCATCATATTTCATCAAAGTGTGCATCAGGTTCATCGACATCCAACACATCACAGGTTTCTACGTATTCCTAGCCAGTGTAAAAGGTATAGCAACGAAATAAAGTAACAATGCATATACAATATTGCTTTTATATTATGTACAATGACAACATGACAAAGTTAACAATACAAATCAACACAGACACATAACAGGTTCCTAAGTATTTATAGCCAGTATAAAAAGTCTTGCAACGAAATACAGTAACAATACATATACAATATTGCTTTTATATTATGTGCAATGACAACATGACAAAGTTAACAATAATAAACTCAGACACATAACAGATTCCTATGTATTTATAGCCAGTATAAAAAGTCTTGCAACGAAATACGGTAACAATACATATACAATATTGCTTTTATATTATGTGCAATGACAACATGTGTCGAAAAATTCTTTCAACTGGTAGAAAGGGATGAATAGTAGAAGTGCAATAATAATTAGCCACGGTTGTAGTCTTGCGAAATACTGCCGATTCGCGACTTCCCACCGAAATCGGGGAATCAATTAGCAGTTGTAACTAATGACGGATAATCCTTAGGGGGAGAGATAGCTGTTAGCTTGGTAACAAAATGAAGAGATAGTATCAGAACGGGTTAACAGAGGTGTGGCTGGGAGCAAGTTCCAATGTTTATCCCACTCTTTAGTAGTGAGGAAGATTTTATAACAATCGACTGCCTTCTCTACTCGTATAAAAGGTTCGAAGTCATCAGGTTTCACCTTCCGGTCCACCCCTTCTGTCCGCGTGAGTATCGTCAGCTCTTTTTTCACACATGACAAAGTTAACAATAAGAATCAACTCAGACACGTGTGTACACTTCAATGACTTTATTCAGATTGCTTGTTAGTAGGTGGGAGAATATTAACCTCTGCTATTATGAGCTGATTAGTATGCTGGTAAGAGGTTGCAGTAAAGGTAATGCTATTAGGGGGAGATAACCCTTATCTAACATCTTCTATCAAGTCTTTTTTAATTCATTTATTCTCTGTATCTGGCTAGAAACCTAACTTTTCTTC
This sequence comes from Sepiola atlantica, assembly GCA_963556195.1. Classification (NCBI taxonomy): domain Eukaryota; kingdom Metazoa; phylum Mollusca; class Cephalopoda; order Sepiida; family Sepiolidae; genus Sepiola; species Sepiola atlantica. Next base: position 24,533,455 of record OY744549.1, on the reverse strand, counting down.
CTCTTTTTGTTCAGTTTTGTGAATATTGTTGTGCGTTGCATTTGATTGTCTTGTTCATTAAATCTTTTCATCATTAATTTGTGTTGGTGTGATATTTTATTGTTATTCATTTGTTTTTAATAAGTGACGTTTGATTGTTTTTTTTTATTTTAACAAGTGATGTTTGATTGTTTTTCATTTGTTTTTAACAAGTGATGTTTTATTGTTTTTCATTTGTTTTTAATAAGTGACGTTTGATTGTTTTTTTTTATTTTAACAAGTGATGTTTGATTGTTTTTCATTTGTTTTTAACAAGTGATGTTTTATTGTTTTTCATTTGTTTTTAATAAGTGACGTTTGATTGTTTTTTATTTTAACAAGTGATGTTTGATTGTTTTTCATTTGTTTTTAATAAGTGACGTTTGATTGTTTTTTTTTGTTTTTAATAAGTGATGTTTGATTGTTTTTCATTTGTTTTTAATAAGTGACGTCTATTACGTCATAAATAGTTTTCGTTTCATTAGATATGAACAATAACCTTTTCTCTTCCAATTTCCTTGCAATCTTATATGAAGAGAATTTTTTGTTTTCAGTTTTTGTTACTTTTTATTTTTGTTCAACATTTTATCCGCTTGAGACTTCTTAATTATTTTATTGTGTATTATGTTGTGAAGGTTTGTTTCAAGTGTTTTTCTTATTAAATGCTGTGAACGTTTGTTTCAAGTGTTTTTCTTATTAAATGTTGTGAAGGTTTGTTGGAAGTGTTTTTCTTATTGAATGTTGTGAAGGTTTGTTTCAAGTGTTTTTCTTATTAAATGTTGTGAAGGTTTGTTTAAAGTGTTTTTCTCATTAAATGTTGTGAACGTTTGTTTCAAGTGTTTTTCTTATTAAATGTTGTGACGGTTTGTTTCAAGTGTTTTTCTTATTAAATGTTGTGACGGTTTGTTTCAAGTGTTTTTTTTATTGAATGTTGTGAAGGTTTGTTTAAAGTGTTTTTCTTATTAAATGTTGTGACGGTTTGTTTCAAGTGTTTTTCTTATTAAATGTTGTGAAAGTTTGTTTGAAGTGTTTTTCTTATAAAATGTTGTGAATGTTTGTTTGACGTGTTTTTTACTAAATGTTGTGAATGTTTGTTTGAAGTGTTTTTGTTATTAAATGTTGTGAAGGTTTGTTTGAAATGTTTTTCTTATTAAATGTTATGAATGTTTGTTTGAAATGTTTTTTTATCAAATGTTGTGAAGGTTTGTTTGAAATGTTTTTGTTATTAAATGTTGTGAAGGTTTGTTTGAAATGTTTTTCTTATTAAATGTTGTGAAGGTTTGTTTGAAATGTTTTTTTTATTGAATGTTGTGAAGGTTTATTTGAAGTGGTTTTCATATTAAATGTTGTGAAGGTTTATTTGAAGTGTGTTTCTCATTAAATGTTGTGAAGGTTTGTTTCAAGTGTTTTTCTTATTAAATGTTATGAAAGTTTGTTTGAAATGTTTTTGTTATTAAATGTTCTGAAGGTTTGTTTGAAGTGTCTTTCTTATCAAATGTTGTGAAGGTTTGTTTCAAGTGTTTTTCTTATTAAATGTTGTGAAGGTTTGTTTCAAGTGTTTTTCTTGTTAAATGTTTTGACGGTTTGTTTAAGTGTTTTATCATTACATGTTGTGAAAGTTTGTTTAAAGTGGTTTACATATTAAATGTTGTGAATGTTTGTTTGAAGTGTTTTTCTTATTAGATGTTGTGAAGGTTTGTTTGAAGTGTTTTCTTATTAAATGTCGTGAAGGTTTGTTTGAAGTCTTTTTTCTCATTAAATGTTGTGAATGTTTGTTTGAAGTGTTTTTGTTATTAAATGTTGTGAAGCTTTGTTTGAAGTGTATTTCTTATTTAATGTTGTGAAGGTTTGTTTTAAGTGTTTTTCTTATTAGATGTTGTGAAGGTTTGTTTGAAGTGTTTTTCTTATTAAATGTTGTTACGGTTTGCATCAAGTGTTTTTCTTATTATATGTTGTGAAAGTTTGTTTGAATGTGTTTTCATATTAAATGTTGTGAAGGTTTGTTTGAAGTGTTTTTCTAATTAAATGTCGTGAAGGTTTGTTTGAAGTGTTTTTCTTATTAAATGTATTGAAAGTGTGTTTGATATGTTTTTCTTATTTAATGTTGTGAAAGTTTGTTTAAGTGTTTTTCTTATTAAATGTTGTGAAGGTTTGTTTTAAGTGGTTTTCATATTAAATGTTGTGAAGGTTTATTTGAAGTGTTTTCTTAATGAATGTTGTGACGGTTTGTTTAAAGTGTGTTTATCATTAAATGTTGTGAATGTTTGTTTGAAGTGGTTTTCCTATTAAATGTTTTGAAGGTTTGTTTGAAGTGGTTTTCTTATTAAATGTTGTGAAGGTTTATTTGAAGTGTGTTTCTCATTAAATGTTGTGAAGGTTTGTTTAAAGCTTTTTTCTTATTAATTGTTGTGAAGGTTTGTTTTAAGTGTTTTTCTTATTAAATGTTGTGAAGATTTGTTTGAAGTATTTTTCTCATTAAATGTTGTGAAAGTTTTTTTAAAGTGTTTTTCTCATTAAATGTTGTGAAGGTTTGTTTTAAATATTTTTATTACTTTATGTTGTGAAATTTAGTTAGTTTGAAGTTTTCTTCTCATTAAATGTTGAGCTGATGATTGTGATTTATCTTTTAGGGAAGTGGTTCTTAATGCCATCATTGCTAAGAATGGGTTTTGTTTTTTTAAGTGTTTTTGTATCCTTTTTATAGTTTGTATATTTCTTTCTACAAGCCCATTTGCTTGTGACCGATTCAGACTCGTCGTAATGTTTGAAATCCCAATCTTTAGCAATCTGTCTGAATATTGATGATCTATATTCCAGACCATTATCGCTAATTACTATCTGCGGAATATCCAGCCTAGTGAAAGTATGATTTATTTTGTTCATCACCGTGTGATTCACAATTATCTAGTTTGTAGATATCAACATTTCTTGTTGTGTAGTCTATAATTGCTACATATGCCTTGGTAAGAAGATGTAATATACATTTAGCTACTTTAGTCCATGTTGTTCTCGGCATTTTATGGTGTATTATCAGTTCCGATAGTTGTTGGTTCCGATAGTCGATGCAATATGTGCATGTGTTTAGGATTTCTTTGATCTGATTGTTAATATTGGGTCAATATATGACTTCCTTCGCGCTTGCGATGCATTCTTCTATCCCTAAATATCCGGTTTTTATTTTTTGTACGGCCTCTTGTCTGGAAAAGTTTTTGAAGATTATTCGTGTGCCTTTTAGTACTAGTCATTTCACAACTGAGATCTCATTATGAACATGCGCGTATGGCGCAGTTGAGGGTAACACGTTGTTATTGTTTGCCGGCAAACTTAATGTTGCATAATGTAGACGAGTTACATAATTACGACTGAGAAAAAAATAAATTGAATGTTAATAATTTTCGTCAATTGAAATATTCCAATATCCGTTTGATGCGTCTAATTTTGTAAATTATCTCATGTTGTTCATTTCTGCGAATATTTATTCAGCAGCAGTAAACTTAAAATGCCTCCTTTTTATCGCTTTGTTCAAGTCTATTGAGTCAAAATAGTCTTAATCTACCATTTTGCTTCTCTACTACTATGAGCGGATTTTCCCAATCCGTCAGTTCCTGGATTGGCTTTATTATACACATTCTGTTATTTTTTTCTGTTTTCTTTAATTTTGGTTTTAGACCAAATGGAATATTCCTTTGAGTATTTAAGATATGTTTTACATCCGTATTTACTGTAATATGATGTGAATATGATGTAGCTTAAACAATCTTTGTATTTTTCTATTAAGCCTTGTATATGCATCTTGTATTTTGGTGTATTTTTAAAAATGTATTCTAGTTTTTTTATGTTTCTGCATCAATGATGAATTTGCATTGGTTTCTGCTACTATAAGGTACAAATTTATTTTTGCATTTTTACTTTGTAAGATTACTGATCAGTTACTTATTATCGGAATTTTCGTATTGTTATATGCGATTAATTGTTACCGATGTTTTATTTAGTTTCAGCTTAGACTTTATATTATTATATATTTTTAGTCGTAGAAGATTTACTTCTACACCTGTGTCAATGTTAATGTCTATCGTTGTCTTGTGAACTTTGAGAATTATTTTCAATTTATCCATCCGTAGTAGATTTATGTTCTTTTTTAGTATGGCTTTTATTTCATACTCCCCGTGGTCTGAATATTCATTGCTTCTAAATTTCCCAACGTTCTACAGCTTTTTCTTTTTAGTTTGCATGTGAGAAATTTGTGTGTTAAAAAAGTTGTTTTCCTTGGTTGGCAGTGTGTATTAAAGTTTTCAATCACCGTTTAGTTTGCATGTGAGAAATTGGTGTGCTAAAAACGTTATTTTTTCTTTGTTGGCAGTGTGTATTCAATTTTTCAATCACCATTTAGTTTGCATGTGAGAAATTGGGGTGTTAGAAAATATATTTTTTCTTGGTTGGCAGTGTGTATTCAATTTTTCAATCATCGTTTCCAGGTCATGTTTCTTTTCTTCGTTCTCGAAATTAAATGTGGAATAAAATTTTCTTTTTTGTCTTATTTACAGGTAAATGCAATTTAGGTTTTTATCTTGTTTTTATATCTGACTCTGTAGCATGAAAGAAATATGTGTAATTGTTTTTGCCATGTTTATCATTCTTGTACGAGATTGTCTGAAGCAAAATTCAATTTTTTTAACTGTGGTAAAATATCCATGATTCCTTTTATTTTTAGTTGACTTCTGATAACGTTGTTGGTTTTTTACTGTTCTGAAACGATTTATATTATGTGCCAAGGCAATGAGAAAGAATTATTTTTTCTCCTCAATTGACCAGTTAACTATGTTACAGTATATATTTCTTCTGGTCTCTTGGTCCTACCGGATTCAAGACACAATCATTCATCTTGGTTGGTAAATAATTCAGCCATGGTCTGTAACTTGAGATTACGTTATTGGAGAAGCTGTATCCTCATGTACTGTTGTCCTGACAAGCCCTACTATAGAGAGACCAAAGACACTCAAAGATTGTGTCTAGTAGGTAATTCGAATATGGTAAGGCATGTTTTTTTTACATGTTTTGTAACAGAAGTGCTACATAATTGACTAAATAGTGGTTTCTCTCCATTATGTGTTGGAATATGGTGGAAAATGATTTGTGTTATCGTCAGTGCCAAACACTTAACAACACTATAGTTTCTTCTTAGTATGCGTTCGTATATGTCCAAACATATAAGATTTATGTGTCAAAAGAAAAGCCACATACTTCACAAAAATATTGTTTCTCTATAGTATGCGTTTGCACCTGGAGTAACAAATATTTTTTAGCTGAAAATATGCGTTACAAGATTATGGGTTCTCTCCAGTATGCATTCGCATACGACAGTTCATCCTTTTTTACTTGTAAAAGTAAATTTGAATATTTCACAAAGTTATGGTTTCTCTCCAGTATGCGTTCGCATATGTCGCAGCATAGATACTTTTTCTGTAAACAAAGAGCCACATACATCACAAGAATATGGTTTCTAACCAGTATGTGTTTGCATATGTCGCAACATATTATCTTTTTGTGTAAAAGAAGAGCCACATACTTTACAAGAATATGGCTTCTCACCAGTATGCTTTCGCATATGTCGCACCATATGTGGTTTCTGTGTAAAAGAAGAGCCACATAGTTCACAAGGATATGGCTTATCTCCCGTATGTGTTCGCATATGTCGCAGCATAAGTTCTTTCCGTGTAAAAGAAGAGCCACATACTTCACAAGAATATGGTTTCTCATGAAAATGTGCTCGCATATGTCGCAACATATGATCTTTCCGTGTAAAAGAAGAGCCACATACTTCACAAGAATATGGCTTCTCCCCAGTATGTGTTCGCATATGTTTCAACATATAATCTTTCTGTGTAAAAGAAGAGCCACATACTTCACAAGAATATAGTTTCTCACGAGAATGTGCTTGCATATGTTGTAACATATGATCTTTCCGTGTAAAAGAAGAGTTACATACTTCACAAGAATATGGCTTCTCACCAGTATGTGTTCGCATATGTTTCAACATATGATCTTTCCGTGTAAAAGAAGAGTTACATACTTCACAAGAATATGGCTTCTCACCAGTATGTGTTCGCATATGTTTCAACATATGATCTTTCCGTGTAAAAGAAGAGCCACATACTTCACAAGAATATGGCTTCTTACCAGTATGCTTTTGCATATGTTTCAACATATGTTGTTTCTGTGTAAAAGAAGAGCCACATAGTTCACAAGGATATGGCTTATCTCCTGTATGTGTTCGCATATGTTTCAACATATGCTCTTTCCGTGTAAAAGAAGAGCCACATACTTCACAAGAATATGGCTTCTCACCAGTATGTGTTCGCATATGTTGCAACATATGATCTTTCCGTGTAAAAGAAGAGCCACATACTTCACAAGAATATGGCTTCTCACCAGTATGTGTTCGCATATGTTTCAACATATGTTGTTTCTGTGTAAAAGAAGAGCCACATAGTTCACAAGGATATGGCTTATCTCCTGTATGTGTTCGCATATGTTTCAACATATGCTCTTTCCGTGTAAAAGAAGAGCCACATACTTCACAAGAATATGGCTTCTCACCAGTATGTGTTCGCATATGTTTCAACATATGCTCTTTCCGTGTAAAAGAAGAGCCACATACTTCACAAGAATATGGCTTCTCACCAGTATGTGTTCGCATATGTTGCAACATATGTTGTTTCTGTGTAAAAGAAAAGTCACATAGTTCACAAATATATGGCCTATCTCCCATATGTGTTAGCATATGTTGCAGCATATGGTGTTTTTCTGTGAACGAAGATCCACATACTTCACAAGAATATGGTTGATCTCTCATAAGTGTTCGCAACATTTTTTGTTTATTTGTAAAGGAAGAGCAACATACTTCACAAGAATATGTTTTCTCACCAGTATATGTTCACATATGACTCAACACTGTCTGTTTCTGTACAAAAGATCCATATATTTCACAAGAATATGGTTTCTCTCCAGTATCAGATTTATAGTTCAGTTTTGAAGTCAACACATTTTTTTATTTTCTAATACAATTTATTTTTTTATTTTTTATATTGTGATCCTGTGATAGAAACGGAATAAATTTAGAAATATTCACACCTTTTAAAACTTTTATAGATTTGAAATTTAGCAGATCGTTGACTGAAATTTTTTCTCATGTTTCAGTGAAAATGTTAATTGTGTTTAACTGTAATTGATTATATATATTAATATGAGAATTATGTGCTTCTCTGCGTTGAGCAGGACTTACTTTTTATGTATGCAGATTAGTGAAAACAGAACATCACTGATATATTCAGTGAGTTTTTATACATCTTATCTAAATGATATTTCAAACCCTATGTAAATAACATAATGTATACAGATTCTAAGTATTCATAAAAATATAATTTTCGAAATATTTTAATAGATAATTCTACAAAACTAAACATTTTTGCAACATATGATTTTGCTATAATTTCAGTTTTCACCATTAGCAGTATGTGTTTATTTTCAAGTATTTTTATGCCTGAAATTCTACTTCTATTAAAAAGATCATGAGTGCATTAGTCATATACACACATAGGACACTACTAATGTGCACCAATGAGTGCATTAATCATATTCATTTGCAACCACTATTCCAGCAAGTGTTGTATTAATACGAAGAAAACAAGAAATTCTTATTCCGTTGACAAGAGAATATTTTCCCAATATATAATCATAAAATGATATTGACGAAAGAAAACAATTCGTACAGTTCACAAGTGAATTATTTCTCTCATATTAGGATATTAACTGTGGGAAATTTAAGTTTTTCTTTCTATTGATTGCTGGATATTCTGCAAAATGAAAAATAATTAAAAGATAAATTTCAAGAAAAAATAATAATTTTATACAAGTTTTTTGCAAACAAAATTATTTTAAGATGTTAAGCAGGTGTAGACTCGGATATTTTTTAATGGATGAACTAGAATATGTTTCAGCATTTTAAGCTTAAAAGCAAAAGGTATTATGTACATTTTTATTAAAACGTTCAAAAATTAATTATTGAATAAATTCAAAATATAATAAGGATATGTGTTGCAATACTGATCCATTAATGAAATAAATGAATTTCTTTTTTTTACACATTGGATTAAATTTCTACAAAACCTTCATTAATTAGATCCGAAATGTAATATTTTTTAATTTGCACAATTTAATAGCTTACAAAATAAATACTTTCGAATGATATTTGAGAAGCCCCAACACTTTATTCGAAATACTGTTATGATAATCTTATTTTATTTGCAATTCTTTTCTATTGCTTTTGTGTCAACAAATTAATCAATAAATATTTGAAGATACTAAGAAACTGGAGAATATATTAAAGTCACCAAAAATTACACATAAAGTGTTCATGTGTCATTAAATATAACCAAAGAAAATCACTCATCTTTTTAACATATGTAATTATATATTACATAATATATATATATATATATATATATATATATATATATATATATGTGTGTGTGTGTGCGTAATTGTACCGAATAAAGTTGTATCTTTCAATATGATTTTGCATAAACCAAAAAAGAATAAAACATTATTTGAAGAAACAATAAAACATTCCAAATTTAACAGTCAAAAGATGCAACAGTCATAACTTTCTTCCCCAAACAACATTCAGTGGAAGGTTTAAAAACGTAAGTGTAATTAAATATTATCAGAAGAAAATGGAAATATCTAAGTAATTAAAACGATGTTTCTATATCTGCAAGCTAAAAAACATTTAAATAAAATTTCATAAAATGTTTTAAATGACGCGTCATGTTTGATAAGAAATATATATTTTTGAGTAGTGTTTTTAATGAAATACAAAAAAAACATAAAACATATTTTTCATTTAATTATTTATTTTTTATAAAAATGACTTTTAGTGTGAAAAAATATCTTCATTTCCAATAATATTATATATCACGTGTGTAAATGCTTTGACATTTTATGATCTAATGGATATTTAATGAAAGTTTGAGAATTTTTTTATATATGTTTTTTGACAATATTTTCGAAAGTAAAACGGTTGATGTGAAACCGGAGCCTGGTTTTTCCTAAGGAGCCTTTCATCTTATTTTGCAGCAGAGAAAAACGAATTTGATAAAAGAAAGAAAGAGTTGTTTTCTTTTCTCGATATTTTGGGAGATAGGAAATTCCCAAATAAAGTGATGACATTTGTCGAGAGCTATGTAGCTTTAGTATGCTGCAAGAAAATATTTTTGGGTCGATAACGACAATTTGCAAGAGTATTGTCGCATCGATAAAAGATTAAAACGAGAATGGTTATGTTTCTCAGGCTGGCAAAATAAAGGCGAGTCTTGAAATGTTTTGGCACGAAAAGAAAAAAAAGAAACTAACATTTATAAAAAAGAAAGATTTGTTTTTCTTTGTTCACTGTTTTGGGGAATTGTTAATTCCTAATGCCAAAAAATGAGAGCGTATACATTTGTCAACGTCAGTTGTGGGGTCAACAGACCGATCTGATGAAGATAATCAATGAGATCCGCGTCATGTGGCTTTTGTATGTTGCAAAAATAAGGACTATTTTCTGATAGCAATGATATCTGAGTGTTATTGTCGGATCGAAAAAGATAAACACAAAAATGATTATGTTTTATTAGGTTGGGAAAAGAAAAATAGTTTTAAAATGGGTTTGTAAAACCAGAGGCCATGTGGATTGGCGGAGTACCGCTGAAGGATATTCCATGAAAGATATTGAAAGAACAACGTAATCGTTAAAATAAATAGTGAAATTTCATTTTTTACTACTATAATAAGTTTCGAGGGTGAATTCCCCCGCCACAGAGGTAACAGTAGGAGATAGAAACAGATGAAGAAGATAGAAAAGAGGGGCGGAATAAAAATGCAATTTACAATTCCAGAATTAGAATGGTGGATTGAAAATACCAAATATTGTAAGAAACAAAATGAGAATACATTTTTTTATTACTGGATTTATTCTATTGAAACATATATGGGGTCGTGCCTGTCTAATTCTCAATATAAGGCAAAGCATAACAAATTTTGGTGACTCCCTTTTGTCACCACCAGAATCCACGCCGTTAAGAGACGATCAGCACCAGACAATTGCTCTCTGATCTTTTAATCACAACATGGGAGAGTGATGATTGTTGGACAGTTAAACAGCTTCTCTCGAGCAGTGTAACCCTAACAACCAGAATCCATGACGTTAAGAAACGAACGCCAAGGTTTAGGGTTGATACTGTCAAATTAAGATCATTTAGAACATGTTAAGATTTTTCGGTCCAAGACAGAGTGTGATGTTGGAAGTGTAAAATTACCCTGCATTGTAATGAAAGAAGCTTTTTTCATTACCAAAACATTATTCTCCTAAAGTAAAATCCAACACACACAGTTGTTGAATTATGTTTTTGATTGTTCTCCTTGGAATGACACTTCACTTCACAGTAGTACCAAGTTGCTGATCAGCACCAGACAATTACCCTCTGATCTTTTAATCACAACATGGGAGAGTGATGATTGTCTCCCAAGCAGTGCAAGGTTACAAACCGAATTCAAGAACGTACAAATTAGTGACGTCACTGGTTGAGGAGTGGGGGGTAGATTTAAGTGGTGCCGTGAATCTCAGGATATATTTTTGTGATACAGTTCGAGCTGACTGTAAAAGACAATGTCTTTCTCAACAAAAACTTTCTTTTTTGCGTTTTTTTGTATTGAGTGTGGAAAGAAAGCATAGACTAACAGTTATTTCAAACACGTTTTGAAAAAAGAAAGAGATAAACAAAGAACTTTGAGAGCATAACCAGACTACAGACTTTAGTAAATCAACTATAAAGTCAAGGCGAGCTCGTTACAATGACGAAAACGACAGAAAGACTGGATCACAGAAGAAGAGGTAAGTCATTTTTGGTTCCCTTGCTATTTTGTTTTGCTCAGCTAATACTTTGTCAGTAGATAGGTTGGGATTTTTTGTCTAGTTTCAAATTTATATGAAGTTGACGATTCGTTCTGTCAAATGGGTGGTAGATAGAAAATTAAAAAGAATATGATCTGAGGAAGATATTGTTGCCAGTTTAGTCGAGGAGGGGCAGAAAACAGCACCTTTGAGATATCAAGGAAAATAGAAAGGCCCATAGAGGGGATTTACACACCTCTGTATAAGCGAATAATCTGCCAGACTAAAAGATTGCCTGGTGGTAATCTAAAAGAGGGTTGTGTATGGTTTGGCAAATTATAAGATGGTACTGTTGGCCTTTGATGTAGCAGAAGGTCCAGTTTTAAAGGTTATTGGGAGAATTTATGGGGAGAACCTGGATACAGCTTTGACGTAGCTCTGCAAGTGGCTGCTGAAGCAATACGCCAGTGAGCAAACCGTGATTGAGGCCATACGTAAGCTCACCTGGTTGAAGGAGAGGGCGTCAACGAACTAGTCAAGCAAATCAAGGGTCTAGCTGTCCTTGTGTCGTTGGATGAGTCCATCCAGAATACAGGTCCAGTACAGGCGATCCTGGTGGATTCCCTCGTAGACAGGTGGAGCGATAAAGAGACCCAGAGAAAAGTTCTGTGGGGTCGCCCACTTATATTGCTGGGGGCTTGCGACATAGCAAAAGACAGCATATGGCTGGTTGAACATGTGGAGAGGAGCGAAAGTGAAATGATGGCCCAAATTAAAGAGAAGCAGAAGGATTCCGAGGGCTCAACCTCAGTTAGGGGAAGTAGAAGATTGTGAGGCAGAGGCCGATCCCAGTAGAGATGCATGTTATGTCCAGGATGAATTATACACGCCCATTCTGGGCCGGTACGGGTTCATTTGCTAGACTTGAAAGTATTAGCAACATGGATCAAAAGATTGTCGTAGAAACTATGGAGCCTCGCCACACTTGTTTGAGTCGAATTGCACAAAATGTAATCAGTTCAGACATGAGAAGCAGTGGTGCAGAGCAGCAGGAGACCAGAGGGTGGGAATTTAAATGCCAAACGGTGATAGTAAGAAGGAATGCATGTTGGGCGTGTGGAGAGAGGTCATTTTTCTGTCAATTTCCGGTTAGAAAGAGAGTGAGAAAGAAATAAAAACTGAGGAAGAGAAAGAAAAAGAGAGAAAGAAAGAAAAAGAGAAAAGATAGAAAAAAGAGAGAAAAAGAAGAGAGAGAAGCGATGTTAACAGCCGTGTTGTGATGCTATTAATACTACTGCTACGTCAACAACGAGTGCGATGTTTACCACGTTAAAATAAATTCTCTCTCTTTAAATAAGTCGTAAATAGAGAGAAGGGTTCTTTACTTTCATGCAGTGCAGTGATGTGATGTATTAGCATAGTAATAGAACACTAACAGATTATTAAAGATGGTTATTTTTCTATAGACGGGGGCAATTTTCGGAATGTTTTAATTTAATTTGATTTAAATTTTCAACTTGAATTTTTTTTGGGGGAAAACAACTTAAAACAATTTAAGTTCATCACATTGACGAGTGACCATTTTTCTGTAAGATAGAACTCTTTTTATATGTATAGATACGTGAAACGTATTCCACAACTAATATGAATAACATTTTCTTTGCATAAAAATAAATCGCTTGTCACGGAAAATAGTGACCTTATTTGAAATCGCTTTTAAAAAAACTATTAATGGTGCCAGAAAAATAGTTACACATTTATAAAGAGAAAGGTTAAAATGTTGTTTACATTCAAACTTTATCAAAAACCTCAAAAAAATAAACGAGATATCACAAGTTGAAATTGAGGCTAATTTCATTATATTTGCTTTTTTTCGCACACAAAACTAGCGTGGTGTGTGATACCTATTACTATTATATACAAATTTAATTTTGGGGTTTATCATGTTTTGCCTTTTGCTCTATCATTTTTGATCTTAAAAGTTTTAGAAAAACTTTAATTTTACAAGACATTTACATGTCATTATAGATTTTCATGAATTTTGATTTATAATCTTGGAAGTGCTTCATAATTAGTAAAAAAAAAAGATGTCGAAAAGAAAATATCAAAATGTCGATATTTGATGCAACAGTGAATACATTGGTAAAATGAAATTCGTCCTCCAAAATAACAATGTACAGAATTCTCAAAGTCATGTCAATAAAAACAGCACATTTAGTGACAGCCTTAATGTTAAACTAAATTAGGATTACATCACGGTTCTGTACTGAGTTCATTGCTTTTCATTTGTGTCTTAGAAACGTCATTCACAGAGTTTAAGACAATTTGTCTCCAAGAGATGCTGTATGCTAATGATTTATTGCTCGCTTGTCAAACAATGAAAGGTCAATTTGCTGAGTTAAATACTTGGAGAAATGCTACAGAAAGTAAAGTTTTTAGAGTGAATGTTACTAGGATCAAAGTGATGGTTAGTGTTTGTAGTGTTAGAAAGCCCCCAGAAAGATTAATGTTCCCTGCTCGATTTGTGGAAAAGAGGTTTAAGTACATGTAAGCATTGGGTAAGCTAAAAGTTTACTAAAGTGACGGGTACTTTAGGATATCCTAAGCAGTTTCTCTGCAAGAAGTTAAAGACAGAAGAGAGATTGCTAGTCTTTAACTACTCTATTGTTATTTTAATGGTATATTCTCGACTGATCTCTAATCCACGGTTTCCCCTGTCAACATTTACAACAAAAACTCGTCTAGCTACAACGACTGGAAATTATTTTCCTTTTTTCCTCTTGGATGGCAAAGCTATTAAGGTTGTTCAGAAGTTTTGTTATGTTGGTTATACATTTAGAGCACAGGAAAGGGCTGGTGCTAGGGTGATTGCAAGAGTTGGGGGTTGGAAGCTAAAGTTCAGGGAACTACTATCAGCAGAGTGTTTCTACTGTAGCCCAAAGGAAGAGATTATCAAGCATATGTACACAGTTGCTGGCATATGGAAGTGAAAGTTGGGAAGTGAGGATTGGCGACATGTGTTATATTGAGAGAATTTATATTAGAATGATACAATGGATGTGTAACGTGAGTTTTATAGACAAGCTTAAATTAGATGACTCCAGAAGATTAAATATGCACGAATCACGGCTTATCAAAGCTCAAATGCCATTCAAGGATGAGGGTTAATGAGATTCTCAGTTGGCAATGAACTACACCTGGAAATGATTGGAAACAATTGTTGAAATGGTAAAAATTAGATAAAGAAAAAGGCAAGTGTATGCTGGTCAATGTATGCAAAACAGGATACTTTGTTGATATGATAGCATTGAAAATAGTGAGAAAAGAAAGATTGACAACCTTTTAGAGATATCTTTTAGAACTAATGATTAGAGAGATGATTTAAAAGTTGATTGGAGAGATGATTTAAAAGTTGATTGGAGAGATGTCTTTAAAACTTGATTGGAGAGATGTCTTTAAAAGTTGATTGGAGAGATGTCTTTAAAACTTGATTGGAGAGATGTCTTTAAAACTTGATTGGAGAGATGATTTAAAACTTGATTGGAGAGATGGATTTAAAACTTGCTTGGAGAGATGGATTTAAAACTTAATTGGAGAGATGTCTTTAAACTAATAATTAGAAGGAAAATTCAAAATTTTAAATAGGTTTTGCCAGAAAATTGACTAGACATCTTATGAAATGTTGACATTTAAATCTAAAATAATTTCGAGTTTATAAATTAAAGATCAAAAACAAAGATAAATAAAAAGGCAAGTATATGCTGGTCAATGTATGCAAAACAGATACTTTGTTGATATGATCATATTGAAAGAATGAATGGAAGTTCTTGGCTAGATGGAGAACAGCTGTGGTTGTATAATGAACTGATTGGACTTTACGGAAATTAATGTACTAGTATATATTTGGGGAGAGGCGACGAGAAAAACAATCAGATACTTTTTCACACCAAATTATTTTGTATTTCTAAGTCGAAATTCAGACTATTGAAAATATTGTTTTGAGATAAGGTTGTCTAAATTTGCATTTTGAGATAAGGTTGTTGAATTTCACAGCTGTGATGGGTGAATGTAAGCTCAAAGGTTAACCCAGCTAGCAAGGTTTTATAATTTGAAAGATGTCTAACCAGGGTGTATTCATACAAAGCTCATCTGGGTCAAAGCAATGGGGATAACATGGGTAGATATGCTGCTGACAAAGCATTGCCTGAGTTGAAGCCAACACATTGAGAGAAATAGGCAAATAAGTGACAGAGAAAATCATGAAATGTATTGTAGAGTTCTTTGAATAAGCAGCCAATGAAATTGCTTACTAGATTAGGTAAGTAGAATTTGGTCAGACAACGACAAGTTGCCTAGATATATATGGTTGCAACAATCGCAAATTTGTCAAGTTGGAGTTTACAGTGGAGTTGGAGCTGAAAAGATTTGAAGTGAAGATTGGTAAAACTGCCAATGTAAAAAATGCAGTGGGCTTCATTACCTTTAGTCATGTATATGAATGGCAAACGTTGCAAGTATTAGATGCTGGACCAGAGGAAGGCGGAGACACAAAATGAAAATATATTAGGGGGGGGGGGCACCCCAGAAGTTTGTTACCCTTTGAGGTGAATTAAGTATCTCATAAAAACAGACAATGATGTTGAAACACAAAAGTGATGTCTGGATCATCTCCATGTTAAAGCTGCCCTGGGTAGACTGACATGTTAACTCACAGTTAAATCTTAAGTGGCTAAGTCTTGGTTGACCCACCGATGACCACTGAAAAGACCCAGTCAACATGAAGGAGATGGGGGGTGAGAGCTGGCCCACTGGGCATCATGTACAGTTTTAGGTTTGATGGGATTGCTGGCGAGGAGTTTAAACTGAGTGCCCTTCAAGGCAGGATGGCCTATCTGGGTCTCTTAGCCAAAAAGAGTGTGGAGGACTTATTTACATTTTGCTGGCATATAGAGATCTCATTTGCAACTCTGCCCTTCAACTTGGAAACATGAGTATCTTTTATAAGATTCAGCAAATAAATGCGTTACTTGTTGATAAATTGGACTCATGTTTTTTACTTGACATAAGAGTCTTTGTAACAGCACTAAACGAGATCGAACATCTTTAGACTGACACGTGTAGGACGATTATGGCCAGTGCAGTGAACGCATGAGCAAACACGCATACTTATATGTTCACACCGCTTGCCTCTTTCAAGAAGAAACACCTTTCATACTGATAATCTAGTAACTTAGTGAGTAAAAGTTGGAACCCTAAAATACATCATGAAGCAAATGTATAATCACCCTTACAAGCAAAATACTTTTTGTTACTGTGATTGCAAGTTTCACAGAAATATTTTTATATTTATTTTGAATTAAGAATATTTGTTGAGTGGTACGATTATGGCAGTGAACACATGAGCAAACACACATGCTTATATGTTCACACCACTTGCCTCTTTTAAGAAGAAACACCTTCTATACTGATTGTCTAGTAACTTACTGAATGAAAATTGGAACCCTAAACTACATCAAGAAGCATATATATACACACAGAACATTTGTTGAGTTGTATATACCTTGACTGGCTGTTCTTTTAATGTAGTTCTCATTCCTCAGTTAACGATGCATTCCCAGAGTGACTCTAGAGAGTATCACTTGATTAATCACACAACATAGGAGTTGCACTGCCTAGTCACTGTAGATGTTTTGACCACATCGGTCTCAACGAATATAAAATTTTGTCAGCACTGGCATCTTGTGAAGACAGTCAATAGTTGGTGAGACAAAATTAACCAAAGCTGAAGGTATTTGCCTGTGACATGTATGGAAATGAATATGCATGAGGGCTACATTATTTGGTTGCTGCTATGGCGTTAGCCAGTAAAGTAGCCGGGGCAGGTAAAGGAAAACATGAGAGGAAGTGAATAGTATTGATTTCAGAGAAAAAGAGATAAATAAATGCCTTGTTAAGGATAGGTAGTTCGGACGTAAAATTTTGAAAGCTGTCATGCAGACATGTGAAACAGACGTTTAATTGAATATGATGATGATAATGAGTTTGTGGATCCACATCAAATTAAGGAACCCACACATAAACTAGTGACACCAGTCTGTGAACAGCCACAAGAAACTTTGTTGAAACAAAAATATTATTTAATTTGGATCATTTGTTGTTATTGATACATCCTACAGTTGACAGAGGTGTAAAAAGATGATTGAATGATTACTATGAAATTATGTGTCAGAAAAAGTTACAATATTTACCTTCAACTGACTATGGTTTAGGGAGACAGATGTCAAAGTATCTTCTTCCCTTGTGATTGTGTTCATGCTTATATGGGGTAATCATGTGACCCTAGTGGAATCACATGTCATTGATTGTATTATTAAGGCGGCTTGTTTTGGCGAGTCTTTTCTTTCTACTCTGTTACACTTGATTCTTATTGTCACGCTAGTTTCACAATCTTTACAAAAAATTAATTTGTTATCAGTGCAGGGGACTCCTAGTCTTAGTCACAACCAAATTGCAATCTGTTGCAATAGTGATTAGAGTCCAAAAAAATAAAGTAGTTTCCTCTTTCTCTCTCTGTCAGTTGCCATTGTTAGTTCAGGAGTAATTTCAAAGTGATCCTTCTCTGAGTATATCTTACTTTCATTACATAACTAGGTCCCTCTTTCTACCATTTTCTACATTCGCTATCAAGAATACACTACAGGAGACACCCAATTGTGATTAGATGAGGCTACATTAGAAAAGCTATGAAAAGTGAATAAATTGCATGCCTCCCGCTTAAGAGTTGAGTGAGCAAAGTCAGTTCACATCGGATTTACATTTTGCATGTTACCAGTTATTGTGATTTATTGACAACTACCACCTTCTGTTACTATTACATACGTTTAGCCAATTATTGTCTATGACAAAAAGTGGGGACTGTATGAACGCTAAAATAAACTACGAGCTCGATTGTAATAAAATCTGTATATAAAGTAATGAAAGGTGCATTTTTTTATTTAAATAAATGTTTACTGCAAATCTAAAAGGCAAACTGAGTTTTTATAAAGGTTTGTTTCATGCATAGACTACCACTGTCCTCCCAATGCTTGAAAAGACGTTTTCTTTTAATTGAATAGATATACTAAAATAAATTTTATATCACTAGAAAGAAAAATTAAAAAAGGGATATATAAAAAAATAAATAATTGCTTAAATAAAATCGATCAGATTTCTTAACTTACGTCCCCCATTGGATACAAAATATTTTCTGTTCATGGCTTTTGTTTTAATCATGAGCAAATTCTTTTAGGGTCGGTTATATTAAAAAAAAATTAAGTTATTTATATTTCTTATTTCTGTTTTAGCGATGTTTTAAAATTAATAATAGTAAGTTAAATTTATAAATCAGTGTAACAGAAAATCATATTTGATTAAGGAAAATGTTATATTAAGAAAATTTAGCTAAAACATCGACATTGTCTTTGATAACTTCATATGAAAAAATATTTAAAATAAATAAATTAATATAAGTCAATTTAACAGAAAAGCATATTTCTCTTATTCATTTATTTGAATTTAAATAAAAAATGTAACGTTTGTTCGTAATACTCCACCACCAGTCTTTCTCAACTTTTTTACTGGCCAAATTATTTTTGTTCAGTGTACATTTACCTATCTGGTCGCTATTTTGTTATTTTGAAAAATCGCGGCAATTGTTAATACAGTAATAAAGTTATGCTATTATCTACCGAATATCTGCAAAAAGATTAAATTATTTAAATTAGTTTTAAGAAGTTTATGATTATCTGTTCCCAATGATCAACCTTTCTCTTCGCAAAATTGGTTCCATCTCAATTCGAAAGTAAAATTTGATATCTTTGTAAAATTAGTGATTAAATTCATTTTTAATCAGTTTCAAAAGGTTTATGTTTACTAATCCCAATTACCGACATTTTCCCTCCAAAAATGTGTTCTATTTCGATTAGAGAATAACATGTCATTTCTTTGGAAAATTAATAACAACATATTTATAAAAAACGTAAACTAATTGCAATAACATCATACTTACATTTATCCATTCTTCTTTCGTTTGTTTTAAATACGAACACGGCTGAAGGATGACGAAGTTAGTGTTGTGATGAGTCGAACGTGTTTTGTACTTTCAAAATGGCGACGCGAAAAACAACTTCGCAGAAAATTAAAGAAGTAAAATAATAAAAGAAAACACCATCGAAAGAAAAGAAAACTTATTTTAATTTTATTGATTTTAATATTTTATTATTTTAATTGAGCGTTTGGGAAGAAATGGGTGTCATAAAATGTACTTGATTTATACAGTAAGTTCAGTTTACCAATCCCATTCAGGTCAAAATAAGATTGTTAAACTGATTTTGTGCGGAATTGTTTTGTTCATTCTTCTGCAGTTTAATATTTGTAATGTTTGTTCCTTTTTAAATAAATAAAAAGCTGATTTAGTAGATTGATATAATAAAATATTGTTAGATTGAAAGAAAAAAAGAAACGGAATACAAACTGAATAAAAGATAAGGATAATACATTAATAGATTTATTTGCTCCCATGAGGAAACAGATTAAAATCGGTAAAAGAGAAACAGTCTACTTGATGATGGCTTCCGGTTATGGAATCGGAAATTGACAATGGGTGTTTATCGAAAAAATAGCCTCTTATCATTTTTTAAGATTTTGGGTGGAATTTTTTTTATTTCACTCGATATAATCTATTTTTAAAATATTTTAAAACTAAAGAAAAAGAATTACACTCCAATTATAAAGAAAATAGTAAATAATCTTTTTAAAAATAGTTTGTAAAGAAACTATTTCAAAATGATATTCAACCCTTCAGAACCATTCCAATTATAAAAATAGTAAATAATCTATTTAAAAATATGTTTTAAAGAAACTATTTCAAAATAGTAAACCCTACAGAAACATTCCAATTATTAAAAACAGATTGATTTAATTATTTATACTAAAAAAAATAATTATGAAAAACAGTATTTCTAATGTGTTAATAATTAAAAAATAATTATTAAAAAATAGGGGCTGACTTGCCCTCTATTTTAAAAAAGAGGTGAGAGAACGTACCCCCCCCCCCCCAAAAAAAAGACTTAGAACAGTCGATATTATGTACTTCAAAAGAGATTAAATCTTATTTTAAAATACTGATTTAAAAATGTTATAACGTGATTGTATGGCACCAAATTTTTAAACGTGTAAATTAGCATCAGATGCTATTGTTGATTATTGCACTCTCGTCATAAATTGAAATTTAGGAACTGGAGTTATCTCCCCTTATAGTTCCTTTTTTATCCGTTATTGCACTCTCGTCATACATTGAAATAAGGAAACTGGAGTTCTTTTTTTATCCGTTAGGTGTCGCTCGGTCCTGACTTGAAGGAACTCTCCCCCCTCTCTCTCTCTCTCTCTCTTGCTTTCGTTTGAAGAAGTCAATAAAAAATCAGTCCCTGATTTTTAAGTGTAACCCTGTTTTATGACTTGTTCTTAAAAGAAAAGCTGCTTGCTTCAACACCACAAGGTAGGATCGTTTTCAATTCCCTTTTATTATTGATGTCGTGTTTATTTCTGCAACAAAGGTTATGGGCCCAGAACATTTTGGAAGGATTAAAAAAAAATACAAAAGGATACCCACGTGTGTAATGACGGCCATTTTTCCCCTGGTTTTTGTTTATCGTGTTTTAAAACGAACTAAAAAAAAAAAACAACTATGGAAACAAAATCGAATATTGTATCGCTGAAAGAAGCAAATTATGCTTCCTGGAAAATACAATGCAAAATGGCACTTATTAGGGATAACTTGTGGAACATTGTCAAGCAAACTGAGACAGCACCGGGCTCTGTTACTGAAAACAATTTGTATCAGAAATATTCGTCACGGAGGGATCGTGCATTAGCTACGATAGTTTTGTCTATGGATCCGTCACTACTATATATGATTGGCGACCCCGTTGATCCGACTGTTGTATGGAAAAAGTTAGCGGACCAGTTTCAGAAGAAAACTTGGGCTAATAAATTAGCTTTAAGAAGGAGACTTTTTTCTCTCGAATTGCGACAAGGAAATCTGGTTCAAAATCATGTTAAGACTATGACGGAAATCTTCGAAGAGTTATGTGTAATTGGCGACTCTATCGAAGAGGAAGACCGGGTTATCTATCTTCTAGCTAGCTTACCGGAGTCTTATAACATTTTGGTGACGGCGTTGGAAGCAAATGCAGAAGTCCCACGCTGGGATGTAGTAACAGAACGGCTGCTATAGGAAGAAACAAAAAGTAAACACAAAAATACGTATAGTGCTTAAACGAAGGCAATGATGTCGACACATGTGAACCAAAGAGAGCCGTTGAAGTGTTATAAGTGTGGCAAATATGGACATTTTAAGCGTGACTTTCGCGTTTTTCGTTGACCGTAGAAAACCAATAATTCTTCTTTCAAACGAAGCCACAAAAAAGATACATCTGTAACATGAGGAAAAATAATGCAGACTCCAGTAGATCGGAAAATGACGGCGTTGATTTAATAGCACTTAATGCTGTCTTCAATAGTCGTGAAGAAAATAAGTGGATTGTGGATTCGGGTGCAACGTGCCACATGTCCAACGATGCCAAAAAAAATTGTTGACTTGGAAAATTTTTAAGTCGCAAAAGAAATAATCCTTGGAGATGGATACTCAGTGGAAGCTTTGGGAAAGGGAACCCTTGAAGTGTGGATGAATATATCTCACAAAAATGGAAAAGATGCAATTTATATGAGACTCTGTATGTGCCTAAACTTTTATTTAATTTGCTGAGTGTATCCAGAAGCACAAAATCAGGTAGAAAATTCGTTTTTTCGGAATCCGGGTGCAAACTGTTTGATGAAAAAGAAAAGATTATTGCTACAGCTACCAAATTCGGAAGGCTCTATTATTTAAACTTTGAGGAAAAACAAGAGTCTGTCCATGCAGCAACAACATGTTCAAATAATGATACAAGAGAGGAGATTTGGCATAGAAGATATGGTCATCTCGGAGCAAAAAAATTGCAGAAATTAGCGAAGGAAAAATTGTGGATGGATTTGATTTTGATGTGACAAAAGAATTAAATTTCTGCGAACCATGTGCAGATGGAAAACATCATCGTCAGTCATTTCCAAAAACTGCTGGAAGAAGAGCGAATGAATTGCTTGGACTAATAGACAGTGATGTGTGTGGAAAAATAGAACAAAAATCGCTCAATGGATGTGAGTACTTTGTCACATTTATTGATGATAAATCAAGATATGTTTGGATTCATATGTTTAAAGACAAAAGAGAGGTTTTTGAGAAATTTGTCGAATGGAGAACCATGGTGGAGAAGTCGAGTGGGCACAAAGTCAAAGTGCTAAGAACTGACAATGGCGGTGAATACACTTCCAGAGATATGGAACTCTACTTGAAGAAGGAAGGCATACGCCATGAATACACAGTTCCTAAGACACCTGAACAAAATGGAGTAGCTGAAAGGATGAATTGAACATTGGTAGAAACAGTTCGACAATGTTGTCTGATTCAAAGTTACATAAAAGGTTTGGGGCAGAAGCCTTATCAACAGCTACATATGTTCGAAATCGAAGCCCGACAAGTGCAGTGCACAGACTGACACCATATGAAGCATGGACAGGTTATAAACCAAAAGTGAAGCATTTGAGAGTGTTCGGATGCAGTACTTTTCTCATATACCAAAGGATGAAAGACATAAAATTGATCCTAAAGCTAAGAAAAGCATCTTTCTTGTATATGGCACTTGTGTTACAGGATATAGACTGTACAACACCGAAAATTCGAGAGTCTTTTTGAGTCGAGATGTAATCTTTGATGAATCAAAATCAAAAGATGAACGAAAGAATACTGAAGAGAAAGACGGAGACAAAAAACATTCTGTCACTGAAATCGAATGTCAGATTATCAGTGAGAATGATGATGACGACTCACAAGAGCTTACAGTGCTAGGAATATCGAGTAAACTAAGGAAACCTCCCGATCTGTATGGTAAATGGGCCACCATCATTCATGAATTAAATGACCCATTAGCAGTGAAAGAAGCTCTTTCCAGTCACGAGAAAGGCAACTGGAAGTAAGCCATGGAAGTAGAAATAGAGTCACTTCGTACAAATGAAGTATGGGATTTGGTTGAGCTGCCTAGTGGAAGAAAGGCTATCGGTTGTAAGAATGGTTTTCAAACGAAAATATGATGTTGATGGAAGTTTGGAGAGATAAAAATCACGACTGGTAGCTCAAGGTTTTAATCAAAAATATGCAATTGACTATGAAGAGAAATTTTGTCCCGTTGTAAGATTTGAGTCCATAAGAACAGTTATTGCATTAGCAGGAAAACCTGGCCTGAAGCTACATCAGACAGACATTACTACTGCATTCCTTAATGGGGAGCTTAAAGAAAACATCTACATGAAGCAATCCGAAGGGTTTAAAATACAAGGAAAAGAGCACCTTGTCTGTAAACAAAGACGAAGTTTATATGGTCTGAAACAATCGCCAAGATGTTGGAATGGACAGTCAAGTGAAAAAGATGGAATCCCAGCAATTAAAAAATGATCCGTGCATCTATACTCTATCTAGTGAAATTCATACATGTCAACATATTTCGCGCCAAAGACAATATACAGCGTCAATGCATTTCCCGGTTATTCTTTTTACCATCAAAATGCAAACTTATCTTGATCTCGCTCTGCTTTAACACCACGTAGACAAGATGCAGAACTCCAGGATTATACAATCTTTAATCGACATGAGCAAGTCCATTGCACCATCTCTCTTGTTGTTCATGTGTTCTAGTAAATAAGTATTGACATCTATTAAGTTGTGGATACATTATTTATTTCAACGGAGAATGGTAACCATTTTCTTGTGTAACATTAAATTTCAGTCGGATACGGTCAGACGTACCAACTCTTCCAAGTAAGTTCGCCATTCTGACTTTCTTCCTGATTTAAAACTTCTTAATTCACCCCCTCTCTTATCCATCTGAAACTGATACCCCAAACTCTCTCCAGCTTGCCAAAACTGGTGACCTTTGAAGATGAAATAAACGCGCAACTTTCATGAAAAATAAAGATACATTTTTCTTGATCACTGAGCAACACAAATTCGTCGGCAAACATTATTTTCATCATATTTAACAGTTTAAAACTCACAAACTACCATGAAAAACGTAACGTTCCATCCAATTCAGACAAATATCGTGGATTTACCAGTGCATCGATACCTACGATTAATCGACCGTCAGTATGTACACATTATCATGTTTTTTTTTAATTTTCTGACATGTTATATTTCATTGCATTTCGTTCAGATTTTTGTCATTCAGGTTTTTGTTAACTCTAAAGTAGATCTTTTTAAATAATATTTGGTCGCGTTTAAGTCGTGATGATTTAGTAACAAACTACAATTTCAATTTCTATTAAATTAGGATTGAGTTAAGATTTATTGCGATTCTTGAAATTGTATTATTAACATATATTTGTTGCTTTCCACGCTCATTCTGAAATAGTTGTCACGTGTCACTCGGTTTGCTGCTCGTCGGTAATTCAAAATGTGGCTGTTTGTTTCGACCTCACACCCAAGTACAACACCTTTAAATACATATATTTCTAATTCGTCCTTTATTGTGTAGACCTGTATTTTAAGGATTATCAATGCGCAGTAACGGTTTTTCTTATATGTTTCTAATATATACTGCGTCTTGAAATTTACTATGAAGACATAATGGGTTCTGATTTTAACTTTCCGTATGATATTTTACGCGCGCCATTTTTTGTCATTTAAATATATTACAGTATTCTAAAATACTGCTTCAGTCCATTCCGTAATTTCTTTTCTCGCCACATGATGTTTGCCATTCACGTTAGTTTTGCCGCCTGTTTGAATTTAGGGCACTGTATTTCTATATATTTCTAGATTTCTTTCTTTACATCATTCGCTCATAAAATAGTATCTGTATTTTTAATATTAGTGTCTCTGATACAATTCCAGTATGGTGGGTAAACAACTATATTCCTATTCCATTGGCTCTGTTTTATTTTTACGACTGTTTATTGGGGTTACACATCCTTTCTTTTCTGTTTTACGATGGCCGCTAAATCAATCCCAGCCTATTCTTGCGATGGATGTATATGGTTCGGATAGATTTGGGTACATTTCACTGCCCACGGCATAGCGTCAGAATCGAAACAGCTAAACCTATCACTTGGTGCATTTCCCGCATCATTGACAGCTACGGTGAAGGATTTAATTAAAGACGTTCAACCAGGCGCATCTTATGAGACAGTTAACATTCTAGTACTTTGTCGTACTTTTATTGATCGGAGCGTCGTTTCCAAACTTGTAAAAGATGAATTTCTCGGAAATCATTGGCCTACTAAGCGACTTCGTCATATACGTGAATTGATTGAAGCAGATTATTGTGACAGTTATTTGTATAACGTTTGCTATTTACCGTGCAGGCCATCCTCGAGCCAATGATGGAGACTGATACGGTTGAGCAATTTAACACACACAGTTATAAGTTATACATGAAGGACTCTATCTGTGGGGAATACCAGCTCGGTGGCAGACATCTAGGCAGTTTCCACAAAACCAGCACCTGACCTGGCTTATACAGTCATGTAAAAGGCTATCGATGGTGGAGCTCTACTTCAACGCTTCCCATGGTAAAAAAGTCATACATTTGATGAAATCTGTGCCAAATACCGAAAATATGTCAGAATTCCGGAATTGAAATGTAGAAATCAGCTAAAACCTGACGAGTGGGGATGGAAACTTTCAGATGGTAAATTACAACCAATCAAGACTTACTTGCCAGCTGGTCCTGTAAATTTGTTGGCTATAATTATGATGTAACTGTACGTCAGGGTGTACTACAGCAAGAAAGATGGCATTGACTGTTCAAACTTGTGTAGTAATTGCAAAGGCCTCCACTACAGCAAGATGCAGTTGCTAGAAACATAGCATAGAGTGTTCAAACTTGTGTAGTAATTGCAAACGCTTCCACTACAGCAACTTACCACAGACAGAACTTGATTATGATGACGTTACCTTCGACTAGTTCCTGACAGGAAATGTTCTTTGGTTCGTTCATGAACTTTTTCTGTGGTGGTTATGCAAGTCCCTTGCCTCAGCATTCGATCAACTGACGATTTCTTTGTTGTAAATTGTACTTATTTTGTACCTATTTTGTATGAAATGTCAGGAATTAATGTGACAATTGTTGCCTTGAAAAAGGCCACTTATTCTGTTTTTGTACCTTTTTATATTCATATTTGTATAAGAAATTAAAAAAAAAACATGAAAACAAATGCAAGGGGTTAGTTATTTTCTGGTGTTAGTTTATTATTAAGCATATAGATACCTAGCATTACAAATTAAACCACCTAGAAAATATCAAGCTGGCTTAGAGTTGGCTCTGTGTGGGTTTTCATTCAAATTCCTTTTTAATTTCTAATTTAATAAAGTTTATTGTCAGGAAAAACGTTTATTTTTGTCAGTAATTGTAAGGAAAATACTTGTCAGGTATTTTGTGTCTCGAAATTTAAATATTGTTAAGTTGGATTTAAAAATGTCGCCCGTTGACTCTTTTCCGCAAGGCTAATTTTGGTAAGCTTTTCTTTTATCTGAAAGAGAAGTAATTTATGCCTAAAAACCTTTGTTCGCAATTTGTTTGAGCTTCAGCCACATTTCGACTAGGCTATATGTGCATTCAATTGTTTTAGGAATTGTAAATGTTTATTTCTTCATTTTTGATCGTGCCAACGTTTGTCACAACAAACGTTAAATAAACGCACATGAGTTTAACTCTTTTCCTTATTTGTCGACGCACACTGCGTTATTATGAATGTTTGCGTTTTCCCTGGTAACGCGTTTTACTGTAGACTGAGAATTTGAAACGTTCTGTCGAAAGTAAAATATATTGGAACAAAACTAAATCCAAATGTTTTACTGAATTTTATTGTATGTCTACTTTGTGTGTCAATCGTCTCTTCAAGTAACATTTTTTTTTATTTATGGTTTGTTTTGAGTAGGAAAGCGAGACTAGTTCCCGTTTTTTTCTCTCAATTTTTTGTTGTCAGTAATGAAGATATTATTTACTGGAATAACTATTTGTTAAAACCTTGCTTGAAACGATAATGATTTTAATAGAAGGGTCTCTTATGTAGAGACCGACATTTTCATATTTGTTCTGCTCAAAATTGAGTTACTTTCGTTTGGTTAAAGTTATTCGTTGTAAATTCAATTCGTGGGATTAATCAGAGTTGTCTTAAATTAATTTTTGGAGGGGTCAGTTTAATGCGGGAGATTGAACCTTTCATAAAGGTCTCCTTCTTGCGTTACGAGGGGTATATCGTCACGATCCTTAGATTAGAAGAAGTACGCTAAATTCTTTCTTATAAAGTAGGAATTCTATGATCTATAAACTCCATAGTCCCAGTAGATTGTCGGAGGAAACAGTCGAGATTTCACCGTATTTCAGGATAAAACATATCCATATTCAGCACGTGAATTGGGATCTCAAATCTACTGTCACCGGGGTCCTTCGTCATTCCATGTTTTCCGTCCTTAGGTAGTCACATACATTTAATATCAGCGCAGAAGCCAGTAGATCTTCAAGCAGAGGACAGTGAACACCTTTGAATGATATTTTATCAGTGTATACATGGCCCAATATTGCTGACCCAGACACAAATAGAAGGCCTTTCACCTGCGTAAGGAGAAAGATAAAAGGATAATTTTAGGCACCTTAGTATAAACAGCAGCGACTGTAATTCGCTTTGATCAATATGAAAGTCTGAGTAAACTTTTTTAAGTAGTTATTGGTGTTTTCTGATGACATTTTTAAACAATCGACAGATAAACCTAAAAATGTCTAAGCAGATTCTAATAAAAGGATGTATGTGCACACATTCTAACAAGTCAAGGAATATTTACTTCATCCCTTTGTTCAACTGCTATATGTTAACGGGCAATTGTTAATAATTTTCTTAAAATCTGAGACATGGGTTTAAGTTTGAAATAATTAATCTCGGAGCGACCCACCGTTTTGTACAAGCAATATTTTACAGTGTGAATAAACTTCCGTCAAGCTTCCCGAAACCAAACAGCAGACACACCAATTGTAAGATATTCAAACTATTAGAAATAATATTGTATTTCTCAGAGCCAATAATTCTGTCGCCAGGGTGAAAATCTTAGTATTGTTGGAATACAAATTCGAATGCACTCCAACATTATTCGCAAATGCTAAAATAGATGAATATATACTCATAGCAACCACCACTTCGATGTGTTTACTTATAATGGTGAGTAATGTAAACAAGCGCAAAAATACGTTCTACAAAAATGTATCGCTACTCTTCTCATGAATGTAAGTTGAGAGAAACTCTATTTGATGGCTATGTACGAAAATGAACCTGGTTTATTCGCTATTTTCAAAATGTTATATTCATTAGCATTAATCCCAAAAAGCAATATATACAGTCGGCAACCAATACAACAAGATAGCTTTGAAAAAGGATAATTAAATTTATGCATTTGCGATTTAGTAAAAAGAATTGAAATTAACAAAATGATATCTTTCCATTTTGTTATAGCTTGCAGACTCAACCATACTTAGTCCCAGAAGTAAAGACAACATTTTCCCTAAAGCTGCAGAAAAGTAATGCTATCAAAGAATTACCCTTCGTCTGAACTAGTGAGGTCACTATCACCACAAAGCTATCGACAAGGAACTTGTTAGATCGAATGAAACTCTCGTATCGCTGTAGATGAAACATATGGCTACAACAAGACACAACACGTGCCAGTCTTGTCACAATGGGTTGTCGCTTGGCCATGATAGTGTCATAATAGGGAAACAATTAATTTCAAATTTGTTTTTTGTTCATGGGTAAAATAACTAATTATCAGAATTTCCTTTAGTGTCATCTGTCAAAAATACATATGTTAATTAAAATCGACGATGGACTGAAAATAGTTTAAAAATTATACTTTTTTTATTTTGGAATAACCAGTTGGTCATAAATGAATAGTCCCAATAATAATGAATGTTTAATCTACTTTATGGAAAACATTGTTTCATTTTATCAACATTATACAATATACATATATATATATATATATATATATATTATATTCTTTGTTAACAAAACGTCTTATTAATTCATAAGGTTATAGATAGAACATAAAGGATTTATAATATATCCGAAATAGAAATGTTGCTGTAGGCAAAAGACAATCAATTTCAGAATGGTTACCATTACAAATAATAATAAAAATAGACACGATTGATAAGCCATTACGCTTGGAAGGTGCCTAGCTCATACAATTAAAAAAAAACAACTAAGCTAAACCCCCGAGAAAAAAACTTCAAGTGTCTGGCTCAGAATTTTCAGAGATTTTTATGTTAGTCAAAGAAAAAATGTCATTTATCTCATAAACAAAGTTTTATTTTTCTGAAAAAAAAAAATATTTCAAAAGAATATAGTTTTTATCCGGTATGTATTCACACGTGTTAACAGAGCGTATTTAAGTGTAACAGTAGAGCAACATACTTCACAAACATATTTCTTTTTTTAATGTATCTTTTTCTCCTTTTTTTTTAATGTATCTTTTTTGTTCTTTTTTTAAAATGTATCTACTCTTTATCTTTGCTGGGGATGGTGCATCCTACCAGATGCCAGACATTCACCTGCTATTCTAGAGATTCTGAGAGATCATTTTACGATTCAAACTGTTTTAGTGCAATGCTTTTGACATTTTTTGTAATTGCTGCACCAGGTAAATTGTCGGGTAAGTACAAGATCATAAATGGCTCGGATGATTACTGGAATTTAGCAATAGTATGTGTACGTATGTGTTGCAACCAACTTGGTTTTTGTGAAAGAGATAAAGCACATACTTCACAATGAAGTGGTTTCTTCAGTATAACGTTTTACTGAAAAAGAACAACTTACTTCACATTTTGGTTTCTATGAAATATGCTTTCGTATGAGCCAAAACATATAAGACCTTTGTGTAAATGAATAGCCATAAACTTAAGTGGAATATATTCTTCAGTGTTATTATATGCTGCGACTTAAAGGATTGTTTTGAAAAAGACGAGTCACATATTTCACAAGAATGTGGTTTCTATCATTTATTTTCATGTGACGTAACATATTCTATTTCGGTGAAAAAGAGCTACACTTCAAAAGAATATAATTTTTTTCCAGTATGTGTTTTCACATATGACGCACCACATGTGGGTTTCTTGTAAATAACATATACGGCGAAATAAATATTGTTTCATTTATGTATGTTTTCGCCTGTGTTGTAACATATGCTGTTTCATTCTAACGGAACTAAATACTTTGGTAATATTGTTTCTCTTAAGCATCAACATATTGGATTTGTCTAAAAAAAGAGCAATATACGGCACAGTAATTTCGTTTTCATTTAGTATGTGTTCATCTGTGCTTATACATAGTATATCTGTTGAAAAGGTATATATTAACAAGAATACTGTTTCTTTACAGAAACGGTTCGCCTTCAACGTATTATAATTTATTTAAAACGAGTACACAAATATTATGAACACTATATTTTATCTCTTTTAAAAAAAATATGTTCATTTTCTTTCATTTCTTGGGGACGGGCATTCTTCCAAATTTCATACGATCACCCACTATTTACAAACTCCAACCGAGAGCTCTTTTTATGATTCTGGCTGTTCTCTTTAGTGCAGTTGTTTGGATTCCTCTTGCGCTTGGTTAACCAGGTATACTTGCCAAATACATTATCAAGTTCTTCTACATAAGTCCAGTGGCTCCTTTTATAAGTGGAATGATAGATATCTATTTGAGATTAAAGTTTCTTTTCATATCTTAGATTAGACAATGATATTTTGTTATTTTCTACTTTTCTGCTCTGTTTAGGCCCCCATCATTAGGAACACTTACCTCAACCAAAGTTCTCTCAAGTATGCACACGCATATGCCGCAACATAATTTGTTTAGTTGTAAAAGAGAAGCCACAAACTTCACAAGAATATTATTTCTCTCCGGTATGCGTTTGCATGTGTTTCAACATATGTTGTTTTTGTATAAAAGAAGAGCCACATACGTCACAAGAATATGGTTTCTCTCCAGTGTGCGTTTGCATATGTCGTAACAGATTGTATTTTATTGTAAAAGTAGAACCACATACTTCACAAGAATATGGTTTCTCTCCCGTATGCGTTCGCATATGTTTACACATATTTTGTTTTTGTGTAAAAGAAGAGCCACATACGTCACAAGAATATGGTTTCTCTCCAGTGTGCGTTTGCATATGTCGTAACAGATTGTATTTTATTGTAAAAGTAGAACCACATACTTCACAAGAATATGGTTTCTCTCCCGTATGCGTTCGCATATGTTTACACATATTTTGTTTTTGTGTAAAAGAAGAGCCACATACGTCACAAGAATATGGTTTCTCTCCAGTATGTATTCGCATATGTTTCAACATTGTTTGTTTCAATGTAAAAGAAGACCCACACACTTCACAAGAATATGGTTTGTCTCCAGTATGCGTTCGCATATGTTTCAACATATTTTGTTTTTCTGTAAATAAAGAGCCACATACGTCACAAGAATATGGTTTCTCTCCAGTATGTGTTCGCATATGTTTCAACATAGTTTGTTTCAATGCAAAAGAAGAGCCACATACTTCACAAGAATATGGTTTCTCTCCAGTATGCGTTCGCATATGTTGCAACTTATGTTGTTTAGTTGTAAAAGAAGATCCACATACTACACAAGAATATGGTTTCTCTCCAGTATGCGTTCGCATATGTTTCAACATATTTTGTTTTTCCGTAACAGAGCCACATACGTTAAAAGAATATGGGTTCTCTCCAGTATGTGTTTGCATATGTTTCAACATACTTTGTTTCCATGTAAAAGAAGAGCCACATACTTCACAAGAATATGGTTTCTCTCCAGTATGCGTTCGCATATGTTGCAAACTACTTTGTTTAGTTGTAAAAGAAGATCCACTCACTTCACAAGAATATGGTTTCTCTCCAGTATGTGTTCGCATATGTTTCAACATATTTTGTTTTTCTGTAAAAGAAGAGCCACATACGTCACAAGAATGTGGTTTCTCTCCAGTATGCATTCGCATATGTTTCAACATATGTTGTTTTTCTGTAAAAGAGCCATATACTTCACAAGAATATGGTTTCTCTCCAGTATGCGTAAGCATATGTTGCAACATATGTTGTTTAAACAACATATGTTTCAACATACTTTGCTTACTTGTAAAAGAAGATCCACATACATCACAAGAATATGGTTTCTTTCAAGTATGCGTTCCCTTATGTTGCAACATACTTTGTTGTGTTGTAAAAGTGCTACATACTTCACAAATATATGGTTTCTTTTCAGTATGTGTTCGCATATGTTGCAACATATGTTGGTTAGTTGTAAAAGGAGAGCCACATACTTCAGAAGAATATGGTGTCTCTTATTTTTGTTTCAGTTGAAGTTTGAATTACTCAGGCGGCCCCTGGGACTTACACCTGATCTCTATATGATACATAGATATTCGAATATTCCATTAATGTTCTCCTTTACCTGTCAAACGTTGACTTAGATAAATAACATATTGTATCGTGATTCTCCAGAATTTGGTGCAACATAAATCATTCTATAACTATTTTAATAGATTATTCAACAAAACCGACCAATTTGCTGATAATTTAACTATAATTAAGGTTTTTACCATTAGCAGTATCTGTTTCTTTTTCAGTATTTTTGCTACCTTAAATTTAAGTTGTGACAAATATTCAATTATTTCATAAGACTAGGAAGAGCAGAAATATATATACACTTCACAAGAAAGTTTTTTTTCGATATGTTATCACAAAGTTCGATTTGATAAAAGAAAGGAATCGCATAGTTTATAAGGGTATGATTTCAGTCGTTTCCTGCTTTTAACTCTAGTTTGATTTACATCGGGAAATTCAAAAATATATTTCCCTAAGACATTTCTATATTTCAAGTCAGCAAGCCAATGAAGATTAATTCAAACTTTATAATACTTTTTCGTCTTATGAATGCTGGATATTCTGCAAATATGTAAAAAAAAAAAAGATTATTTTAAAGAAAAAATAAAGAATCGTAAATACATGCAAATCTAATTAGACATTTTGATTTTATTTGATTGTTGGAATTTCTACAATATAAAAATTTAAAAGACACATTTCAAGAAAAGATTTTAATCTTCATACATTTTCTGTGCAAACAAAATTATTTTAAAATGTTGACAAGATGATGTAACAGTTATTATTAAATGACAAAATTAGAGATGGACTAAAACGCAACGTTGAAGTAATGTACAATTTTATGAAGAAAATTAATTATTAATTAAATTTTACATTTGTTGCAATGCTTATATATAAATAATATGAATAACTTTCCTTTTTACATAATATGGCACTAAAAATCCACAAAACGTTTAGCTGACCAGGTTAAGCCATGGAATTTACATATTGTTACGTGCAAGAATCTGTTCAACAAATTATTGTGTAAATATTTGAAAATAATAAGAAATTGGATAATATATTAAAATCACCAAAATTACCCACAAAGTGTTGATATGCCATAAAACATAACCAAAGAAACCATTCATTTTTTTCACATATGTCATGAAATATTTCATTATACTGATTATACCGAATAAGGTTATATGTTTGAATATTATGTTGAATAAGCCAACAAGAATAAAACGTTATTTCAAGAAACAATAAAGACATGAACATTTTAAAGACAGAAGATCTAACAGTCATAACAATAAAGACATCCCAAATCTTACAGGCAGACTAAAAAATTTTAAGATCAAATATTGTCAGAGGAAAATAGAAATACGACTATATATTCGAAATATGATTAATGTTTTGGAATGAATTAAATTAAACCGTTCAAATGCATCAATTCTTATGAAACAGCATTTATATAACATTTGAACAAATATATTTTCAAATGCACTGTCATTTTAGATAAGCAATAAATATGTTTGTACAGTTGTTTTGATAAAAAGTTTTAAAAACATAAGCCATATATTTTATTTATTTTGAAAAAATATTTAATTTATTTAGAAAATGGGTTTTGAGTAACGAAATATTCAATAATTTAATAAGACTCGTTTTTTTGATTTCCAGTTTGATAAAAGTGTATTTCATATATATGAATGGTTTGACATTTTGTGATTAACTGAATCGTTAAGGAAAGCTTAAGCACTCCGGTTATACACGTATGCAAAATTGTTGATTGTCATTTATTTAACTGGTTTCATATAATTTAGTAACTGATGAATAAAGTAGTCATGCTTTACATGTCGGTCAAGTGTCACTCACTCATGTTGGGAATAACTTTCTTTTTAATAAAACAAGTTATTCCCAACATAAGTGATTCAGATGTTTGACTAAAAGCTGATACCATAGACTCGTATTTCGAACCTCAGCCAATCCATCGTTTAATAAATTGAGAAAGTGTCTAGCATTGTTGATGAATAGAGTGTAGCTTTTTATATCGATGCATATAACAGGTTTGGTGCTCAGGGTATGTCAGCAGTTAAGTAAGGAAAAGGGAGAATTTGCCTCTATAAAAGAGTCTTAATTCACAACATTCTCCACATAGCATTATAACCGGACAACCAAATCACGAATGGCAATCTCGACACATGTCGACAACATATATGAAAGTGTTGCATCTAAAACTTGCATTTCTGAACACTTCTTGTTCTTTTGATTAGTTGCTCGGATTGGATGGTTTTCTATTTTGGAAACGAGCTTCCAGACGTCCCAAACATTATTACTAGAAGGAAGGTCTTTTCTATCTGTGAGAACTCAGTGTACATCTTCCCACCTTCGAGTATCCATCGGCATACTAAGCGAAAGGCAAGTGCATTGTCAAAAGGATAGGATAAGTGAATGGATAATCCGTCACTGATATATGCTAATGGAGACAATCAGTATGATAAAAGAAGCCGATCTATGCAAATTTTGTGGGAGGCAATTAGAAGGGGGCAGAGCCTGTGTTACAGAAAATGTCGCTGTCTGTGACACCATGATCTAAGACAAATACAATGAATCAATTCGAACAGCTGCCACACTGAAATGAAATAGACAAGGAACTTCAAGTAGATTGCCACTACTACCAGAAAAAAATGGCCTTTGAATCTGCAATTGCATTTTGTTGATAGTGTATGTCCCTTTATCCGAAGAGAGAAAACTAGAATACTCAAATTCATGGCAAATTTTGGTATATGTGTTACCTCCTATCGGAGTGATCACTACCTCACCTTCATCAACTGTGGGCTCACAACGTTTAAAGTCTGGTGACTCTTATAGCGAGATAATTCGGCTGTCTTAGTAAAGTGTATCAAGCATATAAGAACAAGAACTTTAGAAACTTTACTGGGAGCTGAGGTGCTTGACTGTATTTCCGGTTTGCATACAAACTGTCGTTAAAGGCATTGTTACGCGATCCACAGATCAATCAATAGCTAATTGTTGCAAAGAAGTGATGCACTGTAAGAGAGTTTGTTTATTGGTACATGGTCACACATAAAAATAGTGGAATAAATACACAAGATTTAATAATTTTTTTATAATGGAATAAACTGCAGATTTACCAATTTTATACAAAAGAAATAAACAATGGAGATACATTTTATTTCATTAAATAAACTAAATTTAGATTTACTTATCTGATATCATGGAATAAACAATTGACATTTCATGATTTCATGTCATGGAATAAACGCTGGGCATTTAATGATTTTATGGCATGGAAGAAACGTTGAACATTTAATGATTTTATCTCATAACCGTGGAGATATAATGGTTTTATATCTCAGGGACAAAAGTAAACATTTTCTATGGAATTATCTTTCAGCATTTTCAAAAGAATACAAGATTCCATTTTTTTAAATGACAGAAAAATTACGTTCGTTTCTTCGTGCAAAATTCAAAAACTGGTTCTATAATGTTACGTTTTAAGTAAGAATACTAACGTAATTATCATCAATAGCTGTGCTCTCCTAACTCTACAATAAATGGCTTGCTGAATCTTGCTTCTATGATATTTGAATAATAGCATATGTGTACTAGTGTTTACGAACTCTAGGGAAAGATCTGACCGGCATAATTATAGCTCCATAAGACTCGTCCCACTCCTTGCTAAAATATTTGAATCTTCAATCAATCTAGTGTTCGTTTACCACGTCGTTAATGGCAAACTTAATTATGATTTTAGCAAGTCTGTTCCACTAATCTTAATTGTCATCACTTAATACATAAACAATGCAGTTGACAAAGCAGATGAAGCTAGGGCGGCAGCGATTGAAATATTTAAAGTGTTTGACAATGTTTGGCATGAGGGTCTTCTCATAAAAGTTATTCGTACAGTATTAGTAAACAAATATTACATATCAGATCATTTTTGGTAAAAAAAAATCCAGGTTGTCTTTGCAGGCCGTACATCTAAACATGACATTAAATTAGATTTAGAAAGTCGATCATGACCTTTATTATTCCTGATTTTTATTAACGAACCCTCTCATGCAATTATATCTGAGATGAATAGATTTACTGATTACAGCATGCTCTATTCTCGGCATGTGGTCAAAACGAATGCAGACATATACAAGACAATGTCTGAATCCTTAGAAAATGACCTACGCTGTGTAGTAGAATATGACCATAAATGGATGGTCAGATTTATTGCTACTAAGACAAAGTTATTTTCATTAAAAGTTATATAAAACCTTTTCAACCAAAGATTGTCATGATGAAGAGAACCCTACCTAAGAGACTATTACAGGTAACATGGATTTGAACAAATAAAAAATATTGCCAAAGCTTCTGCAAGAAAGGTGGGCTCCCTCTAGCATGATGGAAAACTTCTCAAACCTGCTAGTGTCTAATATCAACAAATCCACCACTCACCCATGCAGAAAGTATTGTTGCCACATACGGGCTGGTGGCTTAACAACTAGTTATCCGCTCCTTGCTCCCTGATTTTTTTATCATACTAACATAGAGAAATTTAAATGTAATCTGAACAAACATCTCACTGCACAACTCCCCAATAAAAATGGCCCCTCATTCACAGTAGACCCCTACGTCTCAGTGGCATTTTGTCTTGTTTGGGATGAATTAAAGTAAAAATAAAAATCAGTAAAATCGTATAAAAATCTAATAAAATGTTTAATACATTTGAAACACTTAAATTCATTACTGATCTTACAACCTCGTACTAGCTAATGATCAAAATTTGAACAATTTTTTGCTGTTCGTAAAAAATTAAATTTTGTATTAAAAATACATTAACTAAGTAAAATGTTATGCACCAAATGTCGAATATATTTTTGAATCAAAAAACTCTTCTGCATTAACTCAACATGTCACTTTCAATGTAAATATGGGGTAATTTTCTAACAAACTCACAAAACCATTGTATCTATAGTGGCTTAGATTTGCCTAATACTTTCAAGAGGAAAGTAAACTAATATGATTTTTAAATGTACAAGTGAATATTATTTTGTAATAATTTGCTATTTCTGTTTCTAAACTAGTTAATTCTAAAATATTCCCCTTTTTCTTTGATTTTCTTTTAAGTTCTATCTTTGATATTTCTTTTTCTAAAACCCGTAAACGTTTTAAAATATTTTCTATTTTTACTACAAATTGTCTTTTTCTTATATGTTTACTTAAATTATCGGATTTTTTATTATTTAATTTCTACTTTAATAGTGTCTTTCCTCGAACTTCTAACCTTTGGAATTACCTCTATTCTCGGGTTTTTCTAACTATACTAACATACAGAAATTCAAATGTAATGTGCAACAAAACATCTCACTGCACAACTCCCCACTTAAAATGCTACTATAAATATGGCCCCAAATTTACAGTCGACTTCTACTTCTCAGTGGCATTCTGCATTCTTTGGGATGAATTAAAGGAAAAAAAAATAACAGTAAAACGTATGAAAAGTTTAATAAATTTTTAATACATTTAAAATAATTAATTTCATTAGTAATCTTGCAACCTCGTACTAGCTAAATATTAAAATTTGAACAATTTTTTACCTTTTAAAAATATTAAATTTGTATAAAAATACATTAACTGAGTAAAATTTTACTCACCAAATGTCGAATATATTCTTGAATTCGAAAACTCTCCTGCATTACCTCAACATGTCACTTACTATTTAAATATGTGGTCATTTTTTACCAATGCACATAGTTGTATCTCTAGTAGTTTAGTTTTTTTAATTTTACTTTCAAGAGGAAAGTAAGAATGCTTTCTAGTTTTTGAATATACGATTAAGATATTATGTTGTAGTATTTTGCAATGATTGTTTCTAAACAAAAAAATTGTCAAATATTCCTCTTTTTAATTCTCTGCTTATCTTTTGAGTTTTATCTTTGATATTTCTTTTCTAAAGCTCATAATGCTTTAAAATATTTTCTGTTTAAAAAAAAAAATTTTCTCATATGTTTACATAAATGATCTTGTTTCTTAAATTCCTCTTTTAATTCGTTTCATAGAAATTTCTATTTTGTTACTTCCTAAATTCACACCCGTGTTTCTTTTACCTTCCAATAATTTATTTTTAGTAATTTTAGTTTAGTTTCTTCAATACTAATAATTATCTTTTTCGTCAAATTTAATTTTAGTTTTATTTTATAACTCTTTCTCTTTTGTACAACTTACATTAGGTATTTTCATTTAAAAATTTAATTTTCTCTCATTTTTATTGCTTTTATCTTTTTTTTGTTAAATTGCATTTTCATCATTTCCTTTTTCGTGATTTAATGTTTCTATTCTAATTTAATTACACCTTTTCATAATTTCAATTGAAATTCTCGAACCCCATGCATAGTTTGTGTATTTTTATCTAAACCCATATACGAATAAAAATAAATATTGTAGAATATATTTAATTAAATCTTATACGTTTGGTTAGTAAACTATTCTTTATCTATATAATTCTATATTTTGATGTAGAAATCATTTACGAAAAATATTTATCTTATTTATTTTTTTGTTATTTATTATCTCATTTCAAAAATTAAAGACATGCTATTTGAAATAGAGATATATTTGATCATATTTTTTATATGATTAAAAATAAAATTTTGTTTTAAATAAAAATCCATCCATAAAAATCTGTGTTCCTACACACATCTGAATTGTTTCAGTCTAATGGGGAAGAGTAGTACAAGACGACTGTTAATGTTCCTACATACCTATCATGAATTGTTTCAAAAATTAAAGACATGCTATTTGAAGTAGAGATATATTCGATCATATTTTTTATATGATTTAAAATAAAATTTTGTTTTAAATAAAAATCCATCCATAAAAATCTGTGTTCCTACACACATATGAATTGTTTCAGTCTAATGGGGAAGAGTAGTACAAGACGACTGGAAAAAAATCCGATATAAGCAGAGAAAAGCTGTTATTTTGGAGGTTTCCTTCTCCTAAGCTAGTTGCACAGTCAATGTTTAACGGACTAGTCTATCTTATTATTTAATCCATAGCTAGACAAAAGATATCTGGATGCATACCTTCCTAAATAGAAAGATATAATTAAAAGTATAAATATAATTCAAACACCAGATCTAAGATATATTTTAGAAGCATATGTTTGTGTTTAATTCCCGAAATAAACCATCAGGATAAATGCTTGATTTTTTTAAGTAGAAATATACTTTATCATAATTTTCTTATAATTAAAACTAAATTTTCTAGCCTACTGTTAATGTTCATATTTTAAACTAATTTTTCATTCTATCTCATTTAAACCTTCAGAGGTTCAGATTTTTATAAAAAAAACACCAATAAACTGTATTCATTTCAGAGTAGAATGTTCATAATGGTTGCACTGGTCGAATCAATTGACCTTAGAAAAACCTGTAATTTGCAAAAATGAAATAAACTCATGCAATTACAATAAACAATTAAAAAAAATAATAAACACTAAACATTTTTACAAATTCGGATAATTACCTGTTATTCAAAAAAGATTTAAACATTAAAGCTGTCTGTTTTCTGTAAAGGTCACGAAGTTATGGTTGCAGTTCAAATTTTCGGAAATAAGTCTGTAAAAATGATAAATTAATTAATTTTTGTTTTAGATAATGAAAAAAGTGAGAAGTCTTTATTTTTCATTGTTAAAAATGTATTTATAAAAGTCTTATTATTTAATATATTTTTCACACTAAAAATTTAGATATTACATCTTTTATTTGAACATAATATACATCTTAAGCTAAAAAATCTAATTAAAATCAAATAATTTGGAGTCAATATTAAATTAATTATTCTACAAAAAGTGAAAACTTATAAATTACATAAAAAACTGTTGTGTTTTTCAAAATACAAAAGAATAAAACTACTTAATTACATAAAAAAAAACTGTTTTCGAAAATACAAAAAAACAGGTAATGAAAAGTAATAGTTAGAGATGATACTTCCATTTTCATGTATTCTTGTGATTTATCTGAGAAAAATAGAAACCAAATTCATATTTAATACAAACAGATTTCACAGAAATATATTGTTACGGTTTCATAAATAAATTTTGACAGTAGTCATCAGATTCAAAGTTATCCGATGTTTCCACAGCTATGACTTCTTCAATTAGTTTCAATAATTTGAAATGTAATTAAATGCAGAACAAATGGTAGAATTTTATTTCATGTCACTCAACTAGATCCATCGTTGCACTGTTTGTGTAGAACTCTGTCAGAGTATTAAGAGCATCTCAGAGTCGTTGCTAAATATTTATGAAATCCTCTGCTTGTATCGCCAGACAAAGATGATCTTCATAGATCAATCTGCGGATTTAATATAATTCAGGTTGGTCATTGGTATATATGTTGAGAAGGGGAAGCACAAGTTCTGAGCTTTCATTGAATCCATTTTCTGAGGTCTCTACAGGCTATTCTTCCGACCAATTTCAATGAAAAACTCCCGGTTCGTGTGCAGTGATTGGATAATCCTGACAGCTGCTGCTTTTTTTGACATTTGGACTATCTCCAGTAAGTGTTTTACTGTTTATTATATCATATGCAATTGTTAGGTACAAAAACACTGTTCCTGTTATCAGTTTTTTTTATACCCATCTTCAATATATTGCGAAGTTTATCACAACAGGATCATACTGGACCAAACCCGTACGGATTAAACGATAGTCGATCTTCTGTAAGCACATCAAACGGCTTTGTTACAGGTGCATACATAATTCCCACTACTATCAATTCATCGAAACATTCAACAGTAACCCATTCCTCATGCAACTTTTGCTTTCTGATGCCGATGGTTTCTTTAAATCAGGTTCACTTTCAATTCTGCACATTCCATTATATGTAAGCACCCTAAAACAAATTAATATCTTGGCTCTAATACATAAAGAGAATATTTGAAAAGTTTGTCGGATTAAAAATAAATTTAGCTTATTTCCCCACTCCTCCCAATGCGATGTTACTTTTTGAGAGATTACGTCTGAACACACTGAAAAACAATTATAAGTAAAAGAGAAACACTCTACTTGATGACGGCTTTCGGCCTTTAAATCGGAAACCAACAAGTGGTGTTCATGAGAAAACAGTCCCTCATCATTTTTGTCAGTTTTAAGTGGGAAGATTTTTTATTTCACTAGTTTGAACACGTGAGAATCATTCAGTCGAATAGAAAAACAACTTCACAAGAATATGGCTTCTCACCAGTATGTGT
This sequence comes from Sepiola atlantica, assembly GCA_963556195.1. Taxonomy (NCBI): domain Eukaryota; kingdom Metazoa; phylum Mollusca; class Cephalopoda; order Sepiida; family Sepiolidae; genus Sepiola; species Sepiola atlantica. Next base: position 24,491,692 of record OY744549.1, on the reverse strand, counting down.
TCGCATATGTTTCAACATATGTTGTTTCTGTGTAAAAGAAGAGCCACATAGTTCACAAGGATATGGCTTATCTCCTGTATGTGTTCGCATATGTTTCAACATATGCTCTTTCCGTGTAAAAGAAGAGCCACATACTTCACAAGAATATGGCTTCTCACCAGTATGTGTTCGCATATGTTTCAACATATGCTCTTTCCGTGTAAAAGAAGAGCCACATACTTCACAAGAATATGGCTTCTCACCAGTATGTGTTCGCATATGTTGCAACATATGTTGTTTCTGTGTAAAAGAAAAGTCACATAGTTCACAAATATATGGCCTATCTCCCATATGTGTTAGCATATGTCGCAGCATATGGTGTTTTTCTGTGAACGAAGATCCACATACTTCACAAGAATATGGTTGATCTCTCATAAGTGTTCGCAACATTTTTTGTTTATTTGTAAAGGAAGAGCAACATACTTCACAAGAATATGTTTTCTCACCAGTATATGTTCACATATGACTCAACACTGTCTGTTTCTGTACAAAAGATCCATATATTTCACAAGAATATGGTTTCTCTCCAGTATCAGATTTATAGTTCAGTTTTGAAGTCAACACATTTTTTTATTTTCTAATACAATTTATTTTTTTATTTTTTATATTGTGATCCTGTGATAGAAACGGAATAAATTTAGAAATATTCACACCTTTTAAAACTTTTATAGATTTGAAATTTAGCAGATCATTGACTGAAATTTTTTCTCATGTTTCAGTGAAAATGTTAATTGTGTTTAACTGTAATTGATTATATATATTAATATGAGAATTATGTGCTTCTCTGCGTTGAGCAGGACTTACTTTTTATGTATGCAGATTAGTGAAAACAGAACATCACTGATATATTCAGTGAGTTTTTATACATCTTATCTAAATGATATTTCAAACCCTATGTAAATAACATAATGTATACAGATTCTAAGTATTCATAAAAATATAATTTTCGAAATATTTTAATAGATAATTCTACAAAACTAAACATTTTTGCAACATATGATTTTGCTATAATTTCAGTTTTCACCATTAGCAGTATGTGTTTATTTTCAAGTATTTTTATGCCTGAAATTCTACTTCTATTAAAAAGATCATGAGTGCATTAGTCATATACACACATAGGACACTACTAATGTGCACCAATGAGTGCATTAATCATATTCATTTGCAACCACTATTCCAGCAAGTGTTGTATTAATACGAAGAAAACAAGAAATTCTTATTCCGTTGACAAGAGAATATTTTCCCAATATATAATCATAAAATGATATTGATGAAAGAAAACAATTCGTACAGTTCACAAGTGAATTATTTCTCTCATATTAGGATATTAACTGTGGGCAATTTAAGTTTTTCTTTCTATTGATTGCTGGATATTCTGCAAAATGAAAAATAATTAAAAGATAAATTTCAAGAAAAAATAATAATTTTATACAAGTTTTTTGCAAACAAAATTATTTTAAGATGTTAAGCAGGTGTAGACTCGGATATTTTTTAATGGATGAACTAGAATATGTTTCAGCATTTTAAGCTTAAAAGCAAAAGGTATTATGTACATTTTTATTAAAACGTTCAAAAATTAATTATTGAATAAATTCAAAATATAATAAGGATATGTGTTGCAATACTGATCCATTAATGAAATAAATGAATTTCTTTTTTTTACACATTGGATTAAATTTCTACAAAACCTTCATTAATTAGATCCGAAATGTAATATTTTTTAATTTGCACAATTTAATAGCTTACAAAATAAATACTTTCGAATGATATTTGAGAAGCCCCAACACTTTATTCGAAATACTGTTATGATAATCTTATTTTATTTGCAATTCTTTTCTATTGCTTTTGTGTCAACAAATTAATCAATAAATATTTGAAGATACTAAGAAACTGGAGAATATATTAAAGTCACCAAAAATTACACATAAAGTGTTCATGTGTCATTAAATATAACCAAAGAAAATCACTCATCTTTTTAACATATGTAATTATATATTACATAATATATATATATATATATATATATATGTGTGTGTGTGTGCGTAATTGTACCGAATAAAGTTGTATCTTTCAATATGATTTTGCATAAACCAAAAAAGAATAAAACATTATTTGAAGAAACAATAAAACATTCCAAATTTAACAGTCAAAAGATGCAACAGTCATAACTTTCTTCCCCAAACAACATTCAGTGGAAGGTTTAAAAACGTAAGTGTAATTAAATATTATCAGAAGAAAATGGAAATATCTAAGTAATTAAAACGATGTTTCTATATCTGCAAGCTAAAAAACATTTAAATAAAATTTCATAAAATGTTTTAAATGACGCGTCATGTTTGATAAGAAATATATATTTTTGAGTAGTGTTTTTAATGAAATACAAAAAAAACATAAAACATATTTTTCATTTAATTATTTATTTTTTATAAAAATGACTTTTAGTGTGAAAAAATATCTTCATTTCCAATAATATTATATATCACGTGTGTAAATGCTTTGACATTTTATGATCTAATGGATATTTAATGAAAGTTTGAGAATTTTTTTATATATGTTTTTTGACAATATTTTCGAAAGTAAAACGGTTGATGTGAAACCGGACCCTGGTTTTTCCTAAGGAGCCTTTCATCTTATTTTGCAGCAGAGAAAAACGAATTTGATAAAAGAAAGAAAGAGTTGTTTTCTTTTCTCGATATTTTGGGAGATAGGAAATTCCCAAATAAAGTGATGACATTTGTCGAGAGCTATGTAGCTTTAGTATGCTGCAAGAAAATATTTTTGGGTCGATAACGACAATTTGCAAGAGTATTGTCGCATCGATAAAAGATTAAAACGAGAATGGTTATGTTTCTCAGGCTGGCAAAATAAAGGCGAGTCTTGAAATGTTTTGGCACGAAAAGAAAAAAAAGAAACTAACATTTATAAAAAAGAAAGATTTGTTTTTCTTTTTTCACTGTTTTGGGGAATTGTTAATTCCTAATGCCAAAAATGAGAGCGTATACATTTGTCAACGTCAGTTGTGGGGTCAACAGACCGATCTGATGAAGATAATCAATGAGATCCGCGTCATGTGGCTTTTGTATGTTGCAAAAATAAGGACTATTTTCTGATAGCAATGATATCTGAGTGTTATTGTCGGATCGAAAAAGATAAACACAAAAATGATTATGTTTTATTAGGTTGGGAAAACAAAAATAGTTTTAAAATGGGTTTGTAAAACCAGAGGCCATGTGGATTGGTGGAGTACCGCTGAAGGATATTCCATGAAAGATATTGAAAGAACAACGTAATCGTTAAAATAAATAGTGAAATTTCATTTTTTACTACTATAATAAGTTTCGAGGGTGAATTCCCCCGCCACAGAGGTAACAGTAGGAGATAGAAACAGATGAAGAAGATAGAAAAGAGGGGCGGAATAAAAATGCAATTTACAATTCCAGAATTAGAATGGTGGATTGAAAATACCAAATATTGTAAGAAACAAAATGAGAATACATTTTTTTATTACTGGATTTATTCTATTGAAACATATATGGGGTCGTGCCTGTCTAATTCTCAATATAAGGCAAAGCATAACAAATTTTGGTGACTCCCTTTTGTCACCACCAGAATCCACGCCGTTAAGAGACGATCAGCACCAGACAATTGCTCTCTGATCTTTTAATCACAACATGGGAGAGTGATGATTGTTGGACAGTTAAACAGCTTCTCTCGAGCAGTGTAACCCTAACCACCAGAATCCATGACGTTAAGAAACGAACGCCAAGGTTTAGGGTTGATACTGTCAAATTAAGATCATTTAGAACATGTTAAGATTTTTCGGTCCAAGACAGAGTGTGATGTTGGAAGTGTAAAATTACCCTGCATTGTAATGAAAGAAGCTTTTTTCATTACCAAAACATTATTCTCCTAAAGTAAAATCCAACACACACAGTTGTTGAATTATGTTTTTGATTGTTCTCCTTGGAATGACACTTCACTTCACAGTAGTACCAAGTTGCTGATCAGCACCAGACAATTACCCTCTGATCTTTTAATCACAACATGGGAGAGTGATGATTGTCTCCCAAGCAGTGCAAGGTTACAAACCGAATTCAAGAACGTACAAATTAGTGACGTCACTGGTTGAGGAGTGGGGGGTAGATTTAAGTGGTGCCGTGAATCTCAGGATATATTTTTGTGATACAGTTCGAGCTGACTGTAAAAGACAATGTCTTTCTCAACAAAAACTTTCTTTTTTGCGTTTTTTTGTATTGAGTGTGGAAAGAAAGCATAGACTAACAGTTATTTCAAACACGTTTTGAAAAAAGAAAGAGATAAACAAAGAACTTTGAGAGCATAACCAGACTACAGACTTTAGTAAATCAACTATAAAGTCAAGGCGAGCTCGTTACAATGACGAAAACGACAGAAAGACTGGATCACAGAAGAAGAGGTAAGTCATTTTTGGTTCCCTTGCTATTTTGTTTTGCTCAGCTAATACTTTGTCAGTAGATAGGTTGGGATTTTTTGTCTAGTTTCAAATTTATATGAAGTTGACGATTCGTTCTGTCAAATGGGTGGTAGATAGAAAATTAAAAAGAATATGATCTGAGGAAGATATTGTTGCCAGTTTAGTCGAGGAGGGGCAGAAAACAGCACCTTTGAGATATCAAGGAAAATAGAAAGGCCCATAGAGGGGATTTACACACCTCTGTATAAGCGAATAATCTGCCAGACTAAAAGATTGCCTGGTGGTAATCTAAAAGAGGGTTGTGTATGGTTTGGCAAATTATAAGATGGTACTGTTGGCCTTTGATGTAGCAGAAGGTCCAGTTTTAAAGGTTATTGGGAGAATTTATGGGGAGAACCTGGATACAGCTTTGACGTAGCTCTGCAAGTGGCTGCTGAAGCAATACGCCAGTGAGCAAACCGTGATTGAGGCCATACGTAAGCTCACCTGGTTGAAGGAGAGGGCGTCAACGAACTAGTCAAGCAAATCAAGGGTCTAGCTGTCCTTGTGTCGTTGGATGAGTCCATCCAGAATACAGGTCCAGTACAGGCGATCCTGGTGGATTCCCTCGTAGACAGGTGGAGCGATAAAGAGACCCAGAGAAAAGTTCTGTGGGGTCGCCCACTTATATTGCTGGGGGCTTGCGACATAGCAAAAGACAGCATATGGCTGGTTGAACATGTGGAGAGGAGCGAAAGTGAAATGATGGCCCAAATTAAAGAGAAGCAGAAGGATTCCGAGGGCTCAACCTCAGTTAGGGGAAGTAGAAGATTGTGAGGCAGAGGCCGATCCCAGTAGAGATGCATGTTATGTCCAGGATGAATTATACACGCCCATTCTGGGCCGGTACGGGTTCATTTGCTAGACTTGAAAGTATTAGCAACATGGATCAAAAGATTGTCGTAGAAACTATGGAGCCTCGCCACACTTGTTGGAGTCGAATTGCACAAAATGTAATCAGTTCAGACATGAGAAGCAGTGGTGCAGAGCAGCAGGAGACCAGAGGGTGGGAATTTAAATGCCAAACGGTAATAGTAAGAAGGAATGCATGTTGGGCGTGTGGAGAGAGGTCATTTTTCTGTCAATTTCCGGTTAGAAAGAGAGTGAGAAAGAAATAAAAACTGAGGAAGAGAAAGAAAAAGAGAGAAAGAAAGAAAAAGAGAAAAGATAGAAAAAAAGAGAGAAAAAGAAGAGAGAGAAGCGATGTTAACAGCCGTGTTGTGATGCTATTAATACTACTGCTACGTCAACAACGAGTGCGATGTTTACCACGTTAAAATAAATTCTCTCTCTTTAAATAAGTCGTAAATAGAGAGAAGGGTTCTTTACTTTCATGCAGTGCAGTGATGTGATGTATTAGCATAGTAATAGAACACTAACAGATTATTAAAGATGGTTATTTTTCTATAGACGGGGGCAATTTTCGGAATGTTTTAATTTAATTTGATTTAAATTTTCAACTTGAATTTTTTTTGGGGGAAAACAACTTAAAACAATTTAAGTTCATCACATTGACGAGTGACCATTTTTCTGTAAGATAGAACTCTTTTTATATGTATAGATACGTGAAACGTATTCCACAACTAATATGAATAACATTTTCTTTGCATAAAAATAAATCGCTTGTCACGGAAAATAGTGACCTTATTTGAAATCGCTTTTAAAAAAACTATTAATGGTGCCAGAAAAATAGTTACACATTTATAAAGAGAAAGGTTAAAATGTTGTTTACATTCAAACTTTATCAAAAACCTCAAAAAAATAAACGAGATATCACAAGTTGAAATTGAGGCTAATTTCATTATATTTGCTTTTTTTCGCACACAAAACTAGCGTGGTGTGTGATACCTATTACTATTATATACAAATTTAATTTTGGGGTTTATCATGTTTTGCCTTTTGCTCTATCATTTTTGATCTTAAAAGTTTTAGAAAAACTTTAATTTTACAAGACATTTACATGTCATTATAGATTTTCATGAATTTTGATTTATAATCTTGGAAGTGCTTCATAATTAGTAAAAAAAAAAGATGTCGAAAAGAAAATATCAAAATGTCGATATTTGATGCAACAGTGAATACATTGGTAAAATGAAATTCGTCCTCCAAAATAACAATGTACAGAATTCTCAAAGTCATGTCAATAAAAACAGCACATTTAGTGACAGCCTTAATGTTAAACTAAATTAGGATTACATCACGGTTCTGTACTGAGTTCATTGCTTTTCATTTGTGTCTTAGAAACGTCATTCACAGAGTTTCAGACAATTTGTCTCGAAGAAATGCTGTATGCTAATGATTTATTGCTCGCTTGTCAAACAATGAAAGGTCAATTTGCTGAGTTAAATACTTGGAGAAATGCTACAGAAAGTAAAGTTTTTAGAGTGAATGTTACTAGGATCAAAGTGATGGTTAGTGTTTGTAGTGTTAGAAAGCCCCCAGAAAGATTAATGTTCCCTGCTCGATTTGTGGAAAAGAGGTTTAAGTACATGTAAGCATTGGGTAAGCTAAAAGTTTACTAAAGTGACGGGTACTTTAGGATATCCTAAGCAGTTTCTCTGCAAGAAGTTAAAGACAGAAGAGAGATTGCTAGTCTTTAACTACTCTATTGTTATTTTAATGGTATATTCTCGACTGATCTCTAATCCACGGTTTCCCCTGTCAACATTTACAACAAAAACTCGTCTAGCTACAACGACTGGAAATTATTTTCCTTTTTTCCTCTTGGATGGCAAAGCTATTAAGGTTGTTCAGAAGTTTTGTTATGTTGGTTATACATTTAGAGCACAGGAAAGGGCTGGTGCTAGGGTGATTGCAAGAGTTGGGGGTTGGAAGCTAAAGTTCAGGGAACTACTATCAGCAGAGTGTTTCTACTGTAGCCCAAAGGAAGAGATTATCAAGCATATGTACACAGTTGCTGGCATATGGAAGTGAAAGTTGGGAAGTGAGGATTGGCGACATGTGTTATATTGAGAGAATTTATATTAGAATGATACAATGGATGTGTAACGTGAGTTTTATAGACAAGCTTAAATTAGATGACTCCAGAAGATTAAATATGCACGAATCACGGCTTATCAAAGCTCAAATGCCATTCAAGGATTAGGGTTAATGAGATTCTCAGTTGGCAATGAACTACACCTGGAAATGATTGGAAACAATTGTTGAAATGGTAAAAATTAGATAAAGAAAAAGGCAAGTGTATGCTGGTCAATGTATGCAAAACAGGATACTTTGTTGATATGATAGCATTGAAAATAGTGAGAAAAGAAAGATTGACAACCTTTTAGAGATATCTTTTAGAACTAATGATTAGAGAGATGATTTAAAAGTTGATTGGAGAGATGATTTAAAAGTTGATTGGAGAGATGATTTAAAAGTTGATTGGAGAGATGTCTTTAAAACTTGATTGGAGAGATGTCTTTAAAAGTTGATTGGAGAGATGTCTTTAAAACTTGATTGGAGAGATGTCTTTAAAACTTGATTGGAGAGATGATTTAAAACTTGATTGGAGAGATGGATTTAAAACTTGCTTGGAGAGATGGATTTAAAACTTGATTGGAGAGATGTCTTTAAACTAATAATTAGAAGGAAAATTCAAAATTTTAAATAGGTTTTGCCAGAAAATTGACTAGACATCTTATGAAATGTTGACATTTAAATCTAAAATAATTTCGAGTTTATAAATTAAAGATCAAAAGCAAAGATAAATAAAAAGGCAAGTATATGCTGGTCAATGTATGCAAAACAGATACTTTTTTGATATGATCATATTAAAAGAATTAATGGAAGTTCTTGGCTAGATGGAGAACAGCTGTGGTTGTATAATGAACTGATTGGACTTTACGGAAATTAATGTACTAGTATATATTTGGGGAGAGGCGACGAGAAAAACAATCAGATACTTTTTCACACCAAATTATTTTGTATTTCTAAGTCGAAATTCAGACTATTGAAAATATTGTTTTGAGATAAGGTTGTCTAAATTTGCATTTTGAGATAAGGTTGTTGAATTTCACAGCTGTGATGGGTGAATGTAAGCTCAAAGGTTAACCCAGCTAGCAAGGTTTCATAATTTGAAAGATGTCTAACCAGGGTGTATTCATACAAAGCTCATCTGGGTCAAAGCAATGGGGATAACATGGGTAGATATGCTGCTGACAAAGCATTGCCTGAGTTGAAGCCAACACATTGAGAGAAATAGGCAAATAAGTGACAGAGAAAATCATGAAATGTATTGTAGAGTTCTTTGAATAAGCAGCCAATGAAATTGCTTACTAGATTAGGTAAGTAGAATTTGGTAAGACAACGACAAGTTGCCTAGATATATATGGTTGCAACAATCGCAAATTTGTCAAGTTGGAGTTTACAGTGGAGTTGGAGCTGAAAAGATTTGAAGTGAAGATTGGTAAAACTGCCAATGTAAAAAATGCAGTGGGCTTCATTACCTTTAGTCATGTATATGAATGGCAAACGTTGCAAGTATTAGATGCTGGACCAGAGGAAGGCGGAGACACAAAATGAAAATATATTAGGGGGGGGGGCACCCCAGAAGTTTGTTACCCTTTGAGGTGAATTAAGTATCTCATAAAAACAGACAATGATGTTGAAACACAAAAGTGATGTCTGGATCATCTCCATGTTAAAGCTGCCCTGGGTAGACTGACATGTTAACTCACAGTTAAATCTTAAGTGGCTAAGTCTTGGTTGACCCACCGATGACCACTGAAAAGACCCAGTCAACATGAAGGAGATGGGGGGTGAGAGCTGGCCCACTGGGCATCATGTAGAGTTTTAGGTTTGATGGGATTGCTGGCGAGGAGTTTAAACTGAGTGCCCTTCAAGGCAGGATGGCCTATCTGGGTCTCTTAGCCAAAAAGAGTGTGGAGGACTTATTTACATTTTGCTGGCATATAGAGATCTCATTTGCAACTCTGCCCTTCAACTTGGAAACATGAGTATCTTTTATAAGATTCAGCAAATAAATGCGTTACTTGTTGATAAATTGGACTCATGTTTTTTACTTGACATAAGAGTCTTTGTAACAGCACTAAACGAGATCGAACATCTTTAGACTGACACGTGTAGGACGATTATGGCCAGTGCAGTGAACGCATGAGCAAACACGCATACTTATATGTTCACACCGCTTGCCTCTTTCAAGAAGAAACACCTTTCATACTGATAATCTAGTAACTTAGTGAGTAAAAGTTGGAACCCTAAAATACATCATGAAGCAAATGTATAATCACCCTTACAAGCAAAATACTTTTTGTTACTGTGATTGCAAGTTTCACAGAAATATTTTTATATTTATTTTGAATTAAGAATATTTGTTGAGTGGTACGATTATGGCAGTGAACACATGAGCAAACACACATGCTTATATGTTCACACCACTTGCCTCTTTTAAGAAGAAACACCTTCTATACTGATTGTCTAGTAACTTACTGAATGAAAATTGGAACCCTAAACTACATCAAGAAGCATATATATACACACAGAACATTTATTGAGTTGTATATACCTTGACTGGTTGTTCTTTTAATGTAGTTCTTATTCCTCAGTTAACGATGCATTCCCAGAGTGACTCTAGAGAGTATCACTTGATTAATCACACAACATAGGAGTTGCACTGCCTAGTCACTGTAGATGTTTTGACCACATCGGTCTCAACGAATATAAAATTTTGTCAGCACTGGCATCTTGTGAAGACAGTCAATAGTTGGTGAGACAAAATTAACCAAAGCTGAAGGTATTTGCCTGTGACATGTATGGAAATGAATATGCATGAGGGCTACATTATTTGGTTGCTGCTATGGCGTTAGCCAGTAAAGTAGCCGGGGCAGGTAAAGGAAAACATGAGAGGAAGTGAATAGTATTGATTTCAGAGAAAAAGAGATAAATAAATGCCTTGTTAAGGATAGGTAGTTCGGACATAAAATTTTGAAAGCTGTCATGCAGACATGTGAAACAGACGTTTAATTGAATATGATGATGATAATGAGTTTGTGGATCCACATCGAATTAAGGAACCCACACATAAACTAGTGACACCAGTCTGTGAACAGCCACAAGAAACTTTGTTGAAACAAAAATATTATTTAATTTGGATCATTTGTTGTTATTGATACATCCTACAGTTGACAGAGGTGTAAAAAGATGATTGAATGATTACTATGCAATTATGTGTCAGTAAATGTTACAATATTTACCTTCAACTGACTATGGTTTAGGGAGACAGATGTCAAAGTATCTTCTTCCCTTGTGATTGTGTTCATGCTTATATGGGGTAATCATGTGACCCTAGTGGAATCACATGTCATTGATTGTATTATTAAGGCGGCTTGTTTTGGCGAGTCTTTTCTTTCTACTCTGTTACACTTGATTCTTATTGTCACGCTAGTTTCACAATCTTTACAAAAAATTAATTTGTTATCAGTGCAGGGGACTCCTAGTCTTAGTCACAACCAAATTGCAATCTGTTGCAATAGTGATTAGAGTCCAAAAAAATAAAGTAGTTTCCTCTTTCTCTCTCTGTCAGTTGCCATTGTTAGTTCAGGAGTAATTTCAAAGTGATCCTTCTCTGAGTATATCTTACTTTCATTACATAACTAGGTCCCTCTTTCTACCATTTTCTACATTCGCTATCAAGAATACACTACAGGAGACACCCAATTGTGATTAGATGAGGCTACATTAGAAAAGCTATGAAAAGCGAATAAATTGCATGCCTCCCGCTTAAGAGTTGAGTGAGCAAAGTCAGTTCACATCGGATTTACATTTTGCATGTTACCAGTTATTGTGATTTATTGACAACTACCACCTTCTGTTACTATTACATACGTTTAGCCAATTATTGTCTATGACAAAAAGTGGGGACTGTATGAACGCTAAAATAAACTACGAGCTCGATTGTAATAAAATCTTCTGTATATAAAGTAATGAAAGGTGCATTTTTTTATTTAAATAAATGTTTACTGCAAATCTAAAAGGCAAACTGAGTTTTTATAAAGGTTTGTTTCATGCATAGACTACCACTGTCCTCCCAATGCTTGAAAAGACGTTTTCTTTTAATTGAATAGATATACTAAAATAAATTTTATATCACTAGAAAGAAAAATTAAAAAAGGGATATATAAAAAAATAAATAATTGCTTAAATAAAATCGATCAGATTTCTTAACTTACGTCCCCCATTGGATACAAAATATTTTCTGTTCATGGCTTTTGTTTTAATCATGAGCAAATTCTTTTAGGGGTCGGTTATATTTAAAAAAATTAAGTTATTTATATTTCTTATTTCTGTTTTAGCGATGTTTTAAAATTAATAATAGTAAGTTAAATTTATAAATCAGTGTAACAGAAAATCATATTTGATTAAGGAAAATGTTATATTAAGAAAATTTAGCTAAAACATCGACATTGTCTTTGATAACTTCATATGAAAAAATATTTAAAATAAATAAATTAATATAAGTCAATTTAACAGAAAAGCATATTTCTCTTATTCATTTATTTGAATTTAAATAAAAAATGTGACGCTTGTTCGTAATACTCCACCACCAGTCTTTCTCAACTTTTTTACTGGCCAAATTATTTTTGTTCAGTGTACATTTACCTATCTGGTCGCTATTTTGAAAAATCGCGGCAATTGTTAATACAGTAATAAAGTTATGCTATTATCTACCGAATATCTGCAAAAAGATTAAATTATTTAAACGAACAACCTGCAGACACGGCCACCGTGTCTCCAGTGTTAGAACCTGCAGACACGGCCACCGTGTTTGCAGTTTTAGAACCTGGAGACACTTTAAATTCGTTTCGTTTTCGCTTTCGTCAGACACCGTTTTTTTTTTTTCGCTTTCGTCTTGTTAAGTTAGTGCATTTCACGAGTTTTAAATTAGCGTCCATAAAAAGAGCTAAAGTAAAACAGGCAAAACAAAAATTCAAGTAAGTTAGCTATATACATTTATTTACTATTACTTAAAGTAGGTATCCCAAACTACCCAGTTTTAAACATTGATGTGAACTCGGCAACGGAAAACTCGGCAACGGAAAATTACGTAATATGGTATCTTTTGTTTATTAAATTGTTAGGTGAAAGTACAGAATAGTTAACAAAGCCCCCCTCACCCCATGTTAAGAATGGCTTTCTAAATGATGTTATTTGTAAATCACTGTGAGAAAAAGTGGGTAATCCATCGTTTCACAACTAAAATGACAGACAATGTATTTTTCTGATTTCTTTTCCGACCATACAACGATTTATTTGAAAAAAGAATTTCTTCTTTTTTTTTTTAAGTATTAAATAAAGTTGTTAGATAAAACAAGTTTTAGGCAAGATGAAAAAAAAAACACTGAATTAATGACCATTGGTGCTTATTTGTTTTATGGTGCTAATTTACTGTAGGACCCGCGCTACCGTTTTTTTTCTTTACCCCCTTTTCGTCTGTTAGCTGTTATTATAAATGTCCTACAGTAAATTAGCACCACAAAACAAATAAGCACCAATCGTCATTAGCAAAAACTCAAAATCGCACTGAACAAAAAAACAAAACAAAAAAAAAACAGCTAACAGAATGAAAAAGGGGTAAAGAAAAAAAAAGGTAGCGCGGGTCCTACAGTAAATTAGCACCATAAAACAAATAAGCACCACTGGTCATTATCAAAAACTAACAAAAAACAAACAAACAAACAAAAAAATGACTACGAAAAGAAAAAACAAAAGCAGAATTATTCCAAGAATTTTTAAATAAATAATTTCCTAATTCTTTTTTCTTCAATAAAAGTTCTATGAAATGACAAAAAAATCCTTTTCGGAGAAATTACGTACTTAAAAAAGAGCGAAAGAGAGCGTTAGCGATTTTCTGGAGGTTTTCTTTCCAGATTTAGCGGGTTTTCAAAATCGCTAGCGGGTTTTGAAAAGTAGCTCATTTACCGATGACTATTCTATACAATTACCAAAAGTTGTCATTCATTGTGTAATTAGAAAACCGCGTCGTATTATTTCTGCAATGTTATTTAATTCGAGAGCTTAATTTTTCTTAGAGTTATACTGATTTAATCAATGCGGAATTAAGGGATTTCTTTTTCATAAAATATGATAACTATATTTTAAAAGATATTTTTTTACGAAATAATACATTTGCACTGGGCTTTCTAATAAAGTAATAGGTTAACCGGGTATATGTTATGACGCTCAGCGGAGTAAAAACGCTAAAAAAACAAATATACAACAAATAAAAGTAACTGTTGTCGATAAAAGTTAATTTAAAACTGACCTGTGATATTTGTTTGTATTTTTAAACCGTTCCAACTGCTATTTATTAGAAATCAGTAGTTTTGTCACACGAACTTGCAAAAAAAAATGGCGCTTGCTCGTAAGGAAGTGAGCACAAGACGCCATTTTGTCTAGAAAAAGTGTTTTTATTTTTACGTATTATAAATGGGTTTTCATTAGATGTAAAAAAAAAAATGTCTTTTTTTTTTCCAACGTTTTCACAAAAACAATATGGTCGCTCCTAGTGATTTCGTTAGTAATCCCCCCCAAATCGGCCATGTTGTTTTTCGAAATTACGGTGTCAAAACTATTGATTTCTAATAAATAGCACTTCAAACGGGTTTAAAATACAAACAAATATCACATGCAAGTTTGAAACTAACTTTTACATCTTACAGTTACTTTTATTTGTTGTAATTTGTTTTTTTTTGCGTTTTTACTCTGCTGAGTCTCGTAAAAGATTCCCTAAAATGTGATGGTTACTGAATAATTTTGATTATTTTATTATATAGGTAAATAGATAAATTCATAAAAAATAAACTGTATTCTAATATAATATCTGCTAATATAACACGTCTATGTCTTCTATTATAGCAAGTCTTCTTAAAACGCGTTAAAATACGCTAAAGAAATACTGGCGGTGTCGTAAACTGAATGAGTTTTATTTTGTGTACATGCCACCGTGTCTCTAATATATAACGCGGCTGACACTGCAGACACGGTCGCCGTGTCTGCAGTGTTTGAACCTGTAGACACGGTGGCCGTGCCTACAGGCTCTGCCTTATTTAAATTAGTTTTAAGAAGTTTATGATTATCTGTTCCCAATAACCAACCTTTCTCTTCGCAAAATTGGTTCCATCTCAATTCGAAAGTAAAATTTGATATCTTTGTAAAATTAGTGATTAAATTCATTTTTAATCAGTTTCAAAAGGTTTATGTTTACTAATCCCAATTACCGACATTTTCCCTCCAAAAATGTGTTCTATTTCGATTAGAGAATAACATGTCATTTCTTTGGAAAATTAATAACAACATATTTATAAAAAACGTAAACTAATTGCAATAACATCATACTTACATTCATCCAATCTTCTTTCGTTTGGTTTGTTTTAAATAAGAACACGGTTGAAGGATGGCGAATTTAGTGTTGTGATGAGTCGAACGTGTTTTGTACTTTCAAAATGGCGACGCGAAAAACAACTTCGCAGAAAATTAAAGAAGTAAAATAATAAAAGAAAACACCATCGAAAGAAAAGAAAACTTATTTTAATTTTATTGATTTTAATATTTTATTATTTTAATTGAGCGTTTGGGAAGAAATGGGAGTCATAACATGTACTTGATTTATACAGTAAGTTCAGTTTACCAATCCCATTCAGGTCAAAATAAGATTGTTAAACTGATTTTGTGCGGAATTGTTTTGTTCATTCTTCTGCAGTTTAATATTTGTAATGTTTGTTCCTTTTTAAATAAATAAAAAGCTGATTTAGTAGATTGATATAATAAATTATTGTTAGATTGAAAGAAAAAAAGAAACGGAATACAAACTGAATAAAAGATAAGGATAATACATTAATAGATTTATTTGCTCCCATGAGGAAACAGATTAAAATCGGTAAAAGAGAAACAGTCTACTTGATGATGGCTTCCGGTTATGGAATCGGAAATTGACAATGGGTGTTTATCGAAAAAATAGCCTCTTATCATTTTTTAAGATTTTGGGTGGAATTTTTTTTATTTCACTCGATATAATCTATTTTTAAAATATTTTAAAACTAAAGAAAAAGAATTACACTCCAATTATAAAGAAAATAGTAAATAATCTTTTTAAAAATAGTTTGTAAAGAAACTATTTCAAAATGATATTCAACCCTTCAGAACCATTCCAATTATAAAAATAGTAAATAATCTATTTAAAAATATGTTTTAAAGAAACTATTTCAAAATAGTAAACCCTACAGAAACATTCCAATTATTAAAAACAGATTGATTTAATTATTTATACTAAAAAAAATAATTATGAAAAACAGTATTTCTAATGTGTTAACAATTAAAAAATAATTATTAAAAAATAGGGGCTGACTTGCCCTCTATTTTAAAAAAGAGGTGAGAGAACGTACCCCCCCCCCAAAAAAAAAGACTTAGAACAGTCGATATTATGTACTTCAAAAGAGATTAAATCTTATTTTAAAATACTGATTTAAAAATGTTATAACGTGATTGTATGGCACCAAATTTTTAAACGTGTAAATTAGCATCAGATGCTATTGTTGATTATTGCACTCTCGTCATAAATTGAAATTTAGGAACTGGAGTTATCTCCCCTTATAGTTCCTTTTTTATCCGTTATTGCACTCTCGTCATACATTGAAATAAGGAAACTGGAGTTCTTTTTTTATCCGTTAGGTGTCGCTCGGTCCTGACTTGAAGGAACTCTCCCCTCTCTCTCTCTCTCTCTCTCGCTTGCTTTCGTTTGAAGAAGTCAATAAAAAATCAGTCCCTGATTTTTAAGTGTAACCCTGTTTTATGACTTGTTCTTAAAAGAAAAGCTGCTTGCTTCAACACCACAAGGTAGGATCGTTTTCAATTCCCTTTTATTATTGATGTCGTGTTTATTTCTGCAACAAAGGTTATGGGCCCAGAACATTTTGGAAGGATTAAAAAAAAATACAAAAGGATACCCACGTGTGTAACGACGGCCATTTTTCCCCTGGTTTTTGTTTATCGTGTTTTAAAACGAACTAAAAAAAAAAAAACAACTATGGAAACAAAATCGAATATTGTATCGCTGAAAGAAGCAAATTATGCTTCCTGGAAAATACAATGCAAAATGGCACTTATTAGGGATAACTTGTGGAACATTGTCAAGCAAACTGAGACAGCACCGGGCTCTGTTACTGAAAACAATTTGTATCAGAAATATTCGTCACGGAGGGATCGTGCATTAGCTACGATAGTTTTGTCTATGGATCCGTCACTACTATATATGATTGGCGACCCCGTTGATCCGACTGTTGTATGGAAAAAGTTAGCGGACCAGTTTCAGAAGAAAACTTGGGCTAATAAATTAGCTTTAAGAAGGAGACTTTTTTCTCTCGAATTGCGACAAGGAAATCTGGTTCAAAATCATGTTAAGACTATGACGGAAATCTTCGAAGAGTTATGTGTAATTGGCGACTCTATCGAAGAGGAAGACCGGGTTATCTATCTTCTAGCTAGCTTACCGGAGTCTTATAACATTTTGGTGACGGCGTTGGAAGCAAATGCAGAAGTCCCACGCTGGGATGTAGTAACAGAACGGCTGCTATAGGAAGAAACAAAAAGTAAACACAAAAATACGTATAGTGCTTAAACGAAGGCAATGATGTCGACACATGTGAACCAAAGAGAGCCGTTGAAGTGTTATAAGTGTGGCAAATATGGACATTTTAAGCGTGACTTTCGCGTTTTTCGTTGACCGTAGAAAACCAATAATTCTTCTTTCAAACGAAGCCACAAAAAAGATACATCTGTAACATGAGGAAAAATAATGCAGACTCCAGTAGATCGGAAAATGACGGCGTTGATTTAATAGCACTTAATGCTGTCTTCAATAGTCGTGAAGAAAATAAGTGGATTGTGGATTCGGGTGCAACGTGCCACATGTCCAACGATGCCAAAAAAAATTGTTGACTTGGAAAATTTTTAAGTCGCAAAAGAAATAATCCTTGGAGATGGATACTCAGTGGAAGCTTTGGGAAAGGGAACCCTTGAAGTGTGGATGAATATATCTCACAAAAATGGAAAAGATGCAATTTATATGAGACTCTGTATGTGCCTAAACTTTTATTTAATTTGCTGAGTGTATCCAGAAGCACAAAATCAGGTAGAAAATTCGTTTTTTCGGAATCCGGGTGCAAACTGTTTGATGAAAAAGAAAAGATTATTGCTACAGCTACCAAATTCGGAAGGCTCTATTATTTAAACTTTGAGGAAAAACAAGAGTCTGTCCATGCAGCAACAACATGTTCAAATAATGATACAAGAGAGGAGATTTGGCATAGAAGATATGGTCATCTCGGAGCAAAAAAATTGCAGAAATTAGCGAAGGAAAAAAATGTGTATAGATTTGGTTTTGATGTGACAAAAAAATTAAATTTCTGCGAATCATGTGCAGATGGAAAACATCATCGTCAGTCATTTAAAAAAAACTGCTGGACTCATAGACAGTGATGTGTGTGGAAGAATAGAACAAAAAATCGCTCAGTGGATGTGAGTAGTTTGTCACATTTATTGATGATAAATCAAGATATGTTTGGATTTAGATGCTCTAACACAAAGGAGAGGGTTTTGGGAAATTTGTCGAATGGAGAACCATGGTGGAGAAGTCGAGTGGGCACAAAGTCAAAGTGCTAAGAACTGACAATGGCGGTGAATACACTTCCAGAGATATGGAACTCTACTTGAAGAAGGAATGCATACGCCATGAATACACAGTTCCTAAGACACCTGAACAAAATGGAGTAGCTGAAAGGATGAATTGAACATTGGTAGAAACAGTTCGACAATGTTGTCTGATTCAAAGTTACATAAAAGATTTTGGGCAGAAGCCTTATCAACAGCTACATATGTTCGAAATCGAAGCCCGACAAGTGCAGTACACAGAATGACACCATATGAAGAATGGGCAGGTTATAAACCAAAAATGAAACATTTGTAAGTGTTCGGATGCAGTGCTTATTCTCATATACCAAAGGACGAAAGACATAAAATTGATCCTAAAGCTAAGAAAAGCATATTTCTTGTATATGGCACTTGTGTTAAAGGATATAGACTGTACAACACCGACAATTCGAGAGTCTTTTTCAGTCGAGATGTAATCTTTGATGAATCAAAATCAAAAGATGAACGAAAGAATACTGAAGAGAAAGACGGAGACAAAAAACATTCTGTCACTGAAATCGAATGTCAGATTATCAGTGAGAATGATGATGACGACTCACAAGAGCTTACAGTGCTACGAAGATCGAGTAGACTGCGGAAACCTCCCGATCTGTATGGTGAATGGGCCACCATCGTTCATAAATTAAATGACCCATTAGCAGTGAAAGAAGCTCTTTCCAGTCCTCAGTAAGACAATTGGAAGTAAGCAATGGAAGTAGAAATAGAGTCACTTCGTACAAATGCAGTATGGGATTTGGTTGAGCTGCCTAGTGGAAGAAAGGCTATCGGTTGTAAGAAGGTTTTCAAACGAAAATATGATGTTGATGGAAGTTTGGAGAGACAAAAAGCACGACTGGTAGCTCAAGGCTTTAATCAAAAATATGCAATTGACTATGACGAGACATTTTGTCCCGTTGTAAGATTTGAGTTCATAAGAACAGTTATTGCATTAGCAGAAAAACATGGCCTGAAGCTACATCAGACAGACATTACAACTGCATTCCTTGATAGGGAGCTTAAAGAAAACCTCTACATGAAGCTACCCGAGGGGTTTGAAATACAACACATTGTCTGTTAACGAAGGCGAAGTTTATATGGTCTGAAACAATCGCCAAGATGTTGGAATTAAAAGCTGGACAGTCAACTGAAAAAGATGGAATTCCAGCAATTCAAAAATGATCTATCTTCAGAAAAAGAGATGTTTATAGTTGCTGTCTATGTTGATGACCTCATTGTGGCAAGCAAATCCCAAACACATGTCAAGGAATCTATGGAAAATTATCAGAGAAATTCAACATCAAGGATATGGGAAAATTGTACTACTTTGTAGGTGGTTAAGTTGTTTACCCAAAACCAGGTAATATTTGGATTGGTCAAACAAAATATGCAGCAGAAATACTGAAAACTTTTCAGATGGAGAACTCAAGACCTACAACAACTCCATGTGATACTGGAACGAAATTGACAGACGCGGCTGATGACAGTGAACTGTTTAATAGAGAGGTTACCAATCAGCAATTGGAAACCTACTATATCTGTCAACAAGTTCGAGACCAAATATTGCTTAAGCTGTTTGCATGGTGGTAAGATTTTGCTCCCAGCCTACAAAGAAACATTGGACTGCTGTGAAGCATATTATGCAATATTTGAATGGTACACGAAAGTATGGGCTACTATACAAGAATGACGAAATGAGTAACATCACAGGATATTCAGATGCAGACTGACGTGGTGATTTGAATGATCGCAAATCTATTTCTGGCTACTTGTTTTAACTGAGTGGAGCTGCCATCAGTTGGAGAATAAAAACAGACCTGTGTAGCATTATCTACAGCTGTGGCTGAATATATGGCACTAGCGAGTGCAACACAAGAAGCAGTCTGGTTGAAACGTCTTGCTTGTGATCTTAATGAAACCTCGGTTGATCCAATGGTCATCTATGAGGATAGCCTATCAACAATTTGCATGGCGAAAAATCCACAGTACCATGGACGTGCTAAACATATTGATATTAAATTTCATTTTATCAGGGAACAAGTGGAAATAAGGACAATTCAACTGCAATAGTGTCCAAGCAAATATATGATTGCAGACGAAATGACTCACCGGAGCAAAACAGTTTGAAAAATTCAGAGAACTTTTGGGTATCAAACCCCTAATTTAATTGTTTGACAGCGAGTGAGAAGGAATGTTGATTATTTCACTCTCGTCATACATCGTAATTAAGGAGCTAGAGTTATCGTCCCTTATATTTTCTGTTTTATCCGTTAGGTGTCGCTCAGCCCTAACTTCAAAGAACTTTTCTTTTCTCTCTCTCTATCTTGTCTTCGTTTGACGAGGTTAAAAAAATGAGTACCTGATTTTTAAGTAAACACCTGATTTATGACTTGTTTTTAAAACAAAAGCTGCTTGCTTCAACACCACAAGGTAGGATCGTTTCAATTCCCTTTTTATCATTGATGTCGTAATTATTTCTACAACAATTTTGGTATCATCGAAATCTGATTGAATGGGGAAGAGGTGTGATGTGTTTCTCCTATAGTAGCATCATTCAACTTTAGTAGATTCACCATGCGCTTCGGACACCCGTCCTTTTTTGCGATCTTTTAAGGAGCTGTAGCAGTGGCATGAGCGAACTATTTTGTATCGATGTACGTTAGATTTAACTGAAATGATGACTTGGCTGTGCGCATGCGTAATCATTCACTCTTTACTGCGTAGGCGTATAACACGTAAACGTGTAGCGAAATTCATACATGTCAACATATTTGGCGCCAAAGACAATATACGACGTCAATGCATTTCCCGGTTATTCTTTTTGCCATCAAAATGCAAACTTATCTTGATCTCGCTCTGCTTTAACACCACGTAGACAAGATGCAGAACTCCAGGATTGTACAATCGTTAATCGATATGAGCAAGTCCATTGCACCATCTCTCGTTGTTCATGTGTTCTCGTTAATAAGTATTGACATCTATTAAGTTGTGGAGATATTATTTATTTTAAGGGAGAATGGTAACCATTTGCTTGTGTAACATCAAATTTCAGACGTACCAACTCTTCCAAGTTAGTTCGCCATTCTGACTTTCTTCCTGATTTAAAACTTCTTAATTCACCCCGTCTCTTATTTATCTGAAACTGGTACCCGCAAATGTCTCCAGCTTGCCAAAACTGGTGACCTCCGGACGTGAAATAAACGCGCAACTTTCTTAAAACGACCTTTCTCTTGATCACTAAGCAACACAAATTCGTCGATGAACATTATTTTCATAATATTTAACGGTTTAAAGACTCAGAAACTACCATGAAAAACGTAACGTTCCATCCAATTCAGACAAATATCGTGGATTTACCAGTGCATCGATACCTACGATTCATCAACCGTCAATATCTACACATTATCATGTTTTTTTTAATTTTCTGACATGTTATATTTCATTGCATTTCGTTCAGATTTTTGTCATTCAGGTTTTTGTTAACTCTAAAGTATATCTTTTTAAATAATATTTGGTCGCGCTTAAGTCGTGATGATTTAGTAACAAACTACAATTTCCATTTCGATTAAATTAGGATTGAGTTAAGATTTATTGCGATTCTTGAAATTGTATTATTAACATAGTTTTTGCTTTCCACGCTCACATCGAAATAGTCGCCACGTGCCACTCGGTTTGCTGCTCGTCGGTAATTCAAATGCGGCTGTTTGTTTCGACCTCACACCCAAGTACAACACCTTTAAATACATATATTTCTAATTCGTCCTTTATTGTGTAGACCTGTATTTTAAGGATCATGAATGTGCAGTAACGTTTATTCTCATATGTTTCTAATATATATTGCGTCTTGAAATTTACTATGAAGACATAATTCGTTCGGATTTTAACTTTCCCTATGATATTTTACGTGCGCCATTTTTCGTCATTTAAATATATTTCAGTATTTTTAAATACTGCTTCGGTCCGTTCCGTCATTTCTTGTCTCGCCAAATGATGTTTGCCATTCACGTTAGTTTTGCTGCCTGTTTGAATTTAGGGCACTGTATTTCCATATATTTCCAGATTACTTTCTTTACATCATTCGCTAAAAAAAAGAATCTGTATTTTGAATATAAGTGTCTCGGATACAATTCCAGTCTGGTGTGTAAACAACTATATTCCTCTTCCATTGGCTCTGTTTTAGTTTTACGACTGCTTATTGTGGACTCACATTCCTTTCTTTTCTGTTTTACGATGACCGCTAAATCAATCCCAGCCTATTCTTGTTTTGTGTGTGTATGGTTTGGACAGATTTCGGTACACTTTACCACCCACGGCATAGCGCCAGAATCGAAACGGCTAAACCTATCACTTGGTACATTTCCCGCATCATTGACAGCTACGGTGAAGGATTTAACTAAATACCCCCAACTAGACGTATCCTATGAGACAGTTAACCTGCTGGTACTTTGTCGTACTTCTATTGATCGGAGCGTCGTTTCCAAACACTTGTAAAAGATGAATTTCTCGGAAATCATTTGCCTACTAAGTTACTTCGTCATATACGTGAATTGATTGAATCAGATTATTGAAATATTTTTTGTATAACGTGTACTATCTACCATGCAGGCCATCCTCGAACCAATGATGGAGACTGATACGATGGAGCAACCTAACAAACACAGTTATAGGTTATACATGCACGACTCTATCTGTTGGGAATTCCAGCTCAGTTGGCAGACATCTCGGCAGTTTCCACAAAACTACCACCTGACCTGACTCATAGAGCCATGTAAAAGGCTATCAATGGTGGAGCTCTACTTCAACGCCTCCCATGGCAATAAGTCATACATTTTATGAAATCTGTGCCAAATACCGAAAATATGTCAGAACTTGTTATGGAAAAGCATGCATTGTCTTTGATGGGTATGAAATTGGTCCATCCATTAAAGACGCGACTCACCGATGAAAAGCAGGGGTCTCTGTCGGTGTTAATGTGTCACTGACCCCTTTAATGGTGTTTAAATTTAAAAAAAGATGTTTTCCTAGCTAATCAGGAAAACAAACAATTGTTCATCAACTTGCTGGGAAGGAGTTTGGAGGAAGCAGGTTGTAAAGTAGTCCATGCATCTGGAGACGCTGACTTATTGATTGTAAAGACTGCTCTAGAACTAGCACAGACAGGAGAACCCATTTTGATAGCAGATGACACTGACCCATTGGTCTTTCTATGTTATCATGCCAATAGAGATGATGGTTACAACATCTTTTTCATGCCACAACCAAAGAATAGTGCCAAAAGTGTGAAAGTCTGGAAAACCAAAGAGATGAGGACATCTTTAGGAGATGTTGTCTGTTCTAACATTCTTTTCATCTATTCACTACTGAGTTGTGATTCTACATCCAGTGTTTATGAAATTAGGAAGGCAGCATACCTCGAAAGGTGATAAACAATAGAAACTTCCTCAAACTGGCAGAAGTGTTTGGCAAGGATAGCAGTGCAGAAGAAGTTATTGAAGCTAGGCAAAAGACTTTAGTGTGCCTGTACAATGGTAATGATGGGGAAAACATCAATCATCTCCGACTGAAGCGTTTTAAGGAAAAGGTTGCAAAAAGCTAAAGTATGTTGAGGCCAAATCATTGCCACTAACAGGATCAGCTACGAAATTCTACAGCCTTCCAGTTTACTTCAGAATGCCGGAATTGAAATGTAGAAACCAGCTAAAACCTGACGAGTGGGGAAGGAAACTTTCAGATGGTAAATTACAACACATTCAAGACTGACTTGCCAGCTGGTCCTGTAAATTTGTTGGCTATAATTAGATGTAACTGTACTTCAAGGTGTACTACAGCAAGATGCAGTTTCAAAAAAACATGGCATAGTGTTCAGACTTGTGTAGTAATTGCAAAGGCCTAAACTGCAGCACCTTACCACAGTCAGAACTTGATTATGATGACGTTACCATTGACTAGCTCTTGACAAGAAATGTTCTTTGGTCCATTCATGAACTTGTTCTGTGGTGGTTATGCAAGTCCCTTGCCTCAGCATTCGACCAACCGACGATTCATTTATTGTAAAATTATACTTATTTTGTACATATTTTTATGAAATGTCAGGAATTAATGTCACAATTGTTGTCTTGAAAAAGGCTACTTATTCGTTTTTTACCTTTTTAGATTCATATTTGTATGAGAAAATTTATAAAAAAACATGAAAACAAATGCAAGGGGCTAGTCATTTTCTGGTGTTAGTTTATTATTAAGCATATAGATATCTATCATTACAATTTAAAAACCCTAGAAAATGTCAAGCTGGATTAGGGTGGGCTCTGTGTGGGTTTTCATACAATTATTTTAAAGTTTCTAATTTAATAAATTTTATTGTGAGGGAAAAACGTTTATTTTTGTCAGTAATTATATACATACTTGTCAGGAATTTTATGTCTCGAAATTTTAATATTGTTAAGTTGGATTTTAAAATGGCGCCCGTTGACTCTTTTCCGCAAGGCTAATTTTCATTGACTTTTTTATCTGAAAGAGAAGTTATTAATGCCAAACATCCAAGTTAAAAACCTTTGTTAGCAATTTGTTTGAGCTTCAGCCACATTTCGACTAGACTATATGTGCATTCAATTGTTTTAGGACTTGTAGTAAATGTTTATTTCTTCATTTTTGATCATGACAACGTTTGTGAAAACAAACGTTAAATAAACGCACATGAGTTTAACTCTTTTCCGTATTTGTCGACGCACACTGCGTTATTATGAATGTTTGCGTTTTCCCTGGTAATGCGTTTTACTGTAGACTGAGAATTTGAAACGTTCTGTCGAAAGTAAAATATATTGGAAGAAAACTAAATCTAAATGTTTTACTGAATTTTATTGTATGTCTACTTTGTGTGTCAGTCGTCTCTTTAAGTAACCCTTGTTTTTATTTATGGTTGGATTTGAGTAGGAAAGCGAGACTAGTTCCCGTATTTTTCTCTCAATTTTTTGTTGTCGATAATGCAGATGTAATTTACTGGAATAACTATTTGTTAAAACTTTGCTTGAAACGATAATGATTTTAATAGAAGTGTCTCTTATGTAGAGACCGACATTTTCATATTTGTTATGCTCAAAATTGAGTTACTTTCGTTTGGTTGAAGTTATTCGTTGTAAATTCACTTAGTGGGATTAATCAGAGTTGTCTTAAATTAATTTTTGGAGGGTCAGTTGAATGCGAGAGATAGAACCTTTTATAAAGGTGTCCTTCCTGCGTTACGAGGAGTATATCGTCACCATCTTTAGATAAGAAGTACGCTAAATACTTTCTTATGAAGAAGGAATTCTAGGATCTATAAACTCCATAGTCCTGGTAGATTGTTGGAGGAAACAGTCGAGATTTCACCGTATTTCAGGATAAAACATATCCATATTCAGCACGTGAATTCGGATCTCAAATCCACTGTCACCGGGGTCCTTCGTCATTCCATGTTTTCCGTCCTTAGGTAGTCACCTACATTTAATATCAGCGCAGAACCCAGTAGATCTTCAAGCAGAGGACAGTGAACACCTTTGAATGATATTTTATCAGTGTATACATGGACCAATATTGCTGACCCAGACACAAATAGAATGACCTTTCACCTGCTTAAGATAAAAGGATAATAAGGGTACGTATATTTTAGGCACCCTAACATAAACAGCAGCGACTGTAATTCACTTTGATCAATATGAAAGTAAACTTTTTTGAGTAGTTACTGGTTTTTTCTGATGACATTTTTCGGCAATCGACAGATAACTCTAAAAAATGTCTAAGCAGCTTCTAATAAAAGGATGTATGTGCACGAATTATAACAAGTCAAGGAATATTTACTTCATCCCTTTGTTCAACTGTTATATGTACACGGGCAGTTGTTAATAATTTTCTTCAGATCTGAGACATGTGTTGAAGTTTGAAATAATTCATCTCAGAGCAACCCACCGTCTTGTACAAGCAATATTTTACAGTGTGAATAAACTTCCGTCAAGCTACCCGAAACCAAACAGCAGACACACCAATTGTAAGATATTCAAACTACTAGACGTACTATTGTATTTCTCAGAACCAATAATTCTGTCTTCAGGGTGAAAGTCTTATTTTTGTTAGAATACAAATTCGAATACACTCCAACATTTAAAAACAACATTTCCCTCAAAGCTGCAGAAGAGAAATGCTAACAATGAATTACCCTTCCTCTGAACTAGTGATGTCAGTATCACCTGTAGTAATAACGAAGGTCGCAAATCACTCTGTCAACTTCCAAAGCAGATCTCACCGTTCTTCACACGTGCACGTACTTCGCACCGAGTCGATTCAGACGGTAAGAGACCCGCTTTTATTATACTGAGGCACACCTAATTTGCATGCGTGCAACGTGACTTCGCGAGACTCTGCGTGAACCGTATATAATAAAGGTTACATGGACGCCATGTTGAATTCCTTTCTTTAATCCGCAGCGCACAGGACAGACAAACACGAGGACGTTTCGCAGGTAAGCCCCCTTCATGTTCCCTACAAAGCTTTCGACAAGAGACTGGTCAGATCGAATGAAACCCTCGTATCGGTGTTGATGAAACATATTGCTACAACAAGACACAACACGTGCCAGAATCTTGTCACAATGGGCTGTCGCTTGGCCATGATAGTGTCATAATAGGGAAACAATTAATTTCAAATTTGGGTTTTGTTCATGGGTAAAATAACTAATTATCAGAATTTCCTTTAGGGTCATCTGTCAAAAATACATATCTTAATTAAAATCTACGATGGACGGAAAATAGTTTTAAAATAATACTTTTTTTTATTTTAGAATAACCAGTTGCTCATAAATGAATAGTCCCAATAATAATGAATGTGTAATCTACTTTATGTAAAACATTGTTTCATTTTATCAACATATCACACACACACACACATATTTTATTATTTATTTACAAAACATCTTGGAAGGTGCCTAGCTCATAAAATAAAAAAAAAGTAAGCCAAACCCCCGAGAAAAAAAACTTCATACAGTGTTTGGCTCAGAATTTTCAGAGATTTTAATGTTAGTCAAAGAAAAAATGTCATTTAATTTCTGAGTAGTGCCTTACCTCTTATCTCATAAACAAAGTTTTATTTTTCTGAAATAAATATATTTCAAAAGAATATAGTTTTTATCCGGTATGTATTTACACGTGTTAACAGAGCGTATTTAAGTGGAAAAGTTGAGCAACATACTTCACAAACATATTTCTTTTTTAAATGTATCTACTCTGTCTTTTTCTGGGGATGGGGCATCCTACCAGATGCCAGACATTCACCTGCTATTCTAGAGATTCTGAGAGATCATTTTACGATTCAAACTGTTTTAGTGCAATGCTTTTGACATTTTTTTAAATTGCTGCACCAGGTAAATTGTCGGGTAAGTACATGATCATAAATGGCTCGGATGATTACTGGAATTTAGCAATAGTATGTGTACGTATGTGTTGCAACCAACTTGGTTTTTGTGAAAGAGATAAAGCACATATTTCACAATGAAGTGGTTTCTTCAGTATAACGTTTTACTGAAAAAGAACAACATACTTCACATTTTGGTTTCTATGAAATATGCTTTCGTATGAGCTAAAACATATTAGACCTTTTTGTAAATGAATAGCCATAAACTTCAATGGAATATATTCTTCAATGTTATTATATGCTACAACTTAATGGATTCTTTTGAAAAAGACGAGTCATATATTTCCCAAGAATGTGGTTTCTATCATTTATTTTCATGTTACGTAACATATTCTATTTCGGTTTAAAAGAGCCACATACTTCCCAAGAATATAATTTCCTTCCAGTATGTGTTCGCATATGACGCACCACATGTGGGTTTCTTGTAAAAGACATACACGGCGAAATAAATATAGTTTCACTCATGTATGTTTTCGCCTGTGTTGTAACATATGCTGTTTCATTCTAAATGAACTAAATACTTTGAGAATATTGTTTCTCTTAAGCATCAACATATTGGATTTGTCTAAAAAAAGTAATTTAGTTTTCATTTAGTATGTGTTCAGCTGTGCTTATACATAGTATATCTGTTAAAAAGATACGTGCGATATATTAACAAGAATACTGTTTCTTTACGGACACTGTTCGCATGCAACATATAATTTATTTTAAAACGAGTACACAAATATTACGAATTACATAGTTTATACTTTAAAAAAAATCTTTTCATTTGTTGGGGACGCGGCATTCTTCCAAATTTAATACGATCACCCTCTATTTACAGACTCTAACCGAGAGCTCTTTTCATGATTATGGCTGTTCTCTTAAGTTCAGTTGTTTGGATTCCTCTTGCACTTGGTTTACCAGGTATACTTGCCAAATACTTTATCAAGTTCTTATGCATAAGTCCAGTGGCTCATCTGATGACGGAATGATGGAGATCTCTTTGAGATTCGAGTTTCTTCTCATATCATACATTAGACTATTATATTTTGTTATTTTCTACCTTTCAGCTCTGTTTAGGACCCAATCATTAGGAACACTTCCCTCAACCAAAGTTATCTCCAGTATGCACACGCATATGTCGCAACATAATTTGTTTAGTTGTAAAAGAAAAGCCACATACTTAACAAAAATAAAGTTTCTCTCTGGTATGCGTTCGCATGTGTTCCAACATATGTTGTTTTTGTGTAAATGAAGAGCCACATACGTCACAAGTATATGGTTTTTCTCCAGTATGTGTTCGCATATGTTTCAACATATTTTGTTTCACTGTAAAAGAAGATCCACATATTTCACAAGAATACGGTTTCTCTCCAGTATGCGTTCGCATATGTTTCAACATTGTTTGTTTTTCTGTAAAAGAAGATCCACATACTTCACAAGAATATGGTTTCTCTCCAGTATGCGTTCGCATATGTTTCAACATACTTTGTTTTTCTGTAAAAGAAGATCCACATACTTCACAAGAATATGGTTTCTCTCCAGTATGTGTTCGCATATGTTTCAACATACTTTGTTTAGTTGTAAAAGAAGATCCACATACTTCACAAGAATATGGTTTCTCTCCAGTATGCGTTCGCATATGTTTCAACATACTTTGTTTTTCTGTAAAAGAAGATCTACATACTTCACAAGAATATGGTTTCTCTCCAGTATGTGTTCGCATATGTTTCAACACACTTTGTTTAGTTGTAAAAGAAGATCCACATACTTCACAAGAATATGGTTTCTCTCCAGTATGCGTTCGCATATGTCTCAACATATTTTGTTTAGTTGTAAAAGAAGAACCACATACTTGACAAGAATATGGTTTCTCTCCAGTATGTGTTCGCATATGTTTCAACATAATTTGTCTCCATGTAAAAGAAGATCCACATACTTCACAAGAATATGGTTTCTCTCCAGTATGCGTTCGCATATGTTCCAACATACCATGTCTAGTTGTAAAAGAAGATCCACATACTTCACAAGAATAGGGTTTCTCTCCAGTATGCGTTCGCATATGTCTCAACATTCTGTGTTTAGTTGTAAAAGAAGAGCCACATATTTCACAAGAATATGGTTTCTCTCCAGTATGTGTTCGCATATGTTGCAACCTACTTTGTCTCCATGTAAAAGAAGATCCACATACCTCACAAGAATATGGTTTCTCTCCAGTATGTGTTCGCATATGTTTAAACATAGTTTGTTTCAATGTAAAAGAAGAGCCACATACTTCACAAATATATGTTTTCTCTCCAGTATGTGTTCGCATATGTTCAAACATATGTTGTTTCAGTTGTAAATGAAGAGCCACATACTTCAGAAGAATATGGTGTCTCTTATTTTTCGTTTCAGTCGAATTTCTAAGAAATCAAGCGGCGGCTGGGACTAACACCGTATCTCTATATGATACATAGATATTCGAATATTCCATTAATGTTCTCCTTTACCTATCAAACGTTGACTTAGATAAATAACATATTGTATAGGGATTCACCAGAATTTGGTGCAACATAAATCATTCTATAACTATTTTAATAGATTATTCAACAACACTGACCAATTTGCTGATTATTTAACTATAATTAAGGTTTTTACCATTAGCAGTATATGTTTCTTGTTCAGTATTTTTGCTACCTTAAATTTAAGTTGTGACAAATATTCAATTATTTCATAAGACTAGGAAGAGCAGAAATATATATACACTTTACAAGAAAGTTTTGTCCGATATGTTATCACAAAGTTCGATTTGATGAAAGAAAGGAATCGCATAGTTCATAAGGGTATGATTTCAGTCGTTTTCTGCTTTTAACTCTAGTTTGATGCACATCAGGAAATCCAAAAATATATTTCCATAAGACATTTCCATATTTCAAGTTATCAAGCCAATGAAGATAAATTCAAACTTTATAATACTTTTTCGTCTTATGAATGCTGGATATTCTGCAAATATGTAAAAAAAATAAAAGATTATTTTAATGAAAAACTAAAGGAACGTAAATACATGCAAATTTAATTAGACATTTTGATTGTATTTGATTGTTAGAATTTCTACAATATAAAAATTTAAAAGACACATTTCAAGAAAAGATTTTAATCTTTATACATTTTCTGTGCAAACAAAATTATTTTTAAATGTTGACAAGATAATGTAACAGTTATTATTAAATGAAAAAATTAGAGATGGACTAAAACGCAACGTTGAAGTAATGTACAATTTTATGAAGAAAATTAATTATTAATTAAATTTAACATTTGTTGCAATGCTTATATATAAATAATATGAATAACTTTCCTTTTTACACAATATGGCATTAAAAATCCACAAAACGTTTAACTGACCAGGTTAAGCCATGGGATTTACAAACATATTGTTACGTGCAAGAATCTGTTCAACAAATTATTGTATAAATATTTGAAAATACTAAAAAATTGGATAATATATTAAAATCACCAAAATTACCCACAAAGTGTTGATATGCCATAAAACATAACCAAAGAAACCATTCATTTTTTTCACATATGTCATGAAATATTTCATTATACTGATTATACCGAATAAGGTTATATGTTTGAATATTATGTTGAATAAGCCAACAAGAATAAAACGTTATTTCAAGAAACAATAAAGACATGAACATTTTAAAGACAGAAGATCTAACAGCCATAACAATAAAGACATCCCAAATCTTACAGGCAGACTAAAAATTGTAAGATCAAATATTGTCAGAGAAAATGGAAATACAACCATATATTCGAAATATGATTAATGTTTTAGAACGAAATAAATTAAACCGTTAAAAATGCATCAATTCTTATGAAATAGCATTTATATAAAATTTGAACAAATATATTTTCAAATGCACTGTCATTTTAGATAAGCAATAAATATGTTTGTACCGTGGTTTTGATAAAAAGTTTTAAAAAACATATTTTTTATTTAATTTGAAAAAATATATAATTTATTTACGAAAATTTACAGTAACGAAATATTCAATAATTTAATAAGACTAGTTTTTTTGATTTCCAGTTTGATAAAATTGCATTTCATATGTATGAATGGTTTGACATTTTGTGATTAACTGAATCGTTAGGAAAGCTTAAGTACTTCGGTTATACACGTATACAAAATGTTGATTGTCATTTATTTCACTGGTTTTATATAATTTAGTAACTGATGAATAAAGTAGTCATGCTTTACATGTCCGTCAAGTGTCACTCACTCATGTTGGGAATAACTTTCTTTTTAATAAAACAAGTTATTCCCAACATGAGTGATTCAGATGATTGATTTAAAGCTGATACCAATGACTCATACTTCGGACCTCAGCCAATCCATCATTTAAGGGATTGAGACAGTTGAGCTCGAGTGTCTAGCATTGCTGATGAATAGAGTATAGTTTTTGATATCCATGCATATAACAGGTTATGTGCTCAGGGTATGTCAGCAGTTAAGTAAGGAAAAGGGAGAATTTGCTTTTATAAAAGAATCTATATTTACAACATTCTCCACATAGCATTATAACCGGACAACCAAATCACGAATGGCAATTTCGGCATATGTCGACAACATATATGAAAGTGTTGCATCTAAAACTTGCATTTCTGAACACTTCTCGTACTTTTGATTAGTTGCTCGGATTGGATGGTTTTCTATTTTGGAAACGAGCTTCCAGACATCCCAAACATTATTACTAGAAGGAAGGTCTTTTCTATCTGTGAGAACTCAGTGTACATCTTTCCACCTTCGAGTATCCGTCGCAAGTGCATTGTCAAAAGGATAGGATAACTGAATGAATAATCCGTCACTGATATATGCTAATGGAGACAATTAGTACGATAAAAGAAGCCGATCTATGAAAATGTTGTGGGAGGCAATTAGAAGGGGCAGAGCCTGTGTTACAGAAATCGTTGCTGTCTGTGACACCATGAGCTAAGACGAATACAATGAATCAATTCGAACAGCTGCCACACTGAAATGAAATAGACAAGGAACTTCAAGAAGATTGTCACTACTACCAGAAGAAATGGCATTTGAATCTGCAATTGCATTTTGTTGATAGTGTGTGTCCCTTTACCCGAAGAGAGAATACTAGAATACTCAAATCCATGGCAAAATTTGGTATTGGTGTTACCTCCTATCAGAGTGCTCACTACCTCACCTTCATCAAATGTGGGCTCACAAGGTTTGAAGTCTGGTGACTCTTATAGCGAGATAATTCGGCTGCCTTAGTAAAGTGTCTCAATTAAATTTTATTAGAGAGTGATTTACCCAAAAAATCATAACTGATAACAGCACAAACATGTAAAAGCAAGAGCTTGAGAAACTTTACTGAGAGCTGAGGTGCCTGACTGCATTTCCGGTTTGGATACAAACTGTCGTTAAAGGCATTGTTACGCGATCCACAGATCAATCAATAGCTAATTGTTGCAAAGAAGTGATGCATTGTAAGAGAGGTTGTTTATTGGCACATAAAAATAGTGGAATAAATACACAAGATTTAATAATTTTATATAATGGAATAAACTGCAGATTTACCGATTTTATACAAAAGAAATAAACCATGGAGATTAATTTTATATCATGAAATTAATTAAATGTAGATTTACTGATTTGATAACATGGAATAAACAATTGAGATTTCATATCATGGAATAAACTCTGGAGATTTAATGATTTTATCTCATAAAATAGATACTGGAAATTAAATGATTTAATGTCATGGGATAAACGCTGAACATTTAATAATTTTATGCCATGGAATAAACGCTGAACATTTAATAATTTTATCTCATGGAATAAACCGTGGAGATATAATGGTTTTATATCTCAGGGACAAAAGTAAACATTGTCTATTGAATTATCTTTCAGCATTTTCAAAAGAATACAATATTCCATTTTTTTTTAATTAGAAAATTTTAAAAGGACGATGTTGGGTGAAACATGACAGAAAATTTTAGTTCGTTTCTTCCTTCCAAATTAAAAAACTGGTTTTATAATATTAAGTTGTAGATCAAGAATACTAACGTCATGATCATCCTCTCCAAACTCTACAATAAATAGCTTGCTGAATCGTGCTTCCATGATATCTGAATAATTGCGTCTGTGTTACAAGTGTTTAAGAATTCTGGGGAAAGATCTGACCGGCATAATTGTAGCTCCATACATCTCATTTCACTCTTTGCTAAAATATTTGAATCTTCAATCAATCTAGTGCTCGTTTACCACCTCGTTAATGGCAAACTTAATTATGATTTAAGCAAGTGTTTTCCACTAATCTTAACTGTCATCTCTTAATACATAGACAATGCAGTTGACAAAGCAGATGAAGTTAGGCCGGCAGCGATTGATATATTTAAAGCGTTTGACAATGTTTGGCATGAGGGTCTTCTCATAAAAGTTATTCGTACAGTATTAGTAAACAAATATTACATATCAGATCATTTTTGGTAAAAAAAATCCAAATTGTCTTTGCTGGCCATACATCTGAAGATGACATTAAATTAGATTAGCCTCAGGAGTCGATCATGACTTTTATTATTCCTGATTTTCATTAACGAACACCCTGATGCAATTGTGTCTGAGATGAATAGATTTACTGATTACAGCATGCTTTATTTTCGGCATGTGGTCAAAACGAATGCAGACATATACAAGACAATGGCTGAATCCTTAGAAAATCACCTACACTGTGTAGTAGAATATGACAAAAATGGATGGTCAGATTTATTCCTACTAAGACAAAGTTCTTTTCCATTAAAAGTTATAAGAAATCTTTTTCACCAAAGATTGCCATAATGAAGAAAACCCTACCTAAGAGTCTATTACAGGTAACATGGATTTGAACAAATAAAAAATATTGCCAAAGCTTATTTCTGCAAGAAAGGTGGGCTCCCTCTAGCATGATAGAAAACTTCTCACACCTGCTAGTGTCCAATATCAACAAATCCACCACTCACCCATGCAGAAAGTATTGTTGCCACATATGGGCTGGTGCATTAACAACTAGTTATTCCCTCCTTGCTCTCTGATTTTCTGATCAGACCAATATAGAGAAATTTAAATGTAATGCGAACAAACATCTCACTACACAACTCCCCAATATAAATGGCTCCTCATTCACAGTAGAGCCCTACGTCTCAGTGGCATTTTGTCTTGTTTGGGATGAATTAAAGTAAAAATAAAAATTATTAAAATCGTATAAAAATCTAATAAAATATTTAATACATTTGAAACACTTTATTTCATTAGTGATCTTGCAACCTCGTACTAGCTAATGATCAAAATTTGAACATTTTTTTACCATTTGTAAAAAATGAAATTGATATTAAAAATACATTAACTAAATAAAATTCTATGCACCAAATGTCGAATATATTCATGAATCAAAAAAACTCTTCCGCATTAACTCAACATGTCACTTTCAATGTAAATATGGGGTCATTTTCTTACAAACTCACAAAACCATTGTATCTATAGTGGTTTAGATTTGTCTAATACTTTAAAGAGGAAAGTAAACTAATATGATTTTTAAATGTACAAGTAGAATATTATTTTGTAATCATTTGCTATTTTTGTTTCTAAACTAGTTAATTCTAAAATATTCCCATTTTTCTTTGCTTAACTTTTGAGTTTTATCTTTGATATTTCTTTTTCTGAAACCTGTAAACGTTTTAAAATATTTTCTATTTTAATAACAAATTGTCTTTTTCTTATATATTTACTTAAATTATCTGACTTTTTATCATTTAATTTCTACTCTAATAGCGTCTTTTCTCGAACTTCTAACCTTTGTAATTACCTCCCTTCTCGGTTTTTCTAACTATACCAACATACAGAAATTGAAATGTAATGTGGACAAATTCCGACTTAGAATCCCCCTATAAATTTGGTCCCTACTTCCCAGTCGAATTCTGCTTTGTTTCGGATTAATTAATTTTATCTTTGATATTTCTTTTATAAAGCCCCTAATGCTTTAAAATATTTTTATTTAAAAAAATATTATTTTGCTTTGTTTCGGATTAATTAATTTTATCTTTGATATTTCTTTTCTAAAGCCCATAATGCTTTAAAATATTTTTATTTAAAAAAATATTATTTTGCTTTGTTTCGGATTAATTAATTTTATCTTTGATATTTCTTTTATAAAGCCCCTAATGCTTTAAAATATTTTTATTTAAAAAAATATTATTTTGCTTTGTTTCGGATTAATTAATTTTATCTTTGATATTTCTTTTCTAAAGCCCATAATGCTTTAAAATATTTTTATTTAAAAAAATATTATTTTGCTTTGTTTCGGATTAATTAATTTTATCTTTGATATTTCTTTTATAAAGCCCCTAATGCTTTAAAATATTTTTATTTAAAAAAATATTATTTTGCTTTGTTTCGGATTAATTAATTTTATCTTTGATATTTCTTTTATAAAGCCCCTAATGCTTTAAAATATTTTTATTTAAAAAAATATTATTTTGCTTTGTTTCGGATTAATTAATTTTATCTTTGATATTTCTTTTCTAAAGCCCATAATGCTTTAAAATATTTTTATTTAAAAACAAATTATTTTGCTCATATGTTTACTTAAATGATCTAAGTTTTTTATTCTTAAATTTCTTTTTTAATTCGTTTCATGGCAATTTCTATTTTATTACTTGCTAAATTCACACCTGTGTTTCTTTTCCCTTCAAATTATTTATTTTTACTAATTTTAGTTTAGTTTCTAAAATTCTTATCAATTATTTTTTTTGTCAAATTTAATTTTAGTTTAATATTATAACTCTTTCTCTTTTTTACAACTTAAATTAGGTATTTTCATTTTAAAATTTAATTTTCTCTCATTTGTACACCTTTTTTCACTTTTTGTTGAATTAAATTTTAGTTTAATTTCATAACTCTTTCTCTTTTTACAACTTAAATTAGGTATTTTCATTTTTAAATTTAATTTTCTCTCATTTTTATACCTTTTTTCACTTTTTGTTTAATTAAATTTTAGTTTAATTTTATAACTCTTTCTCTTTTTTACAACTTAAATTAGGTATTTTCATTTTAAAATTTAATTTTCTCTCATTTGTATACCTTTTTTCACTTTTTGTCGAATTAAATTTTAGTTTAATTTTATAACTCTTTCTCTTTTTTACAACTTAAATTAGGTATTTTCATTTTACAATTTAATTTTCTCTCATTTTTATACCTTTTCCCCTTTTTTGTTAAATTAAATTGTAGTTTAATTTTATAACTCTCTTTTTTACAACTTAAATTAGGTATTTTCATTTTACAATTTAATTTTCTCTCATTTTTATAGCTTTTATCCTTTTGTCAAATTTAATTTTAGTTTAATTTTATAACTCTTTTTTACAACTTAAATTAGGTATTTTCATTTTAAAATTTAATTTTCTCTCATTTTTATACCTTTTTTAACTTTTTGTTGAATTAAATTTTAGTTTAATTTTATAACTCTTTCTTTTTTTTTCAACTTAAATTAGGTATTTTCATTTTACAATTTAATTTTCTCTCATTTTTATAGCTTTTATCCCTTTTTTGTTAAATTACATTTTTTTTAATTTCATAACTCTTTCTCTTTTTTACAACTTAAATTAGGTATATTCATTTTAAAATTTAATTTTCTCTCATTTTTATACCTTTTTTCACTTTTTGTTTAATTAAATTTTAGTTTAATTTTATAACTCTTTCTCTTTTTTACAACTTAAATTAGGTATTTTCATTTTACAATTTAATTTTCTCTCATTTTTATAGCTTTTTCCCCTTTTTTGTTAAATTAAATTTTAGTTTAATTTTATAACTCTTTCTCTTTTTTACAACTTAAATTAGGTATTTTCATTTTACAATTTAATTTTCTCTCATTTGTATACCTTTTTTCACTTTTTGTTTAATTAAATTTTAGTTTAATTTTATAACTCTTTCTCTTTTTTACAACTTAAATTAGGTATTTTCATTTTACAATTTAATTTTCTCTCATTTTTATAGCTTTTATCCCTTTTTTGTTAAATTTAATTTTTTTCTTTTCTTGTTTTGTAATTTAATTTGTTCTATTCTAATTAAATTCAATTTTCTCATAATTTCAACTGAAATTCACGAACCCATGGCATATTTTATGTATTTTTTATCTAAACCCATATATGAATGAAAATGAATACTATAGAATATATTTTATTAAATCTTATATGTTTGGTTAGTAAACTATTCTTGATCTTTGTAATTCTATATGATTATGTAGCAATTATTTATGGAAAATATTTATCTTATTTATTATTTATTTAGTCTATCTTATTATTTACCTTGTAATTCTATATATTTATGTAGCAATTATTTATGAAAAATATTTATCTTATTTATTATATATTTAGTCTATCTTATTATTTAACTTTGTAATTCTATATATTTATGTAGCAATTATTTATGAAAAATATTTATCTTATTTATTATTTATTTAGTCTATCTTATTATTTAACTTTGTAATTCTATATATTTATGTAGCAATTATTTATGAAAAATATTTATCTTATTATTTATTTATTTAGTCTATCTTATTATTTAACTTTGTAATTCTATATATTTATGTAGCAATTATTTATGAAAAATATTTATCTTATTATTTATTTAGTCTATCTTATTATTTAACTTTGTAATTCTATATATTTATGTAGCAATTATTTATGAAAAATATTTATCTTATTATTTATTTAGTCTATCTTATTATTTAACTTTGTAATTCTATATATTTATGTAGCAATTATTTATGAAAAATATTTATCTTATTTATTATTTAGTCTATCTTATTATTTAACTTTGTAATTCTATATATTTATGTAGCAATTATTTATGAAAAATATTTATCTTATTATTTATTTAGTCTATCTTATTATTTAACTTTGTAATTCTATATATTTATGTAGCAATTATTTATGAAAAATATTTATCTTATTATTTATTTAGTCTATCTTATTATTTAACTTTGTAATTCTATATATTTATGTAGCAATTATTTATGAAAAATATTTATCTTATTTATTATTTATTTAGTCTATCTTATTATTTAACTTTGTAATTCTATATATTTATGTAGCAATTATTTATGAAAAATATTTATCTTATTTATTATTTATTTAGTCTATCTTATTATTTAACTTTGTAATTCTATATATTTATGTAGCAATTATTTATGAAAAATATTTATCTTATTTATTATATATTTAGTCTATCTTATTATTTAACTTTGTAATTCTATATATTTATGTAGCAATTATTTATGAAAAATATTTATCTTATTTATTATATATTTAATCTATCTAATTATTTAACTTTGTAATTCTATATATTTATGTAACACTTATTTATGAAAAATATCAATCTTATTTATTATTTATTTAGTCTATCTTATTATTTAATCCATAGCTAGACAGAAGATATCTGGATGCATACCTTCCCAAAAGGATGAATATAATTCAAAGTATAAATATAATTCAAACACCAAATCTAAGATATATTTTAGGAGTATATGTTTGTGTTTAATTCCGGAAATAAACCATCAGGCGAAATTCTTGATTATTTGAAGTACAAATATACTTTATCATAATTTTTTTATAACTTAAAACAGAATGTTATAGCCCACTGTTAATGTTAACATTTTTGTAAATACTTAAGTGCTTTTAAACTATTTTGTCATTTCAGAGTAGAATGTTGATAAAGGTTGCACTGTTCGAATCAGTTGACCTTACAAAAACCTGCAATTTAAAAAAACGAAATAAACTCATGTAATTACAATAATCATTAAATGAATAAAAAAAACACTAAACATTTTTACAAATTCGGATAATTACCTGTTATTCAAAAAATATTTAAAACTTAAAGCTGTCTGTTTTCTGTAAAGGTCACAACATTATGATGTATATGCAGTCCAGATTTTCTAAAATAAGTATGTAAAAATAATAAACTAATTAATTTTGGTTTTAGATAATGAAAGACGGTATGAGTCTTTATTTTTCATTGTTAAAAAATTGTATTTATATAAATCTTATTATTTAATATATTTTTTACACTAAAAGTAAAAAAATACATCTTTTATTTGAACATAATATAAATCTTAAGCTAACAAAAATCTAATTAAAAATCAAGTAGAAAAGTTAAAACTTATGAATTACGTAAAAGTTTTTTTTCCAAAATACCAATAAAAGTAAGCAGGTAATGGAAAGTAATAGTTTAAATGATACTTCCATTTTCATGTATTCTTGTGATTTATCTGAGAAAAATGGAAACCAAATTCATATTAAATAAAAAAAGATTTTACAGAAAAATATTGTTACGTATTCATAAATAAATTTCGACAGTAGTTATCAGATCCAAAATTATCAGATCTTTCCACATCCATGACTTCTTCAATTAGTTTCAATAATTTGAACTGTAATTAGACATAAAAGCGTTGGGGTTAGGGTTAGGGTTTAGGGTTAGACAAATATTGTTCGAAAGCTAGAGCTGTTGTGAAGAATTACCTGCCCTTTATTTACCTCTCCAACACTAAAAGACAAAAAAACAACTTTTTTTCGGCTTTTTATTATATAAGCACCACATTTTATTATTATAGTATATGTTTGTATTTATTTCAAACACTTACATTAATAATAAAATGTGTTTTTGTTTTTCAATGTAAATATTATTTGTTTATTACTATATTAAACTAAAAAAATATTAAACAAATGTATTATTAATATTAAACTATAATTCGAAGGAATAATAATAACATTCGCATAAAGAAATGCTAACAAAATGGTTTTATCTTTTCATTTCTGGTCATCCGTACGTCAGATGACGCGCACGATCAAACAGGAAGTTAAAAAAGAACATAAAAATCTTGGATTTAACCATAAAATCATCATTAACCGACTTTTCTTTTAAATTAAAAACAATACTTAAAATTAACGGATACGTATTTTTCATGCAATATTTACCTTAATGTATTACCTTCTTGTTCAACTTGACTTCCGGATGAATTAATTTCTCACTAAAACTTCATCGCAAGCCTTTTTTTAGCAACACTCATATTAAGAATTGATTGTTTCTTATAAAAGAAAAACTTGGATACGTCGAACAAAATAAAATCGAGAATTTTGGAATAAACTAGAAATCGAAAAATATTAGGAAGAATAACGAATAAATGTAATTAAATAATAAATATAATTAAGGATTTTTTTTTTCAAAATATAAACTAGACAGAAAAAATATGCCCGTGCATATCGTATCCATGTAAACAAACATATTAGATATTTGCATTAACTTAATTTATTTTATTTGTCACGATGATAAAAACAAGATAAAAACAAGATAAAAAACGATCGATTTTTCCACCAACGTTGATAGTTGCATCGATTATCTTGAAAATCGACGTCTTTAATTCTTTTGGTATTTTATAATTTCCTTTGTTTGCTAAAAGTGACAAGATTACAAAAATAAATTTATTAAATAAATGTGTCTTCTAATTATGAACGAGGATTCTCTCGGCATGAAAAGGAGGGGGTCAAAGGGGGTAAAGGCTATAAAAAAGAGAGAGGGGGTCATTTCTTTGCTTAATTCATATTCACATCTTATTCACGTCTGCCCGAGAAAGACAACAGATTTTATTAAAATAAAATCATCATTTATTGATTTTTTTAAAACATTTAAAACAGAATACGTATTTTTCATGCAATATTTACCTTATTGTAATGTTCTGGTTTCCTGATAAATCTCTTCTCACTTATGGTTTCCAAAAGAGCGACAATCAAGGGAGGTAATTTCGTCCTCAAAATCCTTTGTTTTTATTTCAGAGATTACCTATTTACAATTTACTTATTTCATGGTGTGTTTGTTAAAAAAACGGATTAAGCAGAAAATAAATTTTTGAATTTACAAATCGAAAAGTAATTTATTTCTTTAAAGCCGATACATGATTGGAAAGAAGAAGAACGGTGCAACTTCGGAAAAGCCTCAATACGGAAAACCGATGATATATAGGTACGTGCAAAATCAATGGCCGATCCCCAAAACGTAAAAACATTTTGACCTCCCTCTTCACTTGAAAATTCACTAAAATTTAGGAAATCAACCAATTTTAATGAATTTTTAATATTTATTAATAAACAATCAAGGAATATAATGAAACCATTATCTTTTTTAATATCTTAGTGAAAATGTATTATTTTTTAAAACAAAATACACCTTTACTAAAGTTATATTTTATATATAAAAAATGCATTAATTTCTTTTTGTTTTTTATGAAAACAAAGCATTGTAGATGTTAACAATTAAAAATTGTTTTTTTTAATATTTTTTGTATATTACGAAAAAGGCTCCTAAATATCGTGTTAACAAAATTACTATAACTCGAAGAAATTTTTTTTTTTTTAATTAACGATATTATTATTGAATTAAGCATTGTTTAATCAATATTTTTACGAAAAAATAATATAATTGCAAAAATTATTTCATGTAATTTTTATGATTAGAGTTTCTAGGAAAATAAAAAATGCGACATAATTATATTCCCTTTCATACATAAACGTGGCATCATCAGCGCAAGAATTTTTTTCACTTGGATAGGTATGGTGGCCCTGTTCTGTAACAAACAGGTGGGATTAACCTTCCAACAACTACTCACTTTTACACCGCCCTCCAAATTTTATTTTTAGAGATTCAACAATTTCGTTAATTTCACAATTCATCGTCAATTATTTGGAAATATTTGTATTGGTTTTGTCGTT
This sequence comes from Sepiola atlantica, assembly GCA_963556195.1. Classification (NCBI taxonomy): domain Eukaryota; kingdom Metazoa; phylum Mollusca; class Cephalopoda; order Sepiida; family Sepiolidae; genus Sepiola; species Sepiola atlantica. Next base: position 24,449,247 of record OY744549.1, on the reverse strand, counting down.
TTTTCATCAATAAATATTTAAAGTTAAAAACAATTATTTATTAATAAATAAAGAGAATTCAAACATGACATTTTCTTTCAAAATTGAATTCTATTTGTTAATAAATAATTGTTTTATTTTTTTTCAATGAACAAATAGTCAGTGTAGTCATTGACTTTAATTTACTTTTTCACACTAAAAATTAAAAAATACACTTTATTTTAAAAAGAATCAATGTCGTTACGACACATTATGACGGGTTAAGAATAAATCGAGTAACTAAAGTTTTTAATCATCATGTACAAAAATTGATAAAATTGACGAAGTTCGTAACGTAAAAATAATTTTTAGCATTTAAAAGAAGTTTTATTTAAAATTCTAAGGAAAACCATTCGTAAATAGACGTCATCAATAATTTCAGTATAGTATTACTAAATTAAAGACTAATACCAAGTTAAATATGAACCTTTTTATTTAAAAATGAAATAAAGAAGATCTTAATTGCGTACATTCACAAATGTTTTAATTAAATATGCATTTCCTTTTTTATTACAATAAAATAAGGGTACTCAAATTTCTTTATAACCTTAAAAAGAATGGATAATAATTTTTCAACTTCTGTAAACTATTACAAAACCATTTTTATATATAAAGTTTAAAATGATTAATTATGACATTTTTGCCTTCCATATATTTTGCATAGCGATAGTCAATCGGTAAACAAAGTCGTTTACCGGGTAACTGTGCTTGATTTTACTTACTTATGACTTTTGGGGGATAGTTTTGCTAAGTTTTAGTAAAACGTGGGATTTTTAAAAATTCAGTATCTGTAAATGTTAGATGAATTTATTGTAAATATAACATGCTTGGTTTTATGTGTAACAGAGAACAAACACGTGTATGGTTCTATTGGGTCGCCATCTTTATTTTCCGGAGAGTTACCTCTGAGGGGAATCTAAGGGGAGGTAACTATGTCATACTGTGACATCCCTCTTTTTACAGAAAGTGATGTCTACCTATGGGTTGAATCTTTTGCAGGGCTTTACGGCACGTCCAGACCTAGTGATTATGCCGGTTGGCATATTGTCTCGTTCGGTGTGTTTGGAGATTGGTTGGTGTTGTGCTGAGGGGGTTTAGGTATTGGGGTTTGTGTATTGTTCACCTGACTAGAGTCTTCCGTAAGGTGTCTACTGTTTCTGCATAAGACTTGTCCGGTTGGGGGTTCTATGATGTAGGACCGCGGTTCAGTGCAGGCCTGTGTAACGACTGCTGGGGTCCATTTTCGGGTGTCCTGGTTCTGTACCCGAACCTGCTGACCTGTGCTGAAGCTGGGGAGATTCCTCGCATTATCTTCTGCACGGATTGTCTCTGGTACAGGCGGTCCCTGATTTCATCCCTTCTGGCATTGTTGTTTGTGCATTTCACAGGGAGATTGTTGATCAGCTTCCGCCCACATAGTAGTTCTCCAGGGGATGGAATGACGTGGTCTAAGTGGTGTTGATCGGACACACAACAGACTCATGTCTATATCTCGGCTGCTTAGTATAGCCTTTCTAATGACTAGCTTGATTGTCTGAATGCATCGCTCAGCCATGCCATTAGACTGTGGGTACCTGGGAGATGATGTCATGTGTTCGAAACCCCATTTCTTAGAAAATTCCTTGAAGAGACATGAGCTGTAGTGTGACCCGTTGTCGCTAATGAGTCATTCTGGGACTCCTTGTTCCCCAAATATCTGTTTGGTCAGGTTGATGACTTCCTGACTGGAGAAATCCCTGAGTCTGCGGATGAAGGGGTATTTTGAATAATTGTCCACAGTGAATAGATAGTTGTACCCATTGAGGTTGAAAATGTCAGTGGCTATGATTTGCCATGGTCGCACTGGGATTTCATGTGGCATGAGGGTTTCGGCACCCTGGGACCTCTGGTGCTCCTTTCATAAGGCACAGTGCTGAACTATCTTATCGATGTCGCTGTTTATGCCACTCCAGAAAACGCAGCTTTTAGCTGTCAGCTTGCATTTTCCACTTCCATGATGACCATAGTGGATTTTTCAAGTATTTCTACTTTCATTATGTCGGGGATTAGTATCAGGTCACCTTCGAGCAGGACGCCGTTTTCAACAGAGAGTTCATCTCGATAGCACCAGTATGGTCTAATATCTTATTGTAATTCTCTGAGAGTCTCAGGCCAGCCTTGCAGAATTTTTCTTTCAGGCTGCATAATGTTGGGTCAACATTTGTTGCTTGGCGGATCTGCGATAATTTCTCGGTTGAGTACTGCACAAAGTCCACCTTCAAGTCTAAATCAATGACTTATTTGTTATTCTTGTTGGGAAGTTTGGATAATCCATCCGCCAGCAGCATCTCCTTACCTGGTCGATATTTTAGGACCATGTCGTATTCCTGCAGCCGCAATAGCATTCGCTGGAGACGAGGGGGGGTGCTGCTGTCAGGTTTTTAAGGCTGATCATCTCTAGGGGTTTGTGATCGCTCTCTACTTCGAACGAACACCCATAGATGTATGTTCGAAAACGTTCGCAGCCAAACACGATTGCTAAGAGTTCTCAGTGTTCGCGTAACGCTGCTCTGCTCCGGTTAGGGATTTTGAGGCAAACGCTATGGCTTTTCCATCTTGTAGCAAAGCTGCACCTAAGCGTCTGGATGATGCATACACTTGTATAATGGCCTTTTTGGAAGGGTCATAATATTGAAGTAGCATTTCTTCGCATATTATGTTCTTTATCTCCTGAAGTGACTTTTGATGGCTATCACTCTACTTGTATTTGGCATCTTTTTTTTTAGATCTCTCAGGTTTGCTGTGAGGTCGGAGAGTCTGAGGATGAACGGTGCCATGTAGGTAATAATTCCAGGTACCTCCTGCAGCTCCTTGACATTTGTTGGGCTGGGGAGTAGTTTCTCCTCCACTGTTTGGGGATCTGGGTGTATTTTCTTTTTAATTCGTCGACAGCACATTTGTTGCTGTTAAACATCAGACCTGCAGTCTGTGCTGTTTCCATCAGTCTGTGCAAGTTCCGGTCGTGTTGTTCCTTGGTTTTCCCATATATGATCACATCATCGATCAGTGCCAGGGCTCCCGTACATTTTTCGATGATCATATCCATCTTCTGCTGGAACACATCTTGGGACATAACAAGACCAAACGGCATTCTTTGGAAACAATACCTTTCAAAAGATGAATTGAATGTGGTAAGTAGCTGTGACTCTTGATCAAGCTTGACGGACCAGTATCCATTCTTCGCATCCAGTTTGGAGAAGAATTTTGCTCCAGAGAGTTTGTGTGTTAGCTCCTCCATGGTCGGAGTCTTGTGATAGCAACGCATGATCTCTTTATTTAGATCTTTAGGGTCCAAACATAGTCTAAGTTTGCCATTGTTTTTCCGTACGTGTACGATGCTGCTAACCCAGTTAGTAGGTTGATCGACTTTGCGGAAAATCCCTTTTGCAGTCATTTCATCCAGTTCCGCCTTAATCTCGTCCCTCATGTGGATGGGGCATTTTCTTTGGGCATGAATTTTACCAATCCGGTCAAATTGATGCGGGTAAGTTTCAATCAGGTCCTTCACTGAATTGATTGGGGTATCCTTGTTTGGGTCGGCTGAATGGCACAATGCAGAGTGACTAGTTTTAAATCTTTTAAGGAGGGTAACCCTAGTATGATTGGTCCATCCGAGGTCATCACGTAAATTTTTACGGACCTCCATTCACCTTTATATGCACATTGTAGCAATAGTTTGATCCGTTGTGGGCCGTCAGTACCGCCACTTCCGTGTGTGTTGTGCCCGGGAGTGGTTGTCCATTTTGGTCCACACATTCCGGGAACATCCGTTGGAATGTACGTAGGGGGAGGGTGTTTCCTTCCGCACCTGTATCCACCTTAGCTTTTAGGTTGTGCACCCTTTTTCTGTTGGGTAACACAATGTCCACTGTGGCGATTGCTTCAGTCTGACTGTTGTTTTGGTCCTGGGTGTGCATCGTATGGAAAGACACTCTCTCGAAGCTGTCTCCCATTTGATCCTGAACCTGAATAGAATTCTGATTCCGTCGGTCTCTGTAGAAGTTTTGTTGTGTTGGGTGTTTTTCGATCCAATGTGCATGTATGTCTGACTTTTCTTTTTTGTTTTGGCACATCTTAGCCCAGTGTTTTTTCCGCCACATGCTGAGCATGTGCTACCTCGAGCAGGGCATTTCCCATTTTGATGGGTGAGTCAACATTTGTTGCAGAACTCCGACTTCCCTTGCACTTATTTTGTGGTCGTCACTCCACTGTAGTTCGCCCATTTGCCTCATATAATTTATTGAGGCTTCGTGTCTCATACAAATGCTCAAAACGTCCTTAAACGTCATCGACTCGTTTTTGCTGAGTAGCTGTTTTTGGAGTTCCGGGTATTTAGTTCCCGTAATAATTTGGTCGATTATACGCTCTTCCACATCACTCGCGTCTCGGAACTTGCACTTTTGTGTCTGTAGTCTGCATCGCGCTAAGAAATCGTCTATGTTTTCCGTTTCCTTCTTAGAGTAATTTTGCAGATAAAAACGCGCGATCCGGAAGTTAGTTTGTGGCTCTAACTGTTCAAAAAACTTTTCCCAAATAATTGCAGGATTGCGCCTGTCAGCTTCGTTAACAAATGTCCACGAGTTGTACCGTCTTAGGACTTCTACTCCCGATAACAAAAGAATGTTGTCAACTTGTTTATGTTCTGGGATGCTTTTTACGGCGAAATAAAAATTGCATTGTTGTTGAAAAAACTTGAAGGATTCCATCAAATTTGCTGCTTCCCAACACATCAATGGTTCGCTTGTACCGCCCGACATTGTTATAGTATTTTAAATAAACAATAAACAACATTGAAAACGGGAACGAATGCACTCACGATTTTCATCGGTAAAAATCCAATATGGCGCTGGTCGTGTATTTTTACGCACACGTGATGACTTGTGTCTTGCTGTTTTAGACATTCTCCTGTTATTTTCTCCGTTACGTTTGTTGTAGACTGCATAGTTCCTTTTCTGGTTTATTTTACCGCTGCCACCATGTTAAACGGTTGATTTTTTTTTAAATTCAGTATCTGTAAATGTTAGATGTATTTATTGTTAATACAACATGTTTGGTTAGTATGTGTAACAGAGAACAAACACGCGTGTATGGTTCTATTGGGTCGCCATCTTTAGAAGTGCTTTCCTATCTTTATTTTCCGGAGAGTTACCTCTGAGGGGAATCTAAGGGGAGATGACTATGTCATACTGTGACAGTATCTTATGACTTTTATTTAATAATTATCTTTGAAATAGTTCCCAAAAACTTATATTTATCTTTCAAGGGATTTTTACAAGTAATTTTTTCAAAGTTCAAATTCACTGAATTTTTGTATTTTTTTAGCCGCCGTGATAACATATTTCATTATATTTTCTTTTGCACACGTAAATGTGCAGTTTTTCCCGTTTAGAGATTTAGTTTAGGTTTTTATCTTTCAAGCACAATCAAAGTTTACACGGACACTAATTAAATAATTAATGATACGCGCTTTTTAATAGGCATAGTCCGTACAAGAGACGGCCATTTTTGCACGTACCTGGTGTGTAGCATGTAAAATGGTCACTAATTAAATCTTTACTTGTTTTATTTTCTTTTATAATATTTAAAATCAAAAGAATTTTAAGCTCAGATTTTCCTCAATATTTGAAATATCTCTTGTCAATTTCAGTTTTAGAAGAAATTTTAAAACTTTTTTTAGCTTCATGTAGAAATTCTATTTATTGTAAATGTTTCATTTAAATAGTCTGTTATCTAGTTTGAAACTTTTCTTGCTTGGTTTAGTGCTTTCATATAAACAGGGAGTTTTTATGGAGGGGGATGATGAGAACTGATGACACTAGGACTTTGGATTAGTGGGAGGGTTAAAGGAGAGTTAATGCGCCGTTTTCATCCGGACCTATGGTTAGTGGTAAGGTTAAAAGATTGTTGGTTTTATAACCACTCAATAAAACACACAACATATTTTCCTTAACACCCCACGCCTAAATTCTGGTTATATGCACTTAAAAAAGGAAATGTGTGATCATTTTACATTGCATTTATATGAGAAATTAATTTCATTCAATACATATTTTTTTACCAAACGTTTTCAAGGTGTTCACACGTAACTGTCTAAATGAAGTAGAATCTCTCTTTTGACGAAGGGGGGGGGGGAGACTGCATGTCCTATTTGTATTGTAGATATAATTTTCGTTTTAATTTGATAAACTTCTTAATGTTTTCCCTTTACATATTTTATCAAAGAATTTCATAAACTCATTGTAAGATTTTATCTTTTTCCTTTGTGCTATTTTCCCTATTGATCCACTTATGCTTTTATTGTTAACGTGCCATTTTTATCTACGCCATTGTTAACGTGCCATTTTTACCTATGCCATTGTTACCATGCCATTTGTACTTATGCCATTGTTAACGTGATATTTTTACCTATGTCATTGTTAATGTGCCATTTTTTCATATGTCATTGTTACCGTTCCATTTTTACCTATGTAATTGTTACCGTGTCATTTTACCTATGCCATTGTTACCGTTCCATTTTTACCTATGCCATTTTTACCGTGCCATTTTTACCTATGCCATTGTTACCGTGACATTTGTTCCTATGTCATTGTAACAGTGTAATTTTTTCTATGCAATTGTTAACGTGTTATTTTACCTATGCCATTTGCACCGTGCTATTTCCGGTCGTATTTTTACGTGGGCTTTCGTTTTTCATCAATTCATTCGTGATAATCCGCTATATTACGTCCACATATAACCATTTTAGTCAATAGTTATCGATAAAATAGTTGAAGAAGTTATAACAGCAGCGGATATGTTTCATTAAGGGCGATTTGTGACTTTCATACTTTCGTTTTCACTCAGCAGCAAATAACGCCGTTTCCTTTATACGGATGGCCAGAAATGTGAAAAAAAAACTTTCTCCACGATTAATACCAATTTCAGACTTGTCCAACGAATGTATTACTTTTATTTCGTAATAAACAAATAATTAACAAAATACCGGATCTATTTTTTAAAAATAATTTTTTTGTTTTTTATTTTATTGTTTTGAACAAATAGTTGAAGAAGTTATAACAGCAGAGGATATGTTTTAAGATATCTTTGAAAAACCCTAAATTAAATTTATAACATATCGAATTCAAAAACTATTTTATTACGATGTTAAAAAAATCACCGAAAATTTTAAATTTTAAAAATCTCACATTAGATTATGAAAAAAAAAAAACTATTACAGTGTTTTTCTTTTATCAAATAAATAAATTTATTAAAATATTTTAATCTATTGTTCGTTTCGTCACTTCCGGTTGATTATCTGTCTGCCCTGTCTTGAATGTGGATTATCGCCGCTGTTTTAAATGTAACTCTTCAAAATTGAAAACAAATAAATTCAATTGTTTCCTCAAGTGCACAAGTGACAAATATGTAATTGATTGAATAATATTTTATCCTGTAATCAAAGAGATCCACACAATTGTGAAATCGTTTTGTTTTATGTCTATTTAAATTTTCTGCGAACCTTAATTTCCGGTTGCCATCTCTAATTTACACTTAAACCCGTTTTAACTCGAACGCTAACAGATCATTTTATTTTCGAAAGATTATTGTCGATTCCTTAAAGCAGCTTATGAAAACGTAAGTATTACTTAAATTTCTTTGTATTACGATTTTCTAAAAGGTATGCTATGAATTTTCTAAAAATTAAAACAAAATGTGTTTTTTTTTAAATTCATATTAATTTGAGACTTTTCTATCATCATATTCGGTTTAACCAAACAAAAAAAGACGATGCCGAGAAACATAAACTTATTGATAGTGAAGCATGTAAAACTACGGTTATAGTTGAAGTAAATATTCAGATACAATTAACTGTTTGAAGTGAAATGAAATGCCTGGGAAATGTGTTCCTTCGCATTATACTTTTAGTAATTATGCTATGATAATAATACATTTTATTAATAATTTAGATGTTTTGAAGAAAACAAAAAAATATGCTATAATAATAATTTGTTTAATTATTTTTTTTAATGTTTTCACAATTTTTTTTTATTTAATTAATGTCTTTATAAACTCTTTTCGTTAAATACATTCTTGGCCCTAAAAAACCAAGTGTGGACTGTAAGATTTTTCTGTGGAGTTGTTATTATCACTTTTACTTAGCCAAAAACGATAATTTTTATTATCGTCATCGATTTTTTTTATTGGCAAATAGTAGCTTATTTCACAGTAAATTAAAACACTTCAAGTTAAGAAAAATACAAACCCGATATCTATAAAAATAGAAAACGTCTAAATAAGATAAGTAAAAATAATGCCCCTTTCCCAGGTTTTTGACTCAAAATTAAAAACCCAATCTGTTATATGTCTCGATTTAGCGCTAACTCGCCAGGAAGTGACTGCTCATTTTATGTTTTATTCATATAAGAAAAGTGATCTCCCACTCTAAAATAGAATTTTTTTTAACTTCCATTTTGCATATATTTCTTCAGGCTGTTTACATGTAATCGACCCCCACCGCCGCCACAAATAGAATCTGAATCTTTTTAGGGATTAAAAACTACGACGGCCGTGATAATAAAAAATTACCCAAACATTGTTTCGTTTGCAAAAATGAAAGTTATATTTCTATGATTTGTAAAGAAGAATATATTATTATTATCCGTAGGTTACAAAAGATTCCCAGACAAAAACTGACCGGGCAAAAGTTTAAAATCAAACAAAAGTCAATCATAATAAAAATAAATGAAAATTTAAAAAAATATGAAACAATTATATTTTTACATTCAATTTTAGAAAATTAGTATTAATTTTTGCAAATGTTTTTTTTTGTTGTTGTTGTTTTGTTTCACATTTAAATTTCATTGAGAAATATGTGAGATTTCCTAACGAGATATTTTATGTGTGAAGTTTATGTTCGGAGTTTACATTTTCAGTGAAAATGTTTGTTTTTTAAGGTATGATACAATGGTTATATTCAAGACGATAACTGTTACAAATTTCGACCTGTGTTGCAGCAAAAATAATCCCCATTATATTTTTGCCTGTTTTTATTATTTTTTTATTTGCTAATAATAATTTTCAAAAAATTCTTTACTTATTAATTGTGATTTTTTAAATAATTTTACAAACAATAAATCAAATGAATGGAAATATATTACAAAATGTCAATTTTGTCATTTGTATAAAAAATTAAACATAATGATGACGTATTGTCGTTTGTCTTTTGGTGGTTTTTGAAAATGATTCTTTTCAACAAATTGTTTAATATTATCAACAAATAATAAAATCAAATGAGATTATAAAAGTTAAACTGAAAATTAAAAAATCGTCAAAATGGAACTGGGCAAAAATATAAAAAGGGCTTATTTTGTTGTAACGCCGATCGAAATGAGTGACGTCACATAAGTCCGCCATAACTCCATTATTATCTTTAATTAAACATCTGACATTTTTAAGAAGTAAAAATATTTTGACCATCATGAATTTGGCAGACTTTGAATTTTATTTTAATACAATTTTTTTTTCTGAAACCAAGTGAAATAGAAAAGATAATCCAATGATCTCTACACAACAAATGTTTTGTGGGGTTTACTAGAAGAGAGCGCTAATCTTAGCAGAAATAACTTTGGAATTTAAATACAGTATGATCATGTTGACACACTTATTCTTGACTGATCACCAAAGTTAAGTGACGTTGAGCCTGGCCAGAAGCAGTTGGGTACCCATTTGGGAATAGCCGGTACTATATATCGGAGGAACGACATCTTCCAGCAAAATATACTGTCATGAAGATGTATTTTACATGTATAACCTGTTAATCAATAGATGTGGACAGAGTAGAACAAACCCCTTTCCGTGGGTGAAGTTTTGAATCATGTGTTGATGCTTGCTAGAGAGAGTATGGTACCGGTTTTGTATTGTTAAATAGTAAAATGTCAGTGATGTGTGTAACATATGCCTCATTTATCTACATGTGAATATTACCTACGGATGCGTTAGTCCAATCATGTATGGACTGACCAAAGTTGCATCAAAAAACGTCTAATCATAAAATACGTTTGGCATATTACTCTACTTTTTTATTTGTCTCGGGGCAACAAGATGTTTGGGTTGTGGTCACTTACCAGGACATTGTTGTGTACTTGCATCTGTGGAGAACTTTTCTGGTGTTCGTGATATTCTTGTTTTATGATACGCCTTGATTTGGTTGTGGCTAATTTGTTTGATATTGTTATTCATCAACCGTCATCAGTGTGGGGACTTATTTCTGTTCCCAGTCTTCCATTTTTATTTTCTGGAACGATCATCGATAGTCCGTTAGATAATATGACAAAGTACTCTAGAGATTAAGTGTTGTGTTACTCGTCGGTTCTAGATTTGATCGTATATAGATTCGTTAGGATTGGGAACTCTTACAATATTATAGTGTGAAACATGCATCATTTTAAGACATTGGCTGTAACTATCTTTATTCTGGCCATTTGTGTCAGAGAGGTATAGGAAGTCCTATTTCTGAGTGCCAGCTTACAGTTGATTATGTGTTCAATGGTCGTTTTTTGATGCAAATTGAAATGATAAAAAAGTTTTAAAAGTTGTTATCCGTTCCTGAATCCATATTTTGTCTCAGATGAATAAACAAAACACCATGAAATACCAACAATAATATGTTATCGTTTTGAATAGATAAACTTTTCGTGATGGAAATAAATTTAAATATCTAAAATTTTTGGCATGGAAAGCAAGCATGCATGGCTTGGAATGAACAAGATCTCTGTGAATAAAAACTATTCAAAATATACTTATCTTTTGAAAGAGATGGGAGCTTGTCATTGAGGAATTCATATTTCTACAATTTAAAAGTCATCAAATGTTTAATTAAATGTTTGAGATTTTGAAAAAGGCAATGGTTCGCAAAATCGAGAGAGAAATCTCAACTAGATAAAAATGCTGGTTCTCTGATAGAGTTTACAATACAATGTTTGAAAACATCTTTTTTAAAGGTTGATTTCTGCACTTGGTTTAGACGATACTGAGCGAATCTGATTACTTTGAGAATAGATAATAAGCCAACTCTCAATAGGGGGCTTCATTGCACTAAATTACTCACCCTTTCTCGGGACTGAATCAAAAACCTAAATTCATTTTAGATGATAATCTATATAAGAGAAAGGCGAACAGCTTTTCTTATGGGCCTTAAGCATCAGGTAATATAACCATCAACATTCCTTCATTTCGTCTTTTCTTTTCTTTTACGAATAGATATAGAATTGTATACTTTATGTCTCAACTATTGTGGCGTTTGTTATTTTAAAAGTTTTTATTATTGGAAATCTATAGTCTTTTCACCAAGGTGTTAAGAAAGAGGGTTGATTGACTATTCCAGATTTTAAAACAAAGAAAAGTTGGTTTAGAATTTTCCATGTCTATGATCAAAACAGTTGGTTTTCGCGCCAGAATAATGTGAATATTAATTATTTATCATTGAAAATGAACGACAAAATATTTCGTTTTTTAAAATTGATTGCATTAAAGTATAAAGAATGTTAAAATGTTTTGATAACATTTTTTCTTTATTTACAGATTGAAACTATTATAGAAAAGGACGGTAATTTTCAGTTCCACAAGAATTAAGAAAAGTCTGCATCGATAAATAACTGCCATCTTATATTTCTGTATGTTCGTTTATCATTATTTTCAAAGAATTCCTGTTTAAGAAACAATGTACAGGCTGTTTGGAAAGAAATCTTTTATCCTGTAAAATGTTCAAATCAATATTGTTGCCATAATCTGCTTTCACAAGACATGAGAGTACACAAAGAGCGGGTGAATATCTTGTATCTTATAGGATGCTTAATCTTCAGAAAAATCTAGTAGAAAATCTCGATACTAACTCATTGAATGCATATTAGACTCATCAATCTTGATGTCTGAAAGGAAAAATACAAAAGAATGGTAAATGCATATACTTGTCAACTACGTAAAACTGAATTTTCAGTGAGTTCTATTTTCAAAAGAAATGAAAAAGATTTGCATGTGTCAAATAATATTACTAAATATTTTGTTGGTTTGTATGTTCAAAGTCCTCATCTGAAAAATCATATGTAAGTACGCAAACGTTAAACCCTACCATTATAACGTTTATGAATTTGTATATTCACATAGTTTAAATCTAAAAATTCACATGTGAATACACACCGGTTAGATGTCTCAAGTACGAACACTAAACTGGATACTCTAACCAGACTAGATGAGTTCTTGTTCTGGAATCCGGTGAGACAAAAAGACCACAAGAAAAATATACTGTATCTCATATAGAGATCTAGTGATTGTCCCAGGAGAGGCCACTTGTTTTCTGAGACGTTACACTGAAGTAAAATGAACAAAAATGAGAAAAACTACTCTTGCAAAGTTTGTGGTACTGCATTTTCATGGCGTCCCAATCTGTCAGCACACATGCGAATACACACAAGTGAAAAACCCTATTCTTGTAAAATATGTGGTACTGCATTTTCACACGATACAAGTTTGAAACGGCACATGCGAATTCATACAGGTGAGAAACCCTATTCTTGTAAAGTTTGTGGTACTGCCTTTTCAGACGATAAAAGTTTGAAACAGCACATGCGAATACACACAGGTGAAAAACCCTATTCTTGCAAAGTTTGTGGAACTGCATTTTCACAGCATTCTACTCTGAAAACTCACATGCGAATACACACAGGTGAAAAACCCTATTCTTGTAAAGTTTGTGGTACTGCATTTTCACATAATCCCAATCTGACAAAGCACATGCGAATACACACAGGTGAGAAACCATATTCTTGTAAGGTTTGTGGTACTGGATTTTCACATGATACAAATATGAAACGGCACATGCGAATACACACAGGTGAAAAACCCTATCCTTGCAAAGTTTGCAGTACTTCATTTTCACGCGAGACAAGTTTGAAACAGCACATGCGAATACATACAGGTGGGAGTTTGAATTACCTACTAGACACTATCCTCGAGTGTCTTCGGTCTCTCTGTACAAGGGTTTGTCAGGACAACCTGACATGAGGATACTTACCCCTACAAGTAAACCCTGACCAAATATTCAAAATTACATAGTACCTGCAGCACAAATAAGATCCCCTCATACGAGGAATAGTGCATCTTCTCCTAGTGATGTTACCTCAAGTAACATCATGTAGCTGGATACTCCACCAGACTAGATGAATTCTTGTCCTGGAATCTGGTAATACCAACAGACCAAAAGAAAGATATACTATGACATACTTGACTGGTCAGTTGGGGAGAGAAGAAATTATTCTTAACTTTTTTACTAACTCAATGCTTGAGAAATAAAAGAGAATTTTAATAGAATACTCGGGTATCTATGTATCTCATATAGAGATGAAGTGTTAGCCCCAGGAAGGGGCCCCTTGATTTCTGAGATCTTCGACTGAAGTAAAATTAAACATAAAGTGAGAAACCCTATTCTTGCAAAGTTTGTGGTACTGCATTTTCACGTGATACAAGTTTGAAACAGCACATGCGAATACATACAGGTGAGAAACCCTATTCTTGTAAAGTTTGTGGTACTGCCTTTTCAGACGATAAATGTTTGAAACAGCACATGCGAATACACACAGGTGAAAAACCCTATTATTGCAAAGTTTGTGGAACTGCATTTTCACAGCATTCTACTCTGAAAACTCACATGCGAATACACACAGGTGAAAAACCCTATTCTTGTAAAGTTTGTGGTACTGCATTTTCACATAATCCCAATCTGACAAAGCACATGCGAATACACACAGGTGAGAAACCCTATTCTTGTAAGGTTTGTGGTACTGGATTTTCACATGATACAAGTTTGAAACGGCACATGCGTATACACACAGGTGAAAAACCCTATCTTTGCAAAGTTTGCAGTACTTCATTTTCACGCGAGACAAGTTTGAAACAGCACATGCGAATACATACAGGTGAGAAACCCTATTCTTGCAAAGTTTGTGGTACTGCATTTTCACGTGATACAAGTTTGAAACAGCACATGCGAATACATACAGGTGATTGACTGGTCAGTTGGGGAGAGAAGAAATTATTCTTAACTTTTTTACTAACTCAATGCTTGAGAAATAAAAGAGAATTTTAATAGAATACTCGGGTATCTATGTATCTCATATAGAGATCAAGTGTTAGCCCCAGGAAGGGGCCCCTTGATTTCTGAGAACTTCGACTGAAGTAAAATTAAACATTAAGTGAGAAACCCTATTCTTGTATAGTTTGTGGTACTGCATTTTCACACGATAAAAGTAGGAAACAGCACATGCGAATACATACAGGTGAGAAACCCTATTCTTGCAAAGTGTGTGGTGCTGCATTTTCACGCAATACAAGTTTGAAACAGCACATGCGAATACACACAGGTGAGAAACCCTATTCTTGCAAAGTTTGTGGTGCTGCATTTTCACATGATACCAGTTTGAAACGGCACATGCAGATACACACAGGTGAAATTGTAGGGAAGTAAAGATAGCAGCCCTAAAAGGAACAACATCTATCCTTAAGAGAGCCCTCGGATATAAATTTTACTCATAGGGAAATGAAGTGTTAGCCTCAAGAGTAAGCCCCTTGATCTCTATAGATAAACTAAATTAAAATGAAAAAAAAGTGAAAACCCCGAATACACACAGGTGTAAAAACCCTATTCTTGTAAAGTTTGTGGTACTATTTTCATGCGATAAAAATTGTAAACAGCACATGCGAATACACACTGGAATCCGGTAAGACCAACAGACCACAACCAAAGATATACTATGACATACTTGACTGGTCAGTTAGGGAGAGAAGAAATTTATTCTTAACATTTTTACTAACTCAATGTGTGAGAAATAAAGGAGAATTTTAATGGAATATTCGGGTATCTATGTATCTCATATAGAGATCAAGTGCTAGCCCCAGGAAGGGGCCCCTTGATTTCTGAGAACTTCGACTGAAGTAAACTTAAACATTAAGTGAGAAACCCTATTCTTGCGAAGTTTGTGGAACTGCATTTTCACAGCACCATCATCTGAAAACTCACATGTGAATACACACAGGTTAGAAATCCTATTCTTATGAAGTTTGTAGAACTCAATTTTCACACAGTTCTACTTTGAAAAAGCACATGGGAATACACAGAGGTGAAAAACTTTATTCTTGTGAAGTTTGTGGTACTTTATTTGCACACGATACAAGTTTGAAACAGCACATGCGAATACACACATGGAGTTTGAATTACCTACTAGAGACTATCCTCGAGTGTCTTCGGTCTCTCTGTACAAGGGTTTGTCAGGACAACCTGACATGAGGATACTTACCCCTGCAAGTAAACCCTGACCAAATATTCAAAATTACATAGTATCCGCAGCACAAATAAAATCCCCTCATACGAGGAATAGTGCATCTTCTCCTAGTGATGTTACCTCAAGTAACAGCACATAGCTGGATACTCCACCAGACTAGATGAATTCTTGTCCTGGAATCCGGTAATACCAACAGACAAAAAGAAAGATATACTATGACATACTTTACTGGTCAGTTGGGGAGAGAAGAAATTTATTATTCTGAACTTTTTTACTAACTCAATACTTGAAAAATAAAGGATAATTTTAAAAGAATATTCTGATATCTATGTATCTCATATAGAGATCAAGTGTTAGCCCCAGTAAGGGGCCCCTTGATTTCTGAGCACTTCGACTGATATAAAATTAAACATTAAGTGAGAAACCCTTTTCTTGTAATATTTGTGGAACTATTTTTTTACAGAAGTCACATTTTTAAAAAGCACATGCGAATACACAGTGGATAAACCCTTTTCCATGTAAAGTTTGTGGTACTGCATTTTTACAGAGTGCCAGTCTCAAAAGTCACATAAGAATACACACAGGTGAGAAACCATATTCTTGTAAAGTATGCGGTACTACGTTTTTACAGCGTGCCAGTTTGAAAAAGCACATGCGAATACACACAGGTGAAAACTGGAATCTTAGGAAAATCTTCATCATACCAGTAATTATAGGATAAACAGGACTAATGAAGAAAAATTTCAATAGCTATCTGGCGAGTATACCCGCTGAACCGAGTGCAAGAGAAATACAAACAACTGCACTTTAAAGGACGGTTAGAATCTTAAAACAATCCCTCGGCTAGATTGTCTGAAATAGCTGGTGATGATCTGGAATCCGATAGGATGTCCCATCTCCAGCAAAAAAAGAAAGATAAGAAAAATAAAAAAAGGGAAAAACCCTTGTAAAGCTTGTGGTTCTGCATTTTCACAGAGTGCTAGTCTGTGAAGTCACATGCAAATACACAGAGTTAACTCAATGTTTGAGAAATAAAGGAGAATTTTCATAGAATATTCGGGTATCTATGTATCTCATATAGAGATAAAGTGTTAGTCCCAGGAAGGGGCCCCTTGATTTCTGAGAACTACGACTGAAGTAAAATTAAACATTAAGTGATAAACTATATTCTTGTAAAGTTTGTAGAACTGTATTTTCAAAGCGTACCAGTCTGAAAAATTACATAAGAATACACAAAGGTTAGAAACCATATTCTTGCAAATTTTGTTCAACTGTATTTTTCCAGTGTGTCCATCTAAAAATTCACATACGAATACACACGGAACAACATCTATCGTTAAGACAGCCCTCGAATATAAATTTTACTCATAGAGAAATAAAGTGTTAGCTTAAAGAGGGAGCCCCTTGATCTCTTTAAAATGATAAAAAAGTGAGAAACCCCTATCTTGCTAAGTTTACTAAATCAATTCTTGTCCTGGAATCCGGTAAGATCAAGATACCACACAAAAGATATATTATAACTTAGTTAACTGGTCAGTTAGAAAACGGAAATGTAATGTTATAAGTTTTTTACATACTCAATGTTTAGAAGTAAACGAGATCTTTAATGGAATATTCAAATATCTATGAATATCATATAGAGATCAATGTTAGTCCCCAAAACAGGTGATAACAAGTGATAGTTTTGCCACTCGTCAAAACTTAAAAGTTTAAGGCATCTGATCTGTTGTAAGGTTCTGCTTTAGGACGACTACTGCACAATGCAAAATAAAAGAATGTATATACATTTCCACTGGACCATCCATCAAAATGTGCCTCCGATGTAGGATCAAGTCCTTGGAAAATATACCAAAAAGAATTGTGGCAAATAAGTCATACACCACCCAATATGACTATACAATCATTACAGCTACATACTTTGAAAATGCAGCTGGTAAACCTGACATAGTTATGAGGGAGAGATCAATGTGTTTTCCGAAATAAAATTATTAGTTAATCAGTAAATAGCACAGAGGATTATTGATCCAGTAAAATATCTATTAATGAATTTATTGTACAAGAATATCCAATTGGTTATGTGTTAGAAATTTACCCACCTTAAATGTGTTTAATGTACAACTACATTAGTATAAAAATAGGGGAAAATGTGCCTGTATTCTCTTCGAGAAAACTCTGAAAATGAATAAATCAGCTTTTTTGTGTTGTTTCCAAATAAATGCTATACATACACACAGGATATTGTTTTGTAGATTACTTCGATTTACCTTAACCTCTCTTATATTCCTCGTTAATGCCACAACTGGATTTTATTTCTTGAAAAAAACAGAGTAAATAGTAAGAGTGCGGAATAGTTAACAGTCGAGAAGTCGTAAACAAACAACAACAACGAAAGCCTCATACTAAACGCATTAAAATGTTATTATCTACCGACCTGTATACTTTTAACATGCTGAAACTGCTTTAAAGTGTTTTATTTCAATATTTTAAGCTGTCTTTACGAGCCACGGGAAAAAGAATATTCACTTGCCATTTTAATGTTGGGGAGCTTTATTCTTGAAAATTTATAAAAAAGATCGCTTACCCTACCACTAATCGTAAGAACGCAGTCGGTGTTAAACTCAGACTAATGGTTAGTGGTAGAATAAGTAAACATTTCAGGAATTTAGCCGTTGCAAACAGTTAAGCGACAAGCAGCCATTTGTGTTTTCTCCTGCATGTAAAGATTGCTTTGAAAAAAATCAAATTTAACTTAAACACAGTTTCAGCACATTGAAAGTATACAGGTCGGTAGATAATTGTATACAACTGTGTTTGGAATAATTAATTTCCCGATGTTTTTTTAAAATAATTTTTTGAATTCTTTACTTTTACGGAATGAATACATACTCATTTTAAAATATAAGGGGGACTTAGGCCCTATTTTAAACTAGAGGTTACGGAACATATCCCACTACTAAAAAAACTTAGAAAAATCGCTTTTATTTGCTTGAAAAATACAAAGTAAAAACTTGTTTTTAGATATTGATTTTAAAGAGTGGGTGCTGAGCCTGTATTTAAAACTCGAGGGGAAGTCCCGCTTCTCCTGAACGATCCTAACTTTCTGTTACGGAATTGTTTTTGCATTGTGTCATTTTTCCTATTCATTCACTTATGCTATTTTTACTGGTGCCATTTTTACCTGTGCCATTTTACCGGTGTCATTTTTACCTGTGCCATTTTACCGGTGTCATTTTTCCATCGTCGTTCTTTACTGGGTAATATGGTAGGCAACTCTACCTGTGCTGTTACACTTCCTGCTGAAAATGTTTTACTATTGGAAAGTATTTATATCACGTCCATAAAATTGATTCATAATTCATTACTATTATAAAATATTTCATTAATAATACAAGATTATGTCGGGCATTTAACCAAAAAACACTCGATCCAACTCTGACGGAAATACATGCAAAGACCACTAAATCTGCAACCCCTGTCCATAAGTTGGCCAGCTCTACATTTGTCGGTATGCTCTGGGGTACTCAGTAAAAATAGAACCAAAAACAAACGGTACGGTAAAAATAGGAAAAATTAATAAATAGAAAAATGACACAAAGCAAAAATAATTTGAGAGATTTTTTATTATATTTTCATTAATTTAAAGTACGGATGATCAGAAATGATAAAAACAATTTATATTTATTTGAGACTTGACAAATACATTTTGTTAATAATGTTAGTGTTAGAAATGAATACAAAAATATGATTTTGTCACCTGTTAAAAAATAAGAACGGAAGATTTAGAATTGTATTTTATTATAATAAAATAAGTTGTATAGAAACAAATTATAAAATATGCGTTTTGATTTTTTTCATGAAAATATAATAAAATGTCTTATTTTTATTGATATAACCAAAGTTTTTAAATATCTTTTATTTAATGAAACAGCAACATAATATATGTGTTTTAACTTTTTATGAAAATATAATAAAATAGCTTAGTATTTGAATAGTAATTTTTAAAGCAAATATTTTATAACAATTTAGTAACAATAAAAGTGAAACGGCAACATAATTTGAAGCATTTAAAAAGAATAATAAAAACGTATAGAATAAAGAATATTGCCGAAATAATTTTGTTTTATTTTCTGCCGCCAGAGAAATTCTGGAAGCTAGATGTTGAAGTTATCAGCGCTAGTTGCTCGCATTGCTTGTAATTTATTCTTTTCCGCTGTTATTTTTGAACATGTGACAAAATCATATTTTTGTATTTATTTCAAACCCTTACCTTATTAATGAAAATGTGTTTGTCAAGCCTCAAATTAATATGAATCAAAATAAGTTTTTTTTATCATTTCTGATCATCCGTACTTGAAATTTACTGCAGGGTAAACCGAAAGTAAGCACAGCAGTGTAATCTTCGAGAGTGCAGAAAAATGACACAAAGCAAGAATAGTTTGGTAATGGAAAATTATGTTCAGATGGGGCAGGGCTGGTCTCCCTTCTATAATTTAAAATAGGGCTACCACTTTCCATATTTTGTAAATTAATATTTAAAATAAGTATCTATTCTCTAGATTTTAAGCAAATAAATTCGATTTCATTACATTTGAGGGGCTTGGATTCCTCGTCTATAGGTCAAAATAGGGATTAACCTCGCTCCCAAATCTATTTTTTTAAATTATTAGTATTATTATAGATGAGCACCCTCGGCTATATCTCCCCTCCCGCAATAAACAATAAGATTCAACCGTTTATGTGATTACGTGTAAACACCCTGAAAAACATTGAGTGGAAATAATTTAGAGTTGGGGATCAGTTTTTCATATACATATAACATAAAATGATTACCTGGTTTCTTACCGGATACCGTTTGAATGACATGTTGCCGTTTTAGTTAAATAATATATGTAACGATGTTTTTATTTTCTTTTGTTGGGGGGATGAGGTATTGCCACCCGAAGTCATGGTTAGTTGTAGGTTTAAACGAGGTATTTGAGGACTGTCGCTATCTGGACATATGTTTAGTATTTGAATATAAGGGAGAGTTTTTATGTGAAGGTGTAATGTGAGCCATTGCCACTAGGATTTAATGGAGTGATGAGAACTGTTGACACTAGGACTTTGGATTAGTGGGAGGGTTAAAGGAGAGTTAAAGTGCTTTTGTAACCCGGACCTAAGGTTAGTGGTAACGTTAAAGGAGGGTAGTTTTTATAACCTCCATTAAAACACACAACATATATTCCTTAACAACTCCCAAACCTAAATTCTGGTTATATGCACTTAATAGGAAATGTGTGATCATTTTACATTAAATTTATATGAGAAATTAATCTCCCTATTGTAAATTTTATTTTTACACTAAAGGCTTTCAATATGTTCACATATAACCGCCTTAATAAAGTAGAATCTCTTTTCTGACGTATAAATACACATTTTAGTATAAATAAGTATGTTAAAAATACGTTTATTTTATTTAATTTATTTTATATTTATAAAAAAACTATTTTCATTATTATTTATGTAAATAAACATACTTTAATGAAAGAATAAAACTGTTCAGATTTTCTTATGTGACCTACATTTTCATATGTTTAAAATACACAATATCATGATTGGTGTCTTTGGGTCAAAATACCTCAGTACGGCAGATCTTTGGATTTCTTCTTTGATGCTGTCAAATGCTGCTTGTTGCTGAGATGACCAGACAAAATCATTGTCCTTAGACAACAGGTCTCGTAATGGCTTTGTCAGTATTGAGAGATGGGGCGAGAACTTGTTGAGGTAATTAACTAGTCCAAGGAAGCTGGATAGCTGTTTCTCATCCTTAGGGGGGGGTTGCATCTGGGCAATCGCCTCCAACTTTTGGGCGTCTGGTTTTATACCATCTCTGGATATGATGTGGCTAAAGAATGGTATTTCTGATGTGCGTACCACCAACTTGTCTGGGTTGAATTTGCAGTTCCTTTCCTTAATTCTTTGAAGGAGCTGATTGAGTGCTTGGTCATGGTCGTTACCATCTTCGTCAAAGCCGTACACGATTGTGTCATCGGAGATAGAGAGAACATTCTTAATGTATAAAGTTCTCAAACATGGCTCGCTGGAATTCATCCTGGGCGCTCTTCACTCCATTGGAAATCTATTGGACATGTGTCTACCAAATGGGGTGATAAATGTTGTTAATTCCTTTGATTTCTCATTCAGTTTCATTTACCAGTAACCAGATTTGACATCTATCGTGGTTAACCATTTTGCACCTAGTAGCCTTGTGATCACGTCTTTGAATGTGGGGGGTCACAAAATGTGGTCGCTGTATGGCCTTGTTAAGTCTTTGGGGTCTAGACATTTCGTGACTGATCCATTGGCCTTTGTGGCACAGACAACTGAGTTGCCCCATGAGGTTAGTTTGGTCACTGGAGTTATGATACCCTTATTTACGAGTGAATCAAGCTCAATTTTAAATTTGTCCCTTAAGGCCACAGGGACTCGCCGGGTGGGTGTACAACTGGGGCTATTGTTGGGTCTACATTTATCGCATATCCCCTTGGCAGGCATCCAATGACGTCAAACACATCTAAAAATTTGTGGAGAATCTGTTCCCGTACTTTGGGGTTCATTCTTGGGATAGGATTTCCTTTCGTGCTCATTTCAGACTGGCATTTCTTTTGGTTCTTAAGTGGATCGTCCGTGTTAATTGTTAAATTGAAAGTCACTAGGCCCAGCTTTCTGTGGGTTTGTAGTCCAAGCAGTATCGGCCCCTTGGTTTTAACCACATGGAATGTCGCCCTAGTGAATCTGTCCTCGTATTTCACTCCAAGAATGCATGATCCTGCTTACTCTATCACAGAGCCTCCAAATCAAATAGTCTCACTGGTGTTTTGTGCAGTGGTACCTTAACTAATTACTGGAACACACTCAGGGGTAGCAGGTTGCTCATAGCTCCTGTGTCAATTTTTGCTTTTATCTCTATCTGAGCTAGTTAGACCTATTTGATCTCTCTGGGCTAGTTTGTTGCCTATTCTTAAGTTTGCATAGGCTTTTGTTGCATCCAATGGAACTTCGCATTCTACGGAATGAAAACAGTTTTCAGGCTCATCTTCACTGTCCTTTTGGGTGGCTGTGTGGATTTTACTGTCTCGACTTGTATTGTTGGAGTATCTTTGAGTGCTTCCCGTCCTGATACCCTGTTCTTTGCATATGCTTTTCTCTGCCGAGCGACAAATTATGGCAAAGTGACCCGTCTTTCTTCATTTTAGGCAGGTCGTACAATTGGCTGTGCATTCTCTTTTATGGTGACCTCTACCACAAAAACCACATGTGTGTATATACTCGGGACACGATTTGTTGTGACCGCACGTGCACTGAGCTTCTTAAGTGGAGTCCGGATTGCCTCCACCTGTTTGATTGTTGCCTCTTCAGTTTCTGCTATACGTAAGACTGTCGTTATTGATAAACCCCTACTTTCTTTTAACAGTGACTTTTGGGTTGACATGAGGTTTAGTCCAAATATAAATAAGTCCACCAAATTTGTCTCTTCGACTATGGGGTCATATTCGCAATTTTTTAGTATTTGCCTCAGCCTCTTTAGAAATGAGTGGGCTGACTCATTCTCTTCTTGGCGATTCTGTAAAAGTTGGTATCGAGTCACCCGGAAATTTGCATGAGTACTGACATAATTCTTGAAATGTCTCATGTAGTTGTCCACATTTTTACTTTCATCCATCAGAAAAACGAAGTGGTCGCTAATTTCCTGCCCTTCGACACCAGTCCACAAAAGGAGGTAATTTACTTTCACGTCGTCGTTCACGCCACGAAGTGGTTCAACAAAATATAATGTGGCCTGACGTAAAAAATGTCCATTTCTTTTCCCAAGTTGGGACTGGACCAGTCTATCCTTGGTGCTAATGTATGGGGGGTGTCCATGATGAGAAATTAACAAAACAGTAGAGTCACGTTCCTCTTACCTCGGCGTATAGCTGTGCGCACGTGCGTATTTTCCGGATACGAGTGTAATGTCCCCTAAACCTGAATAATATCACTATAAATTGTGATTTTCTCTGAAAAACATTATTGTGTCCATGGATGCCCCTTCTGACACCATGTTGTATTGTCGCCGGTCGAGGATGGCTTGGATTAAGAACAAACAGAGACGGAGAGTAAATGAACATAAACTTTATTTACATAGGACGCCATTACAAGTGGGGACAGGAAGTGGGGACAGGCTAAGGCAGATAATTACCGGAAGTTTAAAAGGTAAACAAACCAGCTATGACACACTGATACATCGGTGGCCATAACATTCGCACTGAAAGACATGTCAGTTGGCTACTAAATGTATTCAGCAGTTTCTGCGTCCGTATGATCGAGCGAGGAGAGAAAAAGAAGAAAGGGAGTTTTGAAAGATCCGCTCACATGGGTTGCGGCATCTGTTTAAAATAGTGGCATATTGTTTTTCATACATTCACAGGGCAAGTCACAAACGATATCGTTCGAATCATGTTTAAAACTTTGGGCAATTATTTTTCGAATTAAATTCATGTTTAAAATAGTGGCATATTATTGATTGTGTTCCATACACTCACAGGGCAAGTCACAAACGACTTCGTTCGAATAATGTTTAAAACTTTGGGCAATTATGTTTCAAATGAAATTCATGTTTGACTAGAAAAATCATTTGATTAGTTTTGATTCATGGATCAATTCCTTCCGAAATATAAAAGGTAATTTTGAAAAGAATTATTTGGCCAATTTATTGAAAGCCAGAAGAGTTCTAAAATCTTTTAAATAATTAATGATTTAAGTTGAGACAAATAAACATTCATACCAGATAAAAACATCACTTACATGTTTGAAGTGTTGGTTAAATTTAGGATTATCGTCTAAAATGTGTTTAAATGTTTCATTAATGATAAAAAAAGAATGTCTACAAAATGATGTTTAAATAAACTCATGAAAACGTCATAATTAGTGTCTTTGAGAGAAAGATTCAAATTAATTGGGATGTGTAGCCGGTTTAAAACCCTTTCAAGAGAGATTTTACCGAAAGAAATTGTTAAACTGAAATTTAAATACTTTTGAGGAACCCTTGTTTCAGCAGCAGGAAACGATCTCTGGAAGAAATTTGATGTTTATTGGTTGAACCACTTTTTACTGATTGAATAATTTCAACAAAATATTCAATCTCAATTGGCTGCCTATGCCGAACTTTACCTAATCGGAAATATTTCGTCCTGGGAGCCGAACCCCTGTTCCGCATCTATTATATAAGCGATGACCCAGACACAGCTGCCAGATAATGATGTTAAATAAATTTGGTTCGGTAAGTTAGATAATTACTCGATTAGTCACAAACCCCGTTTTTTGGATTTTTCACATTTTATATATGTATTTTATGTATAGAAATACATATAGGTAAACTTGCCCAACGAACCTATGTTGTCGATATTCAAGCTGAATTTCTGTCTCAGATATCTTCTATGTTGGACCTTCCACATGTAATTCCGCCTTACCAGCTGATTTTCTGATAAAGAGTGTTTTGCACTTAGTCTGCGTCATGGTGTCTAAGGCTTCCCTGCTCCTTCTTCACACCGAGTGTGGATAGTGATGCGTGTGTTAATTATCCATCATTATTTAGCATTAATGCAGTATGATGGAGATTCAGCATCCCTAAGAATAGATCTTACCCCAGCAGATCTATATTTTCGCAGAAGCAGTTTGGCAAAATTTACTGCACCTTATTCGGCACAATTTGATTGTCTAAAACCTGGCAAGATAGTATTGTATTTAAATAGACATATCACAGCAAACTGCTTGATATACTTCATTACAGAAATCTTTCATATCCAAAAATCTGCGGGGATCCCATGATGTCTGGTCATGTAACGTTGGTAATTCCTCTGACATTTTCTCGTTTCCCACCAATACCATATTTGCTGGTGTATCCTTTAAAGTAATTGCGTCTAGAACCATCTCAAGCTTCCCAGGCTTGCGATATATTTCTATTGTACAGCATTCTGGGAATAGTTTGTGATGCCGCCTCTCATTTTCTTGTTGTTTTGTCACATTGATTACCAAATCATCTGCTGCGATGGAAAATCCTTCATATTTTAAGTTATTCGAATTACTTCTTTTCAGATAGCTCAACCGACAGGTTCAAGCTAAATGATAGCTGACATTAGTGGCATCGGTGTTCAGAAAGTGGTCATGTTCCCAGATGTTTTGTCGAGTTCAACGTTTCAGTGTATCTGTTAGAGTCATGATTTTGTGAATATCTTTGCATCTCTTATGTCATAAAAACACATCAACAAGAATCTGCATTGTGTATTTCATCACATGAGTTCTTTGTTGAGTTCGTGAGTATCAAGTCCTACTCTAAGTGTTACATGTTTCTTATTTGTGAGGAAAATAAAGAGGGAACTTGTTGGCACATGTTCTCCTTATTTAAAAAATAAAGCCTTAAATTTAAACTAGCAAAACAATATGAGGAGATATGAGTCGACCCAGATAGACACAGAGGGGAGGTGATGTTATTCAGGAAATTCACTCCCGCAATTTTACCAATTGAATTTTGGTAACCACAGAAAAAATATGGATCACTTTTCCCCACATAGCAGAAAAGTGGAATGCCGTCAAATTCAACACTTGACTTCAGTCCAGCGGTAAAGGACAGCAGTGCGACCCCGTCTAGAGAAACCGAAGACATCCGAGCAAAAAAATGAACAAAGAGAAAATCCAGTTAATTCATAAACTGCAATATGCAAATTATCTATTAAATAAAGTAACCAATTCTAACAACACATTTCACTTCTCATTTACTTAATAAATTACTGCACGTTTTTCTTTTTCCATTTCAGAATTAGTTCGGGTTAAGTACTTTTTTCTTCTCACTGTAATGAGACTAACTTGTTCATATTTAAAACACTATTTTATCTTTGCTATGTAAAAAAACTGAAAAATATTTACATATAACTAGTTTATTGTATTTATTACATTCCATTCGCCCCTTGTTTTTTTCTCATTTTTTATTGCTACTTTTTTCTCTAAGAATCTTCCTTATTTCTTTAATGCTACTAGTTTCATTTCTATTTGATTGCAAATATCCTTTTAAATAAACTAACCTCTTCCAAAAACGCATTTCATTTACCCTGCATCCAATAAATCCCACCTTTTCCACGCGTGTCTTTCTACATGTCAGCATGAGGTCGGATAATTCTTTTTTGTTTAAAACTATTTTACAATTTGATTTTGTTTGATAGTATTTTTCAATAATAAAGAATCGACTTTTTTTAAGACAAGTCAAAAATATTTTTATTACAATGTTTGTAATTTAAATAATTTTTAAAAGAACATTTCTTCATCTGCCCTCAATCGGTGCAATGCCGTAGCACTTTCGGATATCCTTGTTGTAGACGTGGGTGAGAAGTGTACATTGAAAGTGTTTGTTATAAAAGTAAGAAAAGTTTTAAAAAGTTTTATACAATAAAAATCCCATAACTAAAGTATATTTTAGCATGTATTTTATGTTAAAGTATATAAAAAAGTTTTAGAAACGAACGTTTATTCACTCAGCTTTAGTATAATATATTGATATCAGCAACGCAATTCTAAATGCGATTGAGCATTTTTCTTTTGAGTAGGGGGTTATAAGAAACAAAAGAAATACCAAAAAATAACTGTATTTACCCGGCATTGCCAATTTAAAACCTCACTAACCTTTATCCTCGAGTGACTTTTTGCCTTGATAAGTGCTGAACCATTATTATTTAAAAAAAAAACTTATTTAATTCTTATATGGAATTAGAACCCGGTTACAAAAAGCTTTGAAAATAAGCTAAACACACATAAAATTTCAATAGAGAAATGAATTGCTCTACATCAACCTTTGAGTTATGTTATGTAATAAAATGTTATCTAGACTTGTGCATGCACGTGAGCATAAATAATATGTATGTGGAAGGTTATGAATTATTGAATACGTATTCTAGGAAACACGGTAAGTTACGTTGGCAGATTATTATTTTATTATTGTTCTAAACTTCATCATTTAGAAGGTGTTGAAAAAAATTAAAATAAGCGAGATACGATTTCCTACCGAATAAATGACATTTAGTTACTTAAGCTGTAAAAAATTACATCTGTTATTTACACTGGATAGATTACATATGTATAGATTCTATATCTCTATTTATGCAAATGGGTTTCTCAAAAATACTATAAATATTGCTTATACACGTTGTGGGGCGGGTATTCTGCGGGTTATTTAAGACTAGAACCATCTCCAAAATGGTACTATGTGAGAGGTAAACTCCTAAACTTATGAATTTATTAGGAATTAGGGAATACGTATTCTAGTAAGTAGTGAGTAACGTCGGCATTTTTTTAATTAAAAACTTTACCATTTATGGGGTGCCTTTTAAACTGCACTTTATCTAAAAATTAACATAAACGAGATACGAGTTTCTACCAAATCAATAACGTTTATTTATTAGGAATTATGGAATGCGTATTCTAGTAAGTAGTGAGTTACGTGGCCACTTTTCTTTATTAAAAACTTTACCATTTATGGGGTGCCTTTGAAACTGCACTTTATCTAAAAATTAACATAAACGAGATACGATTTTCTACCAAATCAATAACGTTTATTTATTAGGAATTATGGAATACGTATTCTAGTAAGTAGTGAGTAACGTCGGCATTTTTTTAATTAAAAACTTTACCATTTATGGGGTGCCTTTGAAACTGCACTTTATCTAAAAATTAACATAAACGAGATACGATTTTCTACCAAATCAATAACGTTTATTCGCTTAAGCGATCAAAAATAAATCACGTTTCCTCACATACGGAATGGATAAACTAAAGTTGTATCTCTTGTATATCTCTGAGTAAGGTAAATTAGTCGTTTCCCAGCCAATGTGGCTGACAATGAATTGACCGCTTTCTTCTGATTTGTTCCGACCTCAGGAATGAGTAAATGAACCTGGGTCAATTGTTTTAGACTAATTTCCTAGCTGTATTGTCTTCAAAATAATGTTAGGTGAATGTAAAATTACTCAAAAACAATTTGGTTGTGTGTGCTTACTCATTTGTGAGGTCCGAAAAAAAACGATTCATGGTTCGCCGTTTTTGTTGGGAAACGATCAATTTGACAAAATGTGTAGCTCAAAATGCTATACAAATTGCTTATACTCGTCCTGAGTGGATGTAATTATAAAGGAAAGAAAATTGCTGAAGTCGTAGATGTGCTCTCTCTATCGCCGGCCTCTATACTCCTTCTCTGTCTATTAGCCAGGCGCTGGGACGTAACAATGACACCCAGTTCATGGCCTTGTTTCCTGACTAAGACAATGAACGCTGTCTGGGAAACTTGTGGAAAGTTTTTTCGTCATTAAATTTCATAAGATAAGTATGGGTCGCTCTTGTTCCAACAGGTTGAGGGTACAGGTTAGACAGATTGTCTGGATCCTGTTTCCGACTGTTAGTACAGGAGCCTTAACTTATAGGTAGCGTTAAGAAAGGTTGCTATATCAACAGTTGTATAATAACGTGGGTAAATGTACGTGACATGTCATGCATGGAAAGGGACTCTACAGTTATTCCCTTTCATGGGGCCACAACCCCCATGTACAAAGTCACGACTAAGGGACTGGTTGTTTGAGTTTATTTACACCAAACAAGCACCCACTTTGCTCTCGCGACTCTATGTGAAAACAAACATGACATTACAAAGTAAATAAAACATCAAACCTAAGCCAAACACCAGAAACATCTTCGCCTTTTCTTTTGAGGTTAGCATTCACAAATAGTCGGGGACTTAGAACCAAGGCTAATGACGTAGAAACCTTTTTCGTGACAAACTCCCCGGATATATAGATTGAGGTTTGTAGATTTGTTTCACTTATTAAATAAATCTTCAATCCTCAATCCCCTCACACCACTTTTACGTGACTGAATACCTCCCACTCTACTGTAAAATCTCTGACAAACATATGCACAGGCTATGAGTTTATGTTCGGAACTCCATCCCCCTGACTAGAGAGCATAGGCTGGACTCAGTTGACCAAGCCTACATATGCTTTAGATTGACCTTACAACACAGTGTTAGCTACTTATATTTCTTATACCGTTCTTCTTAGAGCCAGGACTGTAGTCTGCTTAACTTTGTCTCTGAAAGCATAGATACAGCACTTTCACTTGACTGGAATGGCCAAATGCATGTATTTATGAATTTTATTTCACACACCCATGAAAGTATGTGGTTCTCTAGCTAGTAACTCTACGTATAATTTCTCCTTAGAGAACTCACTCTCACAGATAGTCATTTTCCCGACCCGCATCCCTGATTGTGTGGACCAGCAAGCCTCACTACTCAACCTGTTCTTGATATCACTGTTCGAGGCTTGTGTAAAAAACGCCCATATCCCGCTTAGGAATGCTTATCACATTATCGTAATGATTTATATCACTCTAAAAACTCGCCATTAAGCTGATAAGCCGATGCTAAAAAACGACGAGATCCTATGAACAGGCTGATTTTAAATCCTTCAGAGATCACATCAGCGAGGCCATATAGAAGTGAAACCTTCTCACTTGCTGCTTATCATGTGTTTACCGAATGTGTCAAACCTGACATTGAAGCATATGTCCCCATGCGAAAATTCATCAGCAAACCCCCCTCTCCTCAATCGTTAACCTCGAAATGTGCAGTGCTATGACACTGAGGCAGCTAGAATTCCGACAATTTGGCCGCCATAAGTTAACTGCGAATGAACAAAAATGTATAGTCAAGAAATAATTGTAAAGTAGTGATAGGTGACGCAATTAAAAGGCATACAGAGATAACCAGAAAACGCATTCAGTCAGATAAACTAGGTACTCGCGATTTCTAGAAAGTCTACAATAGTGTGGTTAACAATGGACAATCAACAATTTCTCCGCTATCAAAACACAATGATGTTGTTAGCACGGCAACTGATAAGGCTGAACTACTTACCCAACGTTTCGCCTTAAACTTAATTTTGGATTCAGCAAATCACCCTATCCCTAAATTCCTATTGTGGACCTAAGCCACACTTGAAAACCTGGTCATCACCCCATCTCAAGTCTTGACAACTCCAACGCTTGTGGGTATGGTCTCATACCCGTAATAGTAATACAGACACTTTGCAACAAATTCCTTGCTGAATCTTGCTTCCATGATAGCTGGAAAATTACCTGTGTACCACTCTTCAAAATTTCTGGCGATAGGACTGATCCTCAGAAGTATCGCCCCATGCGTCTACTCCCGAACTTCGCGAAAATATTTGAATCCTTAATCAATCTAGCGATAGTCCGGCATCTTGTAAATACTAAACTTCTTTTTAACCGTCAGTATGGATTCAGGCAATCAGAATCTACTGCAGATATCCTAACAGTCATCTCTAGACGCATGTATCATACACTGGACAAGGCAGGTGAAGCTAGGGCAGTAGCGCTTGATATCTTCAAAGCCTTTGACAAGTTCTGGCATAAAGGACTTCTCATAAAAATGCACTCATGGTATTACCGGACGAATATTTACTATAATTGAATACTTCCTAACCAAAATATTGATCCAGGTTGTCATCTCCCTCTTAGACAAGGTTAAACAAGAGTCGATAACTAAACGGGTCACTCACTATCCACTAAGCTCCAGTCTCTGTCACATCGCTGCAATGCTACATGCTTGTGCCTTTTTTACAAAAACTTCAATGAATTGTGCTCCGATGAACTTGCTGCTCAAGTACCTCTCGACATAAATACACTATACCAACTCAACAATCAGTTAAGTTCATTACCTTCACTATGGAGGTCCTCAATAGCTTTTTGGCAGTTCATCCATCTATAAGAAGGAAAACTCGTATATAAAAACCGTGTCACTGATACTAACGTCTTCGATGCAAACCGTGGGGGATGGAGGTCTCCTAGTCTTGATTGACAGCTTTCCTAAGGCTGGAACAAAATATCCGGTTTGCAAACTTAAAATTGCAGAAGTAGAAAGGCTCGGTCTATCGCCCGGCCTCTAGACTCCTTCTCTGTCTATTAGCAAGGCGCTGGGACGTAACAATGACACCCAGTTCATGGCCTTGTTTCCTGACTAAGACAATGAACGCTACCTCTCTATCTGGGAAACTTGGGGAAAGTTTTTTTGTCATTAAGTTTCACAAGATAAGTCTGGGTCGCCCTTGTTCCAACAGGTTGAGGGTACAGGTTGGACAGATTGTCTGGATCCTTTTTCCGACTGTTAGTACATGAGCCTTAACTCTTAGGTAGCGCTAAGAAAAGTTGGTCTATCAACAGTTGTATGATACCGTGGGTAACTGTGCGTGCATGGAAAGGGACGCTACAGTTATCACCGTTAAGCTTTCATGATGCCACAACCCCATATACATAGACACGTCTAAAGGAACTTTCCTCGTGCTGCTGGCCTCTGAAACTCTTCCCCGACTCTCTATTTCCCCGACTGTACTGACATGCTGAAATTTAAAACTGATTGAAACAGACAGATCACTGCACAACTTACAACTTAGTAGGACCCCCAAAACTTACACCCTAATTCCCAGTAACCCATTACGTATACAGTGGCGGCCTGCCTTGTTTAAAGATAAACTATGATAAAAACATTAAAAATCAGATTCATTTTCATTTTCTACTATATTCAACAAAATTTACCCAATGAGTATAAAATGTAATTCCACAAAAATGTAATGATGGAAAATGATTTTGACTCTCACCGATGTAATCTTTGTATAAAATAATGAACAGATATATTTCTTTAGCCAATTCGCGATCGGCTGGAAATGGAGTATTTCAATAGTACTATGAGTTAAGAATCTAACACAGCAGTCTTTCAAATCGATTTCGTCTCAGAATAAATTTTTCTTTAATTACAGAAAATCAAACAATTATTATTTCTTATTACAAATTAAATAAAAATAAAAAAATACTCGTGTTCAATCCAATATCAATATACAAATCAATTACACCTAATTATCGAATTTTCCGAGTATAATGTACATATAGAAAACTTTAATAAAATGTATCGCAATAAATGTTGGTAATGATAGAAATATATGAAAAACAATAGAAAAATTTAATTATGAATAAAGAAAACTGCACAAACTTTTCTTTGAAATTTGGGGCAGATTATTTCTATTTCTGTGGGAAATGATTAAAATAATATTTGAGAATATGATCTTAGAAGTCATCTTTTCTTTTCCTTAAATGAAAAACGTATTTCTAATGGTATATCCGAAAGAGCATACTCATATCTTTTAAAGTGTTTACAGTTACTTTATGTTCGTGTTATTAAACAAATATGTTTTTGGAACATTTCTCCACATATTTTATTTTAAATAGTTTTTAGCTTTGCATTGCGTTAATATTGTCAAGACTTAAGTTTGTGTTGTATTCCAGCTCTTATCTCATATGAATAAACAGTTTTATTTCTCTGAAAAAAGATGAAAATATCAACAAACATTTCTCCACATATTTTATTCAAAATAGTTTTTAGCTTTGCATTGCGTTGATATTGTCAAGATTAAATATTCTTTTTAAATAATTTCTATAAAGTATGTATTCACATATGTGTCAACATAGCGTATTAAAGTGTAAAAGTAGAGCCACATACTTTACAAAATATCATGTCTTTTTTCACTTTTTTACTTTTCAAAAATATTATTTATTTTTACGTTCTCTTTGTTCGGGATGAGGCATCTTACCAGATGCCAGAAATTCACCTGCAATTCTAGAGAGTCTGAGAGATCATTTCACGATTCAAACCGCTTTATTGCAATGATTTGGACATTTCCTGTATTAATTGGTGCATTCCTGATCATAAATAACTGGTATGATTACTAGAATTTAGCAATAATGTGTACGCATGTGTTAACAAACAACTTGGTTTATGTGGAAGAGATACAGCATATATTTCTAAAATAAAGTGGTGTTTCTTCAGTATTAGGTATTACTGAACAAGAGCAACATATTTCACATTTTCGTTTCTATCAAGTACGGTTTCATATGAGCTAAAATATAGTAGATATTTGTGTGAATGAATAATTATAAACTTCACAAGAATATATTCTCCAATCTTATTATATGCGAAGACTTCTTAGATTTCTTTAAAAAAGACGAGCGACATATTTCACAAGAATGTAATTTCTATCATTTATTTTCATCTGACGTTACGTATTTTATTTCTGTGTAAAAGAGTCACACACCTCATAAAAATAAGTTTACATCCAGTATGTGTTCGCACATGACGCACCACATCTTGGGTCCATTGAATAGAACTATATACAGAAAATTAAATATACTTTCGCTCATGTATGTGTTCGCCTGCGTTGCAACATATGCAGTTTCATTCTCACTTAACGAAATACTTTGATAATATAATTTCTCTTAAGCATCAGCAGATTGGATTTGTATTTAAAAAAAGAACTATACTTCACATGGATATAGTTTCCGTTCATAGTATGTGTTCAGCTGTGCTTCAACATATAAAATGTGTAAAAGATAATAGTGATATATTAACAAGAATATTGTTTGTTTTACAGTAGATGTTGGATTTTTTTAAAAACGAAGACACAAATATTAACAAGAATATGGTTTCTCTCCAGTATGCATACGCATATGTCGTAACATATGTTGTTTCATGGTGAAAGAAGTGCCACATACTTCACAAGAATATGGTTTCTCTCCAGTGTGCGTTCGCATATGTTGCAACATATTCTGTTTCTGTGTAAAAAAGGAACCACATACGTCACAAGAATATGGTTTCTCTCCAGTATGCGTTCGCTTATGCTGCAACATATAGTGTTTAGTTGTAAAACAAGAGCCACATACTTCACAAGAATATGGTTTCTCTCCAGTGTGCGTTCGCATATGTATAACCATATATTGTTTGGTAGTAAAAGAAGAGTTGCATACTTCACAAGGATACGGTTTCTCTCCAGTATGCGTTCGCATATGTCGCAACATATGTTGTTTCTGTGTAAAAGAAGTGTCACATACGTCACAAGAATATGGTTTCTCTCCAGTATGTGTTCGCATATGTTGTGACATACTTTGTTTGGTTGTAAAAGAAAAGCCACATACTTTACAAGAATATGGTTTTTCTCCAGTATGTGTTCGCATATGTTGAAACATATTTTGTTTTGTTGTAAATGAAGAGCCACAAACTTCACAAGAGTATGGTTTCTCGACAGTATGTGTTAGCATATGTCGCAACATACTTTGTTTAGTTGTAAATGAAGAGCCACATACTTCACAAGAATGTGGTTTCTCTCCAGTATGCGTTCGCATATGTTGCAACATATGTTGTTTCATTGTAAAAGAAAAGCCACATACTTCACAACAATATGGTTTCTCTCCAGTATGTGTTCGCATATGTTGCAACATACTTTGTTTAGTTGTAAAAAAAGAGCCACACACTTCACAAGAATATGGTTTCCCTCCATGATGAGTTCGCATATGTTGCAACATTGTTTGTTCAGTTGTAAATAACGAACAACAAACTTCACAAGAATATCGTTTCTCTCTTGTATGTGTTCGCATATGTCGCAACATGCTTTGTTTAGTTGTAAAAGAAGAGCTACATACTTCACAAGAATATGGTTTCTCTTTAGTATGTGTTCGCATATGTTTTAGCATATTTTGTTTCTGCCTAAAAGAAGAGGCACATACTTCACAGGAATATGGTTTCTCTCCAGTATGCATTCGCATATGTCGCAACATACTTTGCTTAGTTGAAAAAGAAGTGCTACATACTTCACAAGAATATGGCTTATCTCCGGTATGTGTTCGCATATGTCGCAACATATCTTGTTTAGTTGTAAATGAAGAGCCACATATTTCACAAGAATATGGTTTCTCTCCAGCATGTGTTCGTATATGTCGCAACATATGTGTTTTCTGTGTAAAAGAAGAGTCACATATTTCACAAGAATATGGTGGCCTTTCAGTATCAGATTTATAGAACATTATCTATGTAAAAAAAATCAATGATTTTTTGGTACAATTTATTTTTATGTATTTTCCTGGTGTGGAATTAAGTTTTAAACATTCAACTTTGTTATTTCCGATGGATTTGAAGTTAATTAGTGGTTTGTAATGGGGACTGGACTGATATTTCTGTCATGTTTTAGAAAAAAGTTACCTGCGTTTAATTGTAAATGCTACTATATATATATATATATATATATAGAGAGAGAGAGAGAGAGAGAGAGAGAGGGAGTTATGTGACCCTGTGTGGCAAATCAGTATTAGATCTATGGATTTTAAATTGAGCGGTAAGTATTTTCGATCTATGTCGAGCGGTGTAAATACAACATAAATTATATATTCAGTGAACATTTTACCATTTATCGAATTGCTATATAAACACTACTAAATAACACAATGTTGAGAGCTTCTCAAAATTTTGTCCAACATAAATCATTGTATAAATATTGGTATAGATTATTCTACAAAACTTACCAATTCATAGCTTATAATTTAACTATAATTTACGTTTTTACCATTAGCAATATTTGTTTATTTTTTAGTATTTTTGATACCTGAAATTTGACTTTGCAACAAGTATTAAACTATTTCATAAGTCTGGTTAGAGAAGAAATAGATATACACTTGACGAGAAAGTTGTTTTCAATATGTTATCACAAAGTTCGATTTGATGAAAGAAAGAAATCGCATAGTGTATCAGGGTATAATTTCTCTTGTATTCTGCTTTTAACTCTAGTTTATTTATATCGAGAAATTAAAGAATATATTTCCATAAGACGTTTCTATATTTTAAGTATCGAAGCCAATGTAGATCATTTTAATAAAATCTAATAACACTAGTTTTTCTTGAATGCTGGGTATTCTGAAAAATATGAAAAGAAAATTAGAATATAGAAATCAAGAAAATATAAAGGAACGTAAATACATGCAAATCAAATTAAACATTTCTTTTTATTTGATAGTTGGAATTTCTGCAAATATAACATATCTAAAAGACACATTTCAAGAAAACATATTAATTTCTGTACATGTTCTGGGCAAACAAAATTATTTTAAATATGTTGAGCAGATAACGAAACGGTTATTATTAAATGACCAAATTAAGGATAGGTTTCAGCATTGTTGGGTAAAAGGCAACCTTGAAGTTATGTCCAATTTTATGAAGAAGTTTTGAAATTAATTATTGATTAAATTTAAAATATAATGCGGAAATTTGTTGCAATAATTTTACATTAATAACATGAATAACTGTTCTTTTTAGATAATACGGCACATAATATGGCACTAAAATTTCACAAAACTTTATTAATGTGATTCAAAATGTAATAATTTTGTTGTTATAACTATGGACATAGATGGCGCTGCATAGAAGTCGATTTGCATAGGCGGTGGGTTTTAGTAGGCAACTTGCATAGGGGTGGATTTATTACTATGAGACTCTAATCTTTTGACATTGAAAAGTTCAGTTGATTTATAGGCAGTGGAAAATGAACAATGAACAGTAAGCAGTAAAAGGTGAGCTGTTGATAGTGAACAGTGGAGATTGAGATTGTTCGTGGCGGTGACACCGAAGGAAGTGAATTTAATTCCATTATCACATTACACTTCCAGATGTGCAAAACATTGTTACTAGAAGGTAGGTGTTTTCTGTCTGCGAAAACTCAGTGTACATCTTCCCACGTCTGAATATCCATCGGCATACTAAGCGAATACTTGTCAAAAGGATAGAATGACTGCATGGATTATCTTTCACTGAAATATGCTAATGGAGACAATCAATACGGTACAAAAAGCCGATCTATGCAGAACTATGCAGTTGCTGCCAGTGACACCATGAGCTGAGACAAATATAATGAATTCATTCAAACAGCGGCCACACTAAAAAGAAATAAACAAGAAACTTAAAGAAGATTGTCGCAACTACAAGAAATATTACCTTGGAATCTGCAATTGCATTTTGTTAATAGTGTATGTCTATTTATCCAGTGCAAATTCGATGAAAAAGAGGGAAAACTAGAATACTCAAATTCATGTCAAATTTGGTAATTGGTGTTACCTCCTTTGGTGATGATAACTATCCCACCTTCATCAATTGATTGTAATTGATGTTACCTCCTATGGTGATGCTAACTACCCCACCTTCATCAATTGTTTGTAATTAGTGTTACCTCCTTTGGTGATGCTAACTTCCCCACCTTCATCAATTGTTTGTAATTGGTGTTACCTCCTTTGGTGATGCTAACTTCCCCACCTTCATCAATTGTTTGTAATTGGTGTTACCTCCTTTGGTGATGCTAACTTCCCCACCTTCACCAATTGTTTGTAATTGGTGTTACCTCCTTTGGTGATGCTAACTTCCCCACCTTCATCAATTGTTTGTAATTGGTGTTACCTCCTTTGGTGATGCTAACTACCCCACCTTCATCAATTGTTTGTAATTGGTGTTACCTCCTTTGGTGATGCTAACTTCCCCACCTTCATCAATTGTTTGTAATTGGTGTTACCTCCTTTGGTGATGCTAACTTCCCCACCTTCATCAATTGTTTGTAATTGGTGTTACCTCCTTTGGTGATGCTAACTTCCCCACCTTCATCAATTGTTTGTAATTGGTGTTACCTCTTTTGGTGATGCAAACTTCCCCACCTTCATCAATTGTTTGTAATTGGTGTTACCTCCTATGGGGCTGCTAACTTCCCCACCTTCATCAATTGTTTGTAATTGGTGTTACCTCCTTTGGTGATGCTAACTTCCCCACCTTCATCAATTGTTTGTAATTGGTGTTACCTCTTTTGGTGATGCAAACTTCCCCACCTTCATCAATTGTTTGTAATTGGTGTTACCTCCTTTGGTGATGCTAACTTCCCCACCTTCATCAATTGTTTGTAATTGGTGTTACCTCCTATGGTGATGCTAACTTCCCCACCTTCATCAATTGTTTGTAATTGGTGTTACCTCCTTTGGTGATGCTAACTTCCCCACCTTCATCAATTGTTTGTAATTGGTGTTACCTCCTTTGGTGATGCTAACTTCCCCACCTTCATCAATTGTTTGTAATTGGTGTTACCTCCTTTGGTGATGCTAACTTCCCCACCTTCATCAATTGTTTGTAATTGGTGTTACCTCCTTTGGTGATGCTAACTTCCCCACCTTCATCAATTGTTTGTAATTGGTGTTACCTCCTTTGGTGATGCTAACTTCCCCACCTTCATCAATTGTTTGTAATTGGTGTTACCTCCTATGGTGATGCTAACTTCCCCACCTTCATCAATTGTTTGTAATTGGTGTTACCTCCTTTGGTGATGCTAACTTCCCCACCTTCATCAATTGTTTGTAATTGGTGTTACCTCCTTTGGTGATGCTAACTTCCCCACCTTCATCAATTGTTTGTAATTGGTGTTACCTCCTATGGTGATGCTAACTTCCCCACCTTCATCAATTGTTTGTAATTGGTGTTACCTCCTTTGGTGATGCTAACTTCCCCACCTTCATCAATTGTTTGTAATTGGTGTTACCTCCTTTGGTGATGCTAACTTCCCCACCTTCATCAATTGTTTGTAATTGGTGTTACCTCCTTTGGTGATGCTAACTTCCCCACCTTCATCAATTGTTTGTAATTGGTGTTACCTCCTTTGGTGATGCTAACTTCCCCACCTTCATCAATTGTTTGTAATTGGTGTTACCTCCTTTGGTGATGCTAACTTCCCCACCTTCATCAATTGTTTGTAATTGGTGTTACCTCCTTTGGTGATGCTAACTTCCCCACCTTCATCAATTGTTTGTAATTGGTGTTACCTCCTATGGTGATGCTAACTTCCCCACCTTCATCAATTGTTTGTAATTGGTGTTACCTCCTTTGGTGATGCTAACTTCCCCACCTTCACCAATTGTTTGTAATTGGTGTTACCTCCTTTGGTGATGCTAACTACCCCACCTTCATCAATTGTTTGTAATTGGTGTTATCTCCTTTGGTGATGCTAACTTCCCCACCTTCATCAATTGTTTGTAATTGGTGTTACCTCCTTTGGTGATGCTAACTTCCCCACCTTCATCAATTGTTTGTAATTGGTGTTACCTCCTTTGGTGATGCTAACTTCCCCACCTTCATCAATTGTTTGTAATTGGTGTTACCTCTTTTGGTGATGCAAACTTCCCCACCTTCATCAATTGTTTGTAATTGGTGTTACCTCCTATGGGGCTGCTAACTTCCCCACCTTCATCAATTGTTTGTAATTGGTGTTACCTCCTTTGGTGATGCTAACTTCCCCACCTTCATCAATTGTTTGTAATTGGTGTTACCTCTTTTGGTGATGCAAACTTCCCCACCTTCATCAATTGTTTGTAATTGGTGTTACCTCCTTTGGTGATGCTAACTTCCCCACCTTCATCAATTGTTTGTAATTGGTGTTACCTCCTATGGTGATGCTAACTTCCCCACCTTCATCAATTGTTTGTAATTGGTGTTACCTCCTTTGGTGATGCTAACTTCCCCACCTTCATCAATTGTTTGTAATTGGTGTTACCTCCTTTGGTGATGCTAACTTCCCCACCTTCATCAATTGTTTGTAATTGGTGTTACCTCCTTTGGTGATGCTAACTTCCCCACCTTCACTAATTGTTTGTAATTGGTGTTACCTCCTTTGGTGATGCTAACTTCCCCACCTTCATTGTGGCCTCACAAGGTTATTAGTCTGGTGACTCTTATGGCGGGAGAATTATACTGCCTTAGTAAAGTGTCTTAATTCAACTTATTGGAGAGTGACTCACCCAAAGAATCTTGACTGATAACAACACGAGCATTTAACAGCAAGAACTTCAGAAAGCTTACTGAGAGCAGGGGTGGCAAACTGCATTTCTGGTTTGCATATGAACTGAAAGTATTCTTGATAGACAGATCAATCCATAGCTAATTGTGGCTAAGAAGTTATGCACTGTAAGAGAGGTTGTTTATTGGCACATGGTCACACCTAAGGACGGTGCTTGCAGTCTCACTAATGCATTTTAAGTGATTACAGTACATTTATTCATTTACTTACACTATTTGTTAATAAAAACAAAGATTTCTCCGTAGAAAAAATATTCTAGAATAAGAACTCTTCATTAATTTAAAATATATTTACGAAACTAAAATCAGTATAAAAACATAATGATCGACAAAAATATAAAATTCTGGTAGTTTTTTCGATTTTTCCTTTCATTAAATAAACAATATAGATTTCATGATTTGATATCATGGAATAAACAATGGACATTTCCTGATTTGATATCATGGAATAAACAATATAAATTTCATGATTTTATATCATGGAATAAAAAATGGACATTTCCTGATTTGATATCATGGAATAAACAATATAGATTTCATGATTTGATATCATGGAATAAACAATATGGATTTCATGATTTTATATCATGGAATCAACAATATAGATTTCATGATTTTATGTCATTGAATAAACAATATGGATTTCATGATTGTATATCATGGAATAAACTATATAGATTTCATGATTGTATATCATGGAATAAACTATATAGATTTCATGATTTTATATCATGGAATAAACAATATACATTTCATGATTTGATATCATGGAATAAACAATATACATTTCATGATTTGATATCATGGAATAAACAATATAGATTTCATGATTTTATGTCATTGAATTAACAATATAGATTTCATGATTTGATATCATGGAATAAACAATATAGATTTCATGATCGTATATCATGGAATAAACAATATAGATTTCAATATTTTATATCATGGAATAAATAATATAGATTTCATTTTATATCATGGAATAAACAATGGAGATTTCCTGATTTTATATCGTGGAATAAACAATATAGATTTCATAATTTATATCATGGAATACATAATGGAGATTACATGATATCATGGAATAAACAATATAGATTTCATGATTTTATATCATAGAATAAACAATTTAGATTTCATGATTTTATGTCAGGGAATAAACAATATAGATTTCATGATTTTATATCGTGGAATAAACACCATAGATTTTATGATTTATATCGTGGAATAACAATATAGATTTCATGATTTTTTATCATTGAATAAATAATGGAGATTTCATGATTTTGTATCATGCAATTAACAATATAGATTTCATCATTTGATATGGAATTACCAATATAGATTTCACGATTTGATATCATGGAATAAACAATGTAAATTTCATGATTTAATGTCATAGAATAAACAGTTGCTATACAATGATTTTACATCTCAAGAACAAAAGTAAAAATTGTCTATGGTATTATCTTTCAGCATTTTCTAACAAATATAAAGTTCCATTTTTTAAATTAGAAATATTAAAATGTTGATGTTGGGTGAATAAATAAGAGAACATTTTAGTTTCTTCCTTGAAAATATGAAAACTTGTTATGTAATGTTAAGTTTTTGTTCAAGAATATTAACGTAATTATCATCAGTAGCTGGACTCTGTCCTCTCCAAATTCTACAATAAATGCCTTGCTGCATTTTGCTTCCCTGATAGTTGCCTAATTGCCTCTGTATTATCAGTGTTTAAAAATTCTTTGGAAAAAAGTGAACGGCATAATTATAGCCCCATAAGCCTCGTCCCAATCTTTGCTAAAATATTTCAATCTTCAATCAATCTTGAGCTGATTCATCACCTCGTTAATGATGAACTTTATTATGACCAACCGTATACATTT
The DNA here is from genome assembly GCA_963556195.1 of Sepiola atlantica. Taxonomy (NCBI): domain Eukaryota; kingdom Metazoa; phylum Mollusca; class Cephalopoda; order Sepiida; family Sepiolidae; genus Sepiola; species Sepiola atlantica. Next base: position 24,407,167 of record OY744549.1, on the reverse strand, counting down.
AGCAAACCCGTTCTACTGCATACATCCTAATGATCATCTTTGAATACATATTTGATTCAGTTGACAAGGCAGATGAAGCTTGGGTGGTTGTGCTTGATATTCTCAAACCTTTTGACAATATCTGCAATGAGGGTCTTCTCATATAGTATTAGTAAACAAGTATTTCACATAATCAAAAGAAAGATCCAGGTTGTCTTCATAGACCGTACATCTAAACAACACGACATAAAATTAGCCAAGGACTTTTATTAGTCTTGAGTTACATTAACGAAAACCCTGATGCAATTGTGTCTGAGATAGGTATATTTGTTATTACACCATGCTCTATTCTGAACATGTGGTCAAACAAATGCAGACATATACAAGACAATGGCTGAACACTTAGAAATTGAATTCGATATAGAGGGCACCAGATGCCAGAAAGCTTTCTACTCTACTTTTTTTGGTATTCGCTCCCTGCTTTATTTTTCTGATTATATCAACATACAGAAATTTAAACGAAATGTGAACAAACATCTAACAGCACAACTTAAAATGTCCCTATAAATATGTCCCCTAATTCACAGTAGAGCCCTATGCCTCAGTGGTATTTTGTATTGTAGGGGATGAATTAAAGTTAAAATAAAAATTAGTAAAATCGTATCAAAACTTAATAAATTTTTAATAGATTTGAAACACTTCTTTTATTAATAATATTGCAACCTTTTACTCGATAAAGATTACATTCATGGAAATTGCGAAAATTAACCGTTCGTTTCTTAAATTATCTTTTTAAATATTAAATTAGTATTAAAAAACATTAACTGAGAAAATATTACTCACCAAATGTCGGATATATTCTTGAATCAACATGTTTGTTTCTAAACAAGATAATTCTCATTTTTTTTTACTTATCTGCTTATCTTTTGAGTTTTATCTGCGATATAACTAAAGCCCCTAATGCTTGAAAATATTTTCTATTTAAAAAATGTCATTTTCCCATTTGTTCACTTAAATTATCTGAGTTTTTTATTCTTGAATTTGTTTTTTAATTCGTTTCATGGAAATTTCTATTTTATTAATTAAAAATTAAATTTGTATTCAGTAATTTTAGTTTACTTCGTACTAGATAACGATTACATATATGAGGCTAAAATTCAAACTTTTTACCTTTTTTTAATATGAAATTAGTATTTAAAAGACATAAACTGAGTAAAATATTACTCACAGAATGTCGAATATATTCTTGAATCCGAAACTCTTCTGTATAACTTCAACATGTTACTTACAATTTAAATATGTGGTCATTTTTTACTAACATACATAGTTGTATCTATAGTAGTTTAGTTTTTTTTACTTTCAAGAGAAAGTAAGAATGCTTTCTAGTTTTTTAATGTACAAGTGGAATATTTTTTGTAAAGTAAATTCTTAAATATTCCCCTTTTATACTTCTCTTCTTATCCTTCTAGTTCAAACTTTGATATTTCTTTTCTAAAGCCCCTAAATGCTTTTAAATATTTTCCATTTTCATAAAAATCCTTTCCAAATATGTTTACTGTAATTATCTCACTTTTTTATTTTTTATTTATTTCTTTTATTCGTTTCATGGCCATTTCTAATTTATTACTGTTGTGGGGTACAAATCACCCCTATTGAAGAACTAATGGAAGCAACCATCTATAATAAATACCATTGTTGCAAAGACTCTAACAGAGGACATTCCTATTCATGTTTTACCGCATGGTCGGAATCCGGTCATCTCCTACCACATTTAGTGGCGTTACTGTATTGCTATGAATAAATACATTGTATATTTTAACCTGTCACAATTTGTGGTTGTTATCTTTGTGACCCCTAGATCGGGTCTACAACAATTACTTTCTAAATTCACAACTAATTTTTTTATATTTAGTAATTTTCGTTTAGTTTCTTAAATTCTTATAAAATATTTTTTTTGTCAAATTTAATTTGAGTTTAATTTTAGAACTCCTCCTTTTGTGTACAACTGAAATTTGGTATTTTCTTTGCTTCATTTTAAAATTTTGTTTTCCCTTATTTTTATAGCTTTTATTCCTATTTTGTTAAATTTTATTGTCATTATTTCCTTTTTAATAATTTCATTTTTCAATGCTAATTAAATTAAAATTCTTTATAATTTCAATTGAAATACTCGAATCCTATGGCATATTTTGCATATTTTTATCTAAACCCCTATATGAATAACAATACATATCGTAGAATATGATTTAGTAAATATTATGTTTGGTCAGTAAAATATTCTGGATCTAGAGTTTGATGAAGCAATCATTGATGAAAAATATTTATCTTATTTATTTTTTCATCATTTTTTATTATCTTTGCACAAATTAAACACGTACTATATGTAAGTACAAATATATTTGATAATAATTTTTATATAATTTAAAATAGTATTTTGTTTTAAATAAAAACCAATGCATAAAAACCTTTTAAAATATTAATGTTCCCATTTTTGTTAATTCTTATCTCGAAGTGCTTTAAAACTATGTTTTCATTTTATCTCATTCAAACATTCAAAGGTCCATCTTTTTATTAAAAATCAACATAAACTATTAATTTCGGAGTAGAATGTTAATAAATGTCGTGATGTTCGAATTAATTGACCTTAAAAAATCTGCGATTTAAAAAAATGAAATAAACACATGCAATCATTAAAGAAATAATAAATACTAAACATTTTTACAAATTCAAATAATTACCTGTTTTTCAAAAATATTTAAACATTAAAGCTGTCTGTTTTCTGTAAAGGTCATGAAGGTATGGTTGAGTTTTTTGGCTATCGATATATGCAGTTCAGATCTTCTGGAATAAGTCTGTAAAATAATAAATTAATTTTGGTTTTACATAATGAAAAAATGTGATTTGTTATTTCTCATTGTTAAAAATGTATTTATATAAGTCTAATTTTTTAATGTTTTAATATCTTTCCCACACAAAAATAAAATCTTACGTCTTTTTACTAAAACATAAATATAAGTCTGAAGCTAAAATAATCTAATTAAAAATAAAATGATTTTAAGTCAAGATTAAATTATTCTACAAAAAGTGAAAAACACTACTTCTAAAACTTTTCAAAAATAAAATAATGAGCAGGTAATTGAAAAGTATTAGTTTGAGATCATACTTACATTTTTATGTATTCTTGTGATTATCTGAGAAAAATAGAAACCAAATTCATATTTAATAAACAAAGATTTTACCGAAAAATACTTTTCCGGTTTCATAAATAGATCTGGACAGTAGTCATCAAATCCAAAGTTATCCAATGTTTCCACAGCGATGATTTCTTCAATGTAGTTTGAATAATTTCAACAGAACAAATCGTAGAATTTTATTTCATGTCACTCAACTAGATCTATCATTGTGCATCAACTCTTGGTCAGTACAATTTATTCCATCACTGCAGACACGGGGGATGCATTCTATTTTATGTCTGGGATTTCAACAATGGCAGTTGCTTGTTGAGCATGATTGAATCCCTAAAACAAAAAGGAAAACAACAGAATACACCTCGTATTCGGCCAAGAGTCAGATTTATATCAAGAAGCAGTTCATGACCATAGTGTGCATTGATATTGCACGGTCACATAATTACTTCAGTGACAGATAAAATGACTTGAATGACTACGTGAACGAAGCGAACCAAGAAGCCAGAGAACATGTTGTACATAGAGTGGATCTGCCAGGACCTTGAACCGAACAGGAGTAATGGTTGGATACCAGATGGAAACCAGCAGCAACAAGCAACATCACTTGAAATGGCAAGGTCAGTTTTCCTTTCTAACTATTGTTACACTGGCCAGAACCCTATCCTTCAAAAAGCACAGCAAATAGATAAAGGAAACGTTGCTACAATGGACAACTTGCTGACAAAACTAGCAAATTCAAACTGGGGATCTGACCTTAAAACCTCATCTGCATAGATGAATCTGCGGATTTCATCAAATCCAGGTTGGTCATTGGTTGATATATGTTGAAAAGATTTGGCACAAGAACTGAGTCCATTTTTTTAGGTCTCCACTTTCCACCCACTTCAATGAAGAACTCCCGGTTGGTGTGCAGTGATTCAAAAATATTGCAAGCTGCTGCGTTCTTAGTCATTTGAACTACCTTCAGTAATAGTGTCTTATGGTTCACCATATCATATGCAGCTGTTAGATCAACAAACACTGTTCCTGTTATCAGTTTTTCTTCATAAACATCTACAATATATTTAGTTAGATTGAAAAGTTCATTGCAACAGGATCTTCCTGGACAAAAACTGGCCTGAGTAAACGATAGCCGACCTCCTGTAAGCACATCAAATGGATTTTTTACAGGTGCGTACATCATTGCCACTACTATCAATTCATTGAAACACATGATGATCACTCATTCGTCCTACAACTCTTGATTTCTGATGCTGATGGTCTCCATAAATCAGGTTCACTTCTAATTGTGCATGGTTGCTGATGTTTAAGGGGCATAACACATAAGCGATTTATCTAATTAGTCATTTTAATCTTTGCAAAACATGAAAAACAGAACAGAGAAAGTGTCAGGTTGCTTTCTTCATAGAAACAATAGCACCACTCTAAAAATATATTAATTTGTATTTACTTTATCACAGACAAAAGACAAGCTAGAAACAAGTTCTGTTTTATTGTGAGGGATATCTAGCTAACCCAAAATTCACTTAGTGAAAAAGCATTTCTCCTCCTCTGACTGAGGCGAGAACAGATACTACACTTTTATCCTAGTCAAAATGTCTGACTTCAAACTATCCACAAATAATATTTTGAAAAAAAAAAGATTTTGGAAGGGGTTTCAATTTGTCTATCAAAAAGTAACAAAAAGTTTAGGAAGGGCAAAACATAAAAGTAACTTTGTGGACATGGACAATTGGTGGTTGAGGAGGGTATAATTTGGCTTGAGTAAACTATTACGTTTCACTAAGAAAGATTACTTCTCTGATGGTAAAGATGGAGAATAAAATGAAGTTTTTGTGAAAAAAGTGAATATATGTCATCTTTTTGAACATGAACGAAAACACAATTAGATTGCTTGACAATGATTCAAACAAAACCATGCCTTTATTTCAGAATATAATTAACCCTAAGAGAAGGATGTTGATCGCGAATGTTGGGATCTGGGTCCAGACCCTAATTCGACATCGTCTCATAATGTAGAGATAGCAATCAAGACTCGAAAATTATCATTAAATTCAATTAATAACATTTTTCTGTGCGTTATCTTAGAAAATTGCGTTATTTCCTTGTAAATAAACACTACAAATTACGTTTTGAAAGAAGAAAATGAGATTTAATTGAAAAAGGATGATTGGAGTTACTGTCACTTTTCAGCTTACCTGTCTATGAATCGTTATTAAGATTTTGGAGCTATTGGTACAGCTTTTAAACCGACTTTATATTTGGCATCTACCAGACGTTTACGTAAACAGCTGAAAGATGTTTAAGCACTTAGACCTGTGAATTGATTAAATGTTAAAATTCATTGCAGGTGGGCGATAATGAAAGAAACCTGATTAAACCAGAGGGGTACAGCTTGTGCACCATTGTTTTTTTTTAACTGTCGCATTTTTCACATCCTAAAACTTTACCAAAAAAAAACAAAAAGATTTGTAATGTAATCTCTGCACAATCTTTGGTTTATTTATTAAAAAAAAATGTTAAATCGAATAATTAACTGTTTTTTCCTGATTTTTGTTTTTTTAAACAAACGCAAAGAAAAGAAAAAGTAAACTGTTATAGAATTAGAAATTTTAAAAATCCAGGTTTACATCCTTTCTAATATATGTATATATATGTATATATATATATATATATATATATATATATATATATATATATATATATATATATATATATATATATACATAAATGGTTATCTGCTGACACGTGTTTCGGCTTCGGCATAATGCGACTCTTCAGAACGAGCCGACTATGACAGGTCTCTTGAAATCCGACTATAGAAACCGTAGTAGAGCGCTCTACCATTTAGTTATGAGCCCTGTCTGAAATATGTGACTATTTTTTATCGTTTTATGATTTAATATTTGTTGCTCTTGTTTTGACGATAACTAGCTGTATTGCAGCTACTGGTATATTTGGCTTTCCTACGCCGTGTAGAGTTTATTCACGTATTTTAGACAGGCCTCATGGCTTAATGGTAGACCACTCGACTACAGTTTCCGTGTTTGGGTTTCGAGACCTGCCATAGTCGGTTCACTCTGAACAGTCGCGGTATGACAAAACACGTGTCAGAAGATAACTATTTTATGAATAAAATAAATAAATATATATGTATACACACGTCTTTGACAATCGTGCAAAATTATATAAATAAACTCTACACGACCGAGAAAAGCCAAATGTACCAGTACCTGCAATACAGTTACTTATCGTCAAAACCACAAGAACAACAAATATATATATATATATATATATATATATATATATATATATATATATATATATATATATATAATCCAGGTAAAGCATCCACAGGGTAGTAATCCAAAGAATTTAAACCGGGTTTATATTTTATTTTATATTTCGATTTTAATTTTGATTTTAACATTTTGATACTTAACGGTCCAAATCATGTGACTTCCCAAATTTTGAAATTTTAAATTTCTTTTCTTCTTTTTTTCCCCCCATTTCATTCTTTTCAAATATGATCTAAGGTTAAGATCCTGATGAGATCTCAGTTTATAATAACTGTTGATCGATAACATCGACATGCCAGTGTCGCAGATTTTGTACATGTCTGTGTAAATAAAAATAATCATATATATATATATATATATATATATATATAATTTTGTGAAAAGAGAAACATTATTTTTTTATATATTAATTAAATGAATAAAATCATTTTTTCATGAATATATGTCTGAGACTTTCACTGATATACAGCGATTTTTAACACCACCAGGATGAAGAGGGTAAAAAGAAAGAAAGGAATTAACTCTTTGAAAATGCCGTATATAAGTGGAAGTCTCAGACATATATTTATGAAAAAAAATGATTTTATTTATTAAATAAATATATATATATGAAAAAAATAACATTTCTTTTTTTTAACTCTATAATACCATTCAAAAAACGTTTGTCAAAGGATTGTGAAACTCCTTTTTCAATTAAAATCTGCATAACCACGCCTAACACATCCACGATTTCACTTTCTTCAAATCCGTCAACAAGATCAGACGAGAATAATCTTTTGGGACCAACGAGGAGATTGACTTGCGATTTTTAACACCAGCAAGATTAAGAGAAAAACATTTTAAAAAGAAAGAAAAGAATTAACTCGTTGAAAATGCTGTTTATCGGCGAAAGTCTCAGACATATATTTTATAATATATATATATATATATATATATATATATATATATATATATATATATATATTATGATTTTCTTTATTTTATAAATATATTGAAAAAATAACGTTTCTTGCTTTTTTCAAAATTCTATAATACAATTAAAAAAACGTTTTCTAAAGGATGTGCGTACCCCCATTTTTAATATATATATATATATATATATATATATATATATATATATATATATATGATGACAGCTTCCGGCCTTAAAATTGGAAACTAACAAGCGGTGTTTATCAGAAAACAGTCGCACGTCATTTTCGTCGGATTAAAGTTGTAGGATTTTAATTTCGACTAGTTTGAACACGTGGGAATCAGTCATGCAATCGAATAAAAAAAATTTCTCGGGAATATTCTGTATTGGATACGTTATTACAATGAGATTAAATATATTTTAATTTTTTCACATTTTTATTCATAAAAAAGTATTAAATTATTTTTAAATAAAATAAAGTATTTAAAAATGTTTTCAATATAAACTATTTAAAAAGGGTAAGCAAGAATTTATTTAAAGTAAAAATATTTATTTTTTACTTGTGTTTAAGTGTATTTTTAATGTTTTTGTTGTTGTTTTTTAAGGTTATTTGAATATCAAAAAGAAGGTTTTCCCATTTATTTAACACAAAGTATTTTTGGCACATGTATCGAGGGCAAATAGAATGATCGGGTGGATTGTTAGGAATATTATTTCGAGGGAGACAACTGTTGTGTTAAGGATATATCAAGCTCTAATAAGACCTCATATAGAATACTGCACCGAGGCCTGGGCTCAATCGACTAGACATGGAAATTGGCATGTAATATTGAAACAGGAAGGCATACAAAGAAGGGTGACAAAACTAATAAGTAAAGGAGTGCAGTTAAAGGGAGAGATTGGACAAATTAGGATTGACTACTTTGCTGGAGAGAAGAATGAGAGGTGATATGATTGAGACTTTCAAGATAATTAATGGCATTTCTAACTATGGTGGGCATTTTTTTAGTATTTCTCCTAAATCTGGAAAGTTATGTCAAGGCAGTTTTCAAAAACTAAATCTGTTAACCAGTTTGTTTGTTTTGCTCACAGAATAATATGTTTTTGGAATAATTTTCCAGATCGGATTAAGAACAGCAATAACGTGGATCAGTTTAAGATGAGGTTGGATAAATTCAGAGAAAGTGGTAGGAGGGAGAAATTGAGGGGCACTTTTGAAAGTAGTCAAATGAAATATTTGACAGAATTTGATCTGGATATCGATAGTGTAATAAGAGTTACATTTTTCAACAGCTGAATTTAGAAAGTAGTTAAAGGAGGCATAACAAACAAACAACAAAAATACATTTTTTTTATTTTAGGATAAAGTTTTGAGTTTTTGTGTGAAAGGTTTTTTTTTTAGTGTGTTTTCCCTTTTAGTTTAATGAAATTATTTTTTAGGCAGGAAGGGGTCCATAGAGGCTATAACGTTAAGGTGGGGGCATGCACTAGTTTCCTTTTCATGGACAAACGAGTGCGTTCTATGCTCATGTGGGAATCTTTTCTTAAGGGATAAACTACGATTTGTGTGAAAAAATACCAAATTTTCTTTAATAGTCTTGTAAATCAGTATTTCATGAGTAATGAAAAAGAATAATAGAAAATGTCGATTTTTGAAGGGACGCAGCGGTCAATACGCATTAAAATTTCGTTTTGTGATCTTGGAATTTATTTTAAAATTTATTTTAAAAAGTATTTTTATTGCAAAAGGTTATTCACGGTTGCGCTTCAAACACAAGTGGCGTGAATAGGTAAAAACAAACAAAGGTTATTTTAGTTTAAACCCTTTTATTCTGATTCAAATCTTATTAAAGATTTATTTTTAAAATAAAATCATCATTTACCAACTTTTCTTTTACATTAAAAACAATACTTAATATTAACGGATACGTATTTTTCATGCAATATTTACCTTATTGTAATGACCGTCTTCTTGTTCAACTTGACTTCCGAGTAAATCATTTTCTCACTCAAACTTCACCACAAGCATTTTTTAGCCACACTCATATTAAAAATTGATTGTTTCTTATAAAAGAAAAACTTGGATGTGTCGAACAAAATAAAATCGCGAATTTTGGAAATCGAAAAATATTAAGAAGTTTAATAATCAAGATACTGGATGAAACTGTCAGCGTTGGCGGAAAAAGCAATCGTTTTTTTATCTTGTTTTTATCATCGTGACAAATAAAAGAAATTAAATCAATGCAAATGTCTAATATGTTTGTTTACATGGATACGATATTGACGGGCATATTCCTTCTTTCAAGTTTATATTTTGAAAAAAAAATCCTTAATTATATTTTTCATTTAGTTAAATTTAGTAGATTATTAAACTTTAAAATATTTTTCGATTTCCAGTTTATTCCTAAATTTTCAATTAAATTTTGTTCGATCGCATCCAAGTTTTTGTTTTATAAGAAAAATTTGACCGAATGAAAATTGATTTTTTTTCAAAATATAAACTAGAAAGAAGGAATATGCCCGTCAATATCGTATCCATGTAGACAAACATATTAGACATTTGCATTAATTTAATTTCTTTTATTTGTCACAATGATAAAATCAAGATAAAATAGAAAGATCGATTTTTCAGCCAACGGTTACAGTTGCATCCATTATCTTGAAAATCAACATCTTTAATTCGTTTGGTATTTTATTATTTTCTTTTGGTTGCTAAAAATGACAAGATTACAAAAATAAATTTGTCTTCTAATTATGAAGAGGCGGATTCTCTCGGCATGAAAAGACTAAAATGTAACTTCATGGTACCTCAGTGAAATAGCACGGTGATAAATCTAGTTATTCAATAGTACCCAGTAGTTTGTCGCTTTCCCCGCGTTTTTAAGCGTTGTTGTTATTATTATTATTATTATTATTATTATTACAATAAAAACAACAACAAACAAACATGACGTTCATTAACACTAACAGACTTTCATTATTTACCTTCTTGCTGGGATCAAAGTGTTGGATATGTTTTGTCCTTAATAATAATAAGAGAAATCCTTCTTGACTGGGCAATTTATATATTTGTCTCATTCACAGTGCCCCCTTTTGGGGAGTTTGATATCCCTTACATAGAAAAGAACAACTTTGGTCTAACTTTTTCCCTCGTGGAGAGACAATTAAACATGAACTCCAAAACTAACCCAAAGTCTCGGGTAGTAGTGACTCATGTTAAGTCCTGAGTGGCGATCAGGATGAAAGCATGTCATTTATTAACCCCAACACTGAATAAATTAACCTAAGTAAATCGATTCCTTGGAAATTTCGATGTGAAATACTAATTTTTAAAAGGGTAGTTTCACTCTAAGGTCAGCCTCGGCGTAGATAAAAACAAACGGGTAGGGAGTCATTTCTTTGTTTAAACCTTTTAATTCCTATTCACGTATTATTCACGTCTGTACATCAAAAACAACATATTTGATTAAACTAAAGTAATCATTTATCGCTTTTTAAAAACATTTACAACAAAACAACAATAGCTGATACGTATTTTTCATTACCTTATTGAAATGGCTTCCATATGAATCGTCTTCTCACTTATGGTTTCCAAAACTGCAACAATCAAGGGTAATTTCGTCCTTGTAGTGTTGTCACCGGTCGAGGATGGCTTGGGTTAAAAACAAACAGAGACGGAGAGTAAATAAATACGGATGTTATTTACATAGGACGCCATTACAAAGGGAACTGGAAGTGACGACAATCTAAGGGCAGATAATTACCGGAAGTTCAAAAGGTAAACAAACGAGCGATTACATACTGATACAAAATCTCTCTTCCTTAAGTTAAACAAGGATGGTATGATTTTTGGCACTTCTGCCGTATATATGCAGCAGCAGATTTTCTGTCCTTCTACTGAAAATAAAGGGAGGTAATTCAACCGGAAGTGATTTTTTTACAACATAAAAAAAATGCAAGACTGATTTGTTTTGGGGTAACAAGAAACAATTAACAATTCCTTTTTTTTTTATTTTTAAATAAAAAAACCTAACCCTAACCCAAAACCCTAAACCTAAACCCTAACCCTAAACCCTAAGAAATCAGGCGGTGTGCCTGTAAAAAATATATTGTTTTTTGCGGCTGGTTCATTAAATTACCAATGTCTCGAAAATTAATCTCATTTAACTCCATTTTCTAAATACTAAATTCAACTTCCGGTGAATTCTGAATGAATGGTACTTGGAGAGAGAAAAAAACGGAACTCTTTAATTTCGATTTCTTAATCGGCAGCTGCTTCATATATACGGCAGAAGTGCCTGATTTTTTTCCTTTTATTATTTTAGGCATTACAAGTCCAGTCATTGTGGTATCATTCGATGACGTCAAGAGAGACGTGGTTCCAAATATTGCTCGTCAATTTTATTTGGATATGGCGGTAACAAGAAAGAAACGTAGGGTTGAATATCCAGTTACCGTAGAGGAAAAGCACACTGAGCCACAAAAAATGCTTGGACAGACTCGTCGGCATTACCCAGTAGGGATGCCGCAGTTGATTAGCAATAAACTAACCCCTTCTACAAGGTAGTCAGGCAAAGACTGGGATGCTGGACCCTTTAGAACTGTATTGTGTATTTTGAACATACGAAAATGTAGGTCGACACAGACAAACATCTGAAAAGTTATTTCTTTCATTGAAATATGTTTATTTACATAAATAATAATGAAAATATTTTTTTTATAAATATGAAATAAATTAAATAAAATAAACGTCAGAGTATGTTTTCCTTTTTACAAATGCTCAAATGAATGTATTTTTAACATATATATTCATAAAAAAAATGTGTATTTATACAAAAATATGCATTCAGCCCCGCCCCTTCGTCAGAAAAGAGATTCTACTTTATTTAGGCGGTTATGTGTGAAAATCCTGAAAACCTTTAGTGTAAAACTAAAATTTACAATAGGGAGAGTAATTTCTCATATAAATTTGATGTAAGATGATCACACTTTTCCCTTTTAAGTGCATATAACACAAATTTAGGCGTGGGAGTGTTACGGAAAATATGTTGTGTGTTTTAATGGGGGGGGGCTATAAAACAACCCTCCTTTAACGTTACCACTAACCTTAGGTCCGGGTGGCAACAGCACTTTAACCCTCTTACTAATCCAAAGTTCTAGTGTCACCAGTTCTCATCACCTCATCACTCCTCCATAAAGTCCTAGTGTCAATGGCTCACATTACCCCCCCCCTCTAAAAACTCTCCCTTATATACAAATACTAAACATATGTCCAGATAGCAACAGTGCTGAAATACCTCGTTTAAACCTACAGCTAACAATAACCTCGGGTGGTAATAGCCCATCACGGCAATAAAATAAAAACATCGTTACATATATTATTTAACTAAAACGGCTACATGCTATTCAAACGCTTTCGGGTAAGAAATCGGGTAATCATTTTATGTTATATGTATATGAAAAACTGATACCCAATTCTAAATTATTTTCCCCCAATGTTTTTCAGGGTGTTTACACGTTATCGCATAAAACGGTTGAATGTTATTGTTTATTGGGAGAGGGGGGATATAGCCGAGGGTGCTCACCAATAATAATACCAATACTTTTCAAAAGTAGACTTGGGGACGGGGTTAATCCATATTTTGACCTATAGACGAGGAATCCAAGCCCCTCAAATGTAATGAAATCGATTTTATTTGCTTAAAATCTACAGAGTAGATACTTGTTTAAAAATATTAATTTCAAAATATGGCAAGGGGGAGCCCCTATTTAAAAATATATGGGAATTAAACCAGCCCTGCCCCTCCTGAACATAATTTTCCATTAACAAAATATTATTGCCTTGTGTCATTTTTCAGCACTAAGGAAGATTACACTGCTGCGCTGAGTTCCGGTTTACCATGCAGTAAATTTAAAGTACGGATGATCAGAAATGATAAAAAATCTATTTTTAATTAATATTAATTTGAGACTTCACAAATACATTTTCATTAATAATGTAAGTGTTTGAAATAAATACAAAAATATGATTTTGTCACCTGTTCAAAAATAACAACGGAAAAGAATAAATTACGAGCAATGCGAGGGACTAGCGCTGATAACTTCAACAGCTACCTTCAAGAATTTCTCTGGCGGCAGGAAATAAAACAAAATTATTTCGGCAATATTCTTTATTCTATACGTTTTTATTATTCTTTTAAAATGCTTTAGATAACGTTGCCGTTTCACTTTTATTGTTACTAAATTGTTATAAAATATTTGCTTTAAAAATTACTATCAAAATACTAAGCTATTTTATTATATTTTCATAAAAAATCAAAACACATATATTATGTTGCTGTTTCACTTTTATTGTTATTAAATTGTTATAAAATATTTGTTTTGAAAAATCACTATCAAAATACTAAGCTATTTTATTATATTTTCATAAAAAATCAAAACACATATATTATGTTGCTGTTTCACAAAATAAAAGACATTTCAAAACGTTGTTTTTATCAATAAAAAGAAGTCATTTAGTTATTAACGATTTGTATTATATTTTCAATAAAAAAATAAAAACACATATTTTATAATTTGTTTTGCTAACAACTTATTGTATTATAATACAAATACAATTCTAAATCTTCCGTTCTTATTTTTAAGCAGGTGACAAAATCATATTTTTGTATTTATTTCCAACACTAACATTATTAATAAAATGTATTTGTCAAGTCTCAAATATAAATATAAATTTAAAAAAAGTTTTTATCATTTCTGATCATCCGTACTTTAAACTCATGAAAATATAATAAACAATCTTTAAAATTATTTTTGTTTTGTGTCATTTTTCTATTTTTTAATTTCTGCCATTTATACCGTACCATTTGTTTTTGGTTCTATTTTTACTGAGTACCCCAGAGCATACCGACAAATGTAAAGCTAGCCACCTTATAGACAGGGGTTGCAGATTTAGTGATAGTTGCATGTATTCCCGTTCGAGTTGTATCGAGTGTTCTTTGGTTCAATGAGGGACATAATCTTGTATTATTAATGAATTTTATTAACGTGATATAAATATTTTCCAATAGTAAAACATTTTCAGCAGCAAGTGTAACAGCACAGGTAGAGCTGCCTGCTATATTGCCCAGTAAAAATAGACGAGGGAAAATGGCACAGGTAAAAATGGCACCAGTATAAATAGCACAAGTGAGTTGATAGAAAAAAATGACACAAATAAAGTACAATTCAGTAACAGAAAGTTAGGATCGTTCAGAAGTGGGACTTCCCCATGAGTTTTAAATACGGGCTCAGCACCCATTCTTTAAAATACATTATTTTAAAACAAATTTTTACTTTGTTGTTTTCAAGCAAATAAAAGCGACTTTTCTAAGCTTTTTAGTAGTGGGCTGGGTTCTTTAGCCTCTTGTTTTGAATAGGGCCTAAGTAACCCTCATATTTTTAAAATAAGTATTTACTCATTTGGTAAAAGTAGAGCAAGCAGCCGAAAATATATAAAAAATAAAAACAACGAGAAATTATTTATTCCAAACGCAGTTGAATACAATTATTTACCGACCTGCATACTTTCAATGTGCAAAAAATGTGGTTTATTTATTCATTTGAAAATTTGATTTCCTTCAAAGCAATGTTCACACACAGGAGAAAACACAAATGGCTGCTTGTCGCTTAACTGTTGGCAAGGGCTAAATTCATGTAAAGTTTTCGTATTCTACCACTAACCCTTAGCCTGAGTGTCAAACCCCCTGCGTACTTACAGTCAGTGGAAGGGTAAGCGATCTTTTTAATGAATTTTCAAGAATCCAGCTCCCCAATATTAAAATGGCAAGTGAATATTTTTTCCCGTGTATCGTAAAGACAGCTTACAAATATTGAAATAAAACACTTTAAAGCAGGTTCAGCATGTTAAAAGTATACAGGTCGGTTGATAATTCAATTTTAATGCGTTTAGTATGAGGCATTCGTGATTGTTTTTTGTTTACTACTTCTCGTCTGTTAACTATTCCGCACTCTTACAATTTACTCTATTGTTTTCAAGAAATAAAATCGAGTTGTGGCATTAAAAAGGAATATAAGAGAGGTTTAGGTAAATCGAAGAAATCAAAAAAACAATATCCCGTGTGTATGTCTAGCATTTATTTGGAAACTACACAAAAAAGCTGATTTATTCATTTTCAAATTTTTTCGAAGGGAATCATAGGAACATTTTTGTAATATTAATTTTGTTGGGGACACAGAAAAAGAATAATAAGGGGCGACATGAAAGGCGATTTTAATGTTATTATGTAGTATTTCGTTACTTTACGGCGCTTTGAGAAATATTAAACGTCCATCCACTTCAGGAATTATATATCATTCCTATAGCTTCTGCAACTCTTTTCTATAAAATGACGAATTATTACATAATACCATCACCAGTCCTCTCCAGGCTACTGCGGAGGTCTGCATTCATGCCGGACGTCAATAGAATACTAATAAGTCACAAACTGCTACAAGGGTGTGTAGAAAGACCCTCATAAAAAGATATATTCTGAAACTACATTAACCAGAGTACTTAGATAAGTATGTTTTAATTTGACCAAACGTATACTAGACAATTAAATCGGCCTCGCACCGGACCAATATTTTTAAAAATGAAAGATCAGGTCAATTTCTCACACTTTTATTATAAATTTTAATTAAAACAATGAATTTTATTTTTCAAAAAGTCACATATGTCGTGTCGTATGCATTATTTTTCTAGATCTATTCATAAGAAAATCTATATCACTCAGTTCACATAACATCAGACTGAAGATCTCAAGGTTTCGATTTCCAGTCATAGTATCCATTTTATTTGTTGGAAATTTATTATTTAGTATGAATGCATTATATTCCATTTCTAAAAGAAGTTTCGATATTTCATCAAAAATTGTGATTGACCGACAAACAGACAGACACACACACAGAAAATGTCCATAATAATGAATGGATGTTTTTATTACGAATTTTAATATTTCAATGAATACATTTTCCCCTATTTTTATATTGTAGTTGTACATTAAAACATTTAAGGTGGCTTACTTTCTAACACATAGCAAATTGGATATTCTTGTACAAGGAATTTATTAATAGATATTTTACTGGATCAATAATCCTCTGTGCTTTTTACTGCTGAGCTAATAATTTTATTTCGGAAAAACACATTAATCTCTCCCTCTTGTCTCACATAACTATGTCAGGTTAATAGCTGCATTTTCAAAGTATGTAGCTGTTAAGATTGTATAGTCATATTGGGTGGTTTATTACTTATTTGCCACAATTCTTTTTTGTATATTTTCCAAGAACTTGATGCTATATCAGAGGAACTCGTTTGATGGATGGTCCAGTGGAAATGTATACACATTATTTTATTTTGCATTGTGCAGTAGTTGTCCTAAAGCAGAACCTTACAACACCAGGTCAGATGCCTTAAACTTTTAGGTTTTGACGAATGGCGAAACTATTACTTGTTATCATCTGTTTGGGACTAACACTTGTTCTCTATATGAGATACATAGATATTGGAATATTCCATTAAAGATCTCGTTTACTACTAAACACTGAGTATGTAAAACACTTATAACATTAAATTTCCTTTACAAGCATTCATCTAGTTAACTTAGCAAGATAGGGGTTTCTCGCTTTTTTATCATTTGAATTTAGGGGCCCCCTCTTGAAGCTAACACTTAATTTCTCTATGAGTATAATTTATATCCGAGGGCTGTCTTAAGGATTGATGTTGTTCCTTGTGTGTATTCGCATGTGAATTTTTACAGGTGGCAAGCTGGAGAAATGCAGTTGCACAAAATTTGCACCTGTGTGCATTCTGATGTGACTTTTCAGATTGGCACTATGTGAAAATGCAATAAACAAACTTCACAAGAATAGGGTTTCTCACTGAACGTTAAATTTTACTTCAGTCATAGTTCTATGAAATCAAGGGGCCCCTTCCTGGGGCTAACACTTGATCTATATATGAGATACATAGATACTCGAGTATTCTATTAAAATTCTCCTTTATTTCTCAAACAATGAGTTAGTAAAAAAGTTAAGAATAATAAATTTATTCTCTCCCCAACTTGCCAGTCAAGTATGTCATAGTATATCTTTCTTGTGGTCTGCTGGTTTTACTGGATTCCAGGACAAAAATTCATCCAGTCTGGTGGAACAGTAACACAAACTTTACAAGAATTAGGTTTTTCACAATGTTTAATTTTACTTCAGTCATAGTTCTACGAAATCAAGGTGCCCCTTCCTGGGGCTAACACTTGATCTCTATATTAGATACATAGATACCCGAGTATTCTATTAAAATTCTCCTTTATTTCTCAAGCATCGAGTTAGTAAAAAAATTAGGAATAATTTTTTCTTCTCCCCAACTGACCAGTCAAGTA
Source organism: Sepiola atlantica (assembly GCA_963556195.1). Lineage (NCBI taxonomy): Eukaryota > Metazoa > Mollusca > Cephalopoda > Sepiida > Sepiolidae > Sepiola > Sepiola atlantica. Next base: position 24,389,373 of record OY744549.1, on the reverse strand, counting down.
TGTCATAGTATATCTTTCTTGTGGTCTGTTGGTCTTACTGGATTCCAGGACAAGAATTCATCTAGTCTGGTGGAGTATCCAGCACGTGGTGTTACTTGACGTAACATCACTAGGAGAAGATGCACTATTCCTCGTACGAGGGGATCTTATTTGTGCTGCGGATACTATGTAATTTGAATATTTGGTCAGGGTTTACTTGTAGGGGTAAGTATCCTCATGTCAGGTTGTCCTGACAATCCCTTGTACAGAGAGACCGAAGACACTCGAAGATAGTGTCTAGTAGGTAATTCAAACTCCCCAGTGTGTGTTCGCATGTGATCTTTCTTACCTGTATGTATTAGCATGTGAGTTTTCAGATGGGGATGCTGTGAAAATGCAGTTCCACAAACTTTGCAAGAATAGGGTTTTTCACCTGTGTGTATTCGTATGTGAGTTTTCAGATGGGAATGCTGTGAAAATGCAGTTCCACAAACATTGCAAGAATAGGGTTTCTCACCTGTGTGTATTCGTATGTGCCTTTTCAGATTGGGATGCTGTGAAAACGCAGTTCCACAAACTTTGCAAGAATAGGGTTTTTCACCTGTGTGTATTCGCATGTGCTGTTTAAAACTTTTATCATGTGAAAATGCAGTACCACAAACTTTACAAGAATAGGGTTTCTCACCTGTATGTATTCGCATGTGCTGTTTCAAACTTGTATCATGTGAAAATGCAGTACCACAAACTGTACAAGAATAAGGTTTCTCACCTGTATGTATTCGCATGTGCTGTTTCAAACTTCTATCGTGTGAAAATGCAGTACAACAAACTTTGCAAGAATAGAGTTTTTCACCTGTGTGTATTTGCATGTGCTGTTTCAAACTTGTAGCATGTGAAAATGCACTACCACAAACCTTACAAGAATAGGGTTTCTCACCTGTATGTATTCGCATGTGCTGTTTCAAACTTGTATCGCGTGAAAATGCAGTACCACAAACTTCACAAGAATAGGGTTTCTCACCTGTATGTATTCGCATGTGCTGTTTCAAACTTGTATCGCGTGAAAATGCAGTTCCACAAACTTTGCAAGAATAGGGTTTTTCACCTGTGTGTATTCGCATGTGCCATTTCAAACTTGCATTTTGTGAAAATGCAGTACCACAAACCTTACAAGAATACGGTTTCTCACCTGTGTGTATTCGCATGTGCTGTTTCAAAATAGAACTGCCTGAAAATTTAGTTCTACAAACTTCACAAGAATATCGTTTCTCACTTGTGTGTATTCGCAAGTGTGCTGTCAGATCGGCACACTGTGAAAATTCTGTTCCACAAACTTTGCAAGAGAATCTTTTCTTATTTTGGTTCATTTTACTTTAGTGTAAGGTCTCAGAAAACAAGTGGCCTCTCCTGGGACTAACACTAGATCTCTAGATGAGATATATAGATATCTGAGAGTTCAATTAAAGCTCTTTCCTTAACCTCTCAAATGTTGAATTAGCATAGAAGTAAAGAACATCAATTTTCCTCTCTCTAATTGATCAGTTCATTATGTTACAGTATATTTTTCTTGTGGTCTTTTTGTCTTACCGGATTCCAGGACAAGAACTCATCTAGTTCGGTTAGAGTATCCAGCTTAGTGTTGGTACTTGAGGCAACATCTAACCGGTTTGTATTCACATGTGCATTTTTACATTGAAGCTATGTGAACATACACATTCAGAAACATTACAAAGGTAGGGTTTTTAACCTTTGTGTATTTACATGTGATTTTTCAGGCGAAGACTCTGAACATACAATCAACAAAATATTCAATAATATTATTTGACACATGCGAGTCTTTCTTATTTCTTTTGAAAATAGAACTCACTGAGAATTCAGTTTTACATAGTTGACAAGTATATGCATTCACCATTCTTTTGAATTTTGCCTTTCAGAAATCAAGACTGATGAGTCTAATATGCATTCAATGAGTTAGTATCGATATTTTCTACAAGATTTTGCTTGAGATTTAGCATCCTATAAGATACAAGATATTCAACTGCTCTGTGTGTACAAAATATTGATTTGCACATTTTACAAAATAAAAGATTTATGTCCAAACTTCTTGTACATTGTTTCTTAAACAGTAATTTTTTGAAAATAATAATAAACGTACATAGAGAAAAATAAGATGGCAGTTATTTATTGATGCAGACTTTTCTTAATTCTTGTAGAACTGAAAACAACCATCTTTGTCTATAATAGGTTCAATCTGTAAATAAAGAACATTTGTTATCAAAACATTTTAACATACTTTATACTTTAATGCAATCAATTTTAAAAAACGAAATATTTTGTCGTTCATTTTCAATGATAAATAAATAATATTCACATTATTCTGGCGCGAAAACAAACTGTTTTTGTTATAGAAATAGAAAATTCTAAACCAACTTTCCTAGTTAAAAAATCTGGAATAGTCAATCAAAAATCTTTTTTTACACCTTGGTGAAAAGACTATAGATTTCCAATAATAAAAGGTTAAAAATAACAAGCGCCACAATAGTTGAGACATAAAGGATACAATTCTATATTTATTCGTAAAAGAAAAGAAAAGATGAAATGAGGAATGTTGATCGTTATATTACCTTATGCTCAAGGTCCATAGGAAAAGCCTCCGTTGTTCTCTTATATACATTCTCAGGTAAAATAAATTTAGGTTTTTGATTCAGCCCCCTGAAAGGGTGAGTAATTTCGTGCAATGAAGCTCCCTATTGAGAGTCGGCTTATTATCTATTCTCAAAGTAATCATTTTCGCTCAGCATCGTCTAAACCAAGAGTAGAAATCAACCTTTGAAAAAGATGTTTTCAAACATTGTATTGTAAACTCTATCAGAGAACTAGCATTTTTATCTAGTAGAGATTTCTGTCCTCTCGATTTTGCAAACCATTTCCTTTTTCGAAATCTCAACCATGTAATTAAACATTTGATGACTTTCAAATTGTAGAAATATAAATTCCTCAGTGACAAGCGCCCATCTCTTTCAAAAGATAAGTACATTTGGAATAGTTATTTATTCACAGAGAGTTTGTTCATTCCGAGACATGCATGCTTCCTTTTCATGTAAAAAATTTGAGATATTTTAATTTATTTCAATCACAAAAACTTTATCTATTCAAAATCATAACATATTATTGTTGGTATTTCATGGTGTTTTGTTTATTCATCTGAGACAAAAATGGATTCAGGAACAGATAACAACTTTAAAAACATTTTTATCATTTCAGTTTGCATAAAAAACCGACCAATGAACACATGAACAACTGTAAGCTGGCACTCAGAAATAGGACTTCCTATACCTCTCGCACACAAATTGTATGAATAAAGATGGTTACGGAAAATGTGTTCAAATGATGCATGTATCACACTATAATATTGTAAGAGATCCCAATCCTAACGAATCTATATACGGTCAAATCTAGAACCGACGAGTAACACAACACTTAATCGCTAGAGTCATTTGTCATGTTATCTAATGGACTATCGATGATGGTTCAAGAAAGCCAAGACCTCCTAAACTGCACAATAGTAACAACTGTACAAGATATGAAAAATTCACACTCATATCATGAGGCCTTCTTGCTAGCTTATTGTGCGAGGATAAGGAATGTGGAGAACATTGCATGAAATCAGACATGTTATCTAAAACAGTATAAAAATAGAATCATATTCAAAGAGAAATCTTACATTTTAACAATGGCACAAGAATAATCCTAGAAAGACGGCCTGTTAATTGTGACAGAGGTAACTGAAGGGTAAATATTATCGAGCATGACTAAAAAAACAGGACATTGACCAGAATGTGGCACATAGCACTATTAAACCGGAGCCAATAGACATTATATACAGCATAATCACATTGACATACACACGGCAAAATAACGTTGACACACCGGTTCTTGTTAGATCACCGAAGATAAGCAACGTTGAGCCTGGTCAGTACCAGAAATGTAACCAGTTGGGAATGCCATGGGCTAGATATGTATACAGGTGATAATAGACATTATTGATCACTACTTTGTTTCATTTAGACTTTACAAAAACTCGGCCTGAACAGCCGGTAAAGATCCACATACGAGCAATAACGAAACAGAAACGTGTTCATTGCACTCACAGAAAATGATTCCACTATTCTCAACCTGAACAGCCAGTCAAAATCGCTTATTTCAGACTATGAAGGAAGCGTTATAATTCTTAAAATGAGTCAATATAATAGAGAATAAAATACTCATACAAAAACAACTAGGAAAAGAGTCACTCCTTCCAGCAGATTAGGACATCAATGACATGCTGGCAAATGCCAGTCTATATACAAGTATTAACCAGACAGAAGCACAATAAAAAACTTGCAACATAACAGAACCTTAGGGAACTTTTGATGCCACTGTAGAACATTACATTTCTATTCCAAAAACTTTGGGGCATATTCAAAAAACTTCGACGAATTTCTTGAAGCTTCAAGAAAAACACTATATAATATACTGGCAGGACCCGTGTCCCGGCGTTGCCCGGGAAAATATAACAGCCTGATTTTAATTTTTAAGTTAAATGAATAGATTAAGAAAATAAATCATTTCACTGGAAGTAATTTTGGTAATTAAAATTGGATTTAACACGGAGCTGTGCCCTAGCGTTCTTGTGTTTGTTCCAACAGATGTCTCCTTTATAGTGGTAAAAGTTATTCGTACAAAGCTCCTGAAGATCCTACATAAAACTGCCCATGGCTAAAGCAAGGTGAAGTCAAGTTTAGACCAACCACTGCCAATGATTGTCCTTGGGACTTGTTAATTGTCATGGCAAAACACAATTTAACTGGGAACTGAAGCCTTTTAAATTTTATTGCAGAATCTGACGAAATAATGGGTATTCTGGGAAGGAATGTCAGTTTGCCCCTTGCCACACCAGTTAGTATTACAGCTTCTATCACATGAGGTTGGATGCGTTTAACACGGTCGCGTTCCATTACATAGCCTTGGAGCATCAAGATTCTGGAGTAACATAATTAGGCATCCAGCTTTCAGCTGTGTGTTGGCATACCAGGCAATTGTAATGAATCTAAACATTCTGTAGGGTATTGTACAGCCTGGATGCGATCGAGAATAGAATCCACAGAAGTGAACGTTACAGTTTTAATGTACTTCCACAAATATGACCATTTAATGCAAGCATTAAGCTCATCAGGGGGACTTGCACGTGGAACAATAGGCAGCGTTTGTCGGAAGTCACGTGATAATAATAGTGTTTTTCCACCCATAACAGCATCACGTCTCTTGAGATCACGCAATGTTTTATCTAGAGCCTCGAACGCTTGTTTATGTGCCATTGCACATTCATCCGATACGATCAAGGAACAATTCTGTAAGACTTTGGCTGAATCTGACCCTCTTTCTATTTGACAAATTGGATCAGCATCTTTTGTTAGATAATGGCAAGTTAAATGTGGAGTGAGCTGTCCTACCACCAGGACTACCTCCGGGTGCATCAAGGAATATAAGGCCACCTTGCTGATCTTCTTCAGTATTAACTACAGTACGAAAAATATGAATTTGCTCATTAGTTAGTTGTGCGATACCATCTCGAACAATTGATGCTTGCTCATGAGGTTGATAACTAATTTCACGCGTCTATGCAGTAATGACCGGATGTGCATTAGATCGATTAGGTGAGGTAAGACCCAATTTTGTCAGTGGTTTACCATTGATCTTATAAGTCATATCTTCGATATGAACTAAAGCCATATTGAAGATGTCGTCTAAAAATGTTATATCAACTTCAGGCTGTTGATTGTGTTTCCTAAGAAGGAAATCTTCACTAAAAGCTTATTTGTGTGCATCCCAAAGTCGTTTTGGATGAGACACTGCACATGATGTCAACATGATGGCAAACAAATGTCTCAAATTGTCTGCAGATTCAGATATAGATGCTTCCTGTAATGTAGCATACCAGTGGTTATCATCCGCAAGTAGTCCATGTGCACTACATGCATCCCTGAATGTAGTCATAACTTGACCATTGATCGTATGTAGGTCACTAAAGCTCTGTGAACCTCTAACATTGTGTAGAAGCAGTCTCAAACAGAAGGAGTCAAATTGATTTGGATGCACGGTGTATACCCTGCCCCAAAACTTCTGTTCTTTTAACGCACGGATAGCCTGGCTGACCCTGTAACCGTCGCTTGAAGACCTTAGTTTTAGTGTCCCAGGTATAATGAAGTGGAACTTCTCAGTACAAAAGTGTACATGCAAAAAAATCTGTTTGACACAATTTGAAGAAAGTTGTTAGAGTGGTTGAAGGTGGATTTGCAACGCTATCTGCTGCAGTACTTTCAGTAAAGTATATACGCTGTCCATTTTCTAGATGAACTGATAGGTGAATAACTGGGTGATGATGTATATGTATGTGAAAGTTAAGTATTCTCCAAATGGCTTCATTGGTTGATATGTAACGTCCCGTATCGTATCTCTGAAGTTCATCATGAGCATTACTTTCAATTGTGAAGATAGCTTGAGCACTACCCTTATTTTCATATTTACAAATGTATTTTAGTGATTTCATGCTGTTGCAATATTCAACCTTGATATGTGCATCAAAAATCTTACAAAGCAGTTTATTATGTGGTACAACCCATCGGTTATCTACAGGAACTGTTATGTTGCCAGATAGGGTAACTGTCGTCTCAAAACCTCCAGCTAAAGGAGATAGTCGTCAATATTGTGGGTAGCCATTTGTATCCGATTGAGTTTCACTCAAGAATTGTCTTGGATATCTCTTACTGCAGTGTCCATCTTTGATACAGAGTGAACATCTGTTTATGTTTCCACATGGTCCATGAATCATATGGTGCCTAATGAAATCATGTAAAACCGGATCTGCCAGTGGATCTTGAATTTCCGCACTGATAACTGAATCTATGTCATAGGATTTCAATTTTTATCCTCTTTTCTGCCAGTCAACAGTGTACATGTATGCTATGACATATAAGGGCAGCAGTTTTTGTTGCCGCTACTTACTGCCACCAAGCACAATCAAGGATTTGGTTTACCCGACTCAAATGAAACAATAGCAAGCAATTAAAAGTAAAGAGGATTGTCTGCATGTAAAAAATGTTGTTTTTTTACTTATTGTTATGCCCCCCCCCCCTTACACATGGTGGACCGTACATTTGCTTGCCAGAAGGTGAATCGTAACATAAAACGGGCAGCACTTTTCCCGGTCGCCATCGGCATTTTGCTCACGTTACTCAATCGCAGTCATGCAAAAAACTTTTATAGAATAGTCTTCATTATTAAAAATAAGCATATAATTGTAATTTTAGTCCCCCCCCCTATCTGAATACAATTTGTAATGCTGTACAGCCTACATTAATAATATTTGTGTGCGTCAGTGGATTTTAATGGGGCTATGTATGCCTCTTTAATTTTCCAAGGGCCGTTATCACAGACAGAGCCGGTGTTTATAAAAAAAATAAAAATAAAAATTCTGGTGAACTAAAAGTAAATTGGTTTCAGTATATATCGAACAGGCTTCGTTTAACTATATTAATTTGCATAATAATAATTTATTATCCATCGGTGGGTTAGTGGTTACGACGTTACAGTTTTTGGCGTTCGATCCCATTCTACTAAAACGAATGTTGTTTTTAATAGTGATCGTATAAAACGAAAAGTTATAATGTAAAGTGAAAAATGCAGTCTGGCATGTCAGGTTAACTCGAGGAAATCTTCGTAAAACGTAAACAAACATTTATTTCAGGTGTTCCCTTAAGGTTGAAGAAGAAAGATTTACGTTTTGGTACGCTAGTTTAATCTTTTAAATAGTAAATGACAATATTATCGTAGTATTAACGTCGAAAAAACAAAAACAAAGCACATGCAATAGTCTTAAAGGAATGCTAGATTAAAAAAAAAAGTTTTAGAAACTAAAAAAAATTACACTTTTCTTAAAGAAAGGAACACGATCCGATTCATATTAAGACTGAAATTTATTCAATATTAATTTTTTTTAAAGAAAAGTGTAGTATGTGTTCTGATACTGCATTTCATCTTTTCTGTCCTCGGTCAGTGGAGGAGAAATTCTTATAAACTGAGTCAATTTTTATTTTTGTCCAAATCCAGTGTACTTTTTGGGAGTTGGATTTTCTCCACGGTAGAACCGATCTCGTGTCTAACTCTGTTCTCGTGGGGAGATAAGTAAATAGGAACACACAGAATTCAATATCGACTACTGCTTGTTTTTAGTTGTTTATTTGTTGTTGTTTTTACGAATTTAATACGTTCTTTACTATGAAAAAAATTAATCTGGTGTACCAAAGTCCTAATGACTACTTTTACGGTATCCAGATTTGTATAGTGTTTAAAAAAATCAAATTGTAAAGAAAACAGTCATTTGTTTTTATTTAAAAAGTTTTTTGCAAGAAGTAAACAAAAAGTTTTTTTTTGCACGCTTAAATCCCATTTGTAAAAAGTATATGCTTATTTTATTAACAATTAAAAAAAAACAGTTCGGTTCAAATAGTGTAGAAGTCACATGTGTGTTTATAAAGTAAGTGATAGGTATAATTATTGGTATATATTGCTTCTTGAGTTGTATATTTCGTAACCTAATGAAAAATTAAATGTTTTTATCTTATATTTTAGCGTTGAAAGTTTTTAATTTTTGTATTATGTAATCGGTGTTCGGTACGTGAAATTCAGAAAGAAATTGAAAAATACGTGTAAACTGAGTCCCCCACCCCTCAGGCCGAAACATAAAAGTTATTTGGAATATTGTTTAGTATGTAATATAATATGTAACTTGTTACTAATGTAAACTGATCTGATTGAGGCTTGCGAAAAGTAAACTAATGAAAAAGTAAGTAATACATATAAAAACGAATAAGAAATGTTGTACTTTCTGTCAGAAGTGTACTAATGTATTTATTAGTACAATGAAGGTGAATGAATCGTCGTGTTTGCGATTGTCAATGTGTTCAGTCTAATGTAATCTGTTATTCGCTAACGTGAAAATACTACGTACGAAGATTAATGGAATGTCATTCGCTTATTCTGTAACGGTTTTTTGTTTGAACATAGTACGTTAGTATTGTAGCAGCAATTTTAAGAAGTGAAGTAGATGAATGTATAACGGAAATATAAATAAGAACAGGAACGGTATATTACCTGAAGAAAAGTTTGATCGGTAAGGGGAATCGCTATAATTGTTTAAGGGTAGTGAATCTGGCAGGCGTTTCGTGATCTGTAGTTGGTGGTTGAGGCTTAGAGTAGAAGCCGTAATTCTGTTTTGGCGGAAGTGACGTAGGCAGATGTATTGAAGGGAGCGTCTGTTATATTTGCTGTGCAACGTATGCTTCTGTGTGGTGAGGTGAAGGCATATTTAACGTAAATAATAAGGTGTAAATTGTGTGAAAGTATCCGTTGTGTATTTGGCCCCGGTGTAGACTGGTAGCGTGGGAGTAGTAAAATGTTAGAGAGAAATGTTCTTGCTACTACCTGTATGGTGTCTGGTTTGGGGAGAGTGACTGAGTGAGGAACGAAAGTAACAATTTGCCCGAGGTGGATGTAAGAGTGTAGAGTTTGCTAAGAACACGCTCGAGCGAATAAGCTTGATGTTGTAGTGATTGTAGTAACCTATTGAGTTCGAGTTTATTTTCCTATTCGACGCGAAGGTACAGGGGAAAAAACGTCTTTACTTTATATATAAGATTAAGATAGATATGCAGCATGAGAATGTCATAGACGGATGTAACACATACAAAACTAGTTCTGCAGTGTTTCAAAAGCAATATCGTTTGTTCGATTCTGAGGAGTATATGTTCCTGAAAATGTAAGTATTAGAAAGTGCACAGTCAGTGTACTACTCCCACCATACTAGTGGACAGTCGTGATGACTATTACAGCCTCTGCCATCATAGCTTAGTTAGATCACTATTGACACATTACATGCCCATCAAAGATATAGACATGTCTCTAGCAATGATGCTACAGTACCATTTCACAGTCCCCAAAGGCAAATACTGAATTAACAAACAGAAGGTAAAGTCAATCAGTATAGGGCATAGCGATGGCCAAAAGACACCTGAAACAAAAGGTGACACAATGAAGTAGCGCACTTTGTTGACTAAGATTTTTTAAATCTGTTCAGATACAGTAGCAAGTCAGCCCATACACATGTCGTTGGGAAAATCTATAAAATTCTCAATGGTAGACATTCGTGACTATCTGACATCTGTCGCAGTTCTCATTCACATGTTGTTGGGAAAATGTAGTAAACGCACTTGGCAACAGACTGAACATGCAGTTATCGCCTAGAGACAATAAAAATGGAAAACTTGGAACAGAAGGAAATTCCCACACTGATGAAGGTTGATGAATAACAATATCAAACAAATCAGCCACAACCAAATCAAGGCATATGTCATAAAACAAGAATATCACAAACACCCAGAAAGATTTCTCCACGGATGCAAGTACACAAGAATGTCCTTGCAAGTGACCACAACCCAAACATCTTGTTTCCCCGAGACAAATAAAAAAGTAGGGTAATATGTCAAACGTATTATATGATAAGACGGTCTTTGATGCAACTTTGACCAGTCCACACATGATTGAACTAATGCATCCGTAGGTAATATTCACATGTAGATAAATGAGGCATATGTTGCACACATCACTGATTTTTTACTATTTAACAAACAAAAACCGGTACGATACTCTCTCCAGCAAGCATCAACACATGATTCAAAACTTCACGCAGGGAAAGGGGTTTGTTCCACTCTGTCCACATGTATCGATTAACAGGTTATACATGTAAAAACATCTTTATGACAGTATATTTCTGCTGGAAGATGTCGCTCCTCCCATATATAGTGTCGGCTATTTCTAAATGGGTACTCAACTGCTTCTAGCCAAGCTCAACGTCACTTAACTTTGGTGATCGAACAAGAATAAGTGTGTCAACATGATCATACTGTATTTAAATTCCAAAGTTATTTGTGCTTAAATTAGCGCTCTTTTAGTAAACATAACAAAAACAGTAAAGAAAGTTCCACTATTTTAGAAGAAAACCGATTGAAAAACACTGTGCAATTTCTGTTTAGAGATCATTACACTTGGTGTTAGCAAAAAAATTGTATTAAAATTAAATTCAAAGTCTGCCAAATTTGTGATAGTCAAAATATTTTTACTTTTTAAACATGTCAGATGTGACATTGAAGATAATAATGGAGTATGGCGGACTTATGTGACGTCACACATTTCGATCGGTGTTACAGCAAAATAAGCCCCTGCTATATTTTTGCCCAGTTCCATTTTGACGATTTGTTAAATTTTCAGTTTAACTTTCAAAATCTCATTTGATTTTATTATTTGTTGATAATATTAAACAATGTTTAAAAGAATCATTTTAAAAAAAAACAGAATTCAAACGACAATACGTAATTATTATGAGGTTTAATTTGTTATACAAATGATAAAACTGAAAATTTTGTAATATATTTCCATTCGTTTGATATATTGTTTGTAAAATTGTAAAAAAAATCATAATTAATAAGTAAACAATTTTTGTAAAATAAATTATTATTAGCAAATAAATAAATAAATAAAAACAGGCAAAAATATAATGGGGATTTTTTTTGCTGTAACACAGGTCGAACTTTGTAACATTGATCTTCTTGAATATAACCATTGTATCATACCTTAAAAACAAACATTTTCACTGAAAAAGTAAACTCTGAGCAATAATTTCACACATAAAATCTCTCGTTAGGAAATCTCACATATTTCTCAATAAAATTAAAATTTGTAATAAAACAACAACAAAAAAATTAATACTGATTATCTAAAATTTAATGTAAAAATATAATTGTTTCATATTTTTGTAAAATTTCATTTATTTTATTATGATTGACTTTTGTCTGATTTTAAACTTTTGCCCGGTGAGTTTTTGTCTGGGAATCTTTTGTAACCTACGCATAATAATAATATATTCTTTTTTTACAAATCATAGAAATATTACTTTAATGTTTGCAAACGAAACAATGTTTGGGCAAATGTTTATTATCACACCCGTCGTAGTTTTTAATCCCTAAAAAGATTCAGATTTTATTTGTGTCGAGGGGGGGGGGGATTACATGTAAACAGCCTGAAGAAATATATGCATAATGGAAGTAAAAAAAGAAGTAATAATTTAGATTTTAGAGTGGGAGATCACTTTGCTTATATGAATAACACATAAAATGAGCACTCACTTCCTGACCAGTTAGCAGTAAATCGATACATAACCGATTGGGGTTTCAATTCGGAGTCAAGAAAATTGGGAAATGGGCATTATTTTTACTTATCTAATTTAGACTTTTTTCTATTTTTAATATATATCGGGTTTGTATTTTTCTAAACTTAAAGTGTTTTAATTACCCCTGAAATAAGCTACTACTTGGCAATAAAAAAAAATCGATGACAATAATAAAAATTATCGTCTTTGGCTAAGTAAAAGTGACAATAACAACTCAAGAGAAAAATCTTACAATCCACACTTATTTTTTTAGGGCCAATAATTTATTTAACGAAAAGAGTTTATAAAGACATTAAATAAATAAATAAAAAATTGTGAAAACATTAAAAAAAAAAATAATTAAACAAATTATTATTATAGCATATTTTTCTTTTTCTTTCCAAACATCTAAATTATTAATAAAATGTATTATTATCATAGCATAATTACTAAAAGTATAATGCGAAGAAACACTTTTCACAGGCTTTTCATTTCACTTCAAACAGTTAATTGTATCTGAATATTTACTTATAACCGAAGTTTTACATGCTTCACTATCAATAAGTTTATGATTATCGGCATCGTCTTTTTTTGTTTGTTTGTTTAAACCGAATATGATGATAGAAAAGTCTCAAATTAATATGAATTTAAAAAAACACACACATATTGTTTTCATTTATAGAAAATTCATAGCATACCTTTTAGAAAATCGTAAAACAAAGAAATTTAAGTAATACTTACGTTTTCATAAGTTGCTTTAAAGAATCGACAATAATCTTTCGAAAATAAAATGATGTGTTAGTGTTCGTGTTAAAACGGGTGTAAAATGTAAATTCAAGATGGCGACCGGAAATGAAGGTTCGCAGAAAATTTAAATAGACATAAAACAAAGCGATTTCACAATTGTGTCGATCTCTTTGATTACAGGTGAAAATATTATTCAATCAATTGAATATTTGTCACTTGTGCACTTGAGGAAACAACTGAATTTATTTGTTTTCAATTTTGAAGAGTTACATTTAAAACAGCGGCGATAATCCACATTCAAGACAGGGCAGACAGATAATCAACCGGAAGTAACGAAACGAACCTTAGATTAAAACATTTTAATAAATTTATTTATTTAAAAGAAAAACACTGTAATAGTGTTGTTTGTTTTTTTATAATTTAATGTAATATTTTTTTAATTTAAAATGTTCAGTGACTTTTTAAACATCGTAATAAAATAGTTTCTGAATTTAATATGTTATAAATTTAATTAAGGGTTTTTCAAAAATATCTTAAAACATATCCTCTGCTGTTATAACTTCTTCAACTACTTGTTCAAAACAATAAAATAAAATAAATCAAATGAATTATTACAAAAATAGATCCATTTATCTGTTAATTAATGGTTTATTACGAAAGTAAAGTAATACGTTCGTTGGACAAGTCTGAAATTGGTATTAATTGTGAAGAAAGTTTTATTTTTATAATTTCAGGCCATCCGTATAAGAGAAATGGCGTTATTTGCTGCTGAGTGAAAACGAAAGTATGAATGTCACAAATCGCCCTTAATAAAACATATCCGCTGCTGTTATAACTTCTTCAACTATTTTATCGATAACTATTGACTAAAATGCTTATATGTGGACGTAATATAGCGGATTACCACGATGAATTTGATGAAAATCGAAATTCTAGGTAAAAAAAGGACAGGAAATGGCACGGTAACAATGGCATAGGTAAAAATGACACGGTAACAATGGCGTAGGTAAAAATGACGCGGGAACAATGTCATAGGAAAAATGGCACGGTAACAATGGCATAAGTAAAATGGCACGGTAACAATGGCATAGGAAAAATGGCACGGTAACAATGGCATAGGAAAAATGGCACGGTACAATGACATAGGTAACAATGGCATAGGTAAACATGGAATAAGTGGATGAATAGGGAAAAATAGCACAACAGAAAAATGAGTTTATCAAATTCTTTGATAAAATATGTAAAGGGAAAACATTAAGAAGTTTATCAAATTAAAACGAAAACTATATCTACAATACAAAGTAGATGAGGACATACAGCCCCCCCCCTTATTGAAAAAGGAGATTCTACTTTATTATGGCGGTTACGTGTGAACACCTTGAAAATGTTTGGTAAAAAAAAAAAATTTATATTAAATAATGGGATTAATTTCTCATATAAATTTAATGTAAGATAATCACACATTTCCTTTTTAAGTGCATATAACCAGAATTTAGGCGTGGGGCGCCAAAGAAAAATATGTTGTGTGTTTTACTGGACAAAATCGCGGGTTGCCCTTTGGCAAGGCATAGTACCCGGGAGCCACCCTGCTAGGGATACGGTGAAGTACTGGAACCCAACAGGGCAAAACAAAATCCCTCAACGGCGGAGTAGTCTGTATGTCAGGCTGCAATGGCGGATGAAGGGTTGCAACCAGTCAGGGGGTTCAGTCGTCTCGGTCTCTGTGCCACTGAACATAAACCTACCTGGCCAAGATGATGGGTCTGTTGTTTGTGCCCCAACTCATCCATGTTAAACAAATCCACGCACAGGCGTCTCCAGAGACACCAGTAGTGGGATAAGAGTTCAAGGAGAAAATGGAATGGATCGCGCATTGGACGGTTTTCTCACATGAGAACCCACAATTGAAGCCCTGGAAAACCGCATACTAGATTACAGTGACGGCCATGATGATGATAATAAAAAAAACCCTTATTAAATATCACCACTAACCTTAGGTTCGGGTGACAACAGCACTTTAACTCTCTATTAACCCTCCCACTAATCCAAAGTCCTAGTGTTAACAACTCTCATAACATCCTCCCCCATAAATACTCTCCCTTATATGAAAGCACTAAACCTATGTCCACGTTGCAAGTTCCCAAATAGCTCGCTGAAACCTACAACTAACCATACCTTCGGGTGGTAATAGCTCATACTCAAACAAAAGAAAACAAGAACATGGTTAAATATAAGATTTAACTAAAACGGCTACATGTCGTTCAAATGCTATCCTGTAATAAACCAGATAATCATTTTATGTTATATGTATATGAAAAACGTATCCCCAAATCTAAATATGAAAATATTTTCCCACAATGTTTTTCAGGGTGTTTACACGTAATCGCATGAAAAGTAGAATCTCATTGTTTATTGGGGGGGGGGGATTTAATACAAAAAAATTTAAGTAGATTTAGGGGCGCACTTAATATCTATTTGGACCTATAGAGGAGGAATTCAAGCCGTCAAATATAGTATAATCGATTTTATTGCTTGAAGTCATGAGAGTAAATACTTATTTAAAAATATTAATTTCAAAATAGTGAAAAGGGGTAGCCCTTGTTTACAATTATAAGGAAAGGAGATCAGCCCTGCCCCTCCTGAACATAATTTTCCATGACCAAATTATTAGTGCATTGTGTGATTTTTCTATTTATTAATTTCTGCTATTTTTACCATTTGTTTCTGGTTCTATTTTTACTGGGTACTCCAAGATGTAGAGCTGGCCAACTTATAGGCAGGGGTCGCAGATTTACTGGTCTTTGCATGAATTTCTGTCCTAGTTAGATCGAGTGTTCTTTGGTAAAATGAGGCACATAATCTTGTAGCATTAATGAATTTTATGAACGTGATATAAATATTTTCCAATAGTAAAACATTTTCAGCAGCAAGTGTAACAGCACAGGTAGAGCTGCCTGCTATATTGCACAGTAAAATAGACGAGGGTAAATGACATCGGACAAAATGGCACCGGTAAAAAAGGCACAAGTGAATGATTAGGAAAAATGACACAAAGAAAAAACAATTCCGTAACAGAAAATTAGTATCGTTCAGAAGAAGCGGGACTTCCACTCGAGTTTTAAATACGGGCTCAGCACCCACTCTTTAAAATCAATATTTGAAAAACAAGTTTTTATTTTGGTGTTTTCAAGCAAATAAAAGCGACTTTTCTAAGTTTTTTTAGCAGTGGGCTGGGTTCTTTAACCTCTAGTTTTAAATAGGGTCTAAGATACCATAATATTTAAAAATGAGTATTTACTCATTTAGTAAAAGTAGAGTAAGCAGTCGAAAAAAAAGGAGAAATTACTTATACCAAACGCAGTTGAATACAATTATCTACCGACCTGTATACTTTCAATGTGCTGAAACAGATTTTAAGTTATTTATTTCAAAATTTTATTTCGTTTGAATGAATATTTTTACATAGGAGAAAACAGAAATGGCCGCTTGTCACTTAACTGTTGGCAGGGTATAAGTTCCTGAAAAGTTTACTTATTCTACCATTGACCCGTAGTCTGAGTTACAAACCCACTGCGTACTTACGGTTAGTGGTAGCGTAAGTGATCTTTTTTTACAAATTTTCAAGAATAAAGCTCCCCATCATTAAAGTGGAAACTGAGTATTTTCCCGTGTATCGTAAAGACAGCTTAAAAATATTGTAATAAAACACTTTAAAGCAGTTTCAGCATGTAAAATGTATACAGGTCGGTAGATAATTAAATTGTACTGCGTTTAGTATAAGGCATTCGTAATTGTTTTAAAGATTTAATTAGTTCCACTTTTATAATGAGTAAATATTAAATTGTTTTTAAATGAACTCTGGGGTCACTTTAAAAGATGTACAATTGGCAATTTATTTAAATAACTAAGATAATTTTTCAAATAGTTAATATAATTAGATCCTACCTACACAAGAATGATCCAGGTTGTCCTCGACAGCCGTTCATCTAAGCAACATGACGTAAATGCTGGTGTACCCCAGGGAGCAAATCTTGGACCTCTACTGTTCCTGATTTTCAAAAACGACATCCCTGATTCCATTGAGACTGAGAAAAGTATATTTGCTGACGACACTACGCACTACTCCCGTCATGTAAGCAAAACGGATGTGCACATATCCAAGGTAATGACTGACTCCTAAGAAAATGACCTCCAGTCTGTAGTGGATTGGGGTCATAAATGGATGGTTACTTTTAATGCAGCACAGACAAAGCTCCTTTCCTCCAATAACTTCAAGAACTCTCCCAACCACCAATTTCCATGGCAAATAACACCCTACCAGAGAGTTCAACATTCAAGCTCCTCGGCCTAACATTCAGTGGTAACATGAATTGGAATAAATACAGTGAAACCATTGTCAAGGCTGCTACAAATAAGGTTAACTCCATCTACTGTGCTAGTAAACTTCTCACACCGGACATTATCCTATATATCTACAAAGCCACCATCCGCCCATGCATGGAGTATTGTTGCTACATATGGGCTGGTGCATCATCCACTAGTCTCTCCCTCTTGGACAAGGTCCAAAAAAGGACTCTGACTTAATAGATCCCTCAACATTCACTAAGCTTCAGCTCCTGTTCCATCGCCACAATGTTGCATCCCTGTGCCTGTTTTGAAAGTACTTCAATGGATTGTTCTCTGATGTACTTGCTGCACTAGTGCCCTAGTCGACGTAAAGACACTAGACCAACTCTGCAATCAGCACAATTTCATCCATTCACTGTGGAGGTCACCAGATGCTGAAATGCTTTATACTCGAATAGCTTCTTTCATCGTGCTGTCAGCCTCTAGAACTTCTTCTCGGCTTCCTGTTTTCCCGACTGTACTGACAAGAAGAAATTTAAAACTAATGTAAACAGACATCTCACTGCACAGCTCCCAACTTAAGATGACTCCCAAAACGCACAACCCTATTTCTCAGTAGCCCCTTACGTCTACAGTAGCTGTCTGCCTTGTTTGGCGTGAAATATTATTTGAAAAAAACTTGTTTCTATAAAATAACGAATTATTACATAATACCATCACCAGTTTTCGCTACTGTGGGGTCTGCATCTATGTCGGAAGTCAATAGAACACTAATAAGTTACAAACTCCTACAAAAGTTTGAAGATCGAAGCTTATAAGATATATTCTGAAACTACATTAACCAGAGTACTTAAAATGTATGTCTTAATTTGAGCAAACGTATAATTAACAATAAAATCGGCCTCGCACAGGAGAAAGATTTTTAAACTTGAAAGCTCATGTGAATTTCTCACACTTTTATTATTAATTTAAATAAATATATAAAATATGTTTCTACCTGAAATTCTGTATTCATTAAAACACCTATGGTTGCATGAGTCATATGCACCGATGAGTGCAATAGTCATATGTATAAGCGACAACTATTCCAGCAAGTGTTCAATTGAATAATACTAAGCAGCGAAGAAATACATTTACAGTTGACAAGAAAAATTTTTTCCAATGTATTATCATAAAATGCGATTAATGAAATAAAACAATTCGTACAGTTCACAAATGTATAATTTCTCTCATTTAAGGATTTTAACTGTAAGCAATTTACATTTGTTTCTATTTGTATTGATTGCTTGATATTCTGTAGAATTAAAAACAATTAAAAATAATTTTCAAGAAAAGGTGTGAATTTTATATAAGTTCTTTGCAATCAAAATTATATTAAGATGGTAAGCAGATGTAGACACAGTTATTTTTAAATTGATGAATTAGACATTAGTTTCAGCATTGTGGGCGTAAAAGCAATATTTATTATGTCCAAGTTTATTCAGAAGTCAACAAATCTATTATTGATTAAATTCAAAATATAATAAAGATATTTGTTGCAATACTTGAACATTCATAAAATTAATGAACATTTTAGTGATCTTCAAATAACAATGTTAATAATCCTATTTTGTTTGCAAAATTTTCCGACAAATGTTTTGCAACTTGTGGAAGGTTTTAAAATGTAAATATCATTAAATATTGTCAGTGGAAGGTTTTAAAATGTAAACATCATTAAATATTGTCAGGAGCAAAATGGAAATACCCAAGGGATAAAAACATTGTTTCCGAATTTGCAAGAAAAAAACAACGACAGCATTTAAATAACATTTTAAAACGTATTTTTAAATCAAGTGCCATAGTGCATAAGAAATATAGATTTTTGCGTAGTGGTTTTAATATAATTTTAAAAATAAGACATATTTTACATTTAATTACGAAATTATTTCATGAAATAGAGTTTTCATGTAATGAAATATCCAAACATTTAATGAGACTATTTTTTGGTTTCCAATAAAATTATATTTCACGTATTTCTCTGCAAAGGAGACACGTGTGAGAAAAGGTGAAACTCATTAATTCTAGGTGCTAATGCACTATACTAAACAAGAGAATATGCTGAGACTCAGAAAAAAAACTGTTCACGTGATTACTCTTGTTGGTGCAATGCAAGCACAGAGTAAGTGAAACAACGGTTGTAATTTCGGTCGTGATAATGGTGAAAGACCCACTTTAGTTTGACGGTTCAATACAGACATATAGAGTTAGTAAGTGAAACACCGGTTGTAATTTCGGTCGTGATAATGGTGAAAGACACACTTTAGTTTGACGGCCCAATACAAACATATAGAGTTAGTAAGTGAAAGAGCAGTTGTAATGAAAATACATGATCACTTTTGCTATGCGAGAAGTTTCCCCCACATAATAGAAAAGCGGAATGATTTAAATGCAATAGTTTAGTTCAGTCTAGCATATAGGCGAGCAGTACGAATTAGTCTAGAAAACAGTAAACAAGTACGAGAAAAAGGAAATTGAGAGAATTCATAGAATTGGCAAACAAAAATATGCAAATTACCTTTTATATAAACTAAGCGATTCCAAAAACACATTTGCTCCCACTTTACCAAAGAAATGTATCCTCTTACGATTTTCCTTAACCCGCCCACGATTTTCCTAAACTCTATCCCTCACAATTTTCCTTTTTAATTTTGTAATGACATCGGGGTAATTACATTTTCCTTAAAATGATTTTACAGTTTCATAAACATTTTTCTAACAGCAATGCAGCTAACTTGTTCATATTGCAAATATCATTTCGTCTTTGCCATGTATTTTGTCATCTTAGATTTGAAAATCTCTTTTTAAAATAAACAAGTTCGAAGAATGCATTTCACTTCACTTTCAACTTTACCGTCTCCATTTCAGCATGAGTTTGGGATAAGTACTTTTTTTTAAAACGTAGTTTCATTTTTTACAATATTTCAGAAAAATATAAAATCGAATTTTTATGGTAAAGCAAACATATTTTTAATACAAATTTTTTAATTCAAATAGTTTTTTTTTTAAATCATTAAATACAAAGCAGATTTATTTTCTATATTTTATAAAACTGACTTCATACAAAAGATACTAGAATACACTACAAATACTGTGTGTTTAGATAAATTTAATTTCAAAAGAATTGTAATAATATAAAATCTTTTTTGACTATCACTGACGTAATCTTTGTGCAAAAATAATGAAAAGTCATATTTCATAAACCAATTAAGGATCAGCTGTCGATTCACTATCACAATTGCACTTGAATGAAACAGATTTTCCATGACAGTATTTTTTTCCAATCGATTTCGTCTAAAAGTAACATTTTCATCAATTAAAGACAATCTAAGAACTATTCCTTTCTCATACAAATAAAATAAAAAGGTATAAACATACTCGTTTCAGTCCAATATCAATAGTATGCGAATGTGTTTACAACTAATTATCAACTTTTTGAAGTATATTGTACAAATTATAAATGTTACTAAAATATTGAATTACATTTTGATGACAATAGTCATAAATGAAAGGAAACAAATAGACAAATTTACTTACAAATACAGAAAGCAACAACTGCACAATTTTTTCTATGAATTTTGGAAGAGATAATTTTATTTTTGTATGAAAGTATTATAGTAATATTCAGAGATTAGGTTTAGGAAGTCTTCTGTTACTATCATTAAATAAAAAGTGATTTCGGATGGTATGTCGGAAATGTCAATATTCAAATCTTATTTGTGTATGAAAGTATTAAAGTAATATTCAGAGAGATGGTTTTAGAAGTCTTCTTTTATTCCCATTAAATAAAAAGTGATTTCGGATGGTATGTCGGAAATGTCAATATTCAAATTTTATTTTTGTATTAAAGTAATATTCAGAGATATGGTTTTAGAAGTCTTCTTTTATTCCCATTAAATAAAAAGTGATTTCGGATGGTATGTCGGAAATGTCACTATTCAAATTTTATTTTTATATGAAAGTATTGAAGTAATATTCAGAGATATGGTTTTAGAAGTCTTCTTTTATTCTCATTAAATAAAAAGTGATTTCGGATGGTATGTCAGAAATGTAAATATTCAAATTTTATTTTTGTATGAAAGTATTAAAGTAATATTCAGAAATATGGTTTTAGAATTCTTCTTTTATTCTCATTAAATAAAAAGTGATTTCGGATGGTATGTCGGAAATGTCAATATTCAAATATTATTTGTGTATGAAAGTATTAAAGTAATATTCAGAGATATGGTTTTAGAAGTCTTCTTTTATTCTCATTAAATAAAAAGTGATTTCAGATGGTATGTCGGAAATGTCAATATTCAAATCTTATTTTGTATGAAAGTATTGAAGTAATATTCAGAGATATGGTTTTAGAAGTCTTCTTTTATTCTCATTAAATAAAAAGTGATTTCGGATGGTATGTCGGAAATGTCAATATTCAAATGTTATTTTTGTATGAAAGTATTGAAGTAATATTAAGAGATATGGTTTTAGAAGTCTTCTTTTATTCCCATTAAATAAAAAGTGATTTCGGATGGTATGTCGGAAATGTCAATATTCAAATTTTATTTTTGTATGAAAGTATTGAAGTAATATTCAGACATATGGTTTTAGAAGTCTTCTTTTATTCCCATTAAATAAAAAGTGATTTTGGATGGTATGTCGGAAATGTCAATATTCAAATTTTATTTGTGTATGAAAGTATTGAAGTAATATTCAGAGATATGGTTTTAGAAGTCTTCTTTTATTCCCATTAAATAAAAAGTGATTTCGGATGGTATGTCGGAAATGTCAATATTCAAATTTTATTTTTGTATGAAAGTATTGAAGTAATATTCAGACATATGGTTTTAGAAGTCTTCTTTTATACTGATAAATAAAAAGTGATTTCGGATGGTATGTCAGAAATGTCAATATTCAAATTTTATAAGATGTTAAAATTTACTTCATATTGTTGTTATAAGAAAATGTTCTAAAAAAAATCTCTACATTTTTATTTCATTTACAAATAGTTTTTCAGGTTTACATTTAATCAATAGTCAGAATTGGTCTTGTATGCAAGCTTGGATCTATTTTCTCGTGAAGGTGTATTAATATATGCATAAACAAATGTTATTACTGTGAACTGGATCAAAATATTCCACCCTGAGAGATCATTTTAGGATTCAAGCAAGTGTTTGTAAGTGCAATTTAGACCTATATTATACTTAGTTAAATCCATGAAATTTTTTAGTCCTTTTTTCATGATACAAGTTGTACATATGATTACTGGAATTTGTCTCCAGTATTTGTCAGTGTGTGTTGCAACCAACATGTTCTTATTTTCTAAGAGGCCGATATCTGACACAAAGGTTGTGTTTCTCCAGTGTTAGTTTTTCTGGTAAAGGAGAAACATACAGCACAACATTTATTTCTCTCCAGTACGCTGTTATAAAAGCAACAACATACTGGACATCTGTGTAAATGAATAGCCAGTTATTTCGCAAGAATATTTTATTTAGTTTCCTTATATTCTGCAAAATATTAGATTTATTTGAAAAACACGAGCCACATATCTCACAAGAATATGGTTTCTTACATTTGTTTGCATGTGATGCAACTTCATTTCTGTGTGAGAAACGAGTCACAAACTTCAGAGGTCTATGGTTTCCTTCTAGTATATGCTGCGCACATGTCGTTTTTGTGTAAAAGACTCACACACTGCAAAATAATATTGTTTCGATCATGTACATGTGTGCCTGCCTCATAACATACGCTGCTATATTATGAAGGAACCGAAATAGTTTAATAGAATATGGGTTCTCTTTAGCATCAACATATTAGATTCGTTTTAAAATAAAGAGCCAAATACTTAACAGAAATATAGTTTCCATGCAGGATGTGTTCACCTGTTTCAACATAGTTGATCTGCGTAAGAGATAAGATCGATATACTCTCACAAGAATATGGTTTTGTTTACAGTATGTGCTCGCATGTTACATATCACATTACTTTTAAAACAAAAACACAAATACTTAAACAGCATGCGGTTTTTCCCGAGTATGCGTTCGCATATGTTTCAACATATTTTGTTTCTGTGTAAAAGAAAATCCACATACTTCACAATTATATGGTTTCTCCCCTGTATGCGTTCGCATATGTCGCAACATATCATGTTTTCTCATAAAAGAAAAGCCGCATACTTCACAAGAAAATGTTTTTTCTCCTGTATGCGTACGCATATGTTCATACAGACTTCGTTTTATTGTAAAAGAAGAACCACATATTATACAAGAAAATAGTTTCTCTCCAGTATGCGTTCGCATATGTTGCAACATATTTTGTTTCTGTGTGAAAGAAGATCTACAAACTTCACAAGAATATGGTTTCTCCCCAGTATGAGTTCTCACATGTTGCAACATATCTTGTTCATTTGTAAAAGAAGTGCAACATATATCACATGTATACGGTTTATATCCAGTATGGGTTCGCATATGTCGCAACATATGTTGTTTAGTTGTAAACGAAGAGCTACATACTTCACAAGTATATGGTTTCTCTACCGTATGTGTTCGCATATGCTGCAACATATTTTGTTTAATTGTAAACGAATTGCCACATACTTCACAAGAAAATGGTTTCTCTCCAGTATGCGTTCGTACATGTTGCAACATACTTTTATTTGTTGTAAAAGAAGATCCACATATTTCACAATAATATGGTTTCTCTCCAGTATGTGTTCTCATATGTCGCAACATATGTTGTTTTGTTGTAAAAGAAAAGCCACATACTTCACAAGTATATGGTTTCTCTCCGGTATGTGTTTGCATATGTCGCAACATATGTTGTTTAGATGTAAAAGAAGAGCCACATATTTCACAAGTATATGGTTTCTCTCCAGTATGCGTTCGCACATGTTGAAACATATTTTGTTTTGTAGTAAAAGAAGAGCCACATACTTCACAAGAATATGCTTTCTCTCCAGTATGTGTTCTCATATGTCGCAACATATTTTGTTTAGTTGTAAAAGAAATGCCACATACTTCACAAGAATATGGTTTTTCTCCAGTATGAGTTCGTATATGTTGCAAAATATGTGTTTACTGTGTAAAAGAAGAGCCACATACTTCACAAGAATATTGTTTTTCACTATCCTGTTTTAACCTATGACTCAACAATGGCTGTTTCTGCGTAAAAACAGAGCCACATATTTCAAAAGAATATGGGTTTTCTCTAGTATAAAATTCATGGTTCATTTTCGAAGTACAAAATATTTTAGATGTTTTTTTAACAATTTGTTATTGTTTTTTTATATTGTGCTCTGATGGAAGAAACGGAATAAATTAAGAAATATAAAGACTTTTTGATTTATTTATAGATTTGATATTTAGTAGATTGTTAAACATGAGTAATGTCTGATATTTGTTGTCATGTTTCAGTCAGAATATCACGTGTGCTTAACTGTGATTGACAATATATATTAATAGAATTATGTTCTCTGTGTACCAACTCAGTATTAGATCTATGGATTTGAATTTTAGTGGCACGTATCTTATATTGTTGCAGATTTATGAAAACGGAACCTGAATGATATATTCAGTGATATTTAAATCATATGTAAATAACATAATCTATACAGATTCTTAAAATTCAGACCAATATAGATAATTTTCTAAGTATTTTAACAGATGATTCTACAAATTGACCGTTTGCCACCCATAATAAAGCTATAATTTTAGCTTTCACCATTGGCAGTATACGTTTTTTCAAGTATTTTAATGATTGAAATTTTACATTCATTAGAGGGGCCATGAGTGCATTAGTCATATGCACACATGAGTGCATTAGTCGTATACAGCGATAAGAAAAATGCTTTTTTACAATATATTATCATAAAATGCGATGTGATGAAAGAACACAATTCAGAAAGTTCACAAGTGTATGATTTCTCTCGTTTCAGGATTTCAACATAAGGCAATTAACATTTATTTTTCTTTGTATTGATTGCTGGATATTCTGCAAAATTAAAAACAAATAAAACATAATTTTCAAGAAACAATATTAATTTTATACAAATTCTTTGTAAACAAAATTATTTTTAAAATGTTAAGCCGGTTTAGACACGGTTATTTTTAAATGGATGAATTAGACATAGATTTAAGTATTGTCGCTTATGAAAAAATTGGAATTATTTACAATTGTATTCACTCAACAAATTCATTATTTATTAAATTCAAAATATAATGAAGGTATTGTTGCAATAGTTATCCATCAATAAAATATATAAATCCGTTTTTAGATAATATTGCACTAGATTACCACAAACCGTTCAAACTTGATTCAAAATGTATTAATCTTGTTTATTATAATTTATACAATTTTTATAGCTTAATAAGAAAGAAATAATTTCGAATTATAATTGATGATCTTAAAAAAACAGTTATAGTAACGGCATTTTATTTGCAACACATTTCCACAAATGTTTTGCAACGCATATAATAAATTTAGCAATTATTTTTAATTGCTTTTGTGTCAACAAATCAATCAATAAATACTTGAAGTTGTTATAAAATTGGAGAATATATTAAAATCACATTATATATTTCCTTGTACCAAATAAAGTTATATCTTTAAATAGGATTTCGAATAAGCAGATAAAGAAAACGTTATTTAAAGAAACAATAAAAATGTCCCAAATTTTACAGTCAGAAAATTCAACAGTCATATCTTACTGGAACCTGCAATTTCATTCTGTTGATAATGTATGTCGATTTATATGATTCAGATTAGATGGTTAAGAGAGAAATCTAGAATTCTATAATTTATGGCAAAGTTTTGTATTAGTGTTACTCACTATGGGGGTGTTCACTACCTCATACTTATCAATTGTGGGACCGCAATGTTTGTAGTTTGATGACTTCTATCGCGAGATGCCGCAACCTTGATTAAGTGACTCAGATCTATATTACTGGAGAGTCAATCAGCCGAAGAATTCCGACTGACAACAGGATCAGCATTTAACAACAGGAGCTCAGAAGGTTAACTAAGAGTTGGGTACTTGACTGCATTTGCAGTGTGCATACGAACTGTCGGAGAAGACATCGTTGAACGATCCACTGATCAATCAATAGGAAATTGTTGTTAAAAAGTGATGCATTGTATGAGATGTTTATTGGCACTTGGTCGTACCTAAGTATGGAATCTGCACTGTGACTGCAATAGTTCATGCATTTTAAGAAGGTTTACTAAGAATGCGGTGTGCATACGAACTGTCGGAGAAGTCATAGTTGAACGATCCACTGATCAATCAATATGAAATTGTTGTTAAAAAGTGATGCATTGTACGAAATGTTTATTGGCACTTGGTCGTACCTAAGATCTAAAATGATGAAAGATTCACGAATTGAAAATAATTTACAAAACTTAAACTCATTCAGAATTTGTTAAAACAAATATTAAATAAACGAAAATATAATACTTTGATAGTTTTTCCAATTTTCTTTTCATCGAATAAACAATGGAGATTTTATGATCATATATCATTGAATAAAAACAAGAGATGTACTGATTTTGTATCAAGGAATAAACAATAGGGATTTAATAGTTTTATATCATGGAATACACACTGGAGATTTAATTATTTTATATCAAGGAATAACCACTAGATATTTGATGATTTTATATCTTAGGGACAAAAGAAAAAAATGTCTATGATATTATCTTACAGCATTTTCAAAAATTATAACACTTTCATTTTTTAATCAGAAATTTAAAATGGTTAGGTGAAAAAATAACAGATCTTTTAAAAATAGTTTCTTCCTGCAAAATTCAAAATATGGTTATATAATGTCAAGTTTTTTTGAAAAATACTGACATAATAATCAGTATATGGGTGGTGTCAGCTCCAAACTCTATAACTAATGCCTTGTCAGATCTTGTTTATCTTATATCTGAATAATTGCCTCTTTGGTACAAGTGTCTAGAACTCTGTGGAAAGAACTGCCATGCATAATTATAACTACTCTTATATTGATAGTTTACAACCTCGTTAATACTAAACTTACTTCTGACAAAATGTATAGATTTAGGCAATACTGCAGATATCCTAATGATCATCTCTGAATGCATATATCATTCAGTTGACAAGGCGGCTCAAGCTAAGACCGTAACTCTTGATATGTCCAAACTTTTGTAAACTTGAGTTCATCCCCGACAAAGCATACTGCCACTGAGACATAAGGGGTTACTCTGGATAAAGAGCCGACAATTAAAGGGGTAATCCTAACTGTGAAGCGATACATTGTTTACGTTACATTTACATTTCTGTAAGTATGTAAAGTCAGGGACCGAGATCTAAGGGCTGGCAGCTTTAGAATAGAAGCTATTAGAATAGAATATCGGGACCTCCACAGTGAATTGATGGGATTTAGCTGTTTGTCGAGTTAATGTCTAGCATAAAAATTAATTCGTACATTATTACAAATAAATATTTAATATAATCAGCTCCTTCTTAGACAAAAAAGATCCGCGTTGTCATCGCTAGCTAAACATCTAGACAACATGACATTGATGTAGTTGAGCCAAAGGATTCAATAATTAGACCATTATTATTTCTGATTTTGATAAACGATTGTATCTAAGATGAATATATATGCTGATTACACACTTCTCGACGTGTGGGCAAAACAAACGCACACATATTCTAGTTTTTAAATTTACTTTCAAGAGAAATGTAGACATGCTTATATGGTTTTATGATGTACAAGTAGAATATTATTTTGTAATAATTTGCTATTTGGTATTCATTTTCTATTTTTCTTTTTAAATCAGTCAGAAATTAATGGGATCATCCTAAGTTATGAGTTGTGAAGCGAGACGTTTGTTTACATTAAATTTTAATTTCTTCATGTCGGTACAGTCAAGGAAGCAGGAACGGAGATCTAAGAGCTGGCAGCTTGAGAAAAGAAGCTATTAAATATAAACCTTCCAGAATATCGGTAACTTCACAGTGAATGGATGGCATTTAGCTGTCTGGCATCAAAATTAATTCGTACAGTATTACTAAATGAATATTTAATATAATCAGATCTTTCTTAGACAAAAAACGATGCAGGTTATCATCGCTAGCTGTACATCCGAACATAATGATATAAATGCAGGTGAGTCCCCGTTTATTATTATTATTATTTTTTATTTTCATAAACAAACTGCCTTATGCAATTGTGTCTAATATATTTGCTGATTACAACATGCTCTATTCCCGACGTGTGGGCAAAACGAACGCACTATAGTAGCTATTTTTGAAATTTTACTTTCAAGAAAAAAGTAACCATGCTTATATGGTTTTATAATTTAAAAGTAGAATATTATTTGGGAATAATTCGTTATTTTTGTTTTTAAATAAAGTAATTCTGAATATTTCCCCCTTTTTACTTCTTTTTTTGTCTTTTGAGTTTTTTCTTTAATATTTTTCAAAAACCTGTAAACGTTTTAAAATATTTTCTATTTTTATAACAAATTGTCATTTCCTTATATGTTTACTTTAATTATCTTATTTTTTTATAATTCAATTTCTCTTTTTAATTCGTCTCATGACAATTTCTATTTGATTACTTTCTAAATTTACACCAGTTTTAGTTTTACCATCAAATTATTTATTTTTAGAAATTTTAATTTTCCCTTTAAAATGTTTATATTTCATCTATTTTCGTCAAACTTATGTTTAGTTTCCAGTTTTTGTAATTTCTTTATTTTGTATTAATACAAATTTGGTATTTTTCTTTGCTTCATTTTAAAATTTAATTTTTCTTATTCTTTTGTTGAATTGAATTTTCATGCTGTACATTTTTATAATTTAATTTTTCTATCCTATTTTTTCTCATTATTTCAATTGCAATTCTAAACATCATGTCATATATATGAATAAAATTATTTACATACAAATCGTTGAACATATCTAGTTACATCTATGTTTTTTTTGTAAAATATTCTTTATCTATGTAATTCTATATTTAAAATATTTTTTCATTTCCCCCAAAATATGATGTTTGAAGTACAAATATAGTTTAAAATGGGTTTATATAATTTTAAAGAGAATGTTGTTTGAATGAAAAATATAGTTGAAAATGGGTTTATATAATTTTTAAGAGAATGTTGTTTGAATAAAAAATATAGTTGAAAATGGGTTTATATAATTTTTAAGAGAATGTTGTATGAATAAAAATATGCTGTTTGAAGTACAAATATAGTTGAAAATGGGTTTATATAATTTTAAAGAGAATGTTGTTTGAATAAAAGTCAATGCATAAAAATGTCTAAAGATTTTCTAGCCTACATTTAATATTCTCATTTTTGTTAATACTTATTTTGAAGACCTACAAAATTAGTGTTTATCTCATTCAACCGTTTATAATGTTATCTCTTTTATTTACCAATACCACAAACGTTATTCATTTCAGAGCAGAATGTTGATAAAAGCTTTGGTGTTAAAATTAATTGACGTTAAAGAAATCTGCAATTGAAAAGAATAAAACAAACGCATACAATAATCATCAAAGAAATAAAAATCACGAAACATTTTTACAAATTTGTATAATTACCTGTTATTCAAAAAATATTTCGACATTAAAGTTCTGTTTTCTTTAACGGTTTCAAAGCTACAGTTTAGATTTTTTGCTATGGATTTACGTAGTCTAGATTTTCTGTAATTAGTCTGTAAAAATAATAAATCAATTAATTTTGGTTATACATAATAAAAAGACTTGAAGATTTTTTATTTCTCATTGTTAAAATGTATTTATAAAATTCTTATATTTATATATATATTTTTAACACTAAAATCAAATATCACGTCTTTTATCTATGATTTTATTTTTTATTTCTCATTGCTAAAATGTATTTATAAAATTCTTATATTTATATATATATACATTTAACACTAAAATCAAATATCACGTCTTTTATCTATAATTTGATTTTTTATTTCTCATTGTTAAAATATATTTATAAAATTCTTATATTTATATATATTTAACACTAAACATCAAATATCACGTCTTTTATCTATAATTTGATTTTTTATTTCTCATTGTTAAAATGTATTTATAAAATTCTTATATTTATATATATTTAACACTATAAATCAAATATCACGTCTTTTATCTATAATTTGATTTTTTATTTCTCATTGTTAAAATGTATTTATTAAATTCTTATATTTATATATATTTCACACTATAAATCAAATATCACGTCTTTCATCTATAATTGAATTTTTTATTTCTCTTGTTAAAATGTATTTATTAAATTCTTATATTTATATATACATTTAACACTAAAAATCAAATATCACGTCTTTCATCTATAATTTGATTTTTTATTTCTCATTGTTAAAATGTATTTATAAAATTCTTATATTTATATACATTTAACACTTAAAATGAAATATCACGTCTTTCATCTATAATTTTAATATAAAACTGAAGGTAAAACAATCAAACTAAAAATCAAATAATTTAAAATCAAAATTAAATTCTACATTGAAGTAAAAAATTACGGAATTTCGTCAAAACAAAAACTGGTTTTCCACATTAGAAAAATGAATTCGTGTTGAGTGTTTTTGTACTACTGCATTTGTATATTCAGAGCATCTGAAAGTCGTTGCTAAATATTTTAGAAGTCCAGATGTATGTGTATATATGTCGTGTTTTAAAAATGTTTTAGTTTTTTTAATGTGTTAAATGTTTATATTCTATGCATTTGTTATCGGCACTTTTACTTAGTGAAACTCGAGTATTTTCCGTAATAGTCGATTCTTTTCTATACATATTCGCTGATTTCACATTAAGGTACTACTCTAGGGTTTGTGCCTAATTTCCGTGACTGCTCGGTCGCAGCGATCCGTTAGCTCGCGGAGACGAAAACGAGGCTGTATAAACAAAACCGTAAAATGCGTGAACAAAAATGGAAGGTTGGCAGACGACAATATAAGACGATGAATACGCAAAGAAAGAAATGCATATCTTGTAAAACAATTTTTTTTAAATGAAATAATAAACTTTTTTAGTATTTTTGAACCATTTTTTGAACTTTTTTTTTCAATTAGGCAAGTCTTTTTTTTTACAATTGGGCAAGTCTTTTTTTTATATATATTTTTTTGGGGGGAAGGAATTCTGTACCTTTTCCTGGAGAGGTTAAGGGTATTCTGCTGTTGTTGCTGGTAGCGCTTGTTTTTTTAGGGGGGGGGGGGCTTAGCGAAAGACAGGCAGAGGAGGAGGGGGTCGTCGAGGGTGTGGAAGGAGCAGAAGGACAACGAGATAGAGATCTGCTACAATATGGCGTTGAAGGGCCGTATCCCGAATTCTCGCAGATAGCCGTCTGATTATTAGGAAACCCTCCTTCTCTGCGGGGGTCATATCCCCCGAAGACCCATAGCGGCTGGAGAACATGTCAAGTTTTGTTTACAGCCTCATTTTCAACTCGGCAGCTCTCGGACGCTTCCGCGAGCTAACGGATCGCTGCGACCGAGCAGTCACGGAAATTGGGCGCAAACCTTGGAGTAGTACCCACATTAAAAAATATGCAATAAATAGCATGTAAAAATATTTAACGGCACAAAAAAATCAGATTAAAAGAACGCCCCTTTTTACATTTAAAATAAGACAAAATTTGATAAGAAATATACCCCCCCCCCCAATTTCTTTTTTCACCATTTAGTGCTTACTGGCCAAGAAGTGGGTGTTCAATTTACGTAAAAATTATATAGGAAAGTTATCCTCCCACAAAAATCTAAAGTAATAAAAAAAAAAAAATTATTTTTTGCTTCAAATATTAGTTAAGCCTGATTAACCCAAAAGTAAACTCCTCCAACTAAAATCTAAAATAATGCAAAAACTTAATTTCTTAATTATATGTAATTTGCCCCAAAAGTAAAATCTTAATATTTTCTAGGGGGGAAACTACGCTGGGTGTTTTTCTAATTGGCCAAGAAGTGGGTCTCTATTTACGTTAAAATTATATAGGAAAGTGATCCCCCAACTCTAAAATCATAAAAATTTTAATTTTTGTTTTCTTTGCAGATATTTTTAAAAACCTATTTACATGTAATTTGTCCTCCCTCCCCAAAATAAAATCTTAATTTTTGGGGATAAAACTACGGTGGGTGTGGTGATATAAATTTACCCATTTTTAATGTATTTTGAGCCGTAAGAGTTGTTGTTAGGGTACGTAATAAATAAATTACGTACACGCGACGGTTTTCAATGTCAACTTTTTGCTCAAGATACTCGGGAACAAAATCTAAACCCCAAGAAACAAAAAATAAACCAAAAAAAAACACAGGAGACGATTCTATAAATTGACCATTTTTCTTTTACATGCTTGGAACGATGAGTCATTTCTGTCTCAAAACATAATTTTCCTTTATGTTTTGAGATAATAATGGTTCGGACGCGCCTCTGTAGTAAAAGAAGCACCCCCCAGTCTAAAGCAATTATATTCAAGTAATACTTACTTTTTGCTTGATAATCTGCATTAAAGAAAGAAATGATTGAAAGATGTGTTAATTAAAACCAGACGAGTTGCATGGGTGGAATTCAACATTCAAAATGGCGGTCGGAAAAGCAGGTTCGCAGAAAATTACAGCCGATGTAATTTAAATGAACCATTTCGAAACAGGATCGATCTGTTTTGAGAATATTACGAGTAAAATTATTATTTTATTCATCGAAATAGTTTAATATTTTAAAGAGAACAAAACAAAATATAACAAGGCCAAAGTATTTGGTGAATATTAAGAGTAAAATTATTATTATTATTCCATTTATCGAAATATTTTTATCTTTTAAAGAGACCAAAACAAAATATGACAAGACCGATGTCTTTGGTGAATATTAAGACTAAAATTATTATTATTATTTTATTTATCGAAATATTTTAATCTTTTAATAAGAACAAAACAAAATATGACAAGGCCGATGTCTTTGGTGAATATTAAGGGTTACATTATTGTTATTTTATTTATCGAAATATTTTTTAATGAAGACAAAATATCACACATCATCTTCCTTGAATCAAGGTATTCGGCCTCTTTAAAGGAAAAATACGAAAATGAGTAATAATTATAAAACATTAAATTGTAAAAATATAATTGTTATAATAGGTTAAATGTTTAATGGCTGTATCAGAAGAAAGATCGACCCGTAGTCAGCAGAAAACGGTGACGTTTGTTCCTCATATTAAAGACTACCGATTCAAATTGAAAATAAATTATTAAATTCGTGTTAAAGAAAATCATGAAAAATTTTGTAGTAATTTGTATCTAAAATAATTTATTTTACAAAAAAATGTATTCACAAAGGTTGTTTGATGATTTTTAGAGATTATAATGCCATGTTTTCATTGTGTTTTTTTCATTCCTTGACGGAAAATAATCACATTTTTATTTTCTATGGAAAATAAATAAAATGCTTTGAAAATTTTGTAGTAATTTTTATTTAAAAAAAATTCTTTTAGAAAAACAATTTGATGTTTTTTTAGGCAAGTATGTTTGTGTTGTTTGATTTTTTCAGGAAAAATCCTAAAATTTCGAAAATGTAATAAAAATGTTTTTGAGTTTTCTTTTAAATCTATTATTATAAAAACATAATCTAATATGTGATTTGATTGTTTTGGAGAAAATATAAGAATGCTTTCTTTTTGTATATTCGAAACATCGATAAATGAGTGTTGTGATTGGATACCGGATTCTCCTCAGTCCCTTAATAAGTGAACTGATCTGGACAATAAACACGACTTCTGTTAAATCCTATTTGATTACCTGTAGTTACTATTGTTTCTACAAGATATGTACGCTGGAATAAACAGTACTATTTAAAGACATTCACACTCTGGGCTATTTTTGTTATTTAAAACTACTTACCAAGTTAAATCAACTGGCGACGAGGATTTCGAGCACGAACTCATAAAAGACGTTGTAAAGTCAACTATATAAGCTGTATAAGAAAAAATATATAAGAAAATATAAAACATAAAACTATATGAGAAAAGGAATCCAACAGACATTTTTTATCATCGGACGTACATGTGCGCTAACGAACAAGGATTAGTGTGGATTTGTTGGGTTTTTTTTCCAGTACACTTGAAAGACATCTTTAAAAAAGCGTGTTAAACAGGAACATCTTTTTAAAAAGTAAGAATACTTTTATTGTTTAATTTATTAATACTTTTTCTAAAAGAAAATAAAATATTTTATTTTGTTTTTGTCAAATGCTCCTGAGTAGTTTCAGTATAGAACAATTAGTCAAAATGACTCAAATGATGTGTACGAGCAATGCTGTCTATTTTCAATATAGAACAATTAGTCAAAATGACTCAAATGATGTGTACGAGCAATGCTGTGTATTTTCAATATAGAACAATTAGTCAAATGACTCAAATGATGTGTACGAGCAATGCTGTGTATTTTCAATATAGAACAATTAGTCAAATGACTCAAATGATGTGTACGAGCAATGCTGTGTATTTTCAATATAGAACAATTAGTCAAAATGACTCAAATGATGTGTACGAGCAATGCTGTGTATTTTCAATATAGAACAATTAGTCAAATGACTCAAATGATGTGTACGAGCAATGCTGTGTATTTTCAATATATAACAATTAGTCAAATGACTCAAATGATGTGTACGGGCATGTAAAAACAGCGATAATAAGAGTCGCAGCAACAAATACTGCACAACAGAAAAGTTTCGAAACAATTCTGAAACTGACCACCGGTGAAAGAAAAAAAAAACATTTTCAAACAGACCATTGCAAATTCTTTAT
The DNA here is from genome assembly GCA_963556195.1 of Sepiola atlantica. NCBI lineage: Eukaryota > Metazoa > Mollusca > Cephalopoda > Sepiida > Sepiolidae > Sepiola > Sepiola atlantica. Next base: position 24,354,179 of record OY744549.1, on the reverse strand, counting down.
CAGAATGTGTATACGAACCTGATTCTGGCGTTATATTTACAGCATATTTCAGACTATTTGAAACAATAATGACTAAAAAGGTGCCTAGATTGGAAGGATTAAGAACGGGTAACACTGTTGTATCAGTATGTCATAGCTGATTTATTTACATTTTAAACTTCCGGTAATTATCTGCCCTTAGCTTGTCCCCACTTCCTGTCCTCACTTGTAATGGCGTCCTATGTATATAAAGTCTGTGTTCATTTACTCTCCGTCTCGGTTTGTTCTTAATCCAAGTCATCCTCGACCGGCGACAACACAACATGGTGTCAGAAGTGGGATCCAAGGACACAAGATTGTTTCTCAGTGAAAATCACACTTTATAGTGATATTTGTCAGGTTTAGGTGACATTACACTCGTCCCCGGAAATACGCACTTGTGCACAGGTAAAAGTAATGTTACCCTACTGTTTTGTTAGTTTCTCATCATGAAAACCCCTCATACATTAGCACCAAGGATAGACTGGTCCAGTCCCCATTTGGGAACAGAAATGGACATTTTTTACGTCAGGTTACATTATATTTTGGTGGACGACGACGGGAAAGTAAATTACCTCCTTTTGCAGGGCTTTACGTGCTCCACTACTTTTGGAGCTGTTCCCGCTCCTGCTCCAACGCACAAAATTTGAGCTGACTCCTTTCACACTCCCCATTTTCAAAAAGGAGCTGCTCCTACTCCAACTCCTATAAAAAAGGAGTGGCACTTTTTCAGCGCTCCATAATCAAAATGTACCTTCTTTCATAAACGTTCTATTCTGCCAATGAGTGGTCGAAGGATAGGGGTGGGCGTCAAAGGATATCGTCAATATGGGTTGGGATATCACGTTAAGTGCAAGACCGTAAGATAATATTTGACAAAATCTCGCTAATATTCTGAGAGTTATAAGAGAACATGTCGGACGAAGCATAGAATGATGCGTACATTTTCGTTTCCTGAGGTATGAAATAGAAATAGAAAAATCCTTGAAGTATTTTAAAACAATTTTAATTTCATTACATTAACAACCTATTTTTCCAGTGAAGGAAAATTTGACTCGATCTTTTTTCTATTTATTTTGGAAGGGAATTTACATTTGTTTTAAGTCAATAAAGTTTTACTTTTAATCATTATTAGTGGTTATTTTCTTGTTAAAGAAAACATTTCTCTGTGAGAGGAGAGACATCCAGGGCAACATCATTCGTTGTGTTATTGTTTACTATTTATTATTCAATATATGTGTGCTTTACGAACCTAACTACAACAGAGAAACGCGCAAGTACTTTCAAACAAATCGATTATTCATTTTTTCACAATAGTACAATTTGGGGCGAAAAAAAAACAAATGAAGTTTAATTTTTTAAAGATTGAATAAAAAATATTTTTTATAATCGGCCAGAAATATCAATAAATTGTCAATAAACAATTCAGAGAGCCATTTAATGTCTTAAAATTTCATACAAAATATCTGGCCTAGATCTTGGGAGTTGAAAAAGTATCGGGTCAAATATTCTCACCCGAAAAATTAATTGGAGCAAGTTTTGCTATGTCGGGCAAAAACCTTTATTAAAATTTAAAATTTATATAAAAAAGGTGAAAACGTCTATATTTGAAATATCTCACAAAATAAACTATTTACAATTTTGATATTCGATAACAGATTTTTTAAGATAAAGAAAGATATCTAATCTACTTTCAGTTCTAGAAAACAACAATAAATCTGAAAGTCCAATTATTTGATTTTTTAAATTTAAATATAAGATATTTTCTTTAATTTAATTAAGTGTAATCGGTTTTATTGTAGAATAGCTACCTCTGTTTTCTTTCGCTCATTTCGCTTGGTATTCGCCCAAATATTGGATGAAACTGATTGTTGGTCTTAATTATGTTTTTGGTCCTGAAATAAAATTCTCATTTACTTTTTAAAGTGTTTAGAATCTAACTTTAATTCCAGGTTTTAATCGCTGGCAGCCATGTTGGTTTTTATTGTTTGTTTCCTTAGACTAAGTATATTTTTTCCTTGGTAAATATATTTTTACTGTTTTAACATTTTATTACACGCAAAAAAAAAACAACTTTAAAAATTCTATTTACAAAAGCAAGTTTTAACGGAATTTAACGAATTTAAAAGCAAACATGTCGTGAATTTAATAATAACAAAATGTCGCCGAAAAGACGACGAGTAAATAAATTAGAATTTTTTGTCAAGACAAAATGTACCATTTCACCCCAAAATCGATGTTATCGAACATTTGGGTGAAAACCAAAGCGAAATGGACGAGAAAATCCAACGGCCCCTATAGTATAATTTAACCTATTTTTTTTAATTTAAAAACACTAATTAAAAGAAAAATTAGCTTATTTATTAAATCAGAAATAAACACCCTTGTCATAAAAAAGTTCAAATCTATAAGAAAATAATTTCAAAGACATCTATACAACTCACTGGCGCATTTACAGACATTTATTGCCAAATTGTCTCATGCCTTAAGAAAACTGTCCCATCAAAAATTTAACATGTCGATGTAAAAATCTGAGAGCTTCAAATCGTCTGTTTTCATGGTTACTCTCTCGTTCTTTCTCCCTCTCTTCCTTCATCTTTCTCCATATCTCATATAAATTTACCAGAGATATAATTTAAAAATATAAGTCAGAGTAAACTCTAAGATTGTTTTTACTTGTTATTGCTGAATAAAAAACTAATGTTTAAAAAAAACTCAAATAATTTTAGAGCAAGGAGCGTGGAGTGATAAAACCACCACGCTTTAGTCCCAAATAGAGTTGCTCCCGCTCCACTCCAGATGAATACAAAATGTGCCCTCTTCTTCGCTCCAGCAAAAAAGAGCGTGCTCATGAAGCGCGCTCCTTTTTGGAGGGATCCGTAAAGCCATATATATATATATATATATATATATATATATATATATATATATATATATATATATATATATATATATATATATTGTTGCAGAAATAAAAAGAGGATTGAAACGATCCTACCTTGTGGTGTTGAAGCAAGCAGCTTTACTTTTAAGAACAAGTCATAACTCAGGTGTTTACTTAAAAATCGGGGACTGGTTTTTTATTGACCTCTTCAAAAGAAAGCAATATAGAGAGAGAATAAAGAAGATTTCCTTCAAGTCAGGGCCGAGCGACACCTAACGGATAAAAACAGAAAATATAAGGAAATATAACTCAAGTCCCTTAATTACGATTATGACGAGAATGAAATAATCAACACTCCTTCTCACTCGCTGTCAAACAATTCAATTGGGGTTTTGTCACCCAAAAGTTCTCTGAATTTTTCAAACTGTGCGCCGGTTAGTCCTTTCGTCAGCACATCTGCAATCATATATTTGCTTGGACAGTATTGCAGTTTAATTGTCCTTGTTTCCACTTGTTCTTTGATCACATAAAATAAAAGTTTATATCAATATGTTTAGCACGTCCATGGTACTGTGGATTTTTCGCCATGCTAATTGTTGATTTGTTATCCTCATAGATGACCATTGGATCAACCGAGGTTTCATTAAGATCACAAGCAAGACGTTGCCACCAGACTGCTTCTTGTGCTGCACTTGCTAGTGCCATATATTCAGCCTAAGTTGTAGATGATGCTACACAGGTCTGTTTTTTGCTTCTCCAACTGATGGCTGCGCCACTCAGTTTAAACTAGTAGCCAGAAGTAGATTTGCAATCATTCAGATCACCAGCCCACTCTGCATCTGAATATTATGTGATGTTACTAATTTCGCCATTGTTGTATAGTAGCCCATAATTTCGGGTACCATTCAAATATCGCATAATATGCTTCACAGGAGTCCAATGTTTTTTCGTAGGCTGGGAGCAAAATCTTGCCACCATGCCAAAAGCATAAGCAATATCTGGTCTCGTTCTTGTTGACAGATATAGTAGGCTTCCAATTGCTGATTGGTAAACCTCTCTATTAAACAGTTCACTGTCATCTGCCGCTTCTGTCAATTTCGTCCCAGTATCACATGGAGTTGTTGTAGGTCTTGAGTTCTCCGTATGCAAATTTTTCAGTATTTCTGCTGCATATGTTGGTTGACCAATCCAAATATTTCCTGGTTTCGGATAAACAACTGTAACACCTACGAAGTAATACAATTTTCCCATGTCCTTGATGTTGAATTACCCTGATAATTTTTCCATAAATTCCTTGACATGTGTTGGGGATTTGCTTGCCACAATGAGATCATCAACATAGACAGCAACTATGAACATCTCTGCGACTTTAACATTTTCTAAACCAACAGATTTGTTGGCATCGTTGCACGTTGCACCCGAATCCACAATCCATTTATTTTCTTTACAACTATTGAAGACAGCATTAAGCGCTATTAAATCAACGCCGTCATTTTCCGAGCTACTGGAGTCTGCATTATCTTTCGTCATGTTACACATGTATCTTTTTGTGTGGCTTCGTTTGAAAGAAGTATTATTGGTTTTCTCCGGTCAACTAAAAACGCGACAGTAACGCTTAAAATGTCCATATTTGCCACACTTATAACACTTCAGCGGCTCTCTTTGGTTCACGTGTGTCGACATCATTGCCTTCGTTTCAGCACTATACGTATCTTTGTGTTTACTGTTTGTTTCTTCGTATAGCAGCCGTTCTGTTACTACAACCCAGCTTTGGACTTCTGCATTCGCTTCCAACGCCGTCACCAAAATGTTGTAAGACTCCGGTAGGCTAGCTAGAAGATAGATTACCCGGTCTTTCTCTTCGATAGAGTCGCCAATTACACACAACTCTTCGAAGATTTCCGTCATAGTCTTAACATGATTTTGAACCGGATTTCCTTCTCGCAATTTGAGAGAAAAAAGTCTCCTTCTTAAAGCTAATGTATTAGCCCAAGTCTTTTTCTGAAACTGGTCCGCTAGCTTTTCCATACAACAGTCAGATCAATGGTGTCGCCAATCATATATAGTTGTGACGTATCCATAGACAAAACTATCGTAGCTAATGCATGATCCTTCCGCGACGAATATTTCTGATACGAATTGTTTTCAGTAACAGATTCCGGTACTGTCTCAGTTTGGTTGACAATGTTCATCAAATTATAACTAATAAGTGCCATTTTGCATTGTATTTTCCAGGTAGCATAATTTGCTCCTTTCAGCGAGACAATATTCGATTTTGTTTCCATAGTTTTTGATCTTGAGTTTTTTTTAAACACGATAAACAAAATCCGATTCACCGGGCGAACAAAAAAATGGCCGTCGTCTGACACGTGGGTATCCTTTTGTGTTTTCAATCGTTCCAAAATGTTCTGGGCCCATAACCTTTGTTGCATAAATTAATACGGCATCAATAATAAAAAGGGAATTGAAACTATCCTACCTTGTGGTGTTGAAGTAAGCAGCTTTTCTTTTAAGAATAAGTCATCACGCAGGTGTTAATAAAAAATCAGGTACTGATTTTTTATTAACCTCGTCAAACGAAGAGAGAGAAAGAAGGAAAAAAATTCTTTCAAGTCAGAGCTGAGCGACACCTAACGGATAAAACAGAAAATATAAAGGAAGATAACTCTAGTCCCTTAATTACGATGTATGACAAGGGGAAATAATCAACAATTTAGTAGCCGTAGTGTCTGTTTACATTTACAAGACAAGCTCCGGACATGTTTTAGCTAACTTTCACTTTTTTGGAGGGGGTAATTAAGCAATTTTTAGTAAAACAAAAAAAGATATACATTCTTTTGTAATTCACTCTCTTAAGACTTTAATTTAATAATTATCTTTGAAATAGTTCCGGAAAACTGATATTTACTTTTCCAGTGAGTTTTAAACATGTTTTATCTGTAATCTTCAGTTTTAACTGTTTTTTCGATGTTTTGATAACATTTTTAATTCTAATTTTTTTTTCACACGTAAATATACATTTGTTTCATTTTAAATATTAACATCATGCTTTCATCTTTTAAACACAATCAAAAGTTAAACAAAAACTGTTTTAAAAAATAAGAAAATACACTTTTAAGAACAAGAGTCAGTACAAACGGCGGCCATTTTTGCACGTACTTTGTTATGGCAGACAAGACAGAATAGACTTTTTCCTGGAGTTGGTCGACAACTCTACAGCAGGCTTGATAGAGAGCGCAGGAACGTATATCTTGTCATTTTGGAATGCCGGCTCGAACTGGTTATCACGCTGATCACATGATTTAGGTTTTGCACCAAATCACGATTTCTCGCGTGAATTTTGTGGAGTAAAAGAGTGCACTTCCAGTCATTCATGTAACAGCTACTTTTTTTGTTTAACAAAGTTCACCCCAAACAAGGCAGACCGTCACTGTAAACGTAAGGGGCTACTTAGAATAAAGTGAGAGTTTTTATTTTTAACGGAGGGGGGGATCAACAAAAACTGGGAGCTGTGCAGCGAGATGTCTGTTTACATTAGTTTTAAATTTCTGTATGTCAGTACCGTCAGAAAATCAGGGAGCAGGGAGTGAGTTCCAGAGTCCAGCAGCTCGAGGAAAGAAGCTTTTGGAGTAGAAAGCGGTTCGGCATCTGAGGACCTCCACAGTGAATGGATAGGTTTTGCAGATTGTCTAGTGAATTTGCATCGTTGGGGCACCAGAGCAGCTATCTCATCAGAGCACGATCCATTGAAGTACTTGTAAAACAGGCACAAGAAAGCAACATTGTGGTTGTGGGATATGGGCTGGAGCTTGGTGAATAGTGAGGGTCTTATTAAGTTGGCGCTTTTTTTAGACCTTGTCTAAGAGGGAGAGACTAGTGGATGATGCACCAGCCCATATGTGGCAACACTACTCCATGCATGGGCAGATGGTGGCTTTCTAGAGATATAGGATAATGTCAGGATTGAGAAGTTTACTAGCACTGTAGAGGGAGCCCAGCTTCTTTGAAGCAGTCCTGGTAATTTCTTTAATGTATTTGTTCCAATTCATGTTATCTGTGAAAGTTAGTGCGAGGAGTTTGAATGATAACTCTCAGGTAGGGTGTTATTTGCCATGACAATCGATGGTTGAAGATGTTTCTTGTAGTTATTGAAGGAAAGTAGCTTTGTCTTTGCGGTATTAAAAGTTACCGTCCATTTTTTACCCCAATTCACTACAGACTGGGGGTAATTTTCTAAGGATTCAGCCATTGCCTCAGATATGTGCGCGCCGGTTTTGACCACATGACGAGATTAGAGTCTCAATTACATCAGGGAGGTCATTTATGAAAATCAGGAACAGTAGAGGTCCTAGGATTGATCCTTGGGGTACACCAGCATTTATGTCATGTTTCTTAGATGAACAGCCATAGAGGACAACCTGGATCTTTCTGTTTGTTAGGAAGGATTTAATTATATTAAACATTTTTCCAGTAATACCATATGAGTGCAGTTTTAGAAGATGCCCTTCATGCCAGACCTTGTCATAGACCTTGGATATATCAAGTACTACCGCCCTAGCTTAACTGCCTTGTCCAGTGTTATATATATGCGTTCAGCGATGACCGTTAGGATATCTGCGGTAGATCGTGCTTGTCTAAATCCGTATTGATAATCAGAAAGAAGTTTAACATTAGCTAGGTGCCGTAATATAGCAAGATTGATAATTGATTCAAAGATTTTAGCAAAGATCGGGATTAGACGGTAGTGTAGAGGATCAGTTCTATCTCCAGAATTCTTGAATACTGGTTCTCCCGAGGTAATTTTTCAACTAACAGGGAAACAAGATTCAGCAAGGCATTTGTTGTATAATTTGGAGAGGACAGGGGCCAGCTCAGCAGAGCATTACTTTATTACTATTACTGGTATAAGATCAGACCCACAGGATTTGGAGGTGTCAAAGTTTTTTATGATGACTTTGACCTGAGATGAGGTGATGACCAAGTCTTCAGTCCGCAATGAGAATTTGGGGAGGGGGTGGTTTGCCGAGTCCAAAGTGGAGTTTAAGGTAAAACGCTTGGCCAGTAGTTCAGCCGTATCAGTTTCCATACAGACAACATCGTTGTGATTTGATAGCGGGGGAATTGTCGATTGTCCATTGTTCATCACACTATTGTAGATTTTCCATTAATCACGAGTGCCTAGTTTCTGTGACTGAATACGTTTTTTGGTTATCTCTGTATACCTCCTCTTTACTTCATGTATCACTACTTTACAATCATTTCTTGCCTCTACACATTTTTGTTCCACCTTCATTAGAGAATAAAATGTGAGATATTTGGAAAGTTTATAAGAACATTTTATAAAAAGTAATTTATTGAATAAAAATATACTTTCTTTTATTCAATGTTCTTTCGTTTTGTTTGTGCGATGGTTTCATTCTTGCTTTCGTGTTTTGCTGTGGAGAGCCGTCTAAGCGAATCTTTTCAAGGTGATATTGGAGATTATAAGACGGCGCATGCGTCATCAGTCAAAAGTTACACACACACACACACACTCTCTCTCACTCTCTCTCTCTCTCTCTTGAAACTCGTAAATTTATTTTTACTATTATTGTTAATGTTATTTAATCAGCAACAACAATACAACAATCAAACAAAAAGGCCACGATACGTTAATATCAATTCAAGGAAGTTGGTGTATATGTAATTCTTTGTCTTTTACCCATTAAAATATAAAAATATTGCCTCTACAGAAGGGTTTGTGATCCCGCTGACTTCAGGGTTATCCTGCAGTAAATTTCAAGTACGGATGATCATAAATGATAAAAGATACTTAAAAAAAACGGAAAAATTAGAAATATTACGATAAATAAAATAATACTAAATTTATAAATGGTAACATTCACCAAAGAGATTGCCACCGTTTTGAAATGGTTCATTTAAATTTCCTCTTCTTTCATTTTCTGCGAACTTGATTTTCCGGTCGCCATCTTAAATGTTGACTTCCACCGTCTAACCACGTCACGTTTTAATTCACATATCTTATAATCGTTTCTTTCTTGAAAGAAGATTGTCAAATAAAAAGTAAGTATTGTTTAAATTCGTTTACTTTCCAGATCGCTTTTTTACTACAGGGGCGCGCCCGAAACCTCATGTTTCTCTTTGATTTTGGTATAGGTGTCCAACATGAGACAACGTTTCAATTTTTACATATAAAGAAAAAACAAAACCCTCTCTCCTACTTAAAATGAAGAACAAAATTATCGGTTTTAATGACATTTTCAGTATTTACACAAAACTAAATTATTTTTTGCATTAGTAAACCTAAAACTTCTTGGACGTTTTTACTTTAATTCTACTGTGGAATTTCTCCTTATCTTTTTAGCGCTTTGTAAAAAAAATGTGGTTTAAAAAAAAATATTCATGTTTTTTTCCTACTTTTCGGTCAATACCGTAAATGAATTTTGTCGGGAAAATTACTATTTTTCGTTTGAAGAAATTAAGTTTGATATTAGAAGTTGACATTCCGTTTGTTCTATTGTTGGCCTTTATTATTGTAAAAAAATAAAAATAAATAAGCAGTCGTACCTATTGAGTGGGTGAGGCCTTTGAGAGGGGGATATGATACCCAACGAAGCATAGTTGGACGGAAATGAGGTAGTAAAAACAACTATATCTAGGTTCTGCCTTTTCTCAAAGCGGGGTCAGTGCGATCTCTGAGCGGTGGATCGCCGCCTGGGGTACCGCCACCGCCTGTGGTGCCACCGCCACCATTGCACAGACTGTTACGATTGTTGACCTTTATTATCGAGTCTCGACCCTTCTTCGTTATGTACCATCAACCGCCGCTTGTTTTCATCTTGTTTACGGGCCAATTCCTTTTCTTTTTTCTGTGTAAAATTACCTATTATGTATCTACAGAATTATCGATTCATTAATATTTTTTTCCAACTATATTAAGAGTGGTAGATCAGTTTCTTGTATCAATTTAACGTAACCTGGTAACCCACTTCATGACCTACACCCAATTTTATTTTCTGTGTACAATTATCGATCACAAAATAGTTTAGATTTTTGAGCGGGGATCAGTTTCCTTTATAAATGTAACGTAAACTCATCAACCACTTTATGACCATCGCCAATTTGTTTTATTGTGTAATCAAATCTTTAAAAAAAATGTTATTTTCGACAATGGTTAAAAATCAACATTTTTTTTTACAAGGGTAAATTGACAAACTGGGTAAAATTCGCGAATCTGTTGAAAAATGAATTCTTTAAAATTGTTATTAAGTATATGGGATTACGGTGTTTGGATGTGGGGAAAAGGTACGGCCAGGGCGCATAAATTCAGAGAAGTGTTTCGAAATCACAAAAAAAATGTTTTAATGTTACGTTGTTAATTCAATTCTTTGTTGAAAATGTTGAGCGAAGAACAAAAAGTTATTTTTATTACTTGCACACTGTTTTGTACAAATATTGAAATTATAAACAGGAAAAAAATTAAATGGTTAATAAAAATATTTCTCCCCCTAAAAAAAATGCAACTTTTGTCAAAAAAGACGAAATTAAAATAAAAAAAAAATTGGTTGCACTTTTTTCTACATTAATTTTCATAAATTTGTGATGGCCATGAAATGGGTGATGTTTTTTCCAGAAAATGATCCCCTACTATAAAATTTTAAAATATTGGCTTAAAATAAAACAAAAAAACATGCAAATCTCAAGCGACATACTCGGTAAGTGTACAGAAAAAAAGATTGGTCAAATTGGTGCTGGTCATGAAGTGGGTGATCAGTTTACATAAAAATTATATAGGAAACTGTCTCCTTATACCATCTAAAATATTCAAAAGGAAAAATAGCGGAATTCACTATTTAAAGGATCAGGAATTTTACACAGAAAAAAGGGGGAAAATGGTCCATAAAAAACGTCTCGGCTTTCTCTTCATTGACATTGTTTAGGAAGGCACATTTGTAAGAAAATTATTTTTGCTTACATTATTTCGTTTAAGAAACGATATCTATTACTACTATTTTAAAATAGCTGTGAGTAATGTTGTCAAGGAAGTGTGAGTCATGTTGTCAGGGAAGTGGGATGCATGTTGTTCACAAATTTAGTATTTCAGTTTATGAATTCGACACGTTTGAAAGAAATATGTGCTCAATTAAAAATTATCAAATATTTACATATTATACATAAAAATAATTCTGAAACTATAAACTATAATCTACATGAAACTTAATTATGTAAGTCGATATACCTTATCAATTTCGAAATATTATTTGTAAACTTTGCTCAGTGGTTACTCTGCTTCTCTTGATCACAGAAATACAAACAAAATTCAAGTAGAATAAGTCATCTAAGTTTTAATAGACTTACATTTCAGCAATATTCAACCAAGTTTGACCCTGTGCAATTTACTCGAAATGTAATGTATGAAAGTAAATAAATTCAAAAATCTGGTTTCTTTATGTTGTCGCCAGATTTGACCATTTTCTTATTTTTGACTTGGAGTATAAAAATAGTCAACATATAAACGCAAATGAAATTAATATAATTGATATGCTTCTTTTATTCTCTTTTCATCCATATAATTGTCTTATAAATTTGTCTCACAAATAAGAAGAATATGACTTGTTTAATAAATTTAGGTGTACAATTTTTCCATTGTTCAACAAAAAGACGTTATTGGCTTGTAATTCTACTGTGGTATCAAATACCATGATAACCTTGCTTCCTAAACTTATCAATGAATTCGACCAGATAGGCTGGAATATTCAACACTTTCGACAATGATGTATACTTCCTATATTGTACAACCGGCTCTTCCTAATTGTAGGAGAAAGCACAAATCACTGAAGATACAACTCTTTTACTCTCTGGACTCAGGCAATTTAAGACAGTTTCAGGCAAAGAAATCGGTTGGTCCCTCATCCAAGATGCTCTTGAAATCCAATATTCCAAGTTAGTTTTCACTTTGGTGGTCGGAATATCTTCAGGGCAATGGCGTGCAGGGTTCTATTCAGTCGGTCCACATTTATATTGAATGGACACACCAAATTATGTAGCCCTCATTCTCGTTCACTGCCACTCATGTTGCACGGTATATCTTCTTGTGGGAAGGTCAAGCTTATTCGCAACTGCCACCTCCCATCTCAGGATCCTGCATCGCTGGGATCTCGATTGGTATTTGGCATCTCCTTACTTAACTTAATTCTCAATGTACCATTTGCTGTGGGATAACACATCATCATCATCACTCATCACTCATCATTAATTTCATTATTACCATTATTATTTGTCCTAAATCTTGCAACTTCTCACCTCATTTCTCTTTTACCACTCGTTCATAGGCAATGCACCATTCATTAATATCTTTGATTCCTCATCCAATCTATTACACAAGCAGAAGGGCAGACAACTTTCATTCTCAGCTCATGCACATACTCCTGGCATCAAAACACATCTCACAATTTAAATTAATTCCATAATATATATCTATTTTTAAAGGCCCCTTAACTTCCACACTGCTGATGGAAATGCTCCATGCATCCCTTGCATGCGTGGCAAGAATATGTCTGAAAATATTTTCCCGATTTCCACTATTTTTACATTTATCAACTACCTAAAAATCTTCTGTAAAATCGCAGGGTTTCTACCAAAACGTTTTCTATAATTCTATCACTTTAAAATTTATCACTAACACGAATATCTTCTGCACTTGGCAGGAACTTTCCCAGGGGCTTTTTTCATAATTGTACACGTCACTAATTTCTCAACAGCCTAAATGTCCCTTGCACACTTGCAGGAACACTCCCCAAAACTTTCCTTTAATTCTACAATTCTTGAATTTCTTAACAGTCAAAATGTCCTTTGCACACTTGCAGGCACTCTACAAAAATATTTTCTATAATTCGACCATTCAATGTTTTTCAACCAAGACACTTTTCCATGATTCTACATTTTAAAAATTTCTCAAACAAAGTATTTTCCATGATTTCAACATAACTTTTTTCCAACCTAAACCTTTAACACAATATGAATATTTCAGTTCAGAAGGGTGCTTCCATTTTTCCCTGGGCCCACATTTGCAAGGATACCGAATGTCCACAACAACCTATATCAACTCATCACAGAATATTAACCGTACAAAATAACACTTTTCTTCACAAAATTTCCTAATTCTCTAATGCACAATTTATGAGCCTTATTAAACCATATGGGGCTTTTTATTGGGTGAGCAATCAACAACCCCCTCACTCTCAACTTCGGCATTATCTCTGATTGTGGTGTCATCGATCAAGAGTTATTTCATAGGACATCACACAGCAACAACAGGGGACTATTTAAGTCTAAGTACTATGTGCATACAGAGGTGTGTCCTACACAGAATGATGCACCAACTTAAACAAATCGGATCCATCCCCAATCACTGATCCAGCAGCAGGAATTCAGAGCTTTCACTCGGAATCTCTAGACATGGGGTTCTTTGGAACGATCCAGTTCTTTTCACTCCCCACCAACCCGGTTGCCACCATCATTGTCAGTATCTCCCTTCCACGATTTTGGTGTAATATTCATTATACACTAAATGACCCCATGCACATGTTATCAATCTGTATCCTTCATTTATTATGCCCATGGGGTCTACTGGGCTGAGTGTCTATCACACACACATAATTTCAAAATGTAAAAACCGTAGGAATCTCTAATTCAAACTGTTCGTTTTGGGGGGCTACAACAAAATATTCTAACCCTTTTTTCATATAAACAGATTATTAAATTTTAACTTTAAAAATATTTTTCTAACAGAAACGCTCGCACATGCAATTAAGAAAACAATTAAAATTCACATTCACATTTTATGTCATTCTAAAATAATATTCACTTCATAATTATCCTTTAACTAAAAAAACATTGATTCTAACGGTAAAGTAAGAACAACATTATTTCCACCTAATCCAACACGACACAAACGATGTCTGCATATTGGTTGTGGAAAACATAACATCTCAAATAACGAGCTGTGAAGCAATAGCGAGCCAACACAGTCCGTTTGTAGGATCAATGGTCTCTCTCTCTTCTCTTATTTTCATTGTCATTTTCAAAACAACGAGTGAACATTTTACACACAACTAAGCACGATGTTTTTCAATAGATATGGTTTTTCTAAAGACATTGATTTCTTTTTTGATCTATAAAATAAAATTGTCACACACGTTTGAAAACAAATTTTATCTTAACTACAAGACAACATATTCTCTTTTGCTGCTTTTTTGTATATTATCTTTCTTTTTCTCTCTACTTTTTTTTGGAAAACAATGAGCACACAATCAAATAATGTGTTAGCCAATATATATATGGTTTCTTTATTTCTTTTTCTCTCTACTTTTTTTGAAACAATGAGTACACAATCAAATAATGTGTTAGCCAATATATATATGTTTTCTTTCTTTATTTTTCTAATGAAATTGTTTTTTTATTTTCCATAAAATAAAATTTTCACACACACGCACACAAAATTGAAAACATATTTTATTTTAAATAAGAAAAGACACTGTGTTAATTTAAATCCCAATTAATACAATAACTTACCAAAAAAATCTCATGAGCTAAACCAAAAAAAGAACCCGACATGACACAAGAAAAAGACTAGAGATATACAGAAGACAAATGAATGCTTTAGACCTACGCCTTTTTGTCATTCTTAGCTTTTTCCTTGTGTCTTTCTTTTTTGAGGGGCTACCTTGTGCTTTCATTTTACACTATTTTTAGACGGTGCATTCCACAGTTGCTGCATTTTGGAGAGTTTATCCCGGCCATTTAGTCAATGGATATTAATTGCTGGATGTTCTCTTGCGTCTGTCATGTCCGATAATCACTGCACCAGATGTAAAGATCTATGTATGCCTGCATTCACGTTGTGCATATCCAAAGGTGATTGTACGATCTAACTCAGTGCTGCAACAAGGAAATCTAATGCCAAATAACAACTATTAGTCCTGATTATCAACAAATTATAGATTTATTTGTTGTTTATAAATGATACTCGTGTTCGTAAGTTGAATGGCATACTTGATAATGAGATTTCTCTATCCTGGGAAAATAAAATATACCTCACACAGTCCTTTTGCCAAGAGCCCTAAAATAGGCCTACCTTGCCTTGAAGGGCACCAAACTCCAACTCCTGGCAAGCTCTTCAAGCAAACCCCAACTTCCTGTCATGTCCAAAGGGTCAGGTTTTCTCCTATTTTTTTTCTCCTGACCGAGTCTTTCTCACTGGTGACAATTCTGACCACCAAAGAACTCACAAATTGAGATTTCACCCAGAAATAACTGTTAGACAGAGGATTGTCAGAGAGACGATCTGTGAAGATCACAGTTAGAGTTCTTGATTTTTACAAGGTATTTTTTTCAAAGAGTAATACATTCTTGGGTGGCCCAAATAAAACCAAAAACGTTTTAACTTTCTTAGTGACCCCTTTCTTTACTTTCGCTGAGCATCTCAAGTTCAATGATAAATTAAAAACCTTTAACTGTTGAATTTAATTTTTGCAAATGATTTGCATTAAATTCTATTTTGTTCCTACGAAAGTTTAGAAAAATAATTTTCTTTTAATTAATGCATTCTTT
This sequence comes from Sepiola atlantica, assembly GCA_963556195.1. Lineage (NCBI taxonomy): Eukaryota > Metazoa > Mollusca > Cephalopoda > Sepiida > Sepiolidae > Sepiola > Sepiola atlantica. Next base: position 24,338,665 of record OY744549.1, on the reverse strand, counting down.
GTCTCTTTCAGGTTGTGGAAAATGTTTGTATCTTCATAGATTTTGTGTAGCAATTTCAAACTACTTATGTTTGCTTTATTATTAAAACCCAATTTTTACATGAGAAATGGTTTGCGTTCTTTGACCTGTAATCCATATATGGTAAATTATTTTTACGTTGGGTATTTAAAGAATGCAAGTATATTTAATTGTTTTATGTTTTCATTTTGTCATTGTTTTTCTGATCAAAATGAGATTCTAAAATATTTTCTCTATGATTGTGAATTTATTATATTTATTTATCGATTTTACACTTTAATATGTTAGTTGAGTCGATTTATAAAAGACCTAAATATCAGATTTTGGTTTAGTGCTATGTATTAAGAAGAAAAAATAAATGAGCAAAAAATAAAAATGACAAAGAATGATTTATTTATGAAAAATAATGTTAAACTCTCTTGGAACCAGTTTCTCATCAATTAATGAGATTAATAATAATGTTTTAAATATGTAAACAAATTGTAATATTTTCTCCATATATAATTTTTAATTGTATGTTTTAACTCAAATCTCTTATTCATTCACAGGGTTACAGATTCAATTTAATGCATTTTGTAATATATACAAAATAGAAAGAATGTTTTTTTAAAGAAAAGCGAGAATAAATTCAAGAAAACTTTCATTTAAAATTATAATAATGCAAATAAACTCAACATATAAACCTTACAGTTGTGAGTTTTGTGACGCAGTGTATTCAGTTTCATCACAATTAAAAATCCACCTCCGCACACACACTGGGGAAAGACCTTATGCCTGTGAAGTGTGCGGCTCAGCCTTTATAACGAACACTTTTTTAAAAATCCACATGCGCACACACACTGGTGAAAAACCTTATTCTTGTGAAGTGTGTGGCTCTGCATTTGCTAAAAAAAACACTTTAAACAAACACATACGAACACACACCGGTGAAAAACCTTATGTTTGCGAAATGTGTGGCTCTGCATTTGCAAATAAGAATACTTTAAAAATCCACCTGCGCACCCACACTGGTGAAAAACCTAATGCTTGTGAATTCTGTAGCTTAGCATTTACAAACAACTCTGATTCAAAAAGACATATGCAGACACACACTGGTGAATAACCATATGCTTGTGAAGTGTGTGGTTCAGCATTTTCAGCAAAATCTAAATTGAGAATCCATCTGCGCACACACACTGGTGAAAAACCTTATGTTTGTGAAGTGTGCAGCTCAGCATTTTCACAAAACTCTCATTTACAAATGCATATACGAATCCACACTGGTGAAAAAAAATTTGCTTGTGAAGTGTGTGGCTCAGCATTTTCAAGAAAATCCCAATTAACATTACACATGCGAACTCACATTTAGTATCTGGAAAGTATTCCTTGCAAACAAAGTGTGAAAGACATCCAAATAATTGCACTTAAGAAAACGACTAAAATACGTAAAAGAGCACTCGGTTGGAGCCTCTAAATAGCAGGTGATAGTCTGGCATTTGAAAGCCTGCTGAGTCTTTATGCTAACGTAAACAGAAATAAGAAAATTTTAAAAATAGCATCAAAAGAGGAAACTTTCAATGCTTACTAGACACTGTTTTCGTGTGTCTAAGGTCTCTCTGTACAAAGGTTTATAAGGATAACCTGTAATTGGATAATTCAACCTATTAATAAACCCTGACCAAATATTCATAATAACAGGCTATACGTCAGACAAGAGGAGTTCTTGTTCTGCAGTCCGGTAAGACCAAGAGAAGACGTAAAATATATACTATGACATAGTTAGCTTCTAATTTGGCATGAATAATATTAATGTTCCTGACTTCTTTACAAATTCAACGTTTGAGAGGTAGAGGAGAATCTCGATTTAACACTCATATATGTATGTATCTCATACGGAAAACAGGTGTTAGCCCCAGAAAGGGCCCCTTGATGTCTAAGAATTTTATTACTGAAATAAAATGGAAACAAATGAAAAACCTCATGCTTGTAAAGTGTGTGACTCAATGTTTTACAAGAGATTAAATCTGAGAATACACATGCAAACACACAAGGGAAGAGAATTTGGATGCCTACCGGAGAGAAATTGAATGCCTTCTGAAGAGAATTATCCCCGAGTTTCTAAGGTATCTCTGTATAAGGGTTTGTCAGAACAACCTGGCATAAGGATACTTTTCCCTACAAGTAAACCGTGACCAAATATTCAAAATAATAACATAGTATCTGAAGCGCTAATAAGATACCCTCGGTATGGCTATACACTGGCTCATACAAGGAATGGTGCACGTTCTCTAAGTGATGTTGCCAGTAATAACAGCACTAAGCTTGATACTCCACCACACAAGATAATTCTTGTCCTGGAATCCGGTAAGACCAAGTGACAACAAGAAAGATATACAATAAGATAGTTAAGTGGTCAATTTGGAAGAGGAAAATTAATGTTCTTCACTTCTTTACTAACTCAAAGTTTCAGAAGTAAATAACTTTAATAATACATTCGAATGTCTATGTATCTTATATAAATATCAAATTTAGCCCCAGGTAGGGCGCCCTTTATTTCTGAAAACTTCCACTGAAATGAAATGAAATAAACACCTAACGTTAATGAAGTGTCTGTCTCAGCATTTTAAGGAAATCTCAATAAATAATACACATACAAATTGACACTGGTGAAAAAACTTATATTGAATTGTATGGCTCAGCATTTACCGGCACATCCCAATTAAAATACATATGCTAACCCACCTTGTTGGAAACTCTTTTGTTTGCGTAGGATGTAGCTTCGCAGTTTGCCAAAGAGACTCTTTGAAAAACTGCATGCGAACATATACTGATGGAATCCGGTAAGAACAAGAGACCACAAGAAAGATATACAATAACAGTTTTCTGGTCAATTGGAAAGAAAATGAATGTTGTTAACTTCTTTACTTACTCAATGTTTGACAGGTTAAGATAACTTTAATGTAATATGCGAATATATGTATATCATATAGAAATCTAGTATAAGTCCCAGGAAAAGTATCCCCTGATTTCTGAGAATTTCGACTGAAGTAAAATAAAACAAAAAAGTTCAAATACTTAACCCTTAAACATTTTCAAGAAAATCTCATTTCAAATTCCACATGCAAATACACACTATAGTGATAGTAATCTCTCTGAAAACTATGATAACGATATTAGTTGCTTCTTCAGACTCTTCTTGTTGTGATGAGGCCACACATAGTGATAGGCGACACAACTTTTATACCCAAAACAAGTGACATAACGCCTTCGTAAATACAGACACAGCTGCTGTCTCACTGTGACTTACAAGCTCTTTACTGGCCTAGTTGCAGCCAGCATCTATGGAAACCTCTATTCTAGAGTGTATCTCAAAAAAGAAAAGGCAGGATGCAGTAGGAAGTGTTTAGACACCAAGGATCATTTTTTGACTAATAAGATAATCTTTTAGGACTGTACGAAAGGGCAGAAAAACCTAAGCATGGCTTGGCCTGATTGCCAAAAGACATATAATTCTGTTCCCCACACAATGGCTACTGCAGTGCCTTAAATTATATATGATTCATCCAGTAATCAAGAAAACTATGGGTGTCCATAAAACGATGTGACAAACAATCATATCATTAAACCACACCAATGGAACAAAAACATTCCCTGAAGTAAAGATTCAAAAGGAATTCTCCATGGAGATAGGCATCTTCTTGACTTTTTTGGCTGGCGATAAATCTACTAAGTAAGCTACCATATAAAATCTGGAGTTCTTACAACATGAGCCAGGGCAGCCAAAATAGCAAAAACAAACTGGTCAACTACCTGCTTTTCATGGATGACCTCAAGCTGTATTCCAGCTCTGACGCTGACTTAAGTCAACTCTTGCTGGTTGTACATACCTTCTCCAAATATATTGGAATAACGTTTTGCCTGAGCAAATGTCAGTGTTTACAAAAGCTGTATATGCTTATAGAAACAGGAAACATGTGTCTGTTAGAAATTGATTATCAGTGTTTACCAAAGCTGTATATGCCCACAGAAACAGGAAACATGTGTCTGTTAGAAATTGATTGTCAGTGTTTACCAAAGCTGTATATGCCCAGAGAAACAGGGAGCGTATGTCTCTTAGAAATATACTATCAGCATCAGTCCACTATTGTGAGCACCGGCCAATATCAGATGAGCTCCCACAACCCAAAACTTATGATAATACATAAACATCAACAAACAAGAGCCAGTAGAACAACTCCATCACAAAAGGGAACAAGATTTTTACGAATGAAGCAGAAACACTAAACAAGCCTGCTATAGTAATAAGCCTATGATGCTGGCTAAAACAGAGCTGAGGGCGAGAATATAAAGAAAGACCAATGTCTTATATACGGTGGGTAAAATAAACTAGAATAATCAGAAGATATCCATCATTCCAGTAATAATGGGAGCAACCGGGCTCATGAGAAACAATTTCAAAATTACCTGACGAAAATACCCGGTGAATGAAGTGCAAAAGAGATTAAATGATCTCTTAATTGGTGTCTCTGAAATAGTGAGTGAGTGTCTGACATCCGGTAGGATGCATTATTCCCAGCAAAAATAAAGATCAGAACATTTTAAAAGAAGAGAAAATACTTTGTTTGTGAAGTGTTTAAGAAAAAACATTCAGTTGTTTATGTCTATGTAAAACCAGTGTGTAGATCAGTCTTTCCAGAAAATACAAATTAATAATTCACATGCACTGGCAAAAATACTTTTGTTTGTGAAGTGTTAAACTCGCAACTTTGAAAGCCTTCTAGACACTATGCTAAGTTGTTTTATGTCTCTCTGCACATAAGTTTGTCAGGTCACGCTTACAGGACGATAATTCATCTTAGAACGGAACCTGACCAACTATTAGCGTGAAAACTTGCAGCACATTTTATGCTAACATAAAAAGTGCCTATTTGCATTGCTACCCACGTGTTATACGAGAAAAGTTACAGTACACCTTCTCTTAAGCTGGATACTCTACCTAACCATAATAACCATATAAAAGTGGTGGTTATCCTTTTTTAAATGCTTTGCACTGTAGATACTAAAATTCATAAACTAATATATGTCTATGTAAAACAGTCAAATTTGACCATTATTATTTGATAATATACGAATAAATCAACATATTTTTTGTACAGAAATCTTTTACATCAAAGTCAAAATAAAATAATTCATGCATTGCACCTCTCCTTAATGTATACAGGTATAAAGACAGATATACATTGTCATCAGGACTTTCAGTATACAACACTTTGTAACAAAGTCAACAATATCATTGTGAAATTTCATTGCTTCTCTAGGTACATTTCTATGTTCTTTATGTAAAATTATTCGACAAACATATCAGTTCTCAAGTTTGAGATTTTCTTGCAAAGATGAGTATTATATTTTGATTTTATAATTCAACAATTCTTATATTATAGTAATATGTACATTGTTGGGACGTTTTTTTCATGATGTATTCCTGCCAAAGAGATATATTTTATGGTGATGTTTAAGTCTCAACTTGAAAGCTCTTTACAAACGATTGTCAATATTCCTTGGCTCACACACTCTCAAAGGTGGTGAATCTTTTCATGTTGCCTCAAATAAGAGAACTAAGCTGGATACTCAAGCAGATTAATTCTTATCCCGAAACCAAGAAAATACTACAAGAAAAATAGAATAACTTTGTTATGTGGTCAATGTAAAACAAAATTCTATTGCTTTCCTAACTCAAACTTTGAGGGGTAATGTGAATCTCAAATGAACACTCAGATATTTACGTATCTCATAAAGTAAACAAGTGTTAGCCACAAGAAGCCTATTTTTTGTGAGAACTTAGTGAAATGAAATAAACGAAGACGGATTATTCTTGTGAAGTGCGTCGAACAGCATTTCCGAATAATCATCATTTAAAAAGACACATTGTAACACTCCCTGTCCCTTTGCTAACGAAACAAGATATAAGATAGAAAATAAAATTGCAAATCCAGTGTAGCATCAAGTTCTGAGGACACATATATACTGTTAGAAAATAAGTCATTCACCATCCAATATGGCTATGCAATTCCTTCAGCTTAACAACTAAAAACGGAGCTTTTGAACCTGACATAGTGATATGGCACATGTGGAAGAGAGTCACAACTCTAGTTTAAATCAATGCATTTAAAGAGAGTGAAAAGGGAGAAGATAAAAAAATAACAAAGCTCGAACGTTAGGCAATCCAGTAATCATATGAGAAACCGAAAAGAATTTCAAACACTACCTGGAAATATACGTGGGGAACTAAGTGCTAGAGAGATTCAAACAATTGCAATCCTGAAAATATATCTTGTTTGAGTATATGCAGTGTATAAATCACTATTGTTGGAAAAGAACGCGTTTGGAAGATGAGAACACATTGCTAAATAAGTGTTTTTGTAAATAAAATGCATCACTATTTCCTATAAAACATCATTTTACAAAACTTAAGATATATAAAGTGTAAAGAATGTAGAATATAAATGTTTATATAATGAATTAAAATTTGCATATTTTTATTTCTATATTGAAAAGCGGAATTTATTTCAAAAATATTAATTAACATTTTAGTGATACAAACCTTTTGTGATGTGATTATTTTATAAAATGGTCTTATTCTAGTACGCACTTTCTCTCTTTCTTACTCTCTCTCTCTCTCTCTCATATATATATATATATATATATATATATATATATATATATATATATATATATATAGTTAAACTCATAAAAACAAGCAAAAAAGTAATAATTTAACATTTTTTACAAGATTTATTACTGGCATTTTGGTAAATTAATAGTATATTTCTTTTTTTTCCTTATAATAAATAATATTTTTATTCCGAAATTTTCGGTTTTAACTAAATTAAATTGAATAAATTTTCATTTATTGATATGAATTCACGCGTCTGTTAACTGGGTTCTCAAAGAAATTTTCAAATATATCTACTAACGACACTTTTAAAACTGTAGTAACACTTATATTATTCATCTCAGGCCAATCAGGGCATTAACTACCATCACCGGACATATATATAAAAAAACTCTCCAATAACATCGGAGGAGATCGTAAATCTTCGGCCACGCCGTCAGATTTTTACCATGAAAATAAAAAAATAAAAAAATACAATGCTGTTTACCATGATTATGGTTTGTTAAAACCGAAAATTTGGAATTATAATAAATAAGAAAAAAATGATTAAATAAATTTTCATTTATTGATATAAATTCATGCGTTTGTTAACTGGTTTCTCGGAGAAATTTTCAAATATATATATGTAAGTAAGCTATTTGTATATCTTTATATATTTCATGAACATGATCTATTCCTGTCTAAGTAATCAATCATTATGAATTTAAGTACAAATCAACTAGGCGTAAGGGTGGATATTGTGTGATATATTTAATTTAGTTTTGTGCAAATAGGGGAATGAATATGTTCATGAGAATTCAGTTTTCTAGATTTTGTGAAATTTGAACAATGTGTGTTAGATATCAATCAATATATATTCCCAAATTTTAGTTTCATTGGAGTATTCTACTACTGTAGCATACTATAGGCACAACCACTCTGATAAAAAATATCCAGATTTGCTATCAAGTTGATCTATAGTCATTAGACCGGTAGTACTGTACAACTACGTACTTTACTATGTGTCATACTATGTATCTATAATACATTTAAAGATTACAATGAACATTTCTACACCATGAAATAAAAATGAAGTTTTAAAAATATATTCATTACGTCATGATTTTGGTGATGATTCTATACTGAGACGGTAAGACACGTGGTTTGTAAATGCATAACAGAGGAAGGTATTATTCCCAAAATACCTTATAGGACACGTAATTCGAAAGTAAACATTTTTTGGTAATGCAAATTTTAAAATATATTCGAATTGATCCATAGAATCTTTCATGAGTCCAGCCAGTAAATATTAAAATAAAATTAAAATTCTCAGCTCAATCTATCTTTAATAAACTGCTTTACAAAATTGTATTTCTATTTATTTAAAGAAAAAGGGAATTAAAAAAATCCACACTATTCAATTTGCAAAGGAAGTGATATATTTTAAAATGGAAATAAACGAATTCAGAAATAATAGTAAAAGGGGGAAATAATGGCGAATTTTATGGAATGATTTATGTTGTAACTAGTATGAATTTTTGTAACTTATTAGTGTTAAATGAAGCGAATATTCCTAACAAGACAAAACACATAATAGATAATAATAATAATAATAATAATAATAATAATAATAATAATAATAATAATAATAATAATAAAATAATGAGTGAGGGCAAAGGTAAAAGCTGGAAAATCTTAATTCAATAATTGTTTTTACTTTCAGTTCTATTGAACTTTTTATGTAAACTGATTTTGTGATTTTGTTAAATGAGTTTCTCATTAATTGTAAATCAATGAATAACAAAAATGAAATGTCTATACAAATTAAGATGTGACTTTTTACTTATAAAAAACTTTGACTTTCAATTTTCTCTTCTATATATTTCTCAGTCTGTTTGTCCTTTTGTAAACTATAGATAATAAGGAAATTGAGATCTTTGTTTTGATGATATTGACCAAAACTCTGTTGTGTTAATATGGGAGCAGTTGCATTCAGAAAAACCCGATTATGTCCATGCAAATGTTAATGTTATAACTCTAAAAACTCAAGTATTAGTCAACAATATTGTAAAATATTAAGAGAAATGTAGATATTTTTAATTATGTACTAATATAAATATGAAATGAAATCAACGATCTATTCAATTTCAATATAATCAAAGAACCATGTGTTAGGAAAACGCAAGAACGAACAGACACGTATGTATTTTGCCTTTTTCTGACAATTCACGTACATGCTACGCATTTGTGTATGAGAGAAAGTCTTTTAGATCGATATAATTCTGGCAAATGAAGGCTCATGAATAACTAAGTTTAAAGCAAAAGTAATCCAAATTATGTCAAGTAATACAACTATTACTCTTATATATATATATATATATATATATATATATATATATATATATATATGCATTTAATATTAAGGTGATCAAAATTAAACGCTTGACCATAGACATCAATATCGAATGTTCTATCCTTGTCTAAGTTAGTCATGCTGATGACTGCTGTGAGCCAGAAACATGTGTCCATGGATTACTTTCATCTACGTGTATATATATATATATATATATATATATATATATATATATATATATATATATATATATATATATAATAACATTTGACAAAAGTTTTGAGAAAAACTTTTTAAGAAATCTAAAAACTTTGAAAAACAAACAAAATTCCTTTATAGACCACTTATTAAGATGCGAATATTTTAACTAAAAATCATTTTATTTTTTTCCTGACATTTTTTCTTATTAATTTCGGACGATTACACATGCATCTTCGGATAAAAAAGCGTCTGAATGAAATGAAATGTGTAACCTTTATTTTCTTATGTGATAGTAGTTCTTTACGTCGATGTTGATGAAATGACAGTCAGTTGTTATTGATGGGCGGTGTACGATGTTTGGTGAACTTTTGGAAGCGCGTCCTCGCTTATAGGATAATATAATTTGGCAACATTTCCGAGAAGCATCTCTTTAGAAATTTAAAAACTTTGATATATATATACAATAAATATTTGTTTTGTTTATTTATGTACGTATACGTTTCATCCTTTATAATCAGGATACATCAGCATAGAGATATGACTATTCACTACTGATCATGCGATTCGAAACCCCAGATTCCGAGTATTTACAACTCAAATCCCGGAGGATAGTTACGATATATATGAACGGTTGAAGTTTAACTCTGAGGAAGAAAAGACGGACCTAGACAAGGTGATGAAGAAGTTTGAGGATTTTGTCGTGGGCTAAACACGAAGCTTACGAATCCTATACATTCCATCTTCGCAAGCAAGAAGTATCGGAAGGTATCGAGACCTATATAGCTGCTCTTCGACAACTGGCAAAGAACTGCAATTACGGACAGCTACAGGATAGGCTTATTCGAGACCAAGTCGTTGTCGGAGTTCGAAGCGATACCGTCAGAGAAAGGCTACTGTCTGATAAACAGCTTACTCTAGACAAGTGCCTACAAATAGGTAGAGTCTACGAAACTTCGAAACAACAGACGCAGACCATTTCCTCCGGTGCCGATGCAGCGGATCCTCAAATCAACCGGGTTACGAAGCAAACCTACAAGGCAAACTTCACAAAACAACCACATCCGAAATCGAAAATGCCTAGCAAATGCACACGCTGCGGTAAATTTCCATTCCACAATAGAAATGACTACCCAGCGAAAGATGCACGCTGCAGAATTTGTTCGCAGAAAGAGCATTATGCAAAATTTTGCAGAACCGATAAGGCGAAAGTTAGAGAAATAAGAGAGGAAGAAGAAAATCATTTTTTAGGTTTTGTCACTCTCGAAAATATAGGTACAATCACCACTGAGGATAATACAAATTAGCAGGCTAAAATCAAGGTCACCACTAAGACCTGTACCAAAATTATACATTTTAGGCTTGATACAATTACAGATGTCACCATAATCCCGGACCGGTTCTTCAGGAAAAATTCCCCACTCATCCAACCCACAAACAAAAGACGGTACGGACCGGGTCATCATGAGATGAACCTCATAGGATGTGTGAAGGCCAAACTGGCCACGGAAAAAGTAAGCTCGCAACAAGACCTTTATGTTATAGAGGGTCTGCAAGAACGTCTACTGAGAGGACCAGCAATCAAGGCCCTCAACCTGCTGAAAGCAGTTACTAGAGTGACAAGCGAAGGGCACCAGTATGAGAAAGAGTTCCCAGAACTGTTCACATGCCTAGGGAAACTGGAACATGTGTATCAGATACGTTTGGATGCAGGAGCTAAGCCCTTTTCCATTGCTACCGCTAGAAGATTTCCGTTGCCTATGAAACCGAAGGTTCAGGAAGAACTGAAACGTCTGGAGAACGAGGACATAATCCGTCCAGTCAAATCACCAGATGATTGGTGTGCCCCAATAGTCGCCGTCCAAAAAGCTAACGGCAAAGTTATGTTATGCGTCGACTTAACCAAGCTAAACGAGAGCGTGAAACGGAAAAATTTTTTTTTACCCACCACAGACCAATCACTGGCCAAGCTCGATAGAGCCACAGTGTTTAGCAAGCTCGACTGCAACAACGGTTTCTACCAAATCGTCCTACACGAAAAATCGCAGGTCCTTACCACATTTATAACACCTTATGGGAGGTACTGTTTCAAACGACTTCCATTCGGGATAAGTTCTGGGCCAGAAGTCTTTCATAGGGAGATGACACACATTTTGTCCGGAATACCAGGAGTCATCTGTGATATAGATGACGTCCTAATAAGTGGAAGAAACCAGCAAGAGCACGACCAGCGACTAAAAGCAGTACTGCAGAAAATGAAGGCTGCAGGAGCTACACTCAACGATAAATGTGTATTTTCTGTCAGAAACATAAAGTTTCTGGGTCACATTATATCAAAAGAGGGAATACAAATAGATCCCGAAAAAGTAGCAGCAATTATGGACTTGCCCACACCTGAGAATGTGTCCGAATTACGACGCTTACTGGGCATGGCAAACCAGGTCGGAAAATATGCTAGGAATCTAGCCGAAACCACCAAACCACTCCGAGAGCTTCTTAGGAAAGAGTCAGAATGGATCTGGGATGAGCCTCAGAAAGCAGCATCCCAGACCCTGAAGAAGCAACTGCGTTCTGCACCAGTACTGACTCATTACAATTCCAACAAGCCGACAAGGGTATCAGCAGATTCATCTAGCTATGGCCTATGCGGTGTACTACTGCAGAAGCAAGAAAATGACTGGAGACCGGTATTTTATGCTTCACGATCTCTGACAGAAAGAGAGCAGATATATGCACAGGTTGAGAAGGAGGCACTAGCAGTCACTTGGTGTTGTGAAAAAAATGTCGGACTACTTGTTCGGAATGCCAAAATTAACCGTCGAAACAGACCACAAACCACTGTTGGTCCTGTTGAAGTCGAAGCGACTCGACGAGTTGACTCCAAGAATTCAACATTTCCGCATGAGGTTAATGAGATTCTCCTATGAGATCATATACACATCGGGAAAAGACCTCACAACAGCAGACGCTTTGTCCCGAGCACCTGGGAGTAGTCCCGTTATACAGGATATCCAGCAGGAGACAGAGACCGACTCATTTATCCGCTCAGTCATAGGAAATATCTCGGCGAGCGATAAACGGTTGGAGGATATCCGACTAAAACAAAATACTGACCAGGTCTGCAGTCAGGTAATCAAATATTATGAGATGGACCACTGGCCCGAAAGAGCAAGGCGGGACCCTGAACTAAAACAGTACTGGCTTGTCAACCAGGACATAACAGTTTACCAGGGACTTCTAATGTACCAGAGCCGACTTGTTATTCCTAATGTACTTCAAAAAGACATACTAGAGCGTCTACATGAGGGACACCAAGGTATTGTCAAATGCCGAGCACTAGCTCGCGAAAGTGTGTGATGGCCTGGCCTCTCTAAACAAATTGCAGACTAAGTTGGGAAATGTGGTATCTGTGAAAAAGAACGAAAATATCCATCAGAACCACTACAACCCACCAAATTACCTGCATATCCATGGCAGAAAATAGGAATGGATCTATTCGAATTCATGGGACACCGATATCTTCTAATTGTCGATTATTTTTCCAGGTGGATTGAAATAGCCCATTTACGGACAACCACCTCAGCCAGCGTAATAGAGCATTGCAAATCAATATTTGCTAGGCATGGGATCCCAGAGACAATCATATCTGACAACGGTCCTCAATTCAGTTCTAGTGAATTCAGGAACATTTCAAATGTTTTTGACTTCCTGCAAGGAAACGGAGAAGCTGAACGTGCAGTCCAGACAATAAAAAACTTATTGGAGAAAGAAAGTGACCCATACATAGCACTGCTAAATTATCGCAGCACTCCTCTGCAACACGGCAAGAGTCTTGCAGAGCTGTTAATGAATAGAAAACTAAGAACACAGATCCCTTAAAGAAATTCATTTGATCAGCAAAACATCGAGGAACATAGAAGGGCAGCCACTCAGCTCAAAGCCAGACAAAAGCAAAACTATGACCAACGTCAACGGGCTAAAGATCGTCCTGCATTTGAAAAAGGACAACCAGTCTGGGTCAAGATACCTAAGACCAGTACAGCTGTAGTAAGTAAAACTCTGTCACCAAGGTCAGTCCTAGTTAAGACAGATTCAGGACTACACCGACACAACAAAAGTAATCTGCGCCTAAGGAACGAAGAAACCAGCTTCTCTCAGGTGGCTACCCCACAGGAAGCAAACACCTTACCACGTTTCCCTCGATATGGATATATGTATAGCTGTGATTATGACTCAACAGATCTTCCCAGTAACCAAAGAAACATCCCACTAGAGAGTTCCAGAGGTCCTGACCAAGGAAAATATACAAGAAGCGGTCGACAAGTTCGACCACATAAAAGACTGTCCTTGTAAAGAACTTTACAACCGAGAGGGGGATGTAGTGTTACTGCACTGACGATTCACCGGTGAGGGGACGAGTTACGGCCCCTGGCGATGACTCAGTTAGAATGCATTTTGACCGCCAATAAACCTTGTTACTTATCCTATACTTCTCTCCGTCTTACTACTTATTTAACCCAGCCAATAACCTTACAGTATGGTCAACATGTTTTGATATTTTGGATAACTTTAGTAAAGGTGTTTTTTTGTTTACAGGAAATAATACATTTCCACCAAACTTTATAATTAAGTAATTGATTTATTATATTTTGTGATCATTAATAAATAAATACTGAATATTTCATTAAATTTGGTTGATTTCCTGTATTTTGATGCATTATTTAGTGAATGGAGAAATGCCTTCTTATTATTACGACGGCTATTGTTTGACACGCAATGCAGTGACGTCATTTTCGAGCCAACGGGCCTGTAGTAACTCTCGGTGCCATGGGTGGGAGGTCATATTCAACATTTAATGCATTATAAAAATTATATTTTACATTTAAAATGTAAAAATATAATTTTTATAATAACTTTTTATCATTAAAAAGAAAAAAAACAATAAATAAACTGCAGCTGATTTATTAAATAAATATTTTTACATTTTATTTTTATGATTATTAATCATTTTTTGTCATTTTTCAAGAGGCCGAATACGTTCATTCAGGAAAGATGATGCAATCTTTTGGTTATAAACGATTATTGCGATAAATAAAATAATAATTTTACCCATAATATTCACTAAAGAGATCAGCGGTGTCATGTTTTGTTATGTCCTCGTTAAACTATTAAAATATACCGATTAAAAAAAAACTACCTATAATATTCACCAACATGATCGGCCTTGTTATTTTTTTTCTCCATGTTAAACTATTAAAATATGGCGATGAATAAAATAATAACTTTACCTGTAATATTCACAAAAGAGATCGACCCTGTTTTGAAAGGATTCATGTAATTACCCCCTTTCCGTTTTAATTTTCTGCTTTTCCCGTCGCCATCTTGAATTTAGACGTCTACCCTCGTCTCGTTTTAATTAACACATATAATAATCGTTTCCTTCTTGAGTGAAATTTGTCAATCAAAAAGTAAGTAATACTCGAATTTAATTGCTTTATTGGGTTCTTTTTTATTACAGGGGCGCGTCCGACACTATTATGATTCCCTTTGATTTTAATACAGAAATCTGTCAACGTTCCAAGTTTGCATGTAAACGAAGAACCGTAATTTTCTAGAATCGTCTCCTATCGGGTGGGTTTTGTTACTTTAATGTTTTTTATAGTTTTTTTTTTCGAGTGCCCAGATGACGATTTTGACATTGAACCCCGTTGCAAATACGTAGTTATGTTATTACGTACCTTAAGCTTAACTCTAACGCCCAAAATACAAAAGAAACGCGTTTAAAAGCTGAGTGATTCAGTTATCCACGATAAATAAATTAATAATTTTACGCGTACTATTCACCAACGAGATCAGCCGTGTCATGTTTTGATATGTTCTCGTGAAACCATTAAATATGATGAAAACAAATTTCACCTGTAATATTGACCAACATGATCGGTCTTCTTATATTTTGTTTTGTGATTAAACAATGCTTTATTCAATAATGATATCGATAATTCCAAAAATAAATTTTTCTTCGAGTTATAGTGATTTTATTAACACGGTATTTAGGGGCCCTTTTCGTAATATATGAAAAAATATTACAAAAAAAACAAATTAATTGTGAACATCTACAATGCTTTATTTTCATATAATTTTTTAAAAAATAATGCATTTTTCAAATTAATATATAAAAGTATAAATTTAGTAAAGGTGTGTTTTGTTTAAAAAAAATAGTACATTTTCACTAAGATTTTAAAAAAATAATGGTTTCATTATATTCCGTGATTGTTGATTAATAAATATTGAAAATTTCATTAAAATAGGTTATTTCGTGAATTTTTAAGTGAAGGGGGGGGGGGGGTAAAAATATTTCCACATTTTGGGAATCGGCCATTGATTTCGCATGTACCTATAAAATATGGTGTAATCGAAGATTTTTATTTATTTTTTTGTGATTTCCTGTTTAATCGTGAAACAAATATCGCGTCACGTGACGTACATATGACCAGAAATTAAAAATAAAACGTTTTTGTAATCATTTCGGGGTTTTGCGAATTATTATTATTATTATTAGTAGTAGTAGTAGTATTATTATTGTTGTTCCTTCTGTAACGATACACGTTACATGTCTACTCATATCATTTTACTCTATACGTTTCGTAACCACAGTCTTAAATCTTCACGTATCAATTTACGGCCCTTCAGGCCTTTTTAAAACCACGAATCTGTTCACGGCATCTCAAGCCTTTTTCAATTACGGCCTCTGTTCATTTATACGTACGATAACTGTTTACAGATCTTATTTTTCAAATAACGAATCTTCCATTGCGACACGTCTTTTAAAGCTCTCGGCATCAAATAACATAATGTTCACATATAACTTTTATAAATCTTATTCCACATATAAAAACGTACTGTTCACAGTCTCGAAAGAGTTCTTTTACCATTTATAAACGCTTCAGTTCAGCTTACATCAAATCACGGAAAGTTCATTATACATTTCTTAAAGTTCCTAAAAAGTTCTCAAATAAATCTCAAGGTTTACCTTATCTTCTGTTCTCTTCTTTGGCCTGTGATTCGTCTAGTCTTCGCTGGCTGTGTCGTCTTGATCGAAGGAAGAGGTCTGTCTCAGACAGAATGAACACACGAGACACGAATTTTTTGAAGGGAAATTTCACACAAGTTTCTTTATTCTCACACCAGTTTCTTATTTCTTAGTTCGTTTGCTGTCAGGGGGATTCCGGTTTCGACTCTCTCATACTTCGGCTATTTTCTGGTTCCTTTTGGGATATCTTCTGCCCTCCCAGAACGGGGCCTTACCAGTTTGTCCGGCTACATGCTCGCACCCGGTCTGAACGGTATCGCCTCTAAGCTCAGACTGATTCTAAAAAGCTAAGTTCTTGTTCTCCGTGGTGACGTAATCATCATTCCCACGCACGAGATGGGGACAAAAACGACTCACTCTGATCTCTGACTCAAAGGTCACGCCAGGTGTCTAAATTTATTATGACTATTCTTGGATCAAACTCTTCTCTGACCTCACTTCTGAGTCCCGAAACAAAACCTATTTTTCAATAACAAAATTAGCTATTTGATACTAGTTAACCTACTGTGCCTTGCATAATGGGGCCCTACAGTACTGTAACACTCCTTCCTTCCCTATAAACAAAAAAAAACAAAAAATCCCAAGATTTTCTCTTTTTTTTAAAAAACCAACCCCTCCCTGGGACTGGTAAAAATCCGAGCCTGAGCACTCCTGGGGTCACCATCATTTCACCCCTGCCGGAATTTCCTTCGGCACCACATGACAATGTTTCTGGGATGTGGGAGAGTTTGCTCCCTACGGTCGTTACCGGCTAAAAAAAGCCATCCCCTGTCATAAATCAACATCAGGCGTTTCTCGCCTATATCTCCTGCAAGATCTACCACATAAATTTGCTCACACACATTCTCCGTGCTCGACCACTTCCCAAAAATTCCCGGTATGTTACACTTTCGGGCCACCATCACTTTCTTAGATAGCTTCAACAAACGGTCGGCACACAACCGATTAAAACTAACTGCGCGTTTTATTCTCGCGAAATAGGGGAACAAAAAAACAGAAAAAAAAAACCTTCACTAACCTATTCTCTAATGGTCAGCCTCGAAGCTTACTGAAGGTACCGTCGCTATACTGCTTGCTATATATAGACCATACATTTCTGACACGCCCGTGCTCCCGTCGCGAATGACAGCGAACAAACACCCAGTTTCTAACTCCCAACCCCATTGGCGTGGCGTGGCACCCATCCCATGGCTCTAACTAAACGGCGTGACGGGGGTGAAATGTCGACACCACCGTTCCTGGAACACATCGGGTCACCAATCCAGGTCCATCATTTTCTTCCCTAAACCAAAATTAATTTGACTGAGGTACCCTCTCTTAAATATAAAGCTTAAATCCATTCCACTTCCATAAACGGTCTACCGACGTGATTGGGGAGCAACCCTGGGTCACGAAAATTAATCACAACTTCAATATCGACCACCATTATCGTGGCGCACCAATACGACTGTCCTGTCGTCTAACCACCGGTTCGTAGTTTTTACGCGTGTAGAGTTCGAGCACCTTTGCCCATTCTTCTCCGAGCCAAAACCCATGGCCGCCTCGTTTGCGAAAACCACGCGAGTGAACTTTATTAATCCCGCAGACCCAACTGGGCTGCACATACTCTGTGCACAGGGATATTCTTCGAAATAACCTAATTGACCCCCGTCCGGGGTCTCCATCAACCGACCCAAACCTGCTATCAGTGCCCCCCAAACAACTCAAATACAAGATCACTTTAACCCTAACACTTTGCTGACCCACGTCACATTCAATTTAAGAACTGTTTTTTTTTCTAATTACATTTTTAAATTTCTCCATCCTCTAAATAGTAAAATATCATTCACTCAAGCATTAGGAACCCGGAATCCTCCATGCAACAAATACATCAATACAAGAATACAAAAAAAAAATTAATTCCACCCAACAACAAAAAAAAATCAAACCGAAACCGACAGAACCAATGGAGAACATATCTCCACAATACAATACAACATAATTCAAAAGATAAAGGGAAAAGAGAACAGCGCCCGACACCATAACGTATTGACATGTCGTCAAACTCCAACCCGGACACCATCAGATCACCCGCCGCTGTCGTCGTTATTTTCCTGCAACACTTTCTAGCAGTTTTCAAAACCCACGGGCGCTTTCTCTCTCTCTCTCTCTCCCTTCTCTGTCTATGCGCTCTCGCTTCTCCCTTTCTTTTTTAACAAGCATATTCTGACCTCGCGCGCACATTTTTTTTAAACAATCTCTTTTAACATTTCAATTCTTCTCTCTCTCTCTCTCTCTCTCTTTCTTTTTAAGACGCATATACATTCTAAAAACAAAAGATTTCGGCCACAGAGTGGCATATCAATCCCTCTCTTTCTATGCTCTTTCTGTCTCTGTCTCTCTCTTTCTAATACATTCTTTCTTTCTTTTTTCTAAATACGCATATTCTGTCCTCGTGCGCACATTTTTTTTAAACAATCTCTTTTAACATTTCAATTCTTCTCTCTCTCTCTCGGCGCTTTCTTTCTCTCTCTCTCTCTCTCTCTCTCTCTCTCTCTTTTGATTACATACTTCCCTCGTTTTTTTTTGTTTTTTTTTTTTCGCCCGTTATTTCTTTCACCTTTGTCCCCCACCAACACAAACCAGAAAAAAATTACAGCAACAAATTCTTAAAACACAACACAACAAAAAAACATAATTACGGCAAATCGTCCTTTTTTTCTAACTAGAATGTTCTTTTCCTACAAAGTCTTAACAATTGTTTTTGCGTGTGTGTGTGCGTGCGTTCTTTTTTCTTTTTTTTAACAAAATGTGTCTTTCTTATTTTTTTTTTTTTTGTGAATCTTAACAATTAACAAAATGTGTCTTTTTCTCTTTCTGCGTAATTTAATAATTGTGTGTGCGTTCTTCTTTCTTTTCTTTTTTTAACAAAATGTGTCTTTTTTCTTTTCTTTTTTCTTTTCTTTTTTCCTATGTCTTTTAATAATTAACTAAATGTGTCTCTCTTTTGTGTATCTCAACAATTTTCTCCTCCGTGTCTCGCTCCTTCCTTTCTCTTCCTTTTTCTATCCATTTGGACCACACGATGTGTTCGTGCTTCATGACAGCACCAGATCGATATCGAACCGTTTCATGTTGGAAACGGCAGGTCACGGCTACCAAAACAACCCATTGTAACGATACACGTTACATGTCTACTCATATCATTTTACTCTATACGTTTCGTAACCACAGTCTTAAATCTTCACGTATCAATTTACGGCCCTTCAGGCCTTTTTAAAACCACGAATCTGTTCACGGCATCTCAAGCCTTTTTCAATTACGGCCTCTGTTCATTTATACGTACGATAACTGTTTACAGATCTTATTTTTCAAATAACGAATCTTCCATTGCGACACGTCTCTTAAAGCTCTCGGCATCAAATAACATAATGTTCACATATAACTTTTATAAATCTTATTCCACATATAAAAACGTACTGTTCACAGTCTCGAAAGAGTTCTTTTACCATTTATAAACGCTTCAGTTCAGCTTACATCAAATCACGGAAAGTTCATTATACATTTCTTAAAGTTCCTAAAAAGTTCTCAAATAAATCTCAAGGTTTACCTTATCTTCTGTTCTCTTCTTTGGCCTGTGATTCGTCTAGTCTTCGCTGGCTGTGTCGTCTTGATCGAAGGAAGTGGTCTGTCTCAGACAGAATGAACACACGAGACACGAATTTTTTGAAGGGAAATTTCACACAAGTTTCTTTATTCTCACACCAGTTTCTTATTTCTTAGTTCGTTTGCTGTCAGGGGGATTCCGGTTTCGACTCTCTCATACTTCGGCTATTTTCTGGTTCCTTTTGGGATATCTTCTGCCCTCCCAGAACGGGGCCTTACCAGTTTGTCCGGCTACATGCTCGCACCCGGTCTGAACGGTATCGCCTCTAAGCTCAGACTGATTCTAAAAAGCTAAGTTCTTGTTCTCCGTGGTGACGTAATCATCATTCCCACGCACGAGATGGGGACAAAAACGACTCACTCTGATCTCTGACTCAAAGGTCACGCCAGGTGTCTAAATTTATTATGACTATTCTTGGATCAAACTCTTCTCTGACCTCACTTCTGAGTCCCGAAACAAAACCTATTTTTCAATAACAAAATTAGCTATTTGATACTAGTTAACCTACTGTGCCTTGCATAATGGGGCCCTACAGTACTGTAACACTTCTAATCATAGTTTACATTGAAAAAAAAACACATTTTATTATTAATGTAAGTGTTTGAAATCAATAAAACCACATGGTATAATAATAAGACATTTTATTGAATTTATTTTAACAAATTATCAACCGAAAGTTCTTTTTTTACAGTGAAATATTATAGTTTATTATTGGATTAGAACATTTTCTGACGTAAAATAAAAAGTAACGTTATAAAGAAAAAAGAACTTTCGGTTGATAATTTGTTAAAATTAATTCAATAAAATGTTTTATTATAGCATATGTTTTTATTGATTTCAAACACTTACATTAATAATAAAATGCGTTTTTTCAATGTAAATTTTTTTTTTATTACTACAGTAAACCAAAACACAATAATTAAACAAATGTATAATTTTTTATATTAAACGATAATTCGACTGAAAAATAATAATAATAATTCTCAAAAACCCTAAATGATCACGAAAACGTTTTATTTTTAATTCCTGGTCATTCGTACGTCAAATGACGCTGTATTTGTTTCACGATTAAACAAGAAGTCACAAAACAAAAAATCTTGGATTTAATTTAAAATATTAAAATATGGCGATAAATAAAATAATAACTTTACCTCTAATATTAACCAAATGCTAACAAACACCTTTTATTTTTAATTTCTGGCCATCCGTACGTCACATGACGCAGTATTTGTTGCAAGATTAAACAGAAAGCCACAAAACATAAAATTCTTGGAAATACTTTACCGGTAATATTCACCAGAGATCGATCCTGTTTTGAAATGGTTCATGTAAATTAAAATGGAAAGGGGGTTTCGATTTTAATTTTCTGCGAATCTGTTTTGCTGTCGCCATCTTGGATTAGGACTTCCACCCGTCTCATTTTAATTAACATATCTTATCATCGTTTCTTTCTTGAAGGCAATTTGTCGAACAAAAAGTAAGTATGACTTGAATTTAATTGCTTTATTGGGTTCTTTTTTACTACAGGGGCGCGTCTGAACGATTATGATTTCCTTTGGTTTTGATATAGAAACGTCAACGTTCCAATTTGGTTCTGTTATAGAAATGAGTAAACGTTGTAAAATTGCATGTGAACGAAGAACGGTAATTTTATAGAACTGTCTCCAATCGGTTGTTTTTTTGTGGGGTTTTATAGTTTTTGTTTTGTTTTCGAGTGCCCCGAGGACGATTTTGACATTGAACCCCGTTGCAAATACATAGTTATGTTATTACGTACGTTAAGCTTAACTCTAACGTCAAAATACATTAAAAACGGTTTTAAGATGTGAATGATTCAGTTATCCCTCGGCTGTTACTTAAAACATCAGAAAAATAAACACATTTCAGAATTTAAGTAAATTTTGTGTAATTATTGCAAAATAATACTTTTTTGATATAAAAGAGCCATTAGTAAACCTGGAATTTTATTACTTTTTATTCTACAACACAACCTTTTTGTTGTTTGCATTTGCTATTTTTTTAAACGTAATTTGCAGCTCGTATGTACGAAGAAAGGACACCATCTTTAAAAACATGAAATATTTCATTTATTTAATATGCTACAGTCTCGATTACTATCTCTTAATTATGAAGTGATGTCGAATTAGAGTCTCGACCCAAGTCCCCAAATTCGCGACCAAATCCTGATTTTACAGTTTATTTTATGCTGAAATGAAGGCATGTTTTTGTCATCTTAGTCAAGCGACTAATTGCATCTTCGTATTTTTCAGGTATTGCAGCATATTTATGTGCACTTAGTGCAGATTACTTGGAAACCATTAATTTCTGGAAATTTTTAGTGGCATATTCTGATTCCTTGTACAAAAATACATTTATATGGTAAATTTCATTGCTTAATCTTGTATTTTAACAAAGAGATAACATTTTTACTGAAAAATTAATGTAAAAAATGTGACGAAACGCATATGGTCTTAAAGAGGGGAAAATATCCAATCGTGTGAGACACAAAAATAGTCACAACTTCCTTATTTTTAGTCAGATTTAAAAAATTTAAAAAGATTCTTTTTTAGATCATCAAGCTCTTTCTATATATTCCATTATTGAGATATTTTAAGCAATTAAAATTTGTTCATGTGTATTGCTACCTGTACCTCTTCCACTCGAATGAAACATAGCAGCACTCTTTAAAAGTCTTTGTACCCTGTGTTACGATCCATCTACTAGTAGGTTCTTTACTTAGCATGCGACTCCCACAAGGTTTAGTCAAGGAGTTGGCCTTTAGTAGATCTTTGTAGCACTTTTTTATGCCACCCTAAAGGATGTTTCCTTTTCTAAGTTCGCCTTAGAAAATTTGCTTTGGCATTAGGATTCCAGCATCCTGGCCACTACACATCAGTTGACTTTTGATGACAAAAGATTCAGCACTTGTGGTTTTGGTCTCCTGGAGGATGCTGATGTTTGTGTACGTCCTACCAGTGGATGAACAAAATGCTTCAAAGCAGCGTTGATTGAAAAGCTCAAGAGCGATTAGATGTTGACGATATGTCCAGGTCTCTGAGGCACAGAAGAAGCATCCTAAGAACGACAGCTTTTTATACTGCCATCCAAGTGCTCATCAGAATATCTTCATCCTGGAAAACACATGTCCATCAGTAAGATTGGCACATTTTCGTCATTACTAAACCTTATCTTTGATGTCAGTATATACGAAATTGCTCACCTTTTCGAGAGTTACCCCATGGATGTTGAGAACGGGAGCTTCTGGCCTTACAACGAGTCTACACTGCAACTTAAAAAAAATAATTATTTCTCTTTTTTCAATTTCTTAAATGTAATCTAGCATTTTGTTATAAAGTGTTGCAAAAGAAATAACAAAAGACTTATAGCTTGTATTTGCAAAATAAAATATTTGTTAAAATCACTGAAAGTTTTCCGATCAATGGTAATAGATTTTCAATTTAAAAAAATAAAAATAAACGTTTATAAGTGAAAATAATTAATACATTAAGTACATATGAATGACGATTACATTTAACAATTAACATATAATATATTGTTCAATACATCTAATTAACAAATACCTTGGACCTTTATGACTTCGAAATATCTAGTATTGACTGTATCAGTCAATTGTTCAATAGTGGCTGATAGCACTGTCTTTGCTGCAGTATTAATGGCTTTCCATAAGTCCGTCTTAGACAAAAATCAACTTCTATTGACAGACACCTCGTTTGATGATAGACTAAAGATTTTCTATTAGAATCTGAGGAAGCATGGAGGATAGGTCATTAACTCTGTTATTTTTATGCTCAAAGATGCTAAGAATGCAGTGTGTATTCCATGATATTAAATCATTTAATCTCCAGTGTTTATTTCATGGTATAAAATCATTAAATATCCAGTGTTTATTACATGATATAAAATCATTAAATCTCCAGTGTTTATTTCATGATATAAAATCATTAAATCTCCAATGTTTATTACATGATATAAAATCATTAAATATCCAGTGTTTATTTCATGATATAAAATCATTAATTCTCCAATGTTTATTACATGATATAAAATCATTAAATCTCCAGTGTTTATTCCATGATATAAAATCATCAAATATCCAGTGTTTATTTCATGATATAAAATCATCAAATATCCAGTGTTTATTGCATGATATAAAATCATTAAATCTCCAGTGTTTATTCCACGATATAAAATCATTAAATCTCCAATGTTTATTCCATGATATTAAATCATTAAATCTCCAGTGTTTATTACATGATATAAAATCATTAAGTCTCCAGTGTTAATTACATGATATAAAATCATTAAAATCTCCAGTGTTTATTCCATGATATAAAATCATGAAATCTCTAGTGTTTATTACATGATATAAAATCATTAAATCTCCAGTGTTTATTACATGATATAAAATCATGAAATCTCCAGTGTTTATTACATGATATAAAATCATGAAATCTCCAGTGTTATTACATGATATAAAATCATTAAATCTCCAGTGTTTATTACATGATATAAAATCATTAAATATCCAGTGTTTATTACATGATATAAAATCATGAAATCTCCAGTGTTTATTCCATGATATAAAATCATTAAATATCCAGTGTTTATTACATGATATAAAATCATGAAATCTCCAGTGTTTATTACATGATATAAAATCATTAAATATCCAGTGTTTATTTTATGATATAAAATCATTAAATCTCCAGTGTTTATTACATGATATAAAATTATTAAATCTCCACTCTGTAATCTATGATATAAAATCATTAAATCTCCAGTGTTTATTCCATGATATAACATCATTAAATCTCTAGTGTTTATTCCATGATATAAAATCATGAAATATCCAGTGTTTATTACATGATATAAAATCATGAAATCTCCAGTGTTTATTCCATGATATAAAATTATGAAATCTCAACTATATATTTGATGATATAAACTAATTAGATATCCAGTGTTTATTCCATGATATAAAAACATTACATCTCAAGTGTTTAATTATGATATAAGATAATAAAATACAGCTTTTATTCTATAATATAATCATTAAATCTCTACTGTGTATTCCATGGTATAAACACAAAATATCCTATCCTTTAATCTCTACTGTTTATTACATGATATAAAATTAAACATAAAGTGTTTATTTCATGTTCTTTTATGAATAATTTGTTTTCTGTCTGTCCGTCGGTCACATTGTAAAACCTTCTAAAGACATTGCGACATAATATATAGTGCATTTAGCAGATCTAATATTCTAATCTAATCCAAATCCAAATATGAATAAATGAGAATCTTTTCTGAGTATATTAACATCAAACCTTTAAGTCTTACTAAAATATAATGATACAGTATATATAGTAATCTCTGAACTCCGTGAAACAAACCCCGTTTTTACACATTTGCATATTTATTTTCTTTTTAAATTTCTAATAAATTAATATTCTGTAACATACATCTATAAATAGTATTGTCAAATCTTATATATTTATATTTTCCTATATAGTAATGTTATAATTATTAATACTATTAAAGAGATTTAAAAACGATAGCGTTTTAAAAGCATCTAAGTTTGAAATGAATAATTGCATGAACATTTTCGGTGCTGATTTTGAGAGAACAGGTATGACACTTTGATCTTAAGCACAACGCCAAGGAGCAATAACATATTGTTTTGTAACTAGACATTTTTAAATGAATTTAAACAAATCTCGATTAAATCGGAATTTATAAGTGTAGTATCGGTTCTGTTTTCATAAGACCGTTCCCCCAGGCAAGCAAAAATATGCGACTGGAAGAAACAGATATTTGCTAGTTATACAAACTCAGTAAATGTCCAGTGTTTAGTCCATGATATAAAATTATTATATATCTACTCTTTATTCCATGATATAAAAAAATAAAATCAGAAAACTTCAGTGTTTACTCCATAACATAAACTCATTAAATCTCCCCTGTTACTTTATTATATAAAATCATAAAATGCCCATGATATTAAATTATTAAATCTCTACTGCTTATTACATCATATAAACTTATTAATTTTTTACTTTTTCTTCTATAATATAAAATCATTAAATGTTCACTATTTATTCCAGGATATAAAATCATTATATCTCTATTCTTTATTCAATGATATTAAATCATAAATTCTCTAGTGTTTATCTCATATGAAGTTCGAAAATCTCTAATGTGTATTCCATGATATAAAATAATTAATTCCCTAGTGTTTATTTCATGGTATAAAAATGGAAAAATTTATTTCTTATCCATTTATATATTTATAGTGCATCACTTCTTAGAATCAATTATCTATTGATTAATATGTGGATCGCTCAAAACTGCCTTCCACGACAATGTGTATTCACACTACGGAAATGCAGGCATGTTGTACTTCAATTATTTATCCATTGCTTTAACTATTAGTTTAACTTTTTCTTGGCTGTTTCCAGCATTTATACATAATACTTAAGCTTGATGGGCACATTGCCTTTCACTCACATGCATTATTTTGTGGCAAGTTGAACTCTGCATTAAAATCAGGTTCTTCAACAACAATTTCTCATGTAGCCACAAACACATGAACTGGCTCATGAAAAAAATTAGCTCTCCAAACTTAGAGGTAGATATTCTGCCTGGAGCATTTATTGCATTTATTTTAATCAGGAGATAATCGCAAGTAGATCTTCAGGGCCTAAATTGAAACCACTCTTTCATTCTCCAACTTAATGTGTCTTCATTCCACCACCAAGAGTAATCATTTTAACAGTTTTATTTCCCAGCATATTCTTCTACTTGATATGGTGCAGGAGCGCTCAGATTCAAACATTCGTGTACTTTGAAGAGACGGGAGACTGAAAGACCTCCATCTGTCACACTATCAGATGGCGTACATTACTCCAAGGCGAATGTTGTGAACGAAACTTCCTGTATAGAGGTCGAGTCTCCATTTTTCCTCAGTTAACTGCTGACAAAACATGAACACACCTGTTATATGCATTAAGATCAGCCACTTCACTCTCTACATTAACAACGGCTTATACTCGAGATCAGCTTTCTCAATTCATTAGATAATGTATAAGTTGGGGTCCAAAAGACGAGTCTATGATAGCAGCTTGAAGTCTAAGTTTTCTGTCATCATGTTACCGAGATAGCTGGTAATATTTGCAAGTACAACTATTTCCATTTTGATCGCTTTACGTCTTCCTTCAACAGTAATTGCTTTAAAATTTTCCGTCAACCGTAATTAATTACAAGTCTTCCTTTAAACACAATTGCTTTTTTCCTGAAACATTAATTAGTTTCAATACCATGTGCAAAGTTTGGCAGTGTAAACAACTGACTGCATTATTACAGTTACCATAGCCGTTATGCAAGGCACAGTTGATTCGATTTCGTTTACATCAAGGAGGATAAGCTTTGCCTATACAATTGACTGTAGTGGACATGTATGTGCGTCATCAAACATGTGAATCACTCGTATATAGAATAACTTGTTTTCAATGGCATGTGACTGACATGTAAAAATAGCCACTTTCTTCATTAATTACTGAATGATATGAAACCAGTGAAATAAATAACTATCAACAGTTT
Source organism: Sepiola atlantica (assembly GCA_963556195.1). NCBI lineage: Eukaryota > Metazoa > Mollusca > Cephalopoda > Sepiida > Sepiolidae > Sepiola > Sepiola atlantica. The sequence goes on along the minus strand of OY744549.1, from coordinate 24,311,109 downwards.
GTATATGTGTATAACCAAAGTGCTAAAGCTTTCATTGAAAATTTAGTCGCTCACCAAATGCTAAATTGTTCATATACACGAAATATATTTTTATAAAATCGGAAATTTAAAAAAAAAGTTTAATTTAATTACTAAACAATTTTTTCATTCAGAAACACATTTTCATAAATAAATTGAATATCTTCACAACTTAAATTAAAAAATGTTATGTTTTAAAAAATGTTTAATTTAATTACTGAACTTTTTTTTTTAATTCAGAAACACATTTTCATGAATAAATTGAATATCTTCACAACTTAAATTAAAAAATGTGTTATGTTTTTAAAAAAGTTTCATTTAATTACTGAACATTTTTTTATTCAGAAACACATTTTCATAAATAAATGGAATATCTTCACAACTTAAATTAAAAATGTGTTATGTTTTAAAAAAAGTTTAATTTAATTACTCAACATTTTTTTTATTCAGAAACACATTTTCATAAATAAATTGAATATCTTCACAACTTAAATAAAAAAATGTGTTATGTTTTTAAAAAGTTTCATTTAATTACTGAACATTTTTTTTATTCAGAAACTCATTTTCATGAATAAATTGAATATCTTCACAACTTAAATTAAAAATGTGTTATGTTTTAAAAAACGTTTTATTTAATTACTGAACATTTTTTTCATTCAGAAACACATTTTCATAAATAAATTGAATATCTTCACAACTTAAATTAAAAATGTGTTATATTTTTTAAAAAGTTTAATTTCATTACTGAACATTTTTTTCATTCAGAAACACATTTTCATAAATAAATTGAATATCTTCACAACTTAAATTAAAAATGTGTTATGTTTTTAAAAAAATTTAATTTAATTCCTCAACATTTTTTATTCAGAAACACATTTTCATAAATAAATTGAATATCTTCACAACTTAAATTAAAAATGTGTTATGTTTTAAAAAAAGTTTCATTTAATTACTGAACATTTTTTTCATTCAGAAACACATTTTCATAAATAAATTGAATATCTTCGCAACTTAAATTTAAAATGTGTTATGTTTTTAAAAAAAGTTTCTTTAATTACTGAACATTTTTTCATTCAGAAACACATTTTCATAAATAAATTGAATATCTTCACAACTTAAATTAAAAATGTGTAATGTTTTAAAAAAAGTTTCATTTAATTACTGAACATTTTTTTTATTCAGAAACACATGTTCATAAATAAATTGAATATCTTCACAACTTAAATTAAAAATGTGTTATATTTTTTAAAAAGTTTAATTTAATTACTGAACATTTTTTTCATTCAGAAACACATTTTCATAAATAAATTGAATATCTTTACAACTTAAATTAAAAATGTGTTATGTTTTTAAAAAAGTTTAATTTAATTCCTCAACATTTTTTATTCAGAAACACATTTTCATAAATAAATTGAATATCTTTACAACTTAAATTAAAAATGTGTAATGTTTTAAAAAAAGTTTCATTTAATTACTGAACATTTTTTCATTCAGAAACACATTTTCATAAATAAATTGAATATCTTCACAACTTAAATTAAAAATGTGTTATGTTTTAAAAAAAGTTTCATTTAATTACTGAACATTTTTTTCATTCAGAAACACATTTTCATAAATAAATTGAATATCTTCACAACTTAAATTAAAAATGTGTTATGTTTTAAAAAAAGTTTCATTTAATTACTGAACATTTTTTTCATTCAGAAACACATGTTCATAAATAAATTGAATATCTTCACAACTTAAATTAAAAATGTGTTATGTTTTTAAAAAAAGTTTAATTTAATTACTGAACATTTTTTTCATTCAGAAACACATTTTCATAAATAAATTGAATATCTTCACAACTTAAATTAAAAATGTGTTATGTTTTTAAAAAGTTTCATTTAATTACTGAACATTTTTTTCATTCAGAAACACATGTTCATAAATAAATTGAATATCTTCACAACTGAAATTAAAAATGTGTTATATTTTTAAAAAAGTTTAATTTAATTACTGAACATTTTTTTCATTCAGAAACACATTTTCATAAATAAATTGAATATCTTCACAACTTAAATTAAAAATGTGTTATGTTTTTAAAAAAGTTTAATTTAATTCCTCAACATTTTTTATTCAGAAACACATTTTCATAAATAAATTGAATATCTTCACAACTTAAATTACAAAATATGTTATGTTTTAAAAAATGTTTAATTTAATTACTGAACATTTTTTTCATTCAGAAACACATTTTCATAAATAAATTGAATATTTTCACAACTTAAATTAAAAATGTTTTATTAACATTTTATTAAAACTACTCAGCAAACGATTTATTACTTATATAAAATGACGATGCATTAAAAAAATATTATTTTCCAATTTTATTTAAATTATGTTTCTCAACGATTGAAGAATTTAAAACGGTTAAGTGTAATTGCTTCCAAGATATTAATCATATTCTGAAATATGGTTCTATTTTCTTATTTATCTTGTGGATTCAATGTTTTAACTCCTTCGATATTTCCATTCTCCTCTGCCAATATTATATCGTACTTAGTTTTTAATCTTTTAAACTAGATGCGTTTTACTGACGAAAGATGTTGCTGTTACATCTTCCGATTTAAAAACTTTAGATATCTTTATCGTTTGTTCAAATTGCATACTCTTTTATTTTAATTTAAGTCAAGTAATATTAAAAGATAAACTTTTTCAGTACAATTAAATACATATAATAATGAAATATTTCATGACATGTGAAAAACATGAATGGTTTCCTTTGGTTATGTTTTATGGCATATCTACTGTTTGTGGGTAATTTTGGTGATGTTAATATATTCTCCAATTTTTTAGTATCTTCAAATATCTATGAATTACCTTTTTAACGAATTCTAGCACAGCAGATATGTTTGTAAACCACGAATCGAATCTGACTCGTATTTGTGTTTCTTAAATGTAATTTACGAAATATTTTTAGAACTATGAATATTTCGTAAATTATATTTTTCATCACATTAAGTTTATATCTTGTAATAAAGGTTTTGTAGAGTGTTAGTGGCATATTATGTAAAAACAAGAAATTCATTCTTGTTATTAATAGATACGAATGGCAACAAATGTCCTCATTATATTATACATTTAATCAGTAATGAGTAAATAGTCTTCTCCATTAGATTTTACATACATTGACACTTTCATAAATTACATTTTACATAATTGGTCCATTTAATAAATAACATGGTATATAATTTGGCCATTTAATAAATAGCATTGTACATAATATTGCCATTTCATGAATAACATGGTATATAAGTTGGCCATTTAATAAATAACATTGTACATAATATTGCCATTTCATGAATAACATTTTATATTATTTGGCCATACTATAAATAACATTGTAAATAATATGGCAATTTCATCAATAACAGTGTACATGATATGACCATTATATTAATTACATTATACATAATATGGAAATTACATAAATATCATTTCATAAATTACATGGTACATAATTTAGCCATTTCATGAAATACAATGTACATAATATGGTCATTTCATAAATAATATCGTACATAGTTTGGCCAATTACTAATAAACATTTTAAATAATTTGGCCATATATAAGTAACATCGTACATAGTTTGGTAAATTCATAAATTACATTGTACATAATTTAGCTATTTCATAAATAACATTGTTCATAATATGTACATTTAATAATTTACATTATATATTATTTAGGTATTTCATAAATATAATTGTATGTTTATAACTATGTTATCAATTACATTGTATATAATTTTGCAATTTGAAACATAACATTATACATAATTTTGTTATTTCATGAATGTTATGTTATATAATTCGACTATTTCATGGATTACATTATACATAATTAAGCTATTTCATAAATAACATTGTAAATTATTCAGCTATTTCATAAATAACATCCTACATAATTTTACCATTTACTACATTAAACTGTACTATTACATCAATATGGTACGTATTATGTCTATTTCTTGAATTACATTGTACATAATATAGCCATTACAGTAATATTTTACATAATTTGGCCATTAGATAAAAAACATGATACATAGAATAGCCATTTCATAAATAACATTGTATATAAGATTGCCATTTCCTAAAAATCATTGTACATGATATTCCCATTTCATAAATAATATTGTATATTATTTGGCCATATCATAAATGATATTTACATAATATGGCAATTTCATAAATCAGAGTGTACATAATTTTGACATTTAATAAATAACATTTTACATAATTTTGCCATTTAATAAATAACATTGTACATAATATGTACATTTAATAATTTACATTATATATTATTTAGCCATTTCATAAATATAAGTGTACGTTTATTAACTATGTCATAAATTACATTATAAATAATTTAGCCATTTCATAAATAACATTATACATAATTTTATTATTTCATAATTTATATTGTATATAATTTGACTATTTCATGAGTTACATAGTACATAATTAAGCTATTTCATAAATAACATTGTAAAATATTTGGCTATTTCATAAATAATATTGTAAATTATTTGGCTATTTCATAAATAACATTGTAAATTATTCGGCTATTTCATAAATAACATTGTAAATTATTTGGCAATTTCATAAATAATATTGTAAATTATTTGGCAATTTCATAAATAATATTGTAAATTATTTGGCTATTTCATAAATAACATTGTAAATTATTTGGCTATTTCACAAATAATATTGTAAATTATTTGGCTATTTCATAAATAACATTGTAAATTATTTGGCTATTTCATAAATAACATTGTAAATTATTTGGCTATTTCATAAATAACATTGTGAATTATTTGGCTATTTCATAAATAACATTGTAAATTATCTGGCTATTTGATAAATAACATCGTACATAATTTAGCCATTTACTTTATTAAACTGTATATAATATAGCTATTACGTTAATATTTACGTAATATGATTGTTTCTTGAATAAAATTTTACATACAAGTGCCATTTTTATAAATAACATTGCACATGATATGTCTATTTCATGAATTACATTGTACATAATATAGCCATTACAGTAATATTTTACATAATTTGGTCATTAGATAAAAACATGATACATAGAATAGCCATTACATAAATAAAATTGTATATAAGATGGCCATTTCCTAAAAATCATTGTACATAATATGGTCATTTCATAAATAACATTGTACATAATTTGGCTATTTAATGAATAACTTTGTACATAATTTGGCCATTTCATAAATAGCATTGTACATAATCCATTTTTTTATTTAGGTTCTACATAATACATCATATGATATTGTACATAATTTAACAATTTCATGAATTACATTATACATTATTTATCCATTTAATGAATAACATTGTACATAATGTTTATTTCATGAATAAAATTTTACATAATCAAGCATTTCAATACATTTGTACATAATTCAGCCATTTCAAAAATTACATTCTACATTATTTAGCCATTTCATAAATAACATTTTACATAATTTAGCTATTTCCTAAATTACATTGTACATAGTTTAGCCATTTCACAAATTACATTGTACATTATTTTGCAATTTAATAAATAATATCGTACATCATTTGGCTATTTCATGAATTACATTGTACATAATATTGCCATTATCTTAATATTGTACATAATATTGCCATTTCATAAATAACATTATACATAATTTTGTAATTTTATAAATAACATTGTACATAATTTCGTCATTTCTTAAATAACATCATACATAATTTAACTATTTTATAAATAACATTGTACATTATTTGGCAATTTCATAAATAACACTGTACAGAATTGGACCATTTAATAAATGACACTGTACATAATTTGCCCATTTGATAAAATTAGACATTATTTTTCCATTTAATGAAAAACGGCGTGTGCATTTTAAAAATAATTTTGTATTCAATGAACTTATATAAAATATTTCTTTTGAATGTTTTAATTTTTTTTGGGATATTTGCAGAAACTTAAATAAAAGTAAATGCATTAATAGATTTTAATGGATCTCAGTTTCGTTAATCTTTTATTTAATTTCTCTTTTAATTTCTTTTCCTATTTGCAGAATATCCAGTATTTATGAGAAAAACAAATTTGGATTGTAATTGATCTACATTGCGTTTGTTACTTGAAATATGGAAATGTCTTAGAGAAAGATATTTCGGAATGTTTTTATTTAAATTGTCCAGAGTTAAAAGCAGAAAATCATGGAATTCAGGCATGAGTACTTGCCGCAAGTCTTATTGACGTTGCTAATGCACTTATGTTTCCATTAGCAAAAGCAATATTTCAGGTAATCAAAATACTTAATAAGAAACACATACTGCTAACGTCGAAAACATTTATTATTGCTTCATTATAAGTTGCAGAATTGGGCAATTTTATCGAATAACCTATTAACATATTTAGAAAATGATCCATATTTGACGTAATTCTGAAAAATCTCTATACTCTATTTTATTTATGTAGATTTTAAAAAGCATTTTGATGAGATGTATAAAAATTCATTGAATATATTATTTTTGTTCAAATTACACCTATTTGCATAGATATGAGATAATCACTGCTCAAGTTCAAATTTATAGATAAAATAGCTGTCACACAGGAGTGCACAAGTCTTATATAGATTTTATTATCAATAACAGTAAAAACCAAGTTCACATTTTACTGAACATTAAATAAATATAACTCACAACACTATTTCAGATGTACTAAAGTTCAAATCTATAACAGAATTGAAAAATATTTGAATGTTTCATAATTTATTCAGTTTCTTGCACAAAATTTAAAATACAGAAAAAAATTGTATTATAAAATCTCACATATTTCGACTTTGAAAATGTATTATGAATCTGATAGTAGAATGCAACAATATTCTTGTGAAATATGTGACTATTCTTTTTTAGATAAACAAGATATGTTGCGACATATGTGATTGCATAACATAGAGAAACAAAATTCTTGTGAAACATCCGGCTCTGTTTTTAGAATGAAACAACATAGGTTCCAACATTTGCGAATGCATACTATGGTGGAACAATATTCTTGTGAATTATGTGAATCCTCTTTTAAAAGGAAACGAAGTATGTTGCGACATATGCGAACCCATACTGGAGAGAAACCATATTCTTGTGAAATATGTGGCTCCGCTTTTACAAGGAAACAAGATATGTTGCGACATATGCAAATACATACTGGAGAGAAACCATATTCTTGTGAAGTATGTGGCTCTTCTTTCATAAGGAAACATATGTTTCAACATATGCGAACGCATACTGGAGAGAAACCATATTCTTGTAAAGTATGTGACTCTTCTTTTACATCTAAACAAAGTATGTTGCGACATATGCGAACGCATACTGGAGAGCAACCATATTCTTGTGAAGTGTGTGGCCATTCTTTTACAGTTAAACAAAGTATGTTGCAACATATGCTAACACATACTGGAGAGCAACCATATTCTTGTGAAGTGTGTGGTCATTCTTTTACAGTTAAACAAAGTATGTTGCGACATATGCGAACACATACTGGAGAGAAACCATATTCTTGTGAAGTATGTGGTTCTTGTTTTTCACAGAAACATCATATGTTGCGACATATGCAAACACATACTTTAGACAAACTATATTCTTGTGAAGTATGTTACTCCTCTGTTACAAGGAAACAACGTATTTTGCAACATATGAAAACGTATACTTGAAATAAACCATATTCTTGTTGATATTGTGTCTTCGTTTTTAAGGAAATTCAATATGTTGAAGGCGAACATATTGTGAGCAAAACATTATTGTGAAGTTTTTTCTCTTACTTTTTACACAGATGCACTATGTTGAAACACATCTGAACACACACTACATAGAAACTATTTTAGTTTAGTATAGGCCTCTTCTTTTTTTGACATACTAAATATCATTATGCTAAAGAGAAACAATATTCTCATAAATATTTGGTTCATTTACAATGTAACCGCATATGTTGCAACACAATACTTTACAATTTTCTACCCTACAAAATAATTCAATTTCGAGAACTTTCTTATTTTATATAGATTTTTCGGCCGTTCAAAGCAAAATCTAGTTATGTGAAATTCTTCATGTTTTGGCTACTATGGTCTAAAAATCATTTTTTGTACAACTGACAACGCCAATTCTTAAATAATACACTTGTTAAGTTTCTCAGCTCATGGCATTTATTGCTTTAGTAAAAAAAAAATGTAAACCTTCCTGCTGTATAGCATTTTTTACTATAAAATAATCTAATTCATGAATTTTCTTACTTTATGGTAATTTGCTAGTTTGGGAATTTCTCTGCCAATTTTTCTGCCTGCGCAAAGAAAGAAATCGTATTTGTGAACTTAAACTTTAGGCCATTTCCACCTTGGAAGACTACTTCCAGACCTCTTGGGATTTCAGCAGTCACCCTAGACAGTTTCCCGATACTTACAAGAAACGCGCCCTCTCTCATGTCGCCATCACCGACGCCGATCAAACCTATCTTCCCTTAACAATATAATGCCTGGAGAAGGCTTTCGGCAGCCAACAAACTTTCTCAGTTCTTTATTACTGTCTTCCCAAGACACTTTCTTAACTCTCGGCTACCATACACTACACAGTCAATATATATATATATATATTTATATATATACCGTTGTTGTTTGTACAGGACTTTGACGACTGTTTTATTAAACGAAATATTATAGTAACAAGAGATAATCTATAAAATCACTCGTTAATATCTTAATGCTGATGATCCTGTGTAAAAGAACATTTAATTTATTTTGAAAAATTTAACTTATAACAAATATTTACCGTCGTGGGCATCTTTGTTAAATAATTTATACTAAATTTTGCATAAAAAACATAGAAATGTTTTTAAAGATTCGAGGAAATCAATTCCACAAATATATTCTGGATTTTTAAACAAAGGGTTTTAATATAGTGGAAATCATGATTGGAAACTATCTTTGTCAATGTATGAATGAAGGACACTTGTATACAGAAAATAAAAATGTTCTTAGAATTGCAAAGAAATCATTTCATATATATTCGTGACTTTTTAACACCGTTACAATGACTTGTATAGTGAGAGTCGTTATTGAAAAAAAACATTTGTAAAGTTATACATGAAGGAAACTTCTGTGACACTTATAAATAAAAAAGGTGTCGCATTTCAAAGAATTTTGGGAGAAGTAAGTACAACACATTTTTTTTCAAACTATAAATTATAAATAAGAAATTAATCTCCTAAAAACGAAATGCGATTTTTATATTGTGACAACATAAAATTTCATTATCTACCACAGAAAATGTATACACATTTTCTTAACAGTCACAACATAAGTAACACGTAATTAGAGAGTATCATTTATCTTCCATGATGCGATACTTCTGAGGTATAATCCCTATTTTGTGTTAACATGATTGTTATATTAATTTTAAGCGGATTTCACTGTAATATTGATCATACTAAATAAAAGTCAATTTTGTTTGTTTGTCTACACATGTTTTATATTAGAATAACTTGAATATTTTGATACAAATGTGTAGTTTAAAATTGGGTCTTCTGGTAAATGCTCAGTCGAATATTCACATGTCTTAAATAGGATTTCTTATTAACTGTTCATTGAAATGATTTACAAAAGAAAATGAAAAATATTCCATTAAAATTAATTTAAATTATGCTTATTTGTCACGTAATTTGGACTATTTGAGAAGGTTGAGTCACACACATCACAATCACATTTCTTTATTTTCCTTTTAGATATCAGTTTCGGTCTAAAAATCGTCTCAAGTTTGTAATTTGCATGTATTTTTTTTTAATTTGGACTCTTTGAGAATGTTGTGCACTTCACAAGACCAAGGTTTCTACATTTCTTTATTTTACTCCTTAGAGATCAGGAGGGTTCATTCTCGGTCTAACAGGTTGCTGGCTTAGTGTATTTTATGTATGTTCAACATGACAGAACGTCGGACATAGGTACGGGGTTGCACGTTGGGCACGAGTGTGTGTTTGTTTATTTCTTTGACACTTATGCAGTTTACGAACTGCGTTTTCATAGGCACATTTTGACAGGTTTCGTAAACTGCTGGAAGGTGTTGAAACGCTTTGCAGACGGAAATTGCAGTGACTGACAATTTTAAGAGCTTAGTCTTTGCCAATGAAATTCGCAGCAGCCGATATTTTGAAAACTCAATGAAAATATTGCGGCAACGTAAACAGTTTCTCATAATCAATAAAAGGCAGATCATTAGTGTTGCTGAAGTGTGCGCTTGCAAGCAGCTTCCTGCCACGTCCTCTACCCCTCATTTACTTTTGCATAATATTTGCTTAAGACCACTTAAAATTTGTTAAAAGAAACAGTACCTAACTCTAATACAACCCTAAAAGAAAAAGTACCTAACCCTAAAAGAAACAGTACCTTACCCTAATCTAACTCTAAAAGAAACAGTACCTAACCCTAATCTAATCCTAAAAGAAACAGTACCTAACTCTAATATAACTCTAAAAGAAACAATACCTAACCCTAATCTAACCTTAAAAGAAAAAGTAGCTAACCCTAATCTAACTCTAAAAGAAACAGTACCTAACCCTAATGTAACTCTAAAAGAAACAGTACCTAACCCTAATGTAACTCTAAAAGAAACTACCTAACTCTAATTTTATCCTAAAAGAAACAATATATAACCTTAAAATAAACAATGCCTAACATCAACCTCTTATTTTAGAATTGGCAGTTTTTTTCTTAAGTGTTTGATATCAGTCAATCCCAACGTAACCCATAACCTACTCGGTAGGTTCCGATGGATACTGCACTCCATAGACTGGTATTGTCTTGGCCTTCGGGGCTTGATTTACGCCAGTCTATGGGTCTGTCCTGTGCAGTTCTAGGAGGTCTACCCTCCCAGGCTCCGCCTCCCCTCTTTGAGGAGGAGTAAGTTTATTGCTTACTGCCTGAGGCGCCCCTACCGGGGAATGCCGACTGGGGCTGTCCAGGCAATTTTTAAACCCCACTTTCCCGACCCGACCTTGGGTCACATCTTACTTGTGGGAGTAAGATAAAAACTGGCCTTGTGCCTAACTCCTGGAGAGGAGTAAATCAATACTCGGTAGGTTTTAAAAATACTTGACAAGAAAAACATTTGATAAAGAAGAAAACAAATAATTAAAAAACTGTTTCTTCACCAAGCATAAATAAATATTTATTCATGAAACTTACCACATTCGATGAGTGTTTTGTTCCTTGATTTGATTTTTTTACATTTTAAAAGTTTCTTACAAATTTACATATTTTTTAAATTTTTCATTGAATCTTCACGTTGAAATTAACATACGATTCCTGTTTCTAGCATTTCACATTCGCCAGTGTTTTCGACACAAAAAATACGAAGTTTTTGTTCGGCACCTTCCGTAAAGTTCAGGAATGTTCTGATGAAAAATCGTAAACTGCATACGTACCATTTTTTAATTTGATCTCCGTAAAATGTTGAGCCACAGACTTAACGAAAAGGTGTTTCTATATGTAATTTTAATTTGATTGTTTTGCGAATTGCAAACCACACACGCCACAAGAATAACTTTGAAATATGGTGTATGTTTGCATTATTATTTGTAAAATAAATGTTTGAATTTTTTATATCCGTTTCTAAGTCATATATTTTCATTAAATACTTTGGTTTTTCTTGTATGTGTGAATAAATAAAACAGTTAAGTTTATAAAACATAACACTAAAATAATTAAGATGTGCACAAAAATATTACAATTTTTAAATAAATGTTTTAACATTAAGTAATTGAAACATTTACCAATGTTACCATTCAGTTCATGTAGGTTATTTATAAGAAGTATACATCTGTAGAAATGCTTACAATGTTTATAATTCAGGATTTTATGACCAAAGATGAACATTTACCCACAATATATTCAACCCATATTTGATGGTGAAGGAGTTTAAGGAAATATTGTTAGAGGAAAACTAAGAAGCTGTGGAAATTGGTAGCTCAATTTATTTTTTGATCTGATATTCTAGAAGATGAAGATCGTCTATCATAGATAGAATATCTGCTTATTTGCAGGTAAAGAAACAATACAAGTTCGTAAACTTCAATGGGATGAGATATTGAGGTTGTTTAACTATTTATAGTTAAAATACTTTTATTGAAAAATTGATCACGTCCTAATATTGATAATCGATTTTCATGATTTACCTTTGACAAAGATTGCTGTGCTCACAACAGAATTCAAGGAAAAGTTGCAAAAAGCAAGTAACGATTCAGGCAATGCAATTCGAATCTTATCGAGAGAGACGAGCGTTATAATTGTTTAAGAAAATGCTAAACGAGGATCCTTGTTATTCATAATACAAGAGTTACAGTGGCCAACTATCACAACCAAATTCTGAAAACCAACCGTCTTACCAAAGCCAATAAACCTTTCCAATGTTAAACCTTTAAACAAAGTTAAACACACAGTCGCAACTAATAAGAACAGGTGGCTTACTTATATGTTGCCTGATTAGCTTTGGATGTGTTGCAAGCGAAGGTTGTGCATGCAACACAAATGTTGAAAAATGTCTCAGAATAAATTCAGATCAGTGAATAGAAGTTCTTCCAACTGTTGACAAATGCTTGTGGTATTTTTTAGGTAAGATGGAAACTTGTCTTATTCTTTTGCTTAGGATGAAACTAATAACCTCAAGATGAATTGTACATTTCACCGATTGAATCTCAACCATATCTTAGGAGTGTTTAAAACTTATGAATGTTATCCATTGATTAGAGCCTCGCATATTGTGTTCATGTCTATATTTGGTATTCTTGATATGGTATTAATTCATGATATTTCCTGAATTGTTTAGGGAATACATTCTATAGATGCTAGGAAGAATATGTAGGTTTTCTTTTTTCTGCTTTTGTCACCTCAAGAGCAGCTTATGGTACAAGAGAATGATTGTTAAATAAAATAGTATTTTATAATAGTTACTTATTGCTGGTACGTGTTGGCATCACTACTAATTATCTCTGCTTACTGTTGTATAATTGTCGTTATGAATGGAAGGTTGATAAATGTAACTGCTGATATTCTTAGGAGAAATCTTTTTCCATCTTAAATGTACTGGACGTTTTCTGTTGCAGTCAGAGTATGAAGGTGACAGCAATATACTTAATCACAATGATTGCTTTCAAAGGTGTTTATCCTACAATCATGTCTTTAAATACTCCAGTTATAAACTCTCTATTACGCTTTATTGCAGGTAAGACTTTTTTGAATATTGAACCAAAGTGAAATTTGATACACTAAAAGGTTTTCACTAGCGACGTGGCGAGTGAACATTTCAATTCCATTCAAGACATAAATCAAAAGTTATGTAACGTTATGTAATTTAACGGAGTGATCCAAGAGAAAAGGTCGTAAATCAGAATTATAATCTAGATTGCAATGAGATGCAAGTCAGGATGGGTATGTAGGTAGTATTCATATTTGGAATGTGACGGTGATTATTGTGACAATTTCAAGTATGGGAGTAAAATCGGAATATAAACATGTATTGTGTGTAGTTTAAGAATGTTGGAGCAAGTTATGTGTGAAGAAATACCATTTTTAGAATTATGGTCATCAATCGAGAGAGAATCAAATAAAACAATCGAGCTAGCCTCAGAATAAAGGTGACTAAAAGTTCTGCTTTGCCCCCTCCCCCCAGCTGGTATTAAACAGCTAACTGGATATGTGAAGTGCACCAATAGAATGTTGGCGTTCTACCATGATAAAATAAAACCTTTCTTGTTCCGACTTTTCACTTTTGCTTAAGTTAAATGCATCTCTCAGCATCTCGGATGCTATTCCGTGCGTTATACCGGTTCTTTGTCTTGTCTTTGTTCCATTGCCTTACGTCGCTGGTTTGCTCATCTCCGAGCTGTCACTTAGAGACTAGTGGTGTTCGGATGGGCCATCCCATGGAGAAGTTCGGCTGGAGATTTAACGTTGGTTGAAAGCGGTGTAGCTCTATATGACATCCTCGCCAAATAGCAATCATTACCAGTCTCTCGGGCCTTCAGAATTAGCTTCTTGCATACGCCAACTATTCTTTCTGCAAACCCATTGGATTGAGGGTAATGTAGTGATGATGTTGAGTGCTTAAAGTGTAACTTCTCTGCAAAGTGTGCAAATTCCGTACATGTGTCACTATAAACCACTTCAGGAACACCTTGTTCCTCAAATATTTGTTTCATCTGCTTGATCATTGCAACATATGTTGTTGACTGCAGGCGTCGTACAAATGGACTGCGGCTATATTGGTCTGCCACTAAAAGGTACTCATTTCCTTCAATTGTGAAGAGATCTGTGCTGATATACTGCCATGGGTAAGAAGGCGTTTCATGTTGATACATGTTTCTGATGGGATACTTGGTTGATACTTTTGACATGCGGGGCATCTTGCAACCATATCCTCAATGTCCTTATTTATTTCTACCCAGTAAACAGCAATTCCGGCCCACAGCTGGGTTTTTTCTACTCCCTGATGTGATAAGTGCAGTTGTTGCAGAACATCTTGTTGGAGTGAAGCGGGTATGACAATTAATCCGGTCATCACAGTGTATATGAGCTCTCTTCGAGTTTGATCCTTCATGGTTTTCAGCTTAATGTCTTCTAGGCGAGTTGGTGATTCACTTAGCTGAGTGTTCATTATGTGGATGTTTTAGTCGATGCCTTCAATGTGATTGCCTGGTCCGGGTGACACTCTTGACAAACAGTCAGCTATGCGAACTGCTCTGCCTGGGATGTATTTCATTACAAAATCATACCCTTGAATCTTTAGCAGCATCCTTGCCAGTCTTGGAGGTGCGATCGACTCTAATGGCTTGCAAAAGCTAATTGCATGTCATTTTGAAAGCTGCACCGAGTCCAGCAGCAGAAGCATCCACTTGTATCATTATTGGTGTATTTGGTCAAAATACCTCAGTACGGCAGATCTTTGGATTTCTTCTTTGATGCTGTCAAATGCTGCTTGTTGCTGAGATGACCAGACAAAATCATTGACTTTAGACAACAGGTCTCGTAATGGCTTTGTTAGTATTCAGATATGGGTCGAGAACTTGTTAAGGTAATTAACTAGTCCAAGGAAGCTGGATAGCTGTTTCTCATCCTTGGGGGTTGCATCTGGGCAATCGCCTCTAACTTTTTGGGGTCTGGTTTCATACCATCTCTGGATATGATGTGGCCAAAGAATTGTATTTCTGATGTGCGTACCACCAATTTGTCTGGGTTGAATTTGCAGTTCCTTTCCTTAGCTCTTTGAAGGAGCTGATTGAGTGCTTGGTCATGGTCGCTACTATCTTCTTCAAAGCCGTACACGATTGTGTCATCGGAGATAGCAAGAACATTCTGCCTCCAAAGTTCTCAACATGGCTCGCTGGAATTCAACCTGGGCGCTCTTCACTCCCATTGGAAATCTATGGCACATGTATCTACCAAATGGCGTGATAAATGTTGTTAATTCCGTTGATTTCTCATTCAGTTTCATTTGCCAGTAACCAGATTTGACATCTATAGTGGTGAACCATTTTGCACCGTGTAGCCTTGAGACCACGACTTCGAATGTGGGGGTCAAAAAATGTGGTCGCCGTATTGCCTTGTTCAGGTTTTTGAGGTCTAGGCATAGCTTGATTGATCGATTGACTTTGTGACAGACAAATGAGTTGACCCATGAGGTTGGTTTGGTCACTGGATTTATGATGTCTAGATTTTCCAGCGAATCAAGCTCAATTTTAAATTTGTCCCTTAGGGACACATGGACTCGCCGGGGTTGGTATACAATTGGAGCTATTGTTGAGTCTACATTTATCACATATTCTCCTGGCAGGCATCCAATGCCGTCAAATACATCCGAAAATTTGTGGAGAATCTGTTCCCGTACTTTTGGGTTCCCTCTTGGCATAGAATTTCCTTTCGTTGTCTGGCTCATTTTAGACTGACATTCATTTTGGTTCTTAAGTGGATCGTCCATGTTAATTGTCAAATTTAGAATCACCAGGCCCAACGTCTTGGAGGTTTGTAGCCCAAGCAGAATCAACCCCTTGGTCTTAACCTCATCGATGTCGCATTAGGTAATCTGTCCTAGTATCTCACTCCCAGAAGGCATGACCACAGAGTCTCCAAATGCAAACAGCCTCACTGCTGTTTCCTGCACTGGTACCTATTTAATTGCTGGAATACACTCATGGGTAGCAGGTTGCTCATAACTTCTGTGTCAAGTTTCGCTTTGATTTTTATCTGGGCTATTTTGTTGCCTATTCTATAGTTGGCATAGACTTCTGTTGCACCCAAAGGGAACTTTTTTCTTTTGGCATTCAATAGAATGAAAATAGAGTCATTAATTTTCAGGCTAATCTTTGCTGTCATTTAGGGTGACTGTGTGGATTTTACTGTCTCGATATGCATTGTTGGAATATATTTGAGGCCTTGGCGTCCTGATATCCTATTCTTTGCCTCGTCTGTTTTCTGCCGAGCGACAAACCTTGGCAAAGTGACGTGTCTTCCTGCATTTCAAGCAGGTGTTATACTTGGCTCGTCATTCTCTTTTACGGTGCCCTCTACCACAGAAACAACATGAATGTATATACTAATGGGCACGATTTGACTGTATTGCCTGTGCGCTGAGCTTCTCAAGTGAAGTCCAGATTGACCGCACCTGTTTTATTGATGCCTCTTCAGTTTCTGCTATACGTAAGGCTGTCGTTATTGATAAACATTTACCTTCTTTTAATAGTGACTTTCGGGTTGATTTGAGGTTTAGTCAAAATATAAATACGTCCACTATGTTTGTCTTGTAGACTATGGGATCATATTGGCATTTTAAAAAAATGATTTGCCGCAGCCTCTTTAGGAACGCGTGGGCTTGCTCGTTTTCCTCCTTGGCGACTCTGAAAAGGTTGGTATCAAGACACCCGGAAATATGACTGAGGACTGACATAATTCTTGAAATGTTTCATGTAGTTGTCTACATTTTTACTCTCATCCCTCTTAAAAACGAAGTGGTCGCTAATCTCCTGCCCTCCGACACCACAAAAGGAGATAATTTACTTTCACGTCGTCGTCCATGTGACGAAGTGGCGCACCAAAATATAATGTAGCCTGACGTTAAAAAATTGTCCATTTCTTTTCCCAAGTTTGGACTGGGCCAGGCTATCCTTGGTGCTCGCGTATTGGGTGTGTGTCCAATATGATACATTAACAAAACAGTAAAGTATAATGCCTCTCAACTCGGTGTACAGCTCTAAGCACGTGGGTATTTCTCCAGGACGAGTTTAATGTCACATAAACCTGACAAAAACCACCATAAAATGTGATTTTCACTGAGAAACATTTTTTGTGTCCTTTGATCCTACTTCTGACACCATGTTGTGTTGTCGCCGGTCGAGGATGGCTTGGATTAAAAACAAACAGGGACGGAGAATAAATGAAGACGAACTTTACATAGGACGCCATACAAGTGGGGACAGGAAGTGGGGACAGTCTGAGGGTTATAAGTACCGGAAGTTCAAAAGGTAAGCAAACGAGCGATGACATACTGATACAACATTTACTGTTTTCTCTTTTTGGATTCTGAGATCGGGTCATTGAGATGCGATGCAAGCGCTTTCCTTGTTTGCTCGATTAGATCGTTTATTTCTTTGTCATTTTTGTCAAACCAATCTTGATTCTTATATTTCATCAAAATAATTTACTCTTCGCATGCGTCCAAAATGGCAGACTTAATCTTTTGCCGATGTTCTTCATCACTGGACTGATGTTGCCCAGGTTGGTGCTGAAGAAGTGATTGTTGTAGCTGAAGCTTCTTAGTCGGATCCTGCATTAATTCAACGTTGAAGTGTTAAGTGTATTCTGTGTTTTCTTCTTATGCTGCAGCTTGATTCTCATTATTGACAGAACTAAACAATGGTATGTCCAGCAGTCCTCGGTGAGTGAAGCAGCTTTTGTAATAAGAACATCTCTCCTATCACGTGCGTGAACAATAATATAGTCACTAAGATGCCAATGCGTTGATCGCTGGTGATGCCAAGTTGTCTTGCCTTTTTCTCTTTGTCTAAAAAGCGTTAGTGACAATAAGATTGTATTCGGCACATTTTGAAAGTAAACGTGCTCCATTCAAGTTCGTTTTTCCCACACTTTCTTTGCCAATGGTTCCTTTCAAAATTCGACAATCCTTACCAAACCTAGCATTAAAATTACCAAGACGAATTATTTTATCTTCAATCAGAATGGCGGAAGGTCATTGTACAACGCCTCCTTGGGTTGCCTATCGGCGTTCGTTTATGCCGACTGGTAATTCACTGAATTTCAAAATAAATGTGTTCTTTATAGCGAAGCCGACTCTATGTAGTCGCGAATTTTCAGGCTTGTAAGAAATAATTAAAAGTCATATTTCATAAAACAATTATAATAGAAAAATATGTTTGCCTATCATGATGTAATTTTTTAAAGAAATAATTAATTATAATAGAAAAATGTTTTTGCCTATCATGATGTAATTTTTTAAAGAAATGATTAATTATAATAGAAAAATGT
Organism: Sepiola atlantica; assembly: GCA_963556195.1. NCBI lineage: Eukaryota > Metazoa > Mollusca > Cephalopoda > Sepiida > Sepiolidae > Sepiola > Sepiola atlantica. The sequence continues at coordinate 24,292,466 of OY744549.1, read as the reverse complement.
TTTTGCCTATCATGATGTAATTTTTTAAAGAAATAAGTAATATTTCATAAAACAATTAGGGGCCAGCTGTAGATTAAGTATCCGAATTGGGGAAATTGATTTAAATTCGTGTCAGAATGAGAATTTCTTCAATTAAAAACAATCTATTTATTTCACATATCAATTAAATAATGGGAATGAAAATACTCGTTTTCCATCCTATATGAATAATATCCATACTGGTTTACGAATAATTATCAATTTTTAGGATTACATTGTACAAATTGTAAATGTTATTAACGTTATTATTATCACGTTACATATTCGTAACAGTAGAAATGTATGAAAATAAAGAACTAGACAAACCCATTTACAAATACAAAAAGAAAAACTTTTTCTATGCAATTTGAGAGATTTTTTTATTTTTCCAGAAAAGTATGAAAGTAAAATTGATATTTTAGAAGTCATGTTTTCCTCTACTTACAAATTGATTTCTAATGGTATATCTGAAATGTCATACTCATTTTTTTATAAAATGTTAAAAGTTACTTTATTTTCCTGTTATGGAACAAAAGTATTTGTTTCAAAAAGTATTCTCTAAATTTTTAATTTTATGAAAAAGTATTTTTTAGGTTTACATCTAATCAATATTGTCAAATCTACAATTGGTTTTGTATATCAACTCAGATCATTTTTCACCTGTTCATTAAACTATGCATCAACAATATAATATTAAACTCTCAGAGATAATTTTAGTAGTTCTCAGAAATACAGGGACTCTTCTTGGGCTAACACTTTATATCTATATGAGATACATTGATATTCCAGTAAAGTTTTCCTTTACCTGTCAAATGTTGAGTATTTCTTTTGTTTAATTTTACTTCAATCGAGGTTCTCAGAAATCAAGGGACCCCTACCTGGTGATAACACTTGATCTCTATGAGATTTATAGATATTCGAATATTCTATAAAAGTTATCTTTTATCTCTCAAAGGTTGAGTAAGTAAATACGTTAAATCAATTTTCCTCTCCTCAATTTACCAGTAAATATTATTATAGTGGATATTTGCTTTAGTCTCTTGGTCCTACCGTTTCCAGGACAAGAATTCATCTGGTGAAGTACCCAGCTAAGTTTTGTTATTTGAGGTAACATTACAAGGAGAACTTGCACCATTCCTCGTATGAGCTAATGTATACCCGTTCCAAGGGGATCTTATTTCAGATTTGAATACAATGTTATTTTGAATATTTGGCTAGCATTAACTTGTAAGGTGAAGTATCCTCACGTCAGGTTTCCCTGACAAACCATTGTAAATAGAGATTGTAGACACTCAAGGATTGTGTCTCATAGGTAATTCAAACTCTCCGGTATGTGTCTGCATGTGTTGTAACAATATTTCACAAGAATATGGTTTCTCACATTTGTTTACATGTGATGCAACTTCATTTTTATATAAAAAAGCCAAATGTTTCCCAGGAATATGATTTTCGTCCAGTATGTGTTCGCATATGCTGAACCACATGTGGCTTATGTGTAAGATAACTACACACTGCAATATAAAATAGTTTCTATCATGTATATGTTTATATGTGTTGCAAAATATGCAGTTACCTTGCAACTGAATACAATACTTTATTATAATATAGTTTCTTTTTTAGATTTGTTTAAAAAAGAAGAGTCACACATTTAACAAGTAATATAGTCTCTATGCAGTATGAGTTCGGTTTGCCTCAACATTCTAAATGATATAATTTTTGGTACAGTGTATCGTCACAGGTTACACATAAGAGTTCTTTGAACAAGAAGTCACACATACTAAAGAATATGGTTTCTCTCCAGTATGCGTTCACATATGTTTAAACATATTTTGTTTTTGTTTGAAAGAAGAGCCACATACTTCCTAAGAATATGGGTTCTCTCCAGTATGCTTTTTCACGTGTTGCAACATGTGTTTAGTCGTAAAAGAAGAGCTGCATTCGTTATAAGTATACGGTTTCTCTCTTTTTTTAAAATTTTCTTTTAAATAATTTGCTGGGGACGGGGAATTCCTCCAAATGCCATACGATCACCCGCTATTTACAGACTCCAACCGGGAGTTCTTTTCAGGATTCTGGCTGTTCCCTTGAATGCAGTTGTTTGGATTTCTCTTGCACTTGGTTCACCAGGTATACTTGCTAAATACTGTTTCAAGTTCTTCTTCATGAGTCCAATGGCTCCTATGATAACTGGAATGATCAGTGTGTGTTCGCATGTCACAACATATGTTTCTGTATTAAAACAGAGCAACATAGTTCACAAGTATATGGTTTCTCTCCAAAAAACTACACACTGCAATATAAAATAGTTTCCATCATGTATATGTTTACCTGTGTTGCTATATATGCTGCAACATTGTAAATGAGTCAAATACTTTATGATAATATGGTTTCTCTTTAGAATCAGTATTTTAGATTGGTTTGAAAAAGAAGTCACATATTTCACAGGAATATTGTTTCTATGAATTCTGTGTTTGCTTTGCTTTTACATATCTGTGTAAAAGGTAAAATAAATATACTTCAGAATATCATTTTGGGTACAGTATAGCTTTGCAGGAAACACATAGAATTCCTTTGAAAAAGAAGTCACGCAAACTATAGTTTCTTTCCTGTATGCCTTCGCATATGTTTAAACATATGTTGTTTCTGTATGAAAGAAGAGCCACATACATCACAAGAATATGGTTTCTCTCCAGTATGCGTTCGCACATGTTGCAACATATTTTGTTTCGTTGTAAAAGAAGAGCCACATACTTCACAAACATATGGTTTCTCTCCAGTATGCGTTCGCACATGTTGCAACAGACTTTGTTGCGTTTTAAAAAAAGAGGCACATACTTCACAAGAATATGGTTTCTCTCCAGTGTGTCTTTGCAAGTGTTGCAACATATTTTGTTTTGTTGTAAAAGAAGAGCTACATACTTCACAAGTATATGGCTTCTCTCCAGTATGCATTCGCATATGTCGCAACATATTCTGTTTTTGTATAAAAAAAGTGCCACATACTTCACAAGAATATGGTTTCTCTCCAGTATGTGTTCGCACATGTTCCAACATACTGTCTTTTCTTGTAAAAGAAGAGCCACATACTTCACAAGAATATGGTTTCTCTCCAGTATGCGTGCGAATATGTCGTAACATATCATGTTTATGTGTAAAAGTAGAGTTACATACTTCACAAGAATATTGTTTCTTTCCAGTATGTGTTCTGATATGTCGCAACATAGCATGTTTCTCTGTAAAAGAAGTGTCACATACTTGGCAATAATATGGTTTATCTCTTGTATGTGTTCGCATATGTTGCATCATGTCTTGTTTAGTTATAAATTATAATTACTGTATTTTAATAGATAATCCTAAAAACTGACCATTTTTGCCAGAAGATTTGCAATTTTTACGGGGTCATATGCACAAAAAATGTTTTTTTTTGTTTACAATATATTATCATAAAATGCGTTGATGAAAGAAAACAATTCGTACAGTTCACAAGAGTATGATTTCTCTCGTTTCAGGATTTTAGGCAATTTACAGTTTTCTTTGTACTGATTGCTGGATATTCTGCAAAATTAAAAAAAAGATACATTTCAAGAAAAAATGTTAATTTTATAGAAGTTCTTTTTCAAAAATATTTTTTAAGATTATAGACTGGTGTAGACACGGTTATTTTTACTCTCCCTCAACACTGAAAAATATTTTTAGTTCAAAAAATAAAAAAATTAGGCCCGAAAAAAAAAAGTTTGTTCTGACCCCTAAAAATTTCCCCGACCCCTCAATCTCTCCCCTAACTTTTTTTTACTCTCCCTCAACCCTGAGAAATATATCTAGTTAAAAAAATAAACCTAACCTTAACCCCCGCCCTTCCCCAACTTTTTTTATCTCTACCAACCATGAGAAATATTTTTAGTTCAAAAATTTGGCCAGACCCCTAAATAGTTTGTGCTGACCCCTAAAAATATCCCCGACCCCCCAATCTCTCCAGGCCCCCCTCCAACTTTTTTTCTCTCCCTCAACCCTGAGAAATATATCTAGTTCAAAAAATAAAAAAATGAAAAAATTTGGCCAAACCCCTAAAAAGTTTGACCTTACCCCTAAAATAATGTTTCACTCTTCCCCAACCTTGAGAAGTATTTTGAGTTCAAAACAACAACAAAAAGAAACAATTTGGCCTGAGCCCTAAAAAGTTCGGCCTGACCCCTAAAATTTTCCCCGACCCCTCAATCTTTCTAGACTCCATCCCAACTAATTTTTCACTCTCCCCCAACCCTGAGAAATATTTGAGTTCAAAACAAAAAAAAGAAACAAATTTGGCCCGACCCCTAAAAAGTACAACCTGACCCCTAAAATGTTCCCCGACCCCTCAATCTCTCCAGCCCTTCATCCCAACTTGTTTTTCACTCTCCCCCAACCCTGAGAAATATTTTGAGTTCAAAACAAATAAAAAGAAAAAAATTTGGCCTGACCCCTAAAAAGTTCGGCCTGACCCCTAAATTTTCCCCGACCCCCTAATCTCTCCAGCCCCCCATCCCAACTAATTGGTCACTCTCCCCCAACCCTGAGAAATATTTTTAATTAAAAAAAAAATTAATTAAATTATAAATACAATGAGAATATTTGTTGCAATACTTAGCAATTAATAAAATAAATGAAATCTTTTTTTAGATAATATTTGGGTAAATTTCCACAAACCATTCAGTAATCAGACCGAAAATGTAATAATTTTGTTTTTGATAATTTACACAATTTTTATAGCTAAAAAAAATAATTTCGAATGATATTGGTAAAGCCCATTGATCTTCAAAAAACCGCTATAATAATCCAATTTTGTTATCAACACATTTCGACAAATGTTTTATAATGCATGTGACAAATTCGGCAACATTTTTCTATTAATTTTATTTCAACAATTTAATCAAGACCTATTTGAAGATACTAAGAATTTAGAGAATATATTATAATCACTTAAAATTACTCACAATCTATTAATATACAATAAAACAAGAAAATGAAACATTCATCTTTTTTCACACATGTCATAAATGTTTCATTATTTTTTTTATATTTAATTGTAGCGAATAAGGTTATATATTTGAATATGATTATGAATGAACCAAATAAAACGTTATTCGAAGATGCAATAAAAAAACATCCCAAATGTTATAGTCATAAGATGTAACAGTGACATCTGTCTTCAGCATTCTGTTTAAAAAATGTATTTATAATTAAATATTGTCAGAGGCAAATGATAATATCCTAGAAGTTAAAACATGTTCTGACTGTAACATCACACAGGATCAGTGAATCTATCAACGGGTGTTTCGTTTCTAGAGCAATATCTCTTGACATATCAATAAAGACGTCACAAGCTTGCTAGCTAGGAAATATCTGGAAACGTACTCTCAACCATCGAATAATTTTCCCCTGGTAGATTTATAAGAGTAGTCGCCGATAGATAGAAGTCTGAAACACACAGTAGCAACGCTAATGTGCCGCAGAGTTTAATTCTGAGACCAACCCTTTCTCTTACCTTCATAAATGATTTTGCAAACCACATTATAAGATCATTCATCGACAGTTATGCTGATGACACAACTATCCATGGAAACACCTTGAAAAGCATTAATGGCTCTCTCTCTTTCATCCTAGACTAAATGGGGAAATGGGGAAAAATGGGCGTTTTACTTTTAATGTGTCAAAGACCAAGATCCTCCCCTTTCACCACAAATGCTCTGATCACCACTTTGTGTTAGTTAAAATTAACAGTATTCTCATTGAGGAAGCCCACTTTGAAAAGTTCCATGGACTGACCTTCTCTTGAGACTTGAAATGGAAGACTTACATCGAATATGTTGCTAAGACCGCTGGAAAAATGGTTTGATCATTCTACAGCTCCAGACAGTATCTCATGCCCGACGACATACTCTACCTTTACAAGAGTCAAATAATCCTAAAATGGAGATCTGTTGCCACATATTGGGAGGTGCCGCTCAGAGCACCCTTTATTGTCTTGAAAGAGTTAGAAAGAAGTTTATCATTAACGAGGTAACTATATATTGATTAGGGATTCAAAGATTTTAGCTAAGAGTGGGAGTAGACTGATTGGGCGGTAATTCTGAGGGTCAGTTATATCCCCAGAATCCTTGAAAACTTGTACCACCGAAGCAATTTTCCAGCTATCAGGTAAACAAGATTCAACAAAGCATTTGTTGTAGAGTTTGGAGAGAACACGGGCCATTTCAGCAGAGCATTTCTTTATTACTATTACTGGTATAAGATCAGACCCACATGTTTTGAAGGTGTCAATGTTTTTATGATGTCCATGGCATGAGATTAGGTAAAGACAAAGTAATCAAATGTTGCTCTATTCCATAGTTCAAATTTAGGGAGAGAGTTGTTTGAGGAGTCCAAAGTGGAGATTATGGTGCAACGCTTGACAAGTAGTTATGGCTTATCAGTTGCCGTGCTAATGACATAATTGTAGTTTGATAGCAGGGGAATTGTTGATTCACCACACTATTGAAGATTTTCAAGAAATCATGAGTACCTAGTTTCTGCGATTGAATGCATTTTCTGGTCATCTCTGTACATGTTCTCTTGGCTTCACCTAACATAGCCGTACATTTTTTTCTTGGCAATATAAATTTCTGTCTATTCATAGTTGACAAAATTGTAAGAATGCCTCTGAGCAATAGCAGCTGCACATTTTGAAATAAACCATTGTAGAGAGTGGGGCTTGCTGTAGAAATGTTGCATGGGGACATATGCTTCAATGCCTGCTTTGACCCATTCCAAATCAGCCTGCTTGTAGTATCTCGTCATTTTTGAGAAACGGCTCATCAGATTTGGGATGAGATTTTAGGATGATATTAATCATTACTACAAGGTGATCAGCATTCCAGAGTTGGATATGGACATTAATAACACAAGCCTTGGGTAGTGAGATCAAGAACAGGTCGAGAAGTGAGACTTGCTTGTCCACATGATTAGGGAGGCAAGTCAGGAAAGTGACAGTCTGTGAGAGGGGGTGCACTATAGAGAAACTATACATCGAGTTACTTGCTGCGTGTGTATAGCTGAATGTTCCATGCATTAAAATCTTAAAATCAATGTGTTTGGACACTTGAGGCAAAGTTAAGTAGGGTACAGTCCTGGATCGAAACAGAATTGTATAAGAAATATAAGTTACTAATGCTGTCTGTACGGTCAATCTAATACATTAGTAGGCTTGATAATCTTATTCTAACCTATGTTCTCAAGCCAAGAGGACATTTTTCCGAACATAAACTCCAAGCCTGTGCATATATTTGTGAGAGTCCTTACAGTAAAGTGGGAGGTAATCAGTCATGTATATATGGTGTGAGGAGATTGAGTATTGCAAGTTCGTTTCACTTAATGTTATGGCATCCAAGGAGTTTACTAGCAGAAAGGTTTCTACATCATTGATGTTGGTTCTAAGTCCCCCTGGATATTTGTGAATTCTAGCCGCAAGAGGCAAAGATGTTTTGGTGGGTGTTTGGTTTCTTTTCTTTGTATTGCCATTTTTGTTTTAAATAGAGTATCGAAAGCAAAGTGGATGCTTGTTTGTGCCAATAAGCTCACACATTCAGACAATGAGTCACAACTTGATTCATGTAGTTTGTGGGCTCTGGAAAGGCAATTGAGGATAACTGTAGGATCTCTTTCCATGTGCGATAACGTGTGTACAGTTACCCACGATATTATACAACTATTGATAGAGAAGTCGTTGTTAGTACTACCTAAGAGTTTGGGCTCCTGCACTACCAGTCGGAAACAGCAGCCAGACAAGCTGTCTAACCTGTATCCTCAACCTGTCAAAACAAGAGTGACCCAGACTAGTCATGTGAGACTTAGCGACAAAAAACTGTCACTAAGTTTTCCAGATAGAAAGAGAGACACGGTCATTGTTTTGATCATGAAATAAGTCCAAGCACTGGTTTTCTTTAAGGTGTCTCTGCATTAGTACCTCCGCACCTGGCTAAAAGACAAAGAAGGAGTGCAAAGGCTAAGCGATAGGCAAAGTCAATCTACTCCTTAAGCAATTGTAGATATTGCAATCCGGATATTTTGCTCAAGACTCCAGCTTAAGGAAGGTTATCGATCAGGACTTAGGAGGCTTCTCTTCGACAACAGTTTTCTGCAAAAACCTGAGTAGTCAGTAGGACATATTTTATATCAGAGTTTTATTTTTCCTAGATGGATGACCTGAAAAGTTCCACGGGTCAATCACACCGAGAGGGGTGATCTTGTGTCTGTGTACTAGTTAGGTATTTCAGAGCCCTCGCAGGAAAAAAATGCCATATGCACACACACACACACACACATATATATATATATATATATATGCAAAAAAGGATAGTAAGTAGCCTCTTGCAGAGTTTTCTGGAAGCAAAAAGGAGGGAGGCAGAGCCTGCATTGCAGATATGTGTCACGTCCTGTGACATCATGAGCTGAGTCACAATTTTTTAATCCATTGGAACAGTGGTCACTCTAGAATGAAATGAACAAGAAACTCAAAGTAAATCTCTGCTATTATGAGTAAAATGGACTCACAATCTGCAATTCTGTTGATATGTTGGTATGTTCATTTATCTGATGCAGAATCGATGAGAAATGGGGAAAACTAGAATACTCCTAGAATCCTCACAGCAAAATTGTGTATTGGTGTACCTCACTATGGGGGTGCTCACTACCTCACACTGATCGATTGTGGGCTCACAAGGGTTGTAGTCTGTTGACTCCTATAGCAAGAAGATTCTGCTGCCTTAAGTGTCTCAATTCAATTTTACTGGTGAGTCACTCACTCAAAGAACCCTGACTGTCAACATCAGCAGCATTCAACTACAGGAGTTTCAGAAAGTTTACGGACAGCTGGGATGTTGGACTATCGTTTCGGTTCACATGAACTGTCGGTGAAGCCATTGTTGATCGATCTACAGATCAATCAATAAGTAATTGTCACTAAGAAGTGATGAATTGTATGAGGTTTTTATGTGCACATGGTAATACTTAAGCATGGTGTCTGCAGTGTGACTGCATCAGCTTATGCATTTTAAGTGATTGAAGTATTTTAATTTTATTTACTAACATTATTTGTTGATAAAAACAAAGACTTATCAGAAAAATATCTAGAATAATGAAACGTTCAGGAATTAAAAATAATTTACAAAACTTAAAGCATACTCACAGTTTTTTTAAAACAAATATAATGAACAAAAATATAAAATTATCGTAGTTTTTCCAATTCTTTTTTCATGGAATAAACACTGGCAATTTCATGAAATGTCATTCAATGAAAAAAAATGGAAATTTCATGATTACATATTCGTGGAATAAACACTGGAAATTTCATGAAATGTCATTCAATAAAAAAAATGGAAATTTCATGATTACATATTCGTGGAATAAACACTGGAAATTTCATGAAATGTCATTCAATAAAAAAATGGAAATTTCATGATTACATATTCGTGGAATAAACACTGGAAATTTCATGAAATGTCATTCAATAAAAAAAATGGAAATTTCATGATTACATATTCGTGGAATAAACACTGGAAATTTCATGAAATGTCATTCAATAAAAAAAATGGAAATTTCATGATTACATATTCGTGGAATAAACACTGGAAATTTCATGAAATGTCATTCAATAAAAAAATGGAAATTTCATGATTACATATTCGTGGAATAAACACTGGAAATTTCATGAAATGTCATTCAATAAAAAAATGGAAATTTCATGATTACATATTCGTGGAATAAACACTGGAAATTTCATGAAATGTCATTCAATAAAAAAATGGAAATTTCATGATTACATATTCGTGGAATAAACACTGGAAATTTCATGAAATGTCATTCAATAAAAAAAATGGAAATTTCATGATTACATATTCGTGGAATAAACACTGGAAATTTCATGAAATGTCATTCAATAAAAAAAATGGAAATTTCATGATTACATATTCGTGGAATAAACACTGGAAATTTCATGAAATGTCATTCAATAAAAAAATGGAAATTTCATGATTACATATTCGTGGAATAAACACTGGAAATTACATGAAATGTCATTCAATAAAAAAAATGGAAATTTCATGATTACATATTCGTGGAATAAACACTGGAAATTTCATGAAATGTCATTCAATAAAAAAATGGAAATTTCATGATTACATATTCGTGGAATAAACACTGGAAATTACATGAAATGTCATTCAATAAAAAAAATGGAAATTTCATGATTACATATTCGTGGAATAAACACTGGAAATTTCATGAAATGTCATTCAATAAAAAAAATGGAAATTTCATGATTACATATTCGTGGAATAAACACTGGAAATTTCATGAAATGTCATTCAATAAAAAAAATGGAAATTTCATGATTACATATTCGTGGAATAAACACTGGAAATTTCATGAAATGTCATTCAATAAAAAAATGGAAATTTCATGATTACATATTCGTGGAATAAACACTGGAAATTACATGAAATGTCATTCAATAAAAAAAATGGAAATTTCATGATTACATATTCGTGGAATAAACACTGGAAATTTCATGAAATGTCATTCAATAAAAAAAATGGAAATTTCATGATTACATATTCGTGGAATAAACACTGGAAATTTCATGAAATGTCATTCAATAAAAAAATGGAAATTTCATGATTACATATTCGTGGAATAAACACTGGAAATTACATGAAATGTCATTCAATAAAAAAAATGGAAATTTCATGATTACATATTCGTGGAATAAACACTGGAAATTTCATGAAATGTCATTCAATAAAAAAAATGGAAATTTCATGATTACATATTCGTGGAATAAACACTGGAAATTTCATGAAATGTCATTCAATAAAAAAAATGGAAATTTCATGATTACATATTCGTGGAATAAACACTGGAAATTTCATGAAATGTCATTCAATAAAAAAAATGGAAATTTCATGATTACATATTCGTGGAATAAACACTGGAAATTTCATGAAATGTCATTCAATAAAAAAATGGAAATTTCATGATTACATATTCGTGGAATAAACACTGGAAATTACATGAAATGTCATTCAATAAAAAAAATGGAAATTTCATGATTACATATTCGTGGAATAAACACTGGAAATTTCATGAAATGTCATTCAATAAAAAAAATGGAAATTTCATGATTACATATTCGTGGAATAAACACTGGAAATTTCATGAAATGTCATTCAATAAAAAAATGGAAATTTCATGATTACATATTCGTGGAATAAACACTGGAAATTACATGAAATGTCATTCAATAAAAAAAATGGAAATTTCATGATTACATATTCGTGGAATAAACACTGGAAATTTCATGAAATGTCATTCAATAAAAAAAATGGAAATTTCATGATTACATATTCGTGGAATAAACACTGGAAATTTCATGAAATGTCATTCAATAAAAAAAATGGAAATTTCATGATTACATATTCGTGGAATAAACACTGGAAATTTCATGAAATGTCATGCAATAAAAAATGGAAATTTCATGATTACATATTCATGGAATAAACACTAGGGATTTGATGATTTTAGAGCATGGAAAAATATTGGAGATTATATGATTTTATATCTCAAGGACAAAAGTAAAAATTGTTTATGAAAATTACTTCGTACAGTATTACTAAACGAATATTTAATATAATCAGATCTATTTTAGACAAAAAAGATCCAGGTTGTCATCGCTAGCCATACATCAAAGCAACATGACATAATTGCAGGTGAGCTTCAGGGGTCAATCATATGACCTTTATTTTTTATTTTAATAAAGGAATTACCTAATGCAATTGTCTCTGAGTTGAATATATTTGCTGATTACACCAGGCTCTATTCTCAACATGTGGCTAAAACGAACAGACACATATGCAAAACAATAGTTGAATGTTTAGAAAATGAATTGGAACAAATAGAAGATATTGTTCATGCTTGCTACAAGTAAGATGATCTCCTTCCACCATGCTAGAAAACTACCATTATCATATATCTATGAAGCCACCATTCGCTCATGCATGGAGTACTGTTATCATATCTGGTGCATCAAACACTAGTCTCTCCCTCTTCGACATGGTCTAAAATAGAACCTCTAATCCAAGAGGTCCCATACTATCTAACAACCTCTAGACCCTGTCTCATCGACAATGTATCCAACTGTTTGATTTACAAGCATTTGATTGAAATGTGCTCTGACGGGCTTGCTGCCCTTGTGCCTCCCCTCAAGGTACCTACCCACGACCAATTAGATAATCAGCAAAAACCAACCCCTTCGATGTATTCGTCCTCAGATGTCAGAAGGATTTCTACTCTAATAGCTTTTCTCCTCGAACTGCTTGTCTTTGGAATTCTCTTTCTGCTCCTTGTTTTTCTGACTATACCAACATACAGAAAATGTAATAGAGTGTGAGCAAACATCTCACTGCACAACTCCCCACTTAGAATAACCCAAAAATATCGCCCCTAATTCACATTTCACCGCTACATCTCCATGGCATTCTGTCTTGCTTGGGGTGAATTAAAGCAAATAAATTAGTAAAATACTATATAAATCTAATAAATTCTTAATACATTTGAAACACTTCATTTCATTTGTGATGTTGCAACCTTGTACTAGCTAATCTCTTATATAAATGAAAGACGCTACAATTCAGACAAGCTTTTAGCATAAAACAAATTAAATTACTATTAAAAAGACATTACCAGAGTAAACATTTTCTCATCAAATGTCGAATATATTCTTCAATCCGAAACTCTTCTGCATTACCTCAACATGTCACTTACAATGTAAATATGTTGTCGTTTTCTTACAAATAGAAAAAAAACATTGTATCTATAGTTGTTTCATTTTGGATTTTACTTTCAACAGAAAAGTGAGCACACTTATATGGTGTTATAACGTACAATTAAGTAAGCATACTTATATTGTTTTATGATGTACAATTAGGTAAGCATGCTCATACTGTTTTATGATGTACAATTAAGTAAGCATGCTTATATTATTTTATAATGTACAATTAAGTAAGCATGCTTATATTGTTTCATAACGTACAATTAAGTACGCATGTTTGTATGGTTTGATAATGTACAATTAAGTAAGCATGCTTATATTGTTTTATAATGTTCAATTAAGTAAGCACGCTTATATTGTTTTATAATGTACAAGTAAGCATACTTATATTGTTTTATGATGTAAAATTAAGTAGGCATGTTTGTATGGCTTGATAATGTACAGTTAAGTAAGCATGCTTATATTGTTTTATAATGTACAATTAAGTAAGCATGCTTATATTGTTTTATAATGTACAAGTAAGCATACTTATATTGTTTTATGATGTACAATTAAGTAAGAATGCTTGTATTGTTTTAATTAAGTAAGCACGCTTATACTGTTTTATGATCTACAATTAAGTAAGCATGCTTATATTGTTTCATAACGGACAATTAAGTAAGCATGTTTTATGGTTTGCTAATGTAGAATTAAGTAAGCATTCTTATATTGTTTTATAATGTAAAATTAAGTAAGCATGTTTGTATGGTTTTATGATGTACAATTAAGAAAGCATGCTTATGTTGTTTTATAACGTAAAATCAAGTTAGCATGTTTGTATGGTTTTATAATGTACAATTTAGTAAGCATGCTTATATTGTTTTATAATCTACAATTCAGTAAGCATGCTTATGTTTTATAATGTACAATTAAGTAGCATGCTTATATTGTTTCACAACGTACAATTAAGTAAGCATGTTTGTATGGTTAGATAATGTACAATTAAGTAAGCATACTTATATTGTTTTATAATGTACAATTAAGTAAGCATGCTTATATTGTTTTATAATGTACAATTGAGTATGCATGCTTGTATGATTTTATGATGTACAATTTAGTAAGTATACTTATATTGTTTTATAATGTACAATTGAGTATGCATGCTTGTATGATTTTATAATGTACAATTACGTAAGCATACTTATATTGTTTTATGATGTACAATTAAGTAAGCATGCTTATATTGTTTTATAATGTACAATTAAGTAAGCATGCTTATGTTGTTTTATAACGTACAATTAAGTAAGCATGTTTGAATGGTTTCATAATGTACAATAAGGTAAGCATGCTTAAATTGTTTTATAATGTACAATTCAGTAAGCATGTTTGTATGGTTTTATAATGTACAATTCAGTAAGTATATTTATATTGTTTTATAACGTACAATTAGGTAAGCATGCTTATATTGTTTTATAATGTACAATTATGTAAGCATACTTATATTGTTTTATGATGTACAATTAAGTAAGCATACTTATATTGTTTTATGATGTACAATTACGTAAGCATACTTATATTGTTTTATGATGTACAATTAAGTAAGCATTCTTATATTGTTTTATTATGTACAATTAAGTAAGCATACTTATATTGTTTTATAATGTACAATTAAGTAAGCATGCTTATATTGTTTTATAATGTACAATTGAGTATGCATGCTTGTATGATTTTATGATGTACAATTTAGTAAGTATACTTATATTGTTTTATAATGTACAATTGAGTATGCATGCTTGTATGATTTTATAATGTACAATTACGTAAGCATACTTATATTGTTTTATGATGTACAATTAAGTAAGCATGCTTATATTGTTTTATAATGTACAATTAAGTAAGCATGCTTATGTTGTTTTATAACGTACAATTAAGTAAGCATGTTTGAATGGTTTCATAATGTACAATAAGGTAAGCATGCTTAAATTGTTTTATAATGTACAATTCAGTAAGCATGTTTGTATGGTTTTATAATGTACAATTCAGTAAGTATACTTATATTGTTTTATAACGTACAATTAGGTAAGCATGCTTATATTGTTTTATAATGTACAATTAAGTAAGCATGTTTGTATGGTTTTATAATGTACAATTAGGTAAGCATGCTTATATTGTTTCATAACGTACAATTAAGTTAGCATGTTTGTATGGTTTTATAATTTACAATTAGGTAAGCATGCTTATATTGTTTCATAACGTACAATTAAGTTAGCATGTTTGTATGGTTTGATAATGTAGAATTAAGTAAGCATGCTTATATTGTTTTATAATGTACAATTAAGTAAGCATGTTTGAATGGTTTGATAATGTACAATTAAGTAAGCATGCTTATATTGTTTTATAATGTACAATTAAGTAAGCATGCTTATATTGTTTTATAATGTACTATTAAGTATACATGCTTATATTATTTTATAATGTACAATTAAATAGGCATTCTTATATTGTTTCATAACGTACAATTAAGTAAGCATGTTTGTATGGTTTGATAATGTACAATTAAGTAAGCATGCTTATATTGTTTTATAATGTACAATTAAGTAAGCATGCTTATATTGTTTTATATGTATACGTACTTATTGCCGTCCATGTGCACATGCTATATACGTACCTATCGACGACCCAGTGTGCATACTACATATGTACATATCGCTGCCTCAGTGCGAATACTAAATATGTACATATCGCCGCCCCGGTGCGAATGCTAAATACGTACCTATCACCACCCCGGTGTGAATGCTAAATACGTTCCTATTGGCACCCCTATGCACTACTATATACGTACCTATTGCCACTCCAGTGCACATACTATGTATATACCTATCGCCGGCCCGGTGCGCATACTATATTCATACCTATCGCCACCCTAGTGCACATACTATTTTTTTTTTGCACCACCCAAGAAAACTTTTTTTTTTCATCCTCCCACATACTTAAAAATATTTTTAATTTAAAAGAAAAAAACAATTTAACCCCCCTCGAAAGAAAAATTTTTGTTTTACCCGTCCCCATAAATAGAAATATTTTCAGTTAAAGAAAGAAAAAAAAATTTCCGAGGTCCCTCGGTCATATCAAAGAACCATACTGCAGAAGCCTCCGGGTCCTATATTGTAAAAGCACCCCTGGTGCTGGGTCCTATACTGTAGAAGAACCCCTGGCCGCTATACTGCAGAGCACCCATGGTCCCTATTCTTCATAGGCCTCCAGGTCCTATATTGTAGAAGCACCCCCGGTACTTGGTCCTATATTGTAGAAACAGCCCTGGTCCCTATACTGGAGAAGCACCCCTAGTCCCTATACTGTAGAAGCACCCCTGGTCCCTATACTGGAGAAGCACTAATATTTCTAGGGACCGTTATACTTTAGAAGCACCAACATTCCTGGGGGGACCGTCATACTTTAGAAGCATCAACATTTGTGGGGACCGTTATACTGTAGAAGCACCAATATTTCTAGGGACCGTTATACTTTAGAAGCACCAACATTCCTGTTGACCGTAATACTTTAGAAGCATCAACATTCCTGGGGACCATTATACTTTAGAAGCAACATTCCTATGGGACCGTTATACTTTAGAAGCACCAATATTTCTAGGGACCGTTATACTTCAGAAGCACCTACATTACTTTGCAAATCAAGTAGGCCTCCTGAGAACTACTGACATCACTCTTACCGGTTGCCTTCCGATGTTGTTATTGATGCATCCGGACAGAAGTTATGGGATGACCTGATACAACCGTACACAATTTAGGGCAAGACGGGTACATCCGGCAAGAGATTATGGTCCATGTTTAGTGAGTCAGCATTTTTATAAAGTTATTACATAAATACATTGGATAATTTCAAAATTACTACTGATTAACGTTGAAAAAATGGATATGTATCATGGATAAGTATCATGTATATGTATATGTATCATGTATATGTATATGTATCATATACATATATCGTGTATCATGTATATGTATCATGTATATGTATCATGTGTATGTATCATGTATACGTATATGTATCATGGATATGTATCATGTATATATATATCATGTATCGTGGATATGTATATGTATCATGTATCATGGATATGTATCATGTATCATGGATATGTATCATGGATATGTATCATGGATATTTATTATGTATCATAAATATGTATCATGTATCATGGATATGTATAATGTATCATGGATATGTATCATGGATCATGGATATGTATCATGTATTATGGGTATGTATCATGGATATGTATCATGGATATGTATCATGGATATGTATAATGTATCATCGATTTATATATAATGTATCATGGATATGTATCATGGATATGTATAATGTATCATGGATATATATAATGTATCATGGATATGTACCATGTATAATGGATATGTACCATGTATAATGGATACGTATCATGTATCATGGATATGTATCATGGATATGTACCATGTATAATGGATACGTATCATGTATCATGGATATGTATCATGGATATGTACCATGTATAATGGATACGTATCATGTATCATGGATATGTACCATGGATATGTATCATGTATCATGGATTTTTATCATGGATATGTATCATGTATCATAGATATGTATCATGTATCATGTATATGTATCATGTATACGTATATGTATCATGGATATGTATCATGTATAGGTATATATATATCATGTATCGTGGATATGTATATGTATCATGTATCATGGATATATATCATGTATCATGGATATGTATCATGGATATGTTTCATGTGTATGTATCATGTATCATAGGTATGTATAATGTATTCTGTATCATAAATATGAATCATGTATCATGTATAATGTATACTGTATCATAGATATGAATCATGTATAATGTATCATGTATATGCATCATGTATATGTATATGTATCATGGTATGTATATGTATAATGGGTATGTATCATGGATATATATCATGGATGTGTATCATCTATCCTTGATATGTATGATGGATATGTATCATGTATATGTATCATGGATATGTATCATGGATATGTATATGTATCATGTATCATACATATATATCATGTATCATGTATCATAGATATGTTCTTCATCATTTTCAATCCCCTCATAGTGTTCTTCATCATTTTAAATCCCATCATGGTATTCTTCATCATTTTCAATCCTCTCATGGTATTCTTCATCATTTTCAATCCTCTCATGGTATTCTTCATCATTTTCAATCCTCTCATGGTATTCTTCATCATTTTCAATCCCCTCATGATGTTCTTCATCATTTTCAATCTTCTCATGATATTCTTCATCATTTTCAATCCCCTCATGATATTCTTTCTAATTTTTAATCCTCCATGATGATCTTCATCATTTTCACTCCCCTCATGGTATGCTTCATCATTTTCAATCCCCTCATTGTATTTTTCATCATTTTACATCCTCTCATGATTTTCTTCATCATTTTCAATCCCCTCATGGTATTCTTCAGCATTTTCAATCCTCTCATGATATTCTTCATTATTTTCAATCCTCTCATGGTATTCTTCAGAATTATCAATCCTTTCATTGTATTATTCATCATTTTCAATCCTCTCACGATATTCTTTATCATTTTCAATCCTCTCATGATGTTCTTAATCATTTTCAATCCCCTCATGATATTCTTCATCATGTTCAATCCTCTCATTATTTACTTTATCATTTTCAATCCTCTCATAGTATTCTTCAGCATTTTCAATCCCTTCATAATATTCTACATCATATTCAATCCACTCATGGTATTCTTCAGCATTTTCAATCCTCTCATAATATTCTACATCATATTCAATCCACTCAGTATATTCTTCAGCATTTTCAATCCTCTCATAATATTCTACATCATATTCAATCCTCTCATTGTATTCTTCAGCATTTTCAATCCTCTCATAATATTCTACATCATATTCAACCCCCTCATGATATTCTTCAGCATTTTCAATCCTCTCATAATATTCTACATCATATTCAATTCTCTCATGGTATTCTTCAGCATTTTCAATCCTCTCATTGTATTCTTCATCATGTTTAACCCCCTCATGATACTCTTCATTATTTTCAATCCTCTCATGATGTTCTTAATCATTTTACATCCTCTCATAATGTTCTTCATCATTTTCAATCCTCTCATGATGTTCTTCATCATTGTCAATCCTCTCATGATATTTATCATCATTTTCAATCCTCTCATGATATTCTTCATCATTTTCAATCCTCTAATTATATTCTTCATCATTTTCAACCCGCTCATTATATTCTTCATCATTTTCAATCCCATCATGGTATTCTTCATCATTTTCAACCCTCTCATGATATTATTAATCATTTTCAATCCTCTCATGGTATTCTTTATAATTTTCAATCCTCTCATGATATTCTTCATCATTTTCAATCCTCTAATTATATTCTTCATCATTTTCAATCTCCTCATGATATTTTCATCATGTTCAAACCTCTCATGATGTTCTTCATCATTTTCAATCCTCTCATGATATCATTTTCAACCCACACATGATATTCTTCATCATTTTCAATCCCATCATTTTATTCTTCATCATTTTCAATCCTCTCATGATATTCTTCATCATTTTCAATTGTCTCATGATATTCTTCATCATTTTCAATCCTTTCATGATATTATTCATCATTTTCAATCCTCTCATGGTATTCTTCATCATTTTCAATCCTCTTATGATATTCTTAATACTTTACAATCCACTCATGATATTCTTCATCATTTTCAATCCTCTCATGATATTCTTCATCATTTTCAATCCCTCATGGTATTCTTCATCATTTTCAATCCTCTTATGATATTCTTAATCATTTACAATCCACTCATGATATTCTTCATCATTTTCAATCCTCTCATGATATTCTTCATCATTTACAAATCCTCACATGGTATTCTTCATCATTTACAATCCTCTCATGGTATTCTTCATAATTTTCAATCCCATCATGATATTTTTCCTCATTTTCAATCGCCAAATACAAGGAGGCCTCTAGTGCTATACTAAAATAACTCTCACTTATTCCCATCCCTTTTATCAGGGCAATAGTCCGAAGAAAAATGAAAAAAAAAACAATAATAACGTGACGATAGCATAAAATAATATCCGAACCTATCACTATGACGTCATGTACCTATCTATGTGACGTCATGTGCACAAGATAACATTAAAAATCGTGATCACATTAAACGAAAAATGGCTATTTGACCCCTTTAAAATGAATCTTTTTTTTTAATTTTTCGATATTATTTTTTCGAGGTTATGCCGGTTAAAATACTACCTAATTCGGAGGTGTTTGTTTAGTATTTTAAAAGCCTTAGCGTTACATACATATCACGGATGTTTGCCTTATATATATTGAGACTAGCGGGGCTACCCGGCATTGCTCGGGGTCATAAAAACATATAATTGAAGAGAAATCGTGTGTGTAACATCTTTATATTCAAACTTCTATTTCCCCCCTCCTCTATAGCCGTCTCTTTATCTTTCTACCTTTCTCTTCCCTGGTCGACCCATTTTACCGCTACTTTCTAATTTTGCCTTTTGGGAAAGCTGCTTCTTCCCCACCATTTCTCCTATGTTGCCCAGGGCAATAGTATGACTTATTTCTATAAAAAGTACCACCTCTATCTGTGCTTTCTATATAGGTACTCATCTCAGCTCCGGTATTCATACTATATACATATGTATCGCCACCGTAGTGCGCAGACTATAAACGTACCTATTGTTGCCCCAGTCCACATACTATATACGTACCTATTGCCGCCCCGGTGCATATAATATATAAGTACCTATTGCCGCCCTGGTATGCATGCTATATATGTACCTATCACTGCCTCGGTGTGAATGCTACATACATACCTATCGCTGCCCCGGTGCAATGCTACAAATGTACCTATCGCAGCCCCGGTGCGAATGCGAAATACATACCTATCACCGGCTCAGTGCGAATACTATATCGCAGAAGCCCTGTGGTCCTATACCGCAGAAGCACCCGACCCCTGATTGCTATACCGCAGAAGCCTCATGGTCCTATACCACAGAAGCAGCCCCCGGTTGCTATACCGCAGAAGCACCCCAGGTTGCTATACCACAGAAGCACCCCCGGTTGCTATACCGCAGAAGCACCCCTGGTTGCTATATTGCAGAAGCCTCATGGTCCTATACGGCAGAAGCGCCCCTCCCCTGTTGCTATACCGCAGGAGCCTGGTGGTCCTATACCGCAGTAGCACCCCACCCTTGGTTGCTATACCGCAGAAGCCTCGTGGTTCTATACCACAGAAGAATCATCCCTGGGTGCCATACCGCAGAAGAACCTCCCCCAGGTGCCATACCGCAGTAGCACCCCCCAGGTGCCATATCGCAGAAGCACCCCCCAGGTGCAATACCGCAGAAGCCTCAGGTTCCTATACTGCAGAAGAACAGCCCCGGGTGCCATACCATAGAAGCACCCCCCTATACCACAGAAGCACCCCCTGGGTGCCATACCGCAGAAGCCTCAAGTCCTATACTGCAGAAGCACCCCCGTTGCTATACCGAGAAGCCTCATGGTTCTATATTGCAGAACCACCCTCCAGTTGATATACCACAGAAGTACCCCCTGGTTGCTATACTGCAGAAGCAGCCCCCCCGGTTTCTATACCGCAGAAGCACACCCGGGTGCCATACCGCAGAAGCACTCCCCTGATGGCATACCGTAGAAGCCTCAGGTTCCTATACAGAAGCTACTACTGAAATAACTCTTACTGACCCCCCTATTCTTTTTCATCTGCAAAATAGTCCAAAGGGGAACGAAGATGGTGTTAAAATATTTTCCAAACCTATCACTACAGTAGCTCTATCTAGGACATTGAGCGCTTTTCTCCTGGACGATGCCAAGCACTTTGAAAATCAAGGAGGCCTCCTGAGCACTACTGAAATCACTTAGGTATCCTCCCTCCTTTTCATCTGCAAAATAGTCCAAAGGGGAACGAAAATGGCTTAAAATATTTTTAAAACCTATCACTACAGTAGCTCTACTTAGGATATTGAGCACTTTTATCCCGGACAACGCCGAGTACTTTGAAAATCAAGGAGGGCTCATGAGCACTACTGAAATACGCTTATCGATTCCCCCATCCTTTTCAGCGTTGATGCTGTTAAAATATTATCCAAACCTATTACTACAGTAGCTCTAGGACATTGAGCACTTTTCTCCCAAACAACGTCGAGTACTTTGAAAATCAAGGAGGCCTCATGAGCACTACTGAAATCACTTAGGTATCCTCTCTCCTTGTGATCTGCAAAATAGTCCAAAAGGGAACAAAGATGGCGTTAAAATATTTTCCAAACCTATCACTACAGTAGCTTTATCTAGGATATTGAGCACTTTTCTCCTGGACAACGCCGAGTAATTTGAAAATCAAGGAGGCCTCATGAGCACTACTGAAATCACTCTTATCGAATCCCCCATCCTTTTCAGCGTAGATGCTGTTAAAATATTATCCAAACCTATCACTACAGTAGCTCTATCTAGGATATTGAGCACTTTTGTCCCGGACTAGCCCGAGTAATTTGAAAATCAAGGAGGCCTCATGAGCACTACTGAAATCACTTAGGCATCCTCCCTCCTTTTCATCTGCAAAATAGTCACAAAGGGGAACGAAGATGGCGTTAAAAAAAATTTCCCCGACCCCTCAATCCATCCAACCACACCATTTCAACTCGTTTTTCACTCTCCCCCACCCCTGAGAATTATTTTGAGTTCAAAACAAAAAGCAAAAAAATTTGGCCTGACCCCTAAAAAGTTCGGCCTAATTCTTAAAATTTTCCCCAACCCCTCAATCTCTCCAGCCCCTCATCCTAACTAATTTTTCACTCTCCCCCAACCCTGAGAAATATTTTGAGTTCAAAACCAAAAAAAAAAAGAAAAAAGTTTGGCCTGACCCCTAAAAAGTTCGGCCTGACCCCTAAAATTTTCCCGACCCCTCAATCTCTCCAGCTCCCCATCCCAACTAATTTTTCACTCTCACCAACGCTGAGAAATATTTTGAGTTCAAGACAAAAAACAAAGAAAAACATTTGGCCTGACCCCTAAAATGTACGGCCTTACCCCTAAAATTTTCCCTGACCCCTCAATCTCTCCAGCCCCTCATCCTAACTAATTTTTCACTCTCGCACAACCCTGAGAAATATTTTAAGTTCAAAAAAAAAAAAAAAATTTGGCCCGAAACACCAATATTTCTAGGGACTTAAGAAGCACCAATATTCCTGGGGGGGCGTCCTGCTTTAGAAGCACCTATATTTCTAGGGACTTATACTTAAGAAGCACCAACATTCCTGTAGACCGTTATACTTTAGAAGCACTTTACTTATTGAGACGTTTTTTAATATGCATACAAATATTAATGAAAACAATGGCGGAGCATAATTATTTCTCTTCTTACTATTCTTATTGCGACGTTATTTAATATGTATAACAATATTAGTGAAAACAGTGGGGGAGCATAATTATTTCTCTTCTTACTTTACTTATTGAGACGTTATTTAACATGTATACAAATATTAGTGAAAACAATGGCGGAGCATAATTATTTCTGTTCTTACTTTACTTATTGAGACATTATTTAACATGTATACAAATATTAGTCAAAACAATGGCGGAGCATAATTATTTCTCTTCTTACTTTACTTATTGACATGTTATTTAACATGTAAACAACTATAAGTGAAAACAATGGCAGAGCATAATTATTTGTCTTCTTTCTTTACTTATGTCGACGTTATTTAATATGTATGCAAATATTAATGAAAACATTGGTGGTCATAATTATTTCTCTTCTTACTTTACTTATGTCGACGGTATTTAATATGATTAAACCATAAAAAGTGGTGACTTAACAATAAAACGTAGTGACTTAACCATAAAACGTAGTGACTCAACCATAAAAAGTGGTGACCCAATCATAACACGTAGTGACCCAACCATAAAACGTAGTGACCCAACACAAAAAAGAGGTGACCAACCATAAAAAGTGGTTATCCAACAATAAAACGTAGTGACCTAACCATAAAACGTAGTGACCCAACAATAAAACGTGGTGACCCAACAATAAAACGTAGTGACCCAACCATAAAAAGTGGTGATCCAACCATAAAACGTAGTGACACAACCATAAAAAGTGGTGACCCAACAATAAAACGTAGTGATCCAGCAATAAAACGTGGTGACCCAATATTAAAACGTAGTGACCTAACAATAAAAAGTGGTGACCCTACAATAAAGTTGTGACCGAAAAATAAAACGTGGTGAGCCAACAATAAAACTTAGTGACCCAACAATAAAACGTAGTGACCCAGCAATAAAACGTGGTGACCAAACATTAAAACGTAGTGACCAACAATAAAACGTAGTCACCCATCAATAAAACGTGGTGACTCAACAATAAAAGTTGTTACCCAGCAATAAGAAGTGGTGACCCAACAATAAAACGTAGTGACCAACATTAAAAAGTGGTGACGCAGCAATAAAAGTTGGTGACCCAACAATAAAAAGTGGTGACCCAACAGTAAAACGTAGTGACCTTACCATAGATCGTAGTGACCCAACCATAAAACGTAGTGACCCAACCATAAAACGTAGTGACCCAACAATAAAAAGTGGTGACCTAACAATAAAACATAGTGACCCAGCAATAAAAAGTGGTGACCCAGAAATAAAACGTGGTGACCCAACAATAAAAAGTGGTGCCCCAACAATAAAACGTAGTGACTAAACCATAAACGTAGTGACCAAACCATAAAACGTAGTGACCAAACTATAAAACGTGGTGACCCAACAATTAAAACGTAGTGACCTAACCATAAAACGTAGTGACCAAACAATAAAACGTAGTGACCCAACCAAAAAAGTGGTGACCAAACAATAAAACGTAGTGACTTAACCATAAAACGTAGTGACCCAACCATAAAAAGTGGTGACCCAACCATAAAACGTTGTGACCCAACCATAAAAAGTGGTGACCCAACAATAAAACGTAGTGCCCTAACCAGAAAACGTAGTGACCAACAATAAAAAGTGGTGACCCAACAATAAAACGTTATGACCTAACCATAAAAAGTGGTGACCCAACCATAAAACGTAGTGACAAAACAATAAAACCTAGTTACCCAACAATAAAACGTAGTGACCCAACACTAAAAAGTGGTGACCTAACCCAAAAAGTGGTGACCAACAATAAAAAGTGGTGACCCGAATATAAAAGTCGTGACCCAACAATAAAAAAGTGGTGACCCAGCAATAAAACGTAGTGGCTTAACCATAAAACGTGGTGACCCAACAATAAAGCGAAGTGACCCTGCTATAAAACGTAGTGGCCCAGCAATAAAACGTAGTTACCAACATTAAAAAGTGGTGGTGCAGCAATAAAAGTTGGTGACCCAACAATAAAAAGTGGTGAGCCGACAATAAGACGTAGTGACCTAACCATAAATCGTAGTGACCCAACAATAAAACGTCGTGACCCAACCATAAAACGTAGTGACCCAACAATAAAAAGTGTTGACCAAACAATAAAACGTAGTGACCCAACATTAAAAAGTGGTGACGCAGCAATAAAAGTTGGTGACCCAACAATAAAAAGTGGTGACCCAACAATAAAACGTAGTGACCTTACCATAAATCGTAGTGACCCAACAATAAAACGTAGTGACCAAACCATACAACGTAGTGACCCAACAATAAAAAGCGGTGACCCAGAAATAAAACGCGGTGACCTAACCAAAAAAGTGGTGACTCAACAATAAAACGTAGTGACCTAAACATAAAACGTAGTGACCAAACAATAAAACGTAGTGACCCAACCCAAAAAGTGGTGACGCAACAATAACACGTAGTGACCCAACAATAAAAAGTGGTGAGCCAACAATAAAACGTAGTGACCCAGCAACAAAAAGTGGTGATCCAGTAATAAAACGTGGTGACCCAACCCAAAAAGTGATGAGTCAACAATAAAAAAGTGGTGCCCAACCATAAAACGTAGTGACCCAACAATAAAAAGTAGTGCCCCACCAATAAAAGTCGTGACTTAACCATAACTGTAGTAATAAAACGTTGTGACCCAACCCAAAAAGTGGTGACCCAGCAATAAACTGTAGTGACTTAACCATAAACATAGTGACTCAACCATAAAACGTAGTGACCCAACAATAAAACGTAGTGACTTAACCATAACTGTAGATACCCAACCATAAAACGTAGTAACCCAACAATAAAAAGTGGTGACCCAACAATAAAAAGTAGAGACCCAGCAATAAAACGTAGTGACCAAACCATAAAGTTAGTGACCAAACCATAAAACGTATTGACCCAACAATAAAACGTAGTGATCCAATCAAAAAAAGTGGTGACCCAAGAATAAAACGTAATGACCCAAATATGAAAAGTGGTGACTCAACAATAAAAGTGGTGACCCAACCAAAAAGTTGTGACCCAACAATAAAACGAAGTGTCTTTACCATAAAACGTACTGACCTAACCATAAAACGTAGTGACCAACAATTAAAGTGGTGACCCAACAATAAAACGTAGTGACACAACAATAAAACATAGTGACCTAACCATAAACCGTAGTGACCAAACAATAAAACGTTGTGACCCAACCAAAAAGTGGTGACGCAACAATAAAACGTAGTTACTTTACCATAAAACGTAGTGGCCACTACCATAAAAACTGGTGACCCAACCATAAAACGTAGTGACCCAACCATAAAAAGCGGTGACCCCAACAATAAAACGTAGTGACACAGCAATAAAAAGTGGTGATCCAGAAATAAATCGTGGTGACCCAACCAAAAAAAGTGATGATTCAACAATAAAAAGTGATGACTCAACAATAAAAAGTGGTGACAATACAACGCAGTTACTTAACCATAAACGTAGTGACCCAACTATAAAACGTAGTTACCCAACAATAAAACGGTAGTGACCTAACCATAAAAAGTGGTGACCCAACTATAAAAAGTGGTGACCAAACAATAAAAGTGGTGACCCTGGAATAAAAAGTGTATACCCAACAATAAAACGTAGTGACTTAACCATGAAACGTAGTGACCCAACAATGAAAAGTGGTGACCCAACAATAAAACGTAGTGACCTAACCATAAAAAGTGGTGACCCAACTATAAAAGTGGTGACCCAACAATAAAACTTCGTGACCCAACCATAAAACGTTGTGACCAAACAATAAAACTTCGTGACCCAACCATAAAAAGTGGTGACCGAACCAAAAAAGAAGTGACCAACAATAAAAAGTGGTGACCCAACAATAAAAGTCGTGACCCAACAATAAAAAGTGGTGACCCAGCAATAAAACGTAGTGACTTAACCATAAAACGTAGTGACCATACTATAAAGCGTAGTGACCAGGCTATAAAACGTATTACCCAACAATAAGAAGTGATGACCCAACAATAAAACGTAGTGCCTAACATTAAAAAGTGGTGACGCAGGAATAAAAGTTGGTGACCCAACAATAAAAAGTGGTGACCCAACAATAAGACGTAGTGACCTAACCATAAATCGTAGTGACCCAACAATAAAACGTAGTGACTCAACCATAAAACGTAGTGACCCAACAATAAAAAGTGGAAACCAAACAGTAAAACATAGTGACCCAGCAATAAAAAGTGGTGACCCAGAAATAAAACGTGGTGACCCAACAATAAAAAGTGGTGACTCAACAATAGAACGTAGTGACTTTACCATAAATAGTAGTCACCTAACCATAAACCGTAGTGATCAAACAATAAAACGTAGTGACCCAACCATAAAAAGTTGTGACCCAACAATAAAAGTGGTGACCCAACAATAAAAAGTGGTGACCCAACAATAAAACGTAGTGACCTAACCATAAAAAGTGGTGACCCAACAATAAAACTTGGTGACCCAACCATAAAACGTAGTTACCAAACAATAAAACGTAGTGACCCAACAATAAAACGTAGTGACCCAACCATAAAACGTGGTGACGCAACCATAAAACGTAGTGACCCAACAATAAAAAGTGGTGACCCAACAATAAATATTAGTGATCAAGCAGTAAAACTTGGTGACCCAACCATAAAACGCAGTGACCAAACAATAAAGCGTAGTGACCCAGCTATAAAACGTAGTGACCCAACCATAAAAAGTGGTGACCCAACCATAAAACGTAGTGACCCAGCAATAAAATATGGTGGCCCAGCAATAAAACGTGGTGCCCTTACTAAAAATTAGTGACCTAACAATAAAAAGTAGTGACCCAACAATAAAAGTCGTGACCAACTATAAAACGTAGTGACCAAACAATAAAACGTAGTGGCGCAACAAGAAAACGTAGTGACCCAACCAAAAAAAGTGGTGACGTAACAATAAAACGTGGTGACTTAACCATAAAACGTAGTGACCCTACCATAAAAAGTGGTGACCCAACACTAATACGTAGTGACCCAACAATAAAACGTAGTGACCCAACCATAAAACGTAGTGACCCAACAATAAAAAGTGGTGACCAAACAATAAAACGTAGTGACCCAGCAATAACAAGTGGTGACCCAGCAATAAAACGTGGTGACCCAACCAAAAAAGTGGTGACCCAACAATAAAAAGTGGTGACCCAACAATAAAGTCGTGACCCAACAATAAAAAGTGGTGACCCAGCAATAAAACGTAGTGACTTAACCATAAACGTATTGACCAAACAATACAACGTTGTGACCAACAATAAAACGGAGTGACCTAACACTAAAAAGTGGTGACCAAACAATAAAACGTAGTGACCCAGCAATAAAAAGTGGTGACCCAGAAATAAAACGTGGTGACCCAACCAAAGAAGTGGTGACCCAATAATAAAAAGTGGTGACCCAACAATAAAAGTCGTGACCCAACAATAAAACGTAGTGACCTTACCATAAAAAGTGATGACCCAACAACAAAACTTGGTGACCCAACCATAAAACGTAGTGACCCAACAATTAAACGTAGTGACCCAACCATAAAAAGTGGTGACCCAACCATAAAACGTAGTGACCAACCATAAAAAGTGGTGACCCAACCATAAAAAGTAGTGACCAGCAATAAAAAGTTGTGGCCCAGAAATAAAGCGTGGTGACCCAACTAAAAATTTGTGACGTAACAATAAAAAGTGGTTACCCAACAATAAAAGTCGTGAACAACTATAAAAAGTGGTGACCCAACAATAAAACGTAGTGACCTACCCATAAAACGTGGTAGCGCAACAATAAAACGTAGTGACCAACAGTAAAACGTAGTGACCCAACAATAAAACGTAGTGACGCAACTATAAAAAGTGGTGACCCAACCATAAAACGTAGTGATCCAACCATAAAAAGTGGTGACCCAAGCATAAAACTTAGTGACCAAGCAATAAAACGTGGTGACTCAACCCAAAACGTGGTGACCCAACAATAAAAGTCGTGACACAACAATAAAAAGTGTTGACCAAGCAATAAAACGTAGTGACTTAACCACAAACGTAGTTCCCTAACCATAAAACGTAGTGACCCGACGATAAAAAGTAGTGACCCAACAATAAAACGTAGTGATCTAACCATAAAACGTTGCGACCAATCAATAAAACGTAGTGACCCAACCAAAAAAAAGTGGTGACCAAAAATAAAACATAGTGACTTAACCATAAAACGTAGTAACCCAACCATAAAAAGTTGTGACCCAACAATAAAAGTGGTGACCCAGCAATAGAAAGTGGTGACCCAACAATAAAACGTAGTGACCTAACCATAAAAAGTGGTGACCCAACCATAAAAAGTGGTGACCCAACAATCAAAACTTGGTGACCCAACCATAAAACGTTGTGACCAAACAATAAAACGTAGTGACCCAACAATAAAACGTAGTGACCCAACCATAAAAAGTGGTGACCAACCATAAAACGTAGTGACCCAACAATAAAAAGTTGTGTCCCAACAATAAAATATGGTGGCCCAGCAATAAAACGTGGTGACTCAACCATAAAACGTAGTGACCCAACAATAAAAAGTGGAAACCAAACAGTAAAACATAGTGACCCAGCAATAAAAAGTGGTGACCCAGAAATAAAACGTGGTGACCCAACAATAAAAAGTGGTGATCCAACAATAGAACGTAGTGACTTTACCATAAATAGTAGTGACCTAACCATAAACCGTAGTGACCAAACAATAAAACGTA
The DNA here is from genome assembly GCA_963556195.1 of Sepiola atlantica. NCBI lineage: Eukaryota > Metazoa > Mollusca > Cephalopoda > Sepiida > Sepiolidae > Sepiola > Sepiola atlantica. The sequence goes on along the minus strand of OY744549.1, from coordinate 24,262,332 downwards.
GTGACCCAACCCAAAAAAGTGGCGACGAACAATAAAACGTAGTGACTTTACCATAAAACGTAGTGACCTACCATAAAAAGTGGTGACCCAACAATAAAACGTAGTGACCCAGCAATAAAAAGTGGTGATCCAGAAATAAATCGTGGTGACCCAACAATAAAAGTCGTGACCCAACAATAAAAAGTGGTGACCCAACAATAAAAGTCGTGACCTAACAATAAAAAGTGGTGACCCAGCAATACCACGCAGTTACTTAACCATAAACGTAGTGACCCAACCATAAAACGTAGTGACCCTACAATAAAAGGTATTGACCCAACTATAAAAAGTGGTGACCCAACAATAAAAGTGGTGACCCAGCTATAAAAAGTCTATACCCAACAATAAAACGTAGTTACTTAACCATGAAACGTAGTGACCCAACAATAAAAAGTGGTGACCCACCAATAAAACGTAGTGACCTAACCATAAAAAGTGGTGACCCAACCATAAAAAGTGGTTACCCAACAATAAAACTTGGTGACCCAACCATAATACGTAGTGACCTAACCATAAAAAGTAGGGACCCAACCAAAAAAGTGGTGACCAACAATAAAAAGTGATGACCCAACAATAAAACTCGTGACCCAACAATAAAAAGTTGTGACCCAGCAATAAAACGTAGTGACTTAACCATAAAACGTAGTGACCCAACAATAAAGCGTACTGACCCAGCGATAAAACGTAGTACCCCAGCAATAAGAAGTGGTAACCCAACAATAAAACGTAGTGCCCAACATTAAAAAGTGGTGACGCAGCAATAAAAGTTGGTGACCCAACAATAAAAAGTGGTGACCCAACAATAACACGTAGTGACCTAACCATAAATCGTAGTGACCCAACAATAAAACGTAGTGACCAAACCATAAAACGTAGTAACACAGCAATAACAAGTGGTGACCCAGAAATAAAACGTGGTGACCCAACCAAAAAAGTGGTGACCCAACCATCAAACGTGCTGACCCAACCATCAAACGTAGTGACCCAACAATAAAACGTAGTGACCCAACCAAAAAAAGTGGAAACCCATGAATAAAACGTAGTGACTTAACCATAAAACGTAGTGACATAACTATAAAAAGTGGTGACCCAACAATAAAAGTCGTGACCAACAATAAAAAGTGGTGACCCAGCAATAAAACGTAGTGACTAAACCATAAACGTAGTGACCCAACAATAAAAAGTGGTGACCCAACAATAAAACGTAGTGACCTAACCATAAAAAGTGGTGACCCAACAATAAAACGTAGTGACCCAACCATAAAAAGTGGTGACCCAATCATAAAACGTAGTGACCCAGCAATAAAACGTGGTGGCCCAGCAAAAAAACGTGGTGACCCTATTAACAATTGGTTACCTAACAATAAAAAGTGGTGACCCAACAATAAAAGTCGTGAACAACCATAAAAAGTGGTTACCCAACAATAAAACGTAGTAACCTACCCATAAAACGTAGTGGCGCAACAATAAAACGTAGTGACCAACAGTAAAACGTAGTGACCAAACAGTAAAACGTAGTGACCCAACAATAAAACGTAGTGACGCAACTATAAAAAGTGGTGACCCAACAATAAAACGTAGTGATCCAACCATAAAAAGTGGTGACCCAACCATAAAACGTAGTGACCAAGCAATAAAACGTGGTGACCCAACCCAAAACGTGGTAATTCAACAATAAAAGTCGTGACACAACAATAAAAAGTGTTGACCCAGCAATAAAACGTAGTGACTTAACCACAAACGTAGTTCCTCAACCATAAAACGTAGTGACACAACCATAAAAAGTGGTGACCTAACCAAAATCGTGGTGACCCAACAATAAAAGTCGTGACACAACAATAAAAAGTGTTGACCCAGCAATAAAACGTAGTGACTTAACCACAAACGTAGTGCCCCAACCATAAAAAGTAGTGACCCAACCATAAAAAGTTGTGACCCAACAATAAAACGTAGTGACCTAACCATAAAACTATGTGACCAAACAATAAAACGTAGTGACCTAACCATAAAAAGTGGTGACCCAACCATAAAAAGTGGTGACCCAACAATAAAACTTGGTGACCCAACCATAAAACGTAGTGACCAAACAATAAAACGTAGTGACCCAACAATAAAACGTAGTGACCCAACCATAAAAAGTGGTGACCAACCATAAAACGTAGTGACCCAACAATAAAAAGTTGTGACCCAACAATAAAATATTGTGGCCCAGCAATAAAACGTGGTGACCCAACTAAAAATTGGTGACCTAATTAAACGTAGTGACAATTAAATTAGTGACAATTAAATTGGTGACAATTAAACGTAGTGACCCAACCAAAAAAAGTGGTGACCCAACAATAAAAGTCGTGACCAACTATAAAACGTAGTAGCGCAACAAGAAAACGTAGTGACCCAACCAAAAAAAGTGGTGACGTTACAATAAAACGTAGTGACTAAACCATAAAACGTAGTGACCTACCATAAAAAGTGGTGACCCAACAATAAAACGTAGTGACCCAACCATAAAACGTAGTGACCCAACCATAAAACGTAGTGACTTAACAATAAAAAGTGGTGACCAAACAATAAAACGTAGTGACCCAGCAATAACAAGTGGTGACACAGAAATAAACCGTAGTGACCCAACCAAAAAAGTGGTGACCCAACAATAAAAAGTGGTAACCCAACAATAAAAGTCGTGACCCAACAATATAAAGTGGTGACATGGCAATAAAACGTAGTGACTTAACCATAAACGTAGTGACCAAACAATAAAACGTAGTGACCCAACAATAAAACGTAGTGACCAACTATAAAAAGTGGTGACCAAACAATAAAACGTAGTAACCCAACAATAAAAAGTGGTGACCCAGAAATAAAACGTGGTGACCCAACCAAAGAAGTGGTGACCCAACAATAAAAAGTGGTGACCCAACAATAAAAGTCGTGACCCAACAATAAAACGTAGTGACCTAACCATAAAAAGTGGTGACCCAACAATAAAACTTTGTGACCCAACCATAAAACGTAGTGACCCAACAATAAAACGTAATGACCCAACCATAAAACGTGGTGACCAACCATAAAAAGTTGTGACCCAACCATAAAACGTAGTGACCAGCAATAAAAAGTGGTGGCCCAGAAATAAAACGTGGTGACCCAACTAAAAATTGGTGACCTAACAATAAAAAGTGGTGACTTAACAATAAAAGTCGTGAAAAACCATAAAAAGTGGTGACCCAACAATAAAACGTAGTGACCTACCCATAAAACGTAGTAGTGCAACAATAAAACGTAGTGACCAACAGTAAAACGTAGTGATCTAACAATAAAACGTAGTGACGCTACTATAAAAAGTGGTGACACAACCATAAAACGTAGTGATCCAACCATAAAAAGTGGTCACCCAAGCATAAAACGTAGTGACCAAGCAATAAAACGTGGTGACCCAACCCAAAACGTGGTGACCCAACAATAAAAGTCGTGACACAACAATAAAAAGTGTTGACCCAGCAATAAAACGTAGTGACTTAACCACAAACGTAGTGACCCAACCATAAAACGTAGTGCCCCAACCATAAAAAGTGGTAATCCAACAATAAAACGTAGTGACCTAACCACAACACGTTGTGACCAAACAATAAAACGTAGTGACCATACCAAAAAAAGTGGTGGCCAAAAATAAAACATAGTGACCCAACTATTAAACGTAGTGACCTAAAAGTGGTGACCCAACAAAAGGTGTGACCCAGCAATGAAAAGTGGTGACCCAACAATAAAACGTAGTGACTTAACCATGAAGCGTAGTGACCCAACAATTAAAAGTGGTGACCCAACAATAAAACGTAGTGACCTAACCATAAAAAGTGGTGATCTAACCATAAAAAGTGGTGACTTAACAATAAAACTTGGTGACCAAACCATAAAACGTAGTGACCGAACAATAAAACGTAGTGACCCGACCATAAAAAGTGGTGACCCAACCATAAAACGTAGTATCCAAACAATAAAAAGTGGTGACCTAACAATAAATATTAGTGATCCAGCAATAAAACGTGGTCACCCAACCATAAAACGTAGTGAACCAGCAATAAAATATGGTGGCCCAGCAATAAAACGTGGTGACCCAACTAAAAATTGGTGACCTAACAATAAAAAGTGGTGACCCAACCAAAAAAAGTGGTGACGTAACAATAAAACGTAGTGACTTAACCATAAAACGTAGTGACCCTACCATAAAAAAGGGTGACCCAACAATAAAACGTAGTGACCCTACAATAAAACGTAGTGACCCAACCATAAAAAGTCGTGACCCAACCATAAAACCTAGTGACCCAGCAATAAAAAGTGGTGATCCAGCAATAAAACGTGGTGATTCAACCAAAAACGTGGTGACCCAACAATAAAAGTCGTGACACAACAATAAAAAGTGTTGACCCAGCAATAAAACGTAGTGACTTAACCACAAACGTAGTGACTCAACCATAAAACGTGGTGACCCAACAATAAAACGTACTGACCTAACCATAAAACGTAGTGACCAAACAATAAAACGTAGTGACCCAACCAAAAAAGTGGTGACCAAAAATAAAACATAGTGACTTTACCATAAAACGTAGTGACCCAACCATAAAAAGTGGTGACCTAACCATAAAACGTAGTGACCCAACAATAAAAAGTGGTGACACAACAATAAAACGTAGGGACCTAGAAATAAAAAGTGGTGACCCAGCAATAAGAAGTGGTGACACAACAATAAAACGTAGTGACGTAACCATAAAAAGTTGTGACCCAACCATAAAAAGTAGTGACCTAACAATAAAACCTGGTGACCCAACCATAAAACGTAGTGACCAAACAATAAAACGTAGTGACCCAACTATAAAAAGTGGTGACCCAACCATAAAAAGTGGTGACCCAACAATAAAACTTGGTGACCCAACCATAAAACGTAGTGACCCAACAATGAAACGTAATGACCCAACCATAAAAAGTGGTGACCCAACCATAAAACGTAGTGACCCAACAATAAAAAGTGGTGACCCAACAATAAATATTAGTGATCCAGCAGTAAAACTTGGTGACCCAACCATAAAACGCAGTGACCAAACAATAAAGCGTAGTGACCCAGCTATAAAACGTAGTGACCCAACCATAAAAAGTGGTGACCCAACCATAAAACGTAGTGACCCAGCAATAAAATATGGTGACCCAGCAATAAAACGTGGTGACCCAACTAAAAATTGATGACCTAACAATAAAAAGTGGTGACCCAACAATAAAACGTAGTGACCTACTCATAAAACGTAGTGGCGCAACAAAAAAACGTAGTGACCCAACCAAAAAAAGTGGTGACGTAACAATAAAACGTAGTGACTTAACCATAAAACGTAGTGACCCTACCATAAAAAGTGGTGACCCAACAATCAAACGTAGTGACCCAACCAAAATAAGTGGTGACGTAACAATAAAACGTAGTGACCCTACCATAAAAAGTGGTGACCCAACAATAAAACGTAGTGACCCAACCATAAAACGTAGTGACCCAACCATAAAACGTAGTGACCCAACCATAAAACGTAGTGACCCAACCATAAAACGTAGTGACCCAACCATAAAACGTAGTGACCCAACCATAAAACGTAGTGACCCAACAATAAAAAGTGGTGACCAAACAATAAAACGTAGTGACCCAGCAACAACAAGTGGTGACCCAGAAATAAAACGTGGTGACCCAACCAAAAAATTGGTGACCCAACAATAAAAGTCGTGACCCAACTAAAAAAGTCGTGACCCAACCAAAAAAGTGGTGACCCAACAATAAAAAGTGGTGACCCTACGATAAAAGTCGTGACCCAACAATAAAACGTAGTGACCCAACAATAAAAAGTGGTGACCAAACAATAAAACGTAGTGACCCAGCAGTAAAAAGTGGTGACCCAACAATAAAAAGTGGTGACCCAACAATAAAAAGTCGTGACCCAACTAAAAAAGTCGTGACCCAACCAAAAAAGTGGTGACCCAACAATAAAAAGTGGTGACCCTACGATAAAAGTCGTGACCCAACAATAAAACGTAGTGACCCAACAATAAAAAGTGGTGACCAAACAATAAAACGTAGTGACCCAGCAGTAAAAAGTGGTGACCCAGAAATAAAACGTGGTGACCCAACAATAAAAAGTGGTGACCCAACAATAAAAGTCGTGACCTAACCATAAAAAGTGGTGACCCAACAATAAAACTTGGTGACCCAACTATAAAACGTAGTGACCCAACCATAAAACGTAGTGACCAACTATAAAAAGTTGTGACCCAACCATAAAACGTGGTGACCAGCAATAAAAAGTGGTGGCCCAGAAATAAAACGTAGTGACCCAACTAAAAATTGGTGACCTAACAATAAAAAGTGGTGACCCAACAATAAAAGTCGTGAAAAACCATAAAAAGTGGTGACCCAACAATAAAACGTAGTGACCTACCCATAAAACGTAGTAGTGCAACAATAAAACGTAGTGACCTACCCATAAAACGTAGTAGTGCAACAATAAAACGTAGTGACCAACAGTAAAACGTAGTGATCCAACAATAAAACGTAGTGACGCAACTATAAAAAGTGGTGACTCAACCATAAAACTAGTGATCCAACCATAAAAAGTGGTGACTCAAGCATAAAACGTAGTGACCAAGCAATAAAACGTGGTGACCCAACCCAAAACGTGGTGACCCAACAATAAAAGTCGTGACACAACAATAAAAAGTGTTGACCCAGCAATAAAACGTAGTGACTTAACCACAAACGTAGTGACCCAACCATAAAACGTAGTGACCCAACCATAAAAATTGATGACCCAACAATAAAACGTAGTGACCTAACAACAAAACGTTGTGACCAAACAATAAAACGTAGTGACCCAACCAAAAAAAGTGGTGACCAAAAATAAAACATAGTGACCCAACTATAAAACGTAGTGACCTAACAATAAAAAGTGGTGACCCAACAATAAAAGTGGTGACCCAGCAATAAAAAGTGGTGACCCAACAATAAAACCTAGTGACTTAACCATGAAACGTAGTGACCCAACAATAAAATGTGCTGACCCAACAATAAAACGTAGTGACCTAACAATAAACAGTGGTGACCCAGCAATAAAACGTAGTGACTTTACCATAAACGTAGTGACCCAACCATAATACGTAGTGACCTTACTATAAAAAGTGGTTACCCAACAATAAATGTGGTTACCAAGCAATCAAAAGTGGTGACCCAACAATAAAACGTAGTGACTTAACCATGAAGCGTAGTGACCCAACAATTAAAAGTGGTGACCCAACCATAAAAAGTGGTAAGTTAACAATAAAACTTGGTGACCCAACCATAAAACGTAGTGACCCAACAATAAAACGTAGTGACCCGACCATAAAAAGTGGTGACCCAACCATAAAACGTAGTATCCAAACAATAAAAAGTGGTGACCTAACAATAAATATTAGTGATCCAGCAATAAAACGTGGTCACCCAACCATAAAACGTAGTGACCCAGCAATAAAATATGGTTGCCCAGCAATAAAACGTGGTGACCCAACTAAAATTTGTGACCTAACAATAAAAAGTGGTGACCCAACAATAAAAGTCGTGACCAACCATAAAAAGTGGTGACCCAACTATAAAACATAGTGACCTACCCAGAAAACGTAGTGACGTAACAATAAAACGTTGTGACTATTCCATAAAACGTAGTGACCCTACCATAAAAAGTGGTGACCCAACAATAAAACGTAGTGACCCTACAATAAAACGTAGTAACCCAACCATAAAAAGTGGTGACCCAACCATAAAACCTTGTGACCCAGCAATAAAAAGTGGTGATCCAGCAATAAAACGTGGTGACCCAACCAAAAACGTGGTGACCCAACAATAAAAGTCGTGACAAAACAATAAAAAGTGTTGACCCAGCAATAAAACGTAGTGACTTAACCACAAACGTAGTGACCCAACCATTAAACGTAGTGACCAACCATAAAATGTGGTGACCCAACAATAAAACGTACTGATCTAACCATAAAACGTAGTGACCAAAAAATAAAACGTAGTGACCCAACCAAAAAAGTGGTGACCAAAAATAAAACATAGTGACTTTACCATAAAACGTAGTGACCCAACCATAAAAAGTGGTGACCCAACAATAAAACGTAGGGACCTAGAAATAAAAAGTGGCAACCCAACAATAAAACGTAGGGACCTAGAAATAAAAAGTGGTGACCCAGCAATAAGAAGTGGTGACATAACAATAAAACGTAGTGACGTAACCATAAAAAGTGGTGACCCAACCATAAAAAGTAGTGACCTAACAATAAAACCTGGTGACCCAACCATAAAACGTAGTGACCAAACAATAAAACGTAGTGACCCAACCATAAAAAGTGGTGACCCAACCATAAAACGTAGTGACCAACCATAAAAGGTGGTAACCCAATAATAAAACTTAGTGATCCAGTAATAAAACGTGGTGACCCACCATTAAAACGTAGTGACCTAACCATAAAACGTAGGACCCAACAATAAAGCGTAGTGACCCAGCTATAAAACGTAGTGACCCGGTGTACATAGTATATACTTACCTACGAAATATTTAAAGTTCAAAAAAACAAAAAAAGTTTCAACCGACCGCCTAAAAAGTTTGGCCTGACCCCTACAATTTCCCCGGATACCTCAATCTCTCCAGCCGCATACTCCAATTTTGTTTTACTCTCTTCCAACCCTGAGAAATATTATGAGTTCAAAACAAAAAAAAACTAAAACATTTGGCCTAACCCCTAAAAAGTTCGGCCTGACCGTTAAAATTTTTCCCCGACCCCTCAATTTCTCCAGCCCCCATCCCAACTAATTTTTTACTCTTCCCCAACCCTGAGAAATATTTTGAGTTCAAAACAAAAAAAACAAAAAAATTTGGTCAGATCCCTAAAAAGTTCGGTCTGACCCCTAAAATTTTCCCCGACCCCTAAATCTCTCCAGCCCCCTCCATCCTAACTTGTTTTTCACTCTCCCCAAACCCTGAGAAATATTTTGAGTTCAAAACAAAAAAAGAAAAAAAATTGGCCTGACCCCTTAAAAGTTCGGCCTGACCCCTAAAATTTTCCCTGACCTCTCAATCCCTCCAGCCCCCCAGCCCCCCAGCCCAACTAATTTTTAACTCTTCCCCAACGCTGAGAAATATTTTGAGTTCAAAAGAAAAAAAACCCAAAAACATTTGGCCTGATTCCTACAAAGTTCGGCCTGACCCCTAAAATTTTCCCCGACCTCTCAATCTCTCCAGACCCCCATCCCAACTAATTCTTTACTCTTCCCCAACCCTGAGAAATATTTTGTAGTTCAAAACAAAAACAACAAAAACATTTGGCCTGACCCCTAAAAAGTTCAGCCTGACCCCTAAAATTTTCCCCGACCCCTCAATTTCTCCAGCCCCCATCCTAACTTGTTTTTAACTCTCCCTCAACCCTGAGAAATATTTTGAGTTCAAAAAAAAAACAAAAAAAAATTAAGCCTGACCCCTAAAAAGTTCGGCCTGACCCCTAAAATTTTCCCCGAGCCCCCAATCTCTCCAGCCGCTCATTCCAACTAATTATTCACTCTCCCCAACCCTAGGAAATATTTTGAGTTCAAAAAAAAAAAAAAAATTGGCCTGATCCCTAAAAAGTACAGCCTGATTCCTAAAATTTTCCCAGACCTCTTAATCTCTCCAGCCCCCCATCCCAACTAATTTTTCACTCTTCCCCAACCCTGAGAAATATTTTGAGTTCAAAACAAAAAAAAACAAAAAAAACATTTTGCCTGACCCCTAAAAAGTTAGGCCTGACCCCTAAAATTTTCCCCGACCCCTCAATTTCTCCAGCCCCCCATCCCAACTAATTTTTCACTCTTCCCCAACGTTGAGAAATATTTTGAGTTCAAAACAAAAAAAAAAAAAAAAAAAATTTGGCCTGATCCCTAAAAAGTTCAGCCTGACCCCTAAAATTTTCCCCGACCCCTAAATCTCTCCAGCCCCTCATCCTAACTGATGTTTTCACTCTCCCCCAACTCTGAGAAATATTTTGAGTTCAAAATAAAAAAAGAAAAAATTTGGCCTAACCCCTAAAAAGTTCGGCCTGACCCCTAAAATTTTCCTCGACTCCTCAATCTCTCCAGCCCCATATGTCAACTAATTTTTAACTCTCCACCAACCCTGAGAAATATTTTGAGTTCAAAACAAAAAAAAAGGAAAAAATTTGGCCTGACCCCTAAAGAGTTCGGCCTGACCCCTAAAATTTTCCCCGACCCCTCAATTTCTCCAGTCCCCCCATCCTAACTTGTTTTAACTCTCCCCCAACCCTGAGAAATATTTTGAGTTCAAAAAAAAAAAATTTAGCCTGACCCCTAAAAAGTTCGGCCTGACACCTAAAATTTTCCCCGACCCCCCAATCTCTCCAGCCGCTCATTCCAACTAATTGTTCACTCTCCCCAACCTTAGGAAATATTTTGAGTTAAAAAATTTTTTAAAAATTTGGCCTGATCCCTAAAAAGTTTCGCCTGACCCCTAAAATGTTCCCCAACCTCTCAATCCCTCCAGCTCCCATCCCAACTAATTTTTACCTCTCCCCCAAACCTGAGAAATATTTTGAGTTCAAAACAAAAAAAAAACAAAAAAAAATTTGGCCTGACTCCTAAAAAGTTCGGACTTACCCCTAAAATGTTTCCCGACCACTCAATCTCTTAAGGCCCTTATCCAAACTAATTTTTCATTCTCCCCAACCCTGAGAAATATTTTGAGTTCAAAACAAAAAAAACAACAAAAAAATGTAGCCTGATCCCTAAAAGTTCAGCCTGATCCCTAAAATTTTCCCCGACCCCTCAATTTCTCCAGCCCCCCATCCTAACTTGTTTTTAACTCTCCCCAACCCTGAGAAATATTTTGAGTTCAAAACAAAACCAAAAAAAATTTAGCCTGACCCCTAAAAAGTTCGGCCTGACCCCTAAAATTTTCCCCGACCCCCCAATCTCTCCAGCCTCTCAATTCCAACTAATTTCTCACTCTTCCCAACCCTGAGAAATATTTTGAGTTCAAAACAAAAAAAAAAAAAAAACATTTGGCCTCACCCCTAAAAAGTTCGGCCTGACCCCTAAAATTTTCCCCGAACCCTCAATCTCTCCAGCCCCCATCCCACCTAATTTTTCACTCTCCCCAAAACAATTGCGGAGCATAATTATTTATTTCTTTTATTTCACTGATTGAGACGTTATTTAATATGTATACAAATATTAGTGAAAACAATGGCGGAGCATAATTATTTATTCCTTTAATTTCACTGATTGAGTCGTTATTTAATATGTATACAAATATTTGTGAAAACAATGGGTGAGCATAATTATTTATTCTTTTAATGTCACTGATTGAGACATTCTTTAATATGTATGCAAATATTATTCCTTTAATGTCACTGATTGAGACGTTATTTAATATGTATGAAAACAATGACGGAGCATAATTATTTATTCCTTTAATTTCACTGATTGAGTCGTTATTTAATATGTATAGCCATATTTGTGAAAACAATGGCGGGGCATAATTATTTATTCTTTTAATGTCACTGATTGAGACATTATTTAATATGTATACAAACATTATGTATTCCTTTAATGTCACTGATTGAGACGTTATTTAATATGTATGAAAACAATGGAGGAGCATAATTATTTATTCGTTTAATTTCACTGAATTTAGTCATCGATATAGTACTTGCCATTATATGCTTAAGCTCGATTTTACAGCACCTGGTCACCATAAATTGTCACACATTTAGTACTGGCCACGCTATGCATTCTTCTTTTTGACCAATAATAATGATAACAGAACGTTCTTAACATTGAATTTTTGTATTCCCGGACAACGCCAAATACAAGGAGGTGTACTAAATCGCTTTATCTTATTCCCCTCCCTTTGGTGAGGGCAATAGTCCGAAGAGAAATGAAAAAAAATCAATAATAATGTGACGATGGCATAAAAACAGATACAAACCTATCACTATGACGTCATGTACCTATCAATGTGACGTCACGAGCACAAGATAACATTAAAAATCGTGATCACATTAAACGAAAAAATGGCTATTTGACCCCTTAAAAATGAATCTTTTTAAAAATGTTTAGATATTATTTTCTCGAGGTGATGGCGGTTAAAATAATACCTAATTTGGGGGTGTTTGTATAGTATTTTTTAAGTTTTAGCGAGACATACACACACGCAGATTTTTGCCTTATATATATTGAGATGAGATGAGATGGACACACCAAATTATGTAACCCTCATTCTCGTTCACTGCCACTCATGTTGCACGGCTTGACCTTCCTGTGAGAAGGTCAAGCTTATTCGCAACTTCCACCTCCCATCTCAGGATCCTGCATTTCGTTTTAGGCATCTCCTTACTTAACTTAATTCTCAATGTACCATTTGCTGTGGGATAACACATCATCATCATCATCATTAGTTTCATTATTTGTCCTAAATCTTACAACTTCTCACCTCATTCCTCTTTTACCACTCTTTCATAGGCAATGTACCATTCATTTATATCTTTTCTTCCTCATCCTATCTATTACACAAGCAGAGGGACAGACAACTCTGATGCATATACTCCTGGCATCAAAACACATCTCACAATTTAAATTAATGTTATAATATATATCTATTTTTAAAGGCCCCTTAACTTCCACACGTCTGATGGGAATGCTACATGGATCCCTTGCATGCCTGGCAGGGACACTGTCTGAAAATATTTTCCCTATTTCCACTATTTTTACATTTCTCAACTACCTTAAAATCTTCTGTAAACTCGCAGGGTTTATACCAAAACGTTTTCCATAATTTTATCACTTAGAATTTCTCACTAACACGAATATCTTCTGCACTTGGCAGGAACTTTCCCAGGGGCTTTTTCCATAATTGTACACGTCACTAATTTCTCAACAGCCCAAATGTTCCTTGCACACTTGCAGGGACACTCCCCAAAACTTTCCCTTAATTCTAAAATTCTACAATTTCTAAACATGATTAATATTGTCTGCACACTTGCAGAAAACACTCCTCAAAACTTTTGTTCATAATTCTACAATTCTAGAATTTCTCAACAGCCCAAATGTCCTCTGCACACTTGCAGGCACTCTACAAAAATATTTCCTATAATTCGACCATTCAATGTTTTTCGACCAAGACACTTTTCCATCATTCTACATTTTAAACATTTCTCAAACAAAGTATTTTCCATGATTTCAACATTAATATTTTTCCAACTTAAACCTCTAAAACAATATGAATATTTCACTTCAGGAGGGTGCTTCCATTTTTCCCTGGGTCCACATGTGCAAGGTAACCGAGTGTCCACAGCAACCTATATCAACTTCCCACAGAACATTAACTGTACAAAATAAAACTTTCCTTCACAAATTTTCCTAATTCTCTAATGAACAATTTATGAGCCTTATTCAGCCATATGGGGCCTTTTGATTAGGTGAGCAATCAACAACCCCCTCACTCTCAACTTCGGCATTATCTCTGATTGTGGTGTCATCGATCAAGAGTTATTTCATAGGACATCACACAGCAACAACATGGGACTATTTAAGTCTAAGTACTATGTGCATACAGAGGTGTGCCCTCCACAGAATGATGCACCAACTAAAACAAATCGGATCCATCCCCAATCATTGATCCAGCAGCATCAACTCGGAGCTTTCACTCGGAATCTCCAGACATTGGGTTCTTTGGAACGATCCAGTTCCTTTCACTCCCCACTGACCCGATCGCTACCATCATTGTCAGTATCTCCCTTCCACGATCTTGGTGTAATATTCATTATACACTAAATGACCCCATGCACATGTTATCAATCTTTATCCTTCATTCATTATGCCCATGGGGTCTACTGGGCTGGGTGTCTATCACACACACACATAATTTAAAAATGTAAAAACCGTAGGAATCTCTAATTCCAACTGTTCATTTTTTTGGCTACAACAAAATATGTTAACCCTCCTTTTTCATATCATACAGATTATTTAATTTTGACTGAAAATTTTTTTAAATAAAAACGCTCGCACCTGCAATTAAAAAAACAATTAAAATTCACGTCTTGATCCAAAACAGTATTTTCGAACAATTCCCACCTTTACAGCAATAAAAAATGTTCATCCAAAACCAAGAAAATTCGGCTTAAATCACTTTACATGTTTTTATGTCATTCTAAAATAGTATTCACTTCATAATTATCCCTTAAGTAAAAAAAAAAACATTGATCATAAAATAAGTAAAAAAAAACATATTTCCAGCTCATCCAACACAACACTAACTATGCAGAATCCTTCTTATATGTCTGCATATTGGTTGTGGAAAAACATCTAAAATAACAAGTTGTGAAGCGATAGCAAGCCCACAAAGCCCGCTTGTGGGATCAATGGTCTCTCTCTCTGTTTTCTCTTATTTTCATTGTCAGAGTACCTCAAATATTTGTCTTAACTTACCCTTTTCTCTCCAGTTTGCTCAGAGACGCTCTCCCCACCGTGCCAATGCTGTTAATAGGTTGTCAGCTATGCATCTTTCCTTCTTCCAGACATGCCCATTTCCCACCCAACTTGGGTCCTTGGCGACAGGTGGGTGGCAGGAATGAGTGTCAGGTTATCAAAATTATTGCTACCTACATAGTGAGCTCAATCACACACTAACAGATATATGTACAGACTCTCTCTCTCTTTTCAAAACAACGAGTGAACATGCCACACACAACTAAGAACGATGTTTGTCAATATATATTGTTTTTCTAAATACATTGTTTTCTTTTTGATCTATAAAATAAAATTGTCACACGTTTGAAAACAAATTTTATCTTAACTACAAGACAACATATTCTCTTTTGTCTGCCTTTTTCTCTATTATATATTTTTTCTCTCTATTTTTTTTCAACACAATGAGCACACAATCAAATAATGTGTTTACAAATATATATATGTGTTTTCTTTCTTTTTCTGATGAAATCCTTTTCTTTTATTCCATAAAATAAAATTGTCACACACGTTTGAAAACAAATTTTATCTTAACTACAAGACAACATATTCTCTTTTTTCTGCCTTTTTCTCTATTATCTTTCTTTTTCTCTCTACTGTTTTTCTTTCGAAATAATGAGCACACAATCAAATAATATGTTAGCCAATATATATATATGTTTTCTTTATTTCTTTTTCTAATGAAATTCTTTTCTTTTTTTCCATAAAATAAAATTGTCACGCACACAAAATTGAAAACATTTTCTTTTAAATAAGAAAAGACACTGTATTAATTTAAATCCCAATAAATATAATAATCTACCAAGAAAATCTCATGAGCTAAACCAAAAAAAGAACCCGACATGACACAAGAAAAAGACTAGAGATATACAGAAGACAAATGAATGCTTTAGACCTACTCCTTTTTGTCGTTCTTTGCCTTTTCCTTGTGTCTTGCTTTGATTGAGGGGCTCCCTTGTGCTGTCATCTTAGATGGTGTATTTTACGGTTGCTGCATTTTGGAGAGATAATCCCCGTCATATGCATTCCTGGGTGTTCTCTTTCAGAAGCACAAAAACGATACAGCAATAGGCAAAATATTATAAACACATGAATTGAAGTATATAATAGTCGATTTTATTTGGACAGACAATTTGCAAGTTTAATCTTTTCATAGATTCTCCTGAAAAGGACAGTAACTGATCAAGTCATCGTCTGGACATAGCATCACAAGTCAACATTTGTAGCCGGTATACTAGCTGGTCAATACCACAGCTGGGCAATGCTAATCAACAGCTGAGCATGTGGGCCAGTGTAGTTAGCCAAATTGTAACACTTGTCCTGTTACCAGACAGAAATCTGAATTAAGCCTGTAATAGAATATGGTTCTGGCACAGGTCATCAGATATGCATTGATAACTTAAAGTCGATTGACAGAGTCAGTAACTGATGCAGAAAACAGATTCAATACAGTGATTTAATAATTTAATATGACTGGAAATCTGAGTCATACTTGTAGATTCTATTAGATGGAATGGATAATGAGGAAGTACTGTTCTGACAGTAACCGTCTAGCCCAGAATAGTAAACAGATCAGAAACAATCCTGTTTCACATAGAATGTAGCATAACATTAATAACTTTGAAACTTGTGAAAAACTGGAGTAGTATTAAGGCTGTAGACGGGAAGGAAATAAAATTTAAGGGAACTTTTCATATATAAATGCTGGGGTATTGGGTGCAGTTTAAGGTAGATACAATGGGGAATTAGGTGAGTGATATTTAGAAGTGTTGCCTGTGCCATAACTACATAAAGAGAGTACATACTAAGACCACTGTTTTTGGAATATGATTAGCTTCTATAAATACATTTCAAAAAGAGATGGGAAGAATGCGTTTTAAAAGGAAGATATATGCATAGATAGTGGATGAATTGTTCGCTGCTTTAGAGTAATTTATAAGTCATTTTGAAAATGTATACTTTTTCAAACAACCAACATTTTTTTGGAAGTCAAAAGCAGTAATGTGCTTAAAATTTAAAATAGGAAAAGTTTGTAGAATTGACAATAAATCTAACATGTAAAAGGAAACTTGGGATATGAGAAATGTTGCATTAAATTCTATTTTGTTTATTGGAAAGTTTAGAAAAAATAATTTTCTTTTCTTTTAATGCATTCTTTGTCTCTTTCACGTCATGGAACATGTTTGTATCTTCATAGATTTTGTGTTGCAATTTACAACTACTTATGTTTGCAATATTATTTAAACTCTATTTTTAAATGAGAAATGGTTCACGTTACCTGTAATATATATATGGAAAATTATATTAAGATTAAGTATTTAAACAATGTTAGAATATTTAATTTTTCTTTTTTATGTTTACATTTGGTCATTGTTTTTTACTAAAATGAGATTCTGAAAGATTTAACTATGATTGTGAATTTATGATATTTATTGATTTTATAATTTTTCTTGTGACACTTCGATATGTTGGTTGAGTTTAACTATGATTGTCAATTTATGATATTTATTTATCGATTTTATAATTTTTCTCGTGACACTTCGATATGTTCGTTGAGTCGATTTATAAAAGGCACAAATATCAGATGTTGGTTTAGTGCTATGTATTAAGTAGAGAAAAAAGATTAAATGAGAAAAGGATAATTTATTAATGAAAAATACCTAAATATCAGGTTTTAGTTTAGCGTCATGTATCCATATATATTTAGTCGACTAAAAATTTGAAATGACAAAGAATGATTTATGTATGAAAAATACTGTTAAATCCTTTTGGAACCAGTTTCTCATTAATTAATGAAATTAATAATAATGTTTCAAATATGTAAACAACTTGTAATATGTTAAATCCTTTTGGAACCAGTTTCTCATTAATTAATGAAATTAATAATAATGTTTCAAATATGTAAACAACTTGTAATATGTTTGTCGAATGTTTCATCGTATGTTTTATTAACTAAAATCTGTTATTCATTCACAGGGTTACGGATTCAATTTAATGGATTTTGTAATATATACAAAATAGAATGTTCTTTTTAAAGAAAAGCGGAAATAAATTGAAGAAAACTTTCATTTAAAATAATAATAATGCAAATAAACTCAACATATAAACCTTACAGTTGTGAGTTTTGTGATGCAGTATATTCAGTTTCATCACAATTAAAAATCCACCTCCGCACACACACTGGGGAAAGACCTTATGCCTGTCAGGTTTGCGGTTCAGCCTTTATCAAAAACTCTTATTTAAAAATACACATGCAGACACACACTGGTGAAAAGCCTTATGTCTGTGAAGTGTGCGGCTCGTCATTTGCAAAACAAAACACTTTAAAAACACACGTACGAACACACACACCGGTGAAAAACCTTATGCTTGTGAAATGTGTGGCTCAGCATTTGCAAATAAGAATACTTTAAAAATTCACCTGCGCACCCACACTGGTGAAAAACCTTATGCTTGTGAATTCTGTAGCTTAGCATTTACAAACAACTCTGATTCAAAAAGACATATGCAAACACATACTGGTGAAAAACCATATCCTTGTGAAGTGTGTGGTTCAGCATTTTCAGCAAAATCTAAATTGCGAATCCACCTGCGCACGCACACTGGTGAAAAACCTTATGTTTGTGAATTGTGCAGCTCAGCATTTTCACAAAACTCTCATTTACAAATGCATATACGAATCCACAGTGGTGAAAAACCTTTTGCTTGTGAAGTGTGTGGCTCAGCATTTTCGGGGAAATCTGAATTAACAAAACACATGCGCACACACACTGGAGTTTGAATTACCTACTAGACACTATCCTCGAGTGTCTTCGGTCTCTCTGTACAAGGGTTTGTCAGGATAACCTGACATGAGGATACTTACCCCTACAAGTAAACCCTGACCAAATATTCAAATTACATAGTATCCGCAGCACAAATAAGATCCCCTCATACGAGGAATAGTGCATCTTCTCCTAGTGATGTTACCTCAAGTAACATCACGTGCTGGATACTCCACCAGACTAGATGAATTCTTGTCCTGGAATCCGGTAAGACCAACAGACCACAAGAAAGATATACTATGACATATTGACTGGTCAGTTGGGGAGAGAAGAAATTATTCTTAACTTTTTTACTAACTCAATGCTTGAGAAATAAAAGAGAATTTTAATAGAATACGCGGGTATCTATGTATCTCATATAGAGATCAAGTGTTAGCCCCAGGAAGGGGCCCCTTGATTTCTGAGAACTTCGACTGAAGTAAAATTAAACATTAAGTGAAAAACCTTATACTTGTGGAGTGTGCAGCTCAGCATTTTCACAAAACTCTAATTTACGAATGCATATACGAATCCACACTGGTAAAAAACCTTTTGTTTGTGAAGTGTGTGGCTCAGCATTTTCAGGAAAATCTCAATTAACAATACACATGCGAACCCACACTTGAAACAAACATTTCCAAAAATATGCCAGAACCAAAGAAAACCAAGAGCTCTTAGGACCACACATGCATGGAAGATTAACTGCAAAAACAAATGAATATGTATAGGAAAGAGTTTAGCCAAATCAGACAGTTCCTCACAGCTCCTATAAAACGGGGTCGATTGAAAATCATCCTAAGCAAACTCCAAAAAAAATGCCACACTAACTTGAAGGGACTAAACAAATATTGCCAGGGAGTTGGAAGGAAAGCTACCAGCGAATTAACGAATTAAATACTAGGAAGCTATCTCCCTAACCCTAAAGGGAACATTTCAATCCCTGATATATATATATATAAGAAGAGAAATATTTCACGGAGACAGCTTATCTTCACTTCTATTCTTCATGGCATAGATCCGCTCAGTAAGCTGCTAAACAAAGCCGAGGTGCTTACAATCTCATTCATGGTCATCATAAAGATAAATCCAAGAGAATCAACCATGTACTCTTTATGGATGATTTATGCAAACTCAGACAATGAGTTAAATGAACGACTGAAGGTTGCACACATTTTCTTTAGGAACATCGGGATTTAATCTTACATAGACAAATGAGCCAAGTGCCCACTCAAGGCGTGGAAGAAGATCCATGCAGAAAACCTCCAATTAGACGAGGAAAATAACACCAGAAATCTGGAGGAACAGGAGACATACGAGTACTTTGGCATTGAAGAAAATGATACCATATTACATGCCAAGAAGGGGAAAATAGGCCAAGAATAAATACAACGTGTGAATAAGATACGTAAAACGCAGCTTACAAATAAAAATAAGATTACTGCGATAAACCAGTTTGTCATACCAATAATCACATACAGTTTTGGCATCATAGATTGACCCCAACAACCATCAACAGGCTGGATGTAAAAACAAGAAAAAAGTGAACACTCAACCGAGTCATATACAGGAATCAAGCAAAGACTGCACTTACCTAGAGGAGAACGAGGACTGGGAATTTCAGAGATTTACCACCAACATAGAGCCACTATTGTCAGTATTGGGCAATATCTGAGAAGCTCCATAAACCCCAACCTCAAAATAGTAGAGGGACATCAAGAAAAACTTCCATGGCGTATCTAGCCAAGCATTTCGGACAGGGCTGTTTAACAGAAGAGGTTGAAAGACCAACCAAACCCGCAACAGAAATTGCCAAAAAGAGTTGTAAAAAATACACTGAAACATTCAGAAATTGGAGCCTTAAAGTGTGGGCAGACCAAAAACGCGTCACCCGCTTTCTTGATAAGATATCTAAATAGTAAATGGACAAAGAAGGTTCCTTGGATTGGCTTAAAACAGGAGCTCTCCACTTTATGATCAGGAAAGATTGATAATGGCGGGCCAAGACCAAGTCCTTATGACTAATGCATTTAAAAAGATGGCAGGACTTAGTAATGATAGCAAGTTCAGATTTTGCCAAACAGAAATGGAGAGTGTGAATCACTTGATATCAAGCTGCAAAATTATGTTAGCCGTTGGCAGCTAAAGAACGCGTCATTATGGTGTGTGCACTGGAACATCTGTAAAAATCTAAACATCAAATGTAGCACTAAGTTCTGGGAACATCTACTGGAGAGGACTGTGGGAAACGATAAGTATCCTATGCATTATGATTATGTGGTTCCTACATCTACCTACCTGGAAAATGCAGCAGTAAAACCGAACATAGTTATATTAAATAAGGCAAACAAAGTATGCTTCAACATATGCAGACGCATACATAGTCATATTAAATAAGGCAGAAAATAGGCAACACTTATTGAGGTGAGTGTTCCAAATGACAATGGCTTAAACAGAACAGAGAGGGAGAAGGTGACAAAATACCAAGGCCTAATGTATGATATGAAGAGAAACTGGAACCTCAAAAACATCAACATTATCCAAGTAATAATAAGAGCTAAAAGCCTCATGAAGAAAGTATTTGGAAAGTATTCTCGGAAAACAAAATGCGAAAGAAATCCAAATAATTGCACTTAAGGGAACGGCCAAAATCCTTTAAAAAGCTCTCAATTAGACCCTCAAAATATCAGGTGATAGTCTGGCATTTGGAAGAATACCCGCCCCTATGCTAACGAAAACAAAAATAAGAAAATTAAAAAAGGGAGTTCAAATTACCTACTAGATACTACTTTAAATTTACTGCTGGGTAAACTGGAAGTCAGCACGGTATAGTAATCTTCTGGAGTGCCAAAAAATGACATAAAGCAAGAATAATTTAGTAATGGAAAATTATGTTACGGGAGCAGGGCTAGTCTCCTACACCCCCTTAATTTTTAAATAGGGCTACCCCTTTCCATATTTTGACATTAATATTGTAAAATAAGCATCTACTCTCTTGATTTTATGCAAATAAAATCGATTTCACTATATTTGAGGGCTTGGATTCCTCCTCTATAGGTCAAAAAAGAGATATACCTCGCCCTAAGTCTACTTTAAAAAATTTTAATTATTATAGATGTGAATCCTCGGTCATATCTCCCCACTCACAATAATAAAAGAGATTCTATTTTTTTGTGCGATTACACATCAACACCCTGAAAAATATTGTGGGAAAAAATTTAGAATTTAGAGTTGGGAATCAGTTTTTACTATATATATAACATAAAATGACTACCTGGTTTCTTACCAGATAGCGTTTGAATGACATGGTTAAAGATTTTCAGGATAAATTTCCATGTTAAAAATACATTCATTTGACTATTTGTAAAAAGGAAAACATTCTCTGACGTTTATTTAATTTATTTAATATTTATTAAAAAAAACTATTTTCATTATTATTTATATAAATAAACATATTTTAATGAAAGAACAAAAGTTTTCACATTTTCTTATGTGTTGACCTACATTTTCATATGTTTAAAATGCACAATACAGTTCTAGGAGGTCCACACTTCCAGTCCTTGCCTGCTCACCTTTGAGAAAGGGTTAGTTTATTGTTAATCAACTGTAGTGCACCTGCTGGGTAATGCCGACGATGCTTCCCAGATTTTTTTGTAGCCCAGAGTGCTCTTCCTCTACAGTACTGGCATTTAACCCTTCTTTCTGTCCTTGTGTCACATCTTATCGCTGTGGGAGGGAGATAAATTTTTTTAAATATTAAAAAAAATAAATACGCAATACACAAGGGATTGAATACCAACATACACCGTCGACTGCTGAAAACATTCTTAGGCGAAAGTGGAAACACCCGGGTGTTATCTCCTTACACCAACATGATTAAAGAATATTCCAGCGCTCTTTTAGCTTCCTGCAGCGTCTGCATCAGCTCCTTCTAGTAACAGCTGCTTCAACTCCTTATTGCGACTCTTGCTTCGGCTTCCTGCAGGGCATGCTTCAGTTTCTTCGAGCAGCACCTACTCTAGCTCCTTTCAGCATCTCCTACTTCTGCCTCCTGCAGCACTTGCTCCAGCTCTTTTCAGCAACGACTGCTTCGACTCTTTATTGCGGCTTTGCTTCAGCTTCCCGCAATGCCTGCTTTTGCTTCTTTTAGCAGCTCCTGATTCAGCGTCCGGCAGCGACTGCTCCAGCTCCTACCTGGAACGCCTGTTTCAGCTCCTTCCAGCGGATCTTACTTCAGCTCCTTGCAGCGTCTGCTCCAGCTCCTTGCAGCAGTATCTGCTCCAGCTCCTTCCAGGGTCTCCTGCTTCAGTTTCTTCGAGCAGCACCTAATTTAGCTCTTTTCAGCGACTTCTACTTTAGCTTCCTGCAGTGCCTGCTCAAGCTCCTTCTAGCAACGACTGATTTGACTTCTTATTGCGGCTTTGCTTCAGCTTCCTGCAGTGTCTGCTTTTGCTACTTCCGGCGGCTCTTTCTTCAGCTTCCTGCAGCGTCTGCTCCAGCTCTTTACAGCAGCACTTGCTCTAGGTCCTTCCAGGGCCTGCACCAGTTTCTTCGAGCAGCATCTACTCTAGCTACTTCCACCAACTCTTACTTTAGCTTCCTGTAGCGCCTGCTCCAGCTCCTTATAGCAAAGACTGCTTCAGCTCTTTTCAGCGGCTCTTGCCTCTACCTTCCTGCAGCGTCTGCTTCAGTGGCTTTTTCTCCATTTATTCCCAGCAACACCTGCTTTAGCTCCTTCCAGCAGCGTTTGCTTCAGTTACTGCAGTGCCTGATCCAGCTTCTTCAGCAGCTTCGTCTGCAGCTTCTTACAGCAGCTCTTGCCCCAGCACTTTTTTAGCAACGCCTCCTTCTATAGTTCACCTCTGCTCCAGCTCACTTATTCTAGCAACGCCTACTCCACGTAAACCCTCGACGTCGTAGATTTTACTACTCGAGGCGAAAATTAAACAAAAATACAGCTAATAACTGGCATCAATTTTATTTTCAACAGACTTACGTTTTTATTTGCTGTATTTTTGTTTAATTTTCGATTTTCACATTGTGGTTTTTATTTCCGAAGTTTCACATCGAGTAAAATCCAGCGCCATCTTTAATCCTTCTGGTTTGCAAGGCTCTGAATACATGTATAAACAAAATAAATAAAGCGGTTTAAAACCCAACAAAAATAGACATGTAAATAGAAAACTAACTTTTATTACATTTGGTAACAGTTATTTGTTAACTATTTATTTTTTGTTTGTTTTTCACTCCTTTTAATACTTTTTTATCTTGAGCTATACAAAAAGAAAACATGACGTGATGAGCTAAAGGTACTACTTCCGGTTCTTTTTTCTTAAAATCTCGATTATTCTAGAATATTTCAACATTTCAAGCGTGTTTTACTTCAGATTACATGGTTCCTTATTTAATAATATTAAAAAAAAAAACATCATTATCGCCGATACACAATTTTTTTATAGCATTCTGTTGAGTGTTCACACCTTCGAACTCATCATTTCCCTGGAAAATCTAGACAATCGCCAAATGTTTTACAGTTGAAAAATAGTTATATCACCTTTATAAAATTAAACAATAATACAAGACTATTTCATTCATTTGAAAATAACCCACATAAAAACGTCTATTTAAATAGCAAAATATTCGGCACTTGTGCATTTGAGGAAACAGCTGAATTTATTCGTTTTCAATTTTAAAGAGTTACATTCAAAACAGCGGTGATAATCCACATTGAAGCCCCAAAATCGTTTTAGTTTATGATTTTTTAAGAATTTTAAGTGTTATAAAACTTTTATAACATTTTAAATTCTAAAAAAATTCAGAAAGTATTTCATTACAATGTTAAAAAAAATCATTGAATATTTCAAATTAAAAAAAAACAAACACTTTTATATTGTAAAAACTCTATATTTTATAACAATGTGTTGGCCAAACTGTTACTTTATTGAAGTTAAATTTTATTAAAATGTAAAAAAATTACTTACCATTTAAATTATGAAAAAGATCTCATTAAATTCTCATACAATGTTTTTCTTTCAGAAACTATATTTTATTAAATAAATATATACATGTATTAAAATGTTTTAATCTATTGGTCGTTACGTTACTTCTGGTTGATTATCTGTCTGCCAATGTCTTGAATGTGGATTATCGCCGCTGTTTTGAACGTAACTCTTCAAAATTGAAAACAAATAAATTCAGCTGTTTTCTCAAGTGCACAAGTGACAAATATTAAAATTATTGAATTATATTTCCATCTGAAATTAAAGAGATCGACACAATTGCAAAATCGCTTTGTTTTATGTCTATTTTAATTTTCTGCGAACCTGCATTTCCGGTCGCCATTTTGAAGTTACACTTAGACCCGTTTTAACTCGAACGTTAACATAACATTTTATTTTAGAAATACTATCGTCGTTTCTTTAAAGCAACCTATGAAAAAGTAAGTATTACTTTAATTTCTTTGTTTTACGATTTTCTAAAAGGTATTCTATGAACTTTTTTAAAAATGAAAAAAGAAAAACGTTTTTTTTTAATTCATATTAATTTGAGATGTTTCTACCATCATCTTCATTTATGTATGAAAGAAAAATATAATTGTGTCGCATTTTATATTTTACCAGAAACTCTAATCATTAAAATTACATGAAATATTTTTTGAAATTATATTATTTTTTGGTGAAAATATTGATTAAACAATGCTTTATTCAATGATAACATTGCCAATTCAAAAAATTATTTTTTCTTCGAGTTATAGTGATTTTATTAACACGGAATTTAGGGGCCTTTTTCGTAATGTATACGAAATAATTTTTTTTAAATATTTTTTTTGCTTTATTTTCCTAAAAAATTTTTTTTGAATTCATACATTCTTTTTATGAATATGTAAACATATAACTTTAGTAAAGGTGTATTTTGTTTTAAAAAATTAATACATTTTCGCTAAGAGTTTAAGAAAATAATGGTTTCATTATATTACGTGATCGTTGATTAATAAATACTGAAAATTTCATTAAATTAGTTGATTTCCTGGATTTTGGTGAATTTTAAGGTGAAGGGAGGGTTAAAATGTGTGTACATTTTGTGAATCGGCCATTGATTTTGCACGTACCTATCCTTCGCTTTATACATTTAGCAATCATGCAGAGTTTTTATTTTGAAATAAGCTTGCAAAAATATGCTCCCACCGGCCGCATATGTTTGCTAGTTATTTTATTTCATTGCTCAGTATTTTTTTTGTTTTTTAAAGAAAGAAAATCACCCCATCCTTTATTTTAATAAGTAAAAACGGAATAATAAAAACAGTTTTTAAACTAAATTTACCCTTTACGGCGTCAAATGTAAAACAAAAAATCCTAACTCACTTGAGGTCGTAAAACGATGATAATATTTGAGGTTTTTCAAATCGAAAAAAAGTGTACGTAAAATAAAATCAACAATTAAAAACAAAAATACAGTTATTTAATTGCTCAGTAAAATGTGTTTGTGTTTTCTAACAAAAATATTGTAATTTTTTAATCTATTATTTTTTAAACTAAATAATTTGATTTTATAAATGTGTGGTTTAAAACATAATTTCTAATAATATTTTTAAAAAAAAAAGAAACGCAAAAGGTTTTAATAAAAAATCAAATGAAATATATCATTTTTTGAGCGACTCGCACCATAAATTAAAGAGAATCTGTTGTTTACATGTCATTAATCAAATAACGCGCCACCGCCTTGTCTCTCTCTCTCTTGAAATATAACTTTTTGTGTGTTCGAAATAGAACATTATACTTAATAATTAGAGGGCGTGTAAATTACCCCCCCCCCCCTAAAAAAGGAGGATTTATTGCCTGGGAGGATGGTATAATGACAACAGAACTGATACTACACTAACTCTCGTCTCAAAAAAGTAATGGGGAAGGTAATCACTGGAAAGGTTTTATGATGACCACAGAACAAGTACTACATCTCCTCCCAACAAAAGGAGTAGGTAATGCCTGGGAGGATAGTATCATATAAACAGAACGGATACTCACTACATGCACACCTTAAAAAAGGAGGAGGTAATGCCTGGGAAGATGGTATCATGAAAACAGAACAGATACTACACTACCTCATCACCTCTCAAAAAAAGAGGAGATAATGCCTGGGAGGATGGTATGAAAACAGAGAGATACTACACTACCTCATCACCTCTCAAAAAAGAATAGATAATGCCTGGGAGGATGGTATGACAACAAACCAGATACTACAGTGGCTCCACACCTCTTAAGAAAAGAGAAGGTAATGCCTGGGAGGACGGTGTCATTGCAAAAGAACATATACTACATACTCCACACCTCTAAAAAAAGGAAGAGGTAAGGCCTGGGAGGATGGTATCATCACAAAAGAACAAATACTACACTATGCCCCTTAATTGAGCATTTAAAGATAGTATATTAGTCTGAAATAGTATATACTATACTATTTCATGATACATACAATAGTCTTAAATAGTATAGTTTTGGTTTTAGACATATATATAATCTCCATTATCAATAGATATGATAATAATACATTTTATTAATAATTTAAATGTTTGGAATAAAACAAAAAATATGCTGTCATAATAATATATTTGATTAATTATTTTTTGTTGAGGTGGTATGTTTTCACAAATTGTTTTTTTTTAATTTAATGGGCACTCCAGAGGATAACACTGCTGCACTGACTACCGGTTTACCCTGCAGTAAATGTAGCTTTCTTATCAAGTACGGGTGATCAAAAATGATTAAAACACGTTTTTTATTCATATATGACAATATAATAAAATCTTCGTTGCCGTTTAACAAAATACAAAAAGACGTTTCAAATCTTTGTTTAAATCAATGTTTGCTTATGTTTTTGTTACTAAATTCTTATAAAATATTTGCTTATTTTGTATATCTACATGAATATATTATATAGTGTTTTTCCTTGAAGCTTGAAGAAATTCGTCACAATTTTTAGAATATGCCCTAAAGTTTTTGGAATAAGAATTTAATGTTCGACAGTGTCATCAAAAGTTCCCTAAGGTTCTGTTATGTTGCAAGTTTTACATTGTGCTTCTGTCTGGTTACTACTTGTATATAGACTGGCACAAACAGAAATTGAATGTCATTTGCCAGCATGTCATTAACGACCTCATGTGCTGGAAACAGCGACTCTAGTACTTCTTTTCATAGTCCTCTAGCAATTTAAGGTCTATGGTGTTGCTCGTATGTGGAACTGAATAATGCCTTCATGGACAATTTTGTGCAAATATTGAATGTCACAAAAAGGTGTTTTGAATGACGATTCATTCAGGCCTAACACAGTGTGATAATTCCAACAGTTGTGAACATATTAATACAAACATTCAACATGATTTTAACCTCTATAGTAGTGCAAATTAATCGCCTCTACTGATATATAACATAAGTGTATCACTGGTTAAATTCACTAGAATGAGTTCATCATGATTCTCATAGTAAATTGGTCTGATTGCATAATGTGTTTGCATATACCAACACATTGAATCCTTGTTTGGCTCAAAAATAACGATTTATTCCTTATTCGGTGATTGAAGTTGTTGTATCTCATGTATCTGAGGAGTGGGGAAGGTCTTGGTAGCTATAACATGCTCACATATGGTGTTTCTAATAAGTGCTGGAAATAATGGTGCCTGATAGAGAAAATAGTGTCTTGGTGCCCCTATTTTGTAAAGTCTTAATGAAACAAAGTAGTGATCAAACTTATAGAAAGAAAGAGAGAAAAAGTAAAAGATAGATAAATATCCATGCTTAAACACCCAATGATCTAATTTTTACAAAAGATATCATGAGCGCATAGAGCTTCTGCAGTTCTACATTATGCCTTGACAACCGATAGGAATGTTTATTGACTTGAGTCATTCTGTACTAATAGGCATGTTAAACGTTGAGAAATTCTGAGCTTCAGAGGTGGTGCAATGATTTATCATGTTTTTTACTAACGACTAAATATGTATATGGATTGCAACACCTGATATATATAGCACATGGTATTCCTAAATGGTCACCCTTCTGGTACTGACCAGGCTCAACGTTACTTATCTTTGGTGATCGAAGAACCGATGTGTCAACTTGAGTTTGCTGTATATATGTAAATGTGATTATGCTGTATATAATATTTATTGGCACCGATTAGATAGTGGTATGTATCGCATTCAGGTCAATGTCATGCATAGGGTTTTTCCACCATTGCTAGTTGTCATGTGGAGAATGAAATAAAAATTGTTCTTTTAGGACTATCTCCAATAGGTAGAATTCAGATGTGTTCTCTTAAGCATATATGGTTTATTTTGACTACACTGATTATTTGTGATATCATAAAATTCAGTGACAGGTATTAGTTTGAGTAATTTAGAAATATCTATATTTCAGGTCCATTGTATCAAGTCTGTCCCAGTGGAAGCTACATAATTGATTCGGTAAATATGGAGGTTTATTTGTCCCCTGGATATGTACCTGAATTCTGCTTTCTGAAGAAAGCTTATATCTATCGTAAAAGGATGTTAGTGGATCCGGCAGATGTTTTTAGAATTTGCTTTTGTTCTAAATAAGATGAATCGTGGACATTAGTTATGTCGGATTATATTTACCCTTCAGTTACCTCTGTCCAAATTGTCAGACCATCTTTCTGGAACTCTCATTGAGCCATTTAGTAGTTAAAATGTTGAATTTCACTTTTGCTATGATTATTTTCCACTTTTCCTGTTTTGGATAACATATCTAGTTTTCGGCACACCTTCTCCACATTCCTTATCATCGCACAATAAAAGAAAGCACTTAAGCTGTCGAGCAGATCTTATTATATGAGTGTAAATTGGTCATATCTTCTACAGGTGTTACTATTGTGCAATCTGGGAGGTCATGGATCTCTTGAACCATCATCGATTGTTCGTTAGATGATCTGACAGAGTAAATTGTGTTGTAGAGATTAAGTGTTGTGTTATTCGTCGTTTCTAGACTTGACCATATATAGATTCGTGAGGGTTGTAGACTCTGCCAATATCAGAGTCTTCAAAATGCATTATTTAAGCACATTGTCTTTCACCATCTTTATTCTGGCAATTTGTGTGCAGGAGGTATATGAAGTCCTATTTCTGAGTGCAAACTTACAGTTGCTCATGTGTTCTATGGTCAGTTTATGATGTAAATTGGAATGATAAAAAAGTTGTTTAAGTTTGTATCTGTTACTAAATACATTTTTGTCTCAGATACAATAGCAACAAACAAAACACCTTGAAACACCAACAACTAAATGGTCTGGTTTTGAATATATAACATTTTGGGAATTAAATTAATTAAAATATCTCAAATTCTTCGCATTAAAAGTCAGCATACATTACTTGAAATGAACAAAATCTCTGTGAATGAAAAACTATTAAAAATATACTTATCTTTTGGAAGAGATGGACGCTTGTCACTGAGAAATTAATATTTCTACAATTAGAAAGTAATCAAATGTTAAATAACGTAGCTGAAATAGTCGCATTTCTAAAAAGGCAATAGTTTGCAAAATCGAAAGGAAATAAATTTCTACTACATTAAAATGCAGGTTCCCTGATAAACTTAGCAATACAATGTTTGAACTCATTTTTTAAAAGTTGATTTCTACTCTGCGTTTAGACGATGCTGAGAGAATCTGATGACTGTGAGAATAGATAATAGGCCGACTCCCAATAGGGGGGATCCTCGTAATAAATGATGACTTTGAGAATAGAGAATAGGCCGACTCCCAGTAGGGGGGATCCTCGTAATAAATGATGACTTTGAGAATAGATAATAAGCCGACTCCCAAAAAACATCTTTTTAAAACCTTGCGTTTAGACGATGCTGAGCAAATCATATGACTTTGAGAATAAATAATAGTTCGATTCTCAAAACTGGGGATCCTCGTAATAAATTACACTTTATGGTGGCAGAATCAAACACCCTAATTTATTTTAGCTGAGAATGTATATAAGAGAAAATCGGACGGCTTTTCTTATGAGCCTAGAGCATCAGGTTACATAACTATTAACATTCTTCATTTCGTCTTTGCCAAAGTGATAGGAGGATATCGGTTTAGTAACAACCTTTCTGTAATGTTTCAACTATTGTGGCGCTTGCTATTTTAAAAGCTTTTAGAATTTGAAATCTATAGTCTTTGCATCAGGTAACATAACATTCAACATCCCTCATTTTGTCTTTTCTTATCTTTTACCAAAGTGATAAGAGGATATCGGATTTTTGATTGACTATTCCAGATTTAAAAATCTGGAATAGTCAATCAAAAATTATTCTTACCACTTTGGTAAAAAGACCATTGACTTCCAAGGGAAATTGGTTTAGAATTTTCCATGTCTGCGATAAAAATAGTTAGTTTCCAAGCCAAGATTTTTGAATATTAATTATTTATCATTTAAAATGAACGACAAAATGTTTTATTCGTTCAAATTGATTGTATAAAAATATAAAGTATGTTCAAATGTGTTGATAATATCTTTTCTTTATTTACAGATTGAAATTATTATAGAAAAGGATGGTTGTTTTCAGTTCAACAAGAATTAAAAGTCTGCATCAATAGATAACTGCCATCTCATTTTTCTGTATGTACGTTTATCATTATTGTACAATGAATTCCTTTTTACAAAACTATGTAGATGCAGTTTAAAAGGAAATCTTTTATCTTTTGAAATAAGCAAATCAATATTTTCCCTATAAAGTGCTTTGACAAGACATGAGAGTAGACACAGAGGTGTGTATCTTAGATCTTATAGGATGCTTAATCCCCAGCAAAATCTGGTAGAAAATATCGATACTAAATCATTGAATGCATATTAGACTCATCAATCTTGATCTCTGAAAGATTAAACAAAAAAAAATTAAAAAATGTATTTTAAGTGAGTTTCATTTTCGAAAGAAATATAAAAAGACTCGCTGTGCCAAATCATATTATTGAATATCTTGTAAGTTTGGTATGTTCAGAGTCCTAATATGAAAAAGCACATGTAAATCCACACAGGTGAAAACCCCTATCATTGTAAAGATTCTGGATTTGAATGTTCACTGAGTTTCAACCTGAAAATTCGCATGTCAATTCACACCGGTGAGATGTTGTCTGAAGGAACAACACTAAGCAGGATAATCTACCAGACTAGACTAATTATTGTTCTGGAATCCTGTAAGACAAAAAGACCACAACAAAAATATACTATAACATAATAAACTGGTCAATTAGAGAGAGGAACATTTATTTTCTTTACTTCTATGCTAATTCAACTTTTGAGACTTTAAGGAAACCTTTAATTGAACACTCGGATATCTATGTATCTCATATAGAGATATAGTGTTTGCGCCAAGAAGTGCCCGTTGATTTTTGAGACTTTACAATTAAGAAAAATGGACGAAAATGAGAAACGATACTCTTGTCAAGTTTGTGGAATTGTAGTTACACAGCGTTCCCATCTGACAAGACACATACGAACACACACAGACCTACTAGACACTATCCTCGAGTGTCTTCGGTCTCTCTGTACAAGGGTTTGTCAGGACAACCTGACATGAGGATACTTACCCCTACAAGTAAACCCTGACCAAATATTCAAATTACATAGTACCTGCAGCACAAATAAGATCCCCTCGTACGAGGAATAGTGCATCTTCTCCTTGTGATGTTACCTCAAGTAACACCACGTGCTGGATTCTCCACCAGACTAGATGAATTCTTGTCCTGGAATCCGGTAAGACCAACAGACCACAAGAAAGATATACTATGACATATTGACTGGTCAGTTGGGGAGAGAAGAAATTATTCTTAACTTTTTTACTAACTCAATGCTTGAGAAATAAAAGAGAATTTTAATAGAATACTCGGGTATCTATGTATCTCATATAGAGATCAAGTGTTAGCCCCAGGAAGGGGCCCCTTGATTTCTGAGAACTTCGACTGAAGTAAAATTAAACATTGTGAGAAACCCTATTCTTGTAAAGTTTGTGGAACTGCATTTTCACAGCGTGCTGATCTGCCAACTCATATGAGAATACACACAGGTGAGAAACCCTATTCTTGCAAATTTTGTGAAACTACATTTTCACGGCATGCCCATCTGACAACTCACATGCGAATACACACGGGTGAGAAACCCTATTCTTGTATAGTTTGTGGAACTGCATTCATATGGAGTTCCCATCTTAAAACTCACATGCGTATACACACAGATGAGAAACCCTATTCTTGTCATGTTTGTGGAACCACATTTTCACACAGTACCAGTTTGAAAAAGCACAGTTTTAATTACCTACTAGACACTATCTTCGAGTGTCTTCGGTCTCTCTGTACAAGGGTTTGTCAGGACAACTTGACATGAGGATACTTACCCCTACAAGTAAACCCTGACCAAATATTCAAAATTACATAGTATCCGCAGCACAAATAAGATCTCCACATACAAGGAATAGTGCATCTTCTTCTTGTGATGTTACTTAAAGTAACACCACGTGCTGGATACTCCACCAGACTAGATGAATTCTTGTCCTGGAATCCGGTAAGACCAACAGACCACAAGAAAAATATACTATGACATATTGACTGGTCAGAGTGAGAAACCTTATTCCTGTACAGTTTGTGGAACTTCATTTTCAAGAAGTGACAATCTAAAAATTCACATGCGTATACACACAGAGATAGCCCAAAAGAGCCGCAAGAGATACACCCAGACTTTTAAGAACAGGTGCATTGATGAGTGGTCAGGACAGAAACGTGCCACATACTTCCTCGATGAACTATCCAAGGACTATATTGATAAGGAAGGGTCCTTGGACTGGCTAAGAAGGGGAGCCCTCCACTACGACCAGGAGAGGCTTATAATGGCCGCACAAGACCAGGGCCTGATGACAAATGCGTTTAAAAAGATGGCTGGTCTCAGTCAGGACAACAAGTGCAGGTTTTGCCACATTGAAGTGGAGAGTGTGAGCCACCTGATGTCGAGTTGCAAAATCATGTTGGCAGATGGCTCCTATACAACACGACATAATGGAGTGTGCAGGTACCTCCACTGGACCATCTGTAAGAAACTGAATATCAGATGTAGTAGCAGGCACTGGGAACATATACCTGAGAGAACTGTGGGGAATGAG
Source organism: Sepiola atlantica (assembly GCA_963556195.1). NCBI lineage: Eukaryota > Metazoa > Mollusca > Cephalopoda > Sepiida > Sepiolidae > Sepiola > Sepiola atlantica. The sequence goes on along the minus strand of OY744549.1, from coordinate 24,228,778 downwards.
ACATACACCATCCATTATGACCATGAAATCCCCACAGCTACCTATCTGGAAAACGCAGCTGTCAAACCTGACATTGTAATATGGAACAAGAGAGAGAGAGAGAGAGTGGCAACTTTAGTTGAGGTCAGTGTCCCTAACGATGGGGGCCTAAATAGAGCTGAAAGGGAGAAAATAACAAAATATCAGGGTCTAATGTATGATATGAAAAGAAACTGGAACCTCAAAGAGATCTCTATCATTCCAGTTATCATAGGAGCCACTGGACTCATGAAGAAGAACTTGAAAAAGTATTTAGCAAGTATACCTGGTGAACCAAGTGCAAGAGAAATCCAAACAACTGCACTCAAGGGAACGGCCAGAATCCTGAAAAGAGCTCTCGGTTGGAGTCTGTAAATAGCGGGTGATCGTATGGCATTTGGAAGAATGCCCCGTCCCCAGCAAATGAATGAAAAGAAAAAGAAAAAAATAAAAAAGTAAGAAACCATACTCTTGTAATCTTTGTGAAACTATATTTTCAAGAAGTGACACTCTTAAAATTCACATGAGAATGCACACAAGTTAGTAACATTATTCTTGTAATGTTTGTAGTACAGCATATACGGCCAGTTCTGCTTTGAAAAACACATAAAAATAAACACACTATTCTTTTAAAGTCTGTGGTACTACATTTTCACAGAGTGCCAGTCTGACTACTCATATCTGTCATCCCAGTAGTTATAGGCACAACAGGACTAATGAAAAAGAATTTCAAAAGCTATCTGGCGAAAATACTCGGTGAACCGAGTGCAAGAGAAATACAAACAATTGCACCTAAAGGGACGGTTAGAATCTTAAAAAGGTATCTCGGCTAGAGTGTCTGAAATAGCAGGGGAATGTCTGGCATCCGGTAGGATGCCCCATCTCTAGCAATAACAGAAAGATGAGAAATTTCACATTGTGCTAATCTGGTAACACATGTAAATACACACAGGTGAGAAACCTTATTCATGCAAAGTTTGTGAAACTGAATTTTCAGAGAGTTCACATCTGATATCTCATGGTAGAATACACACCGGTGAGAAATTATATACTTTTAAATTTTGTGAAAGTGCATTTTCACAGCATGCCAATCTGACAACTCACATGTGAATACACACAATTGAGAAACCATATTCTTGTAAATTTTGTACAATTGCATTTCTATAGTGTGCACATCTAAAAATTCATATGCGAATACACATAGGTGAGCCAAACTGTAGTGAAGTACAGATAGCAGCCCTAAAGGGAACAACATCTATTCTTAAGAGAGCCCTCGGATATCAATTTTACTCATAAGGAAATCAAGTGTTAGCCTCAAGAGTAGACCCCTTGATCTCTTTAGATAAACTAAATTAAAATTTTTAAAAAGTAAGAAACCCTCGTCTTGCAAAGTTAACTAGATGAATTCTTATCTTGCAATCCGGTAATACCAAGAGAATACACAACAGATATTCTATAACTTTGTTAACTGGTCAGTTGGAAAGAGGACATTTAGGGTTATAAATTCTTTACTTATTCAATGTTTAGGAGTAAACGAGATCTTTAATGGAATATACGAATATAAAGATCAAGTGTGAGTTCTCCAATAAGGTGATAGTTTTGCAATTCGTTAAAATCTGAGAGTTTAAGCCATCTTACAATCTAGTTTTAAGGTTTTATGTTAAGACGACTACGACACGATGCAAAATAAAAGAATGTGTTTACAATTACACTGGACCATCCATCAAAATTGTGCCTCTGATGTAGCATCAAGTTCTTGGAAAATATACCAGAAAGAATTGTGGCAAATAAGTCATGCGCCACCCAATATGACTATACAATCTTAACAGCTACCTACTTTGAAAATGCAGCTGGTAAACCTGACATAGTTATGTGAAACAAGAGGGAAAGGTAAATGCGGTTTTCCGAAATAAAATTATTAGCTCGTCAGTAAAAAGCACAGAGAATTATTGATTCAGTAAAATTTCTATTAATAAATTTCTTGCACAAGAATATCCAATTTGCTATGTGTTAGAAATTAAGCCACCTTAAACGTTTTTAGTGTATAACCACATAAGTATAAAGAGAGGGGGAATTTAATTCATTAGAATATTAAAATTTGTATTACAAAATATTCATAATATAAGGGCATTTTCTGTGTGTGTGTGTGTCTGTCTGTAAGTACAATTTTTTATGAAATATCGAAACTTCTTTTAGAAATGGAAAAGTATGCATTCATACTGAATTATAAATTTCCAACAAACTCGGGCGGGAATACGTGCAAAGACCACTAAAACTGCAACCCTTATCTATAAGTTGGACAGCTCTACATTTGTCGGTCTGCTCTGGGATACACAGTAAAAATAGAACTAAAAAGTTTACGGTAAAAATGGTAGAAATTAATATAGAAAAATGCCACAAAGCAAAAATAATTTGAAAGATTTACTATATTTTCATAAATTTAAAGTACGGATGATCAGAAATGATAAAAAATTTTTTTACTTCATATCTATTTGAGACTTTATAAATTTCAAATGAATACAAAAAATAATTTTGTCACCTGTTCAAAAATAAGAACAGAAGATTTAGAATTGTATTTTTATGATAAAATAAGTTGTTAGCAAAACAAATTATAAAATATACGTTTTGATTTTTTAATTAAAATATAATACAAATCTTTAATAACAATGTTTTATGGATCAAATATTTTTAAATGTCTTGTATTATCATAATCAAATAAGTTGTTAGCAAAACAAATTATAATATATGTGTTTTGATTTTTTTAATGAAACAAATCTTTAATAACAATGTTTTATGAATCAAATATTTTAAAATGTCTTGTATTATCATAATAAACAAGTTTTTAGCAAAACAAATTATAATATATGTGTTTTGATTTTTCATGAAAATATAAAATAGCTTAGAATTTTAATACTAATTTTTAAAGCAAATATTTGATAACAATTTAGTAACAATGAAAGTAAAACGGGAACATAACTTAAAGTATTTATCAAGAATAATAAAAGTTCATTGAATAAAGAATATTGCCGAAATAATTTTATTTTATTCGCTGCCGCCAAAGAAATTCTTGAAAAGTGCTGTTGAAGTTGTCAGCACTAGTCCCTTGCATGGCTCGTAATTTATTCTTTTCCATTGTTTAAGATTTTTTATCATTTCTGATCATCCGTACTTGAAATTAACTGCAAGGTAAACCGGAAGTCAGCGCGGCAGTGTAATCTTCTAGAGTGTCGAAAAATTACAAAAATAAAGAATAATTTGGTAATGGAAAATTATGTGCAGATGGAGAAGGCTTGTCTAGTTCCCCTATAATTTAAAATAGGGCCTACCCCTTTCCATATTTTGAAATTAATATTTTAAAATAAGTATCTTCTCTCTAGATTTTAAGCAAATAAAATCGAGTTCACTACATTTGAAAGGATTGGATTCCTTCTCTATAGGTCAAACTAGGGATTAACCTCGGCCCCAAGTCTATTTTTATTTTTATTTTTGGTATTTTTATAGATGAGATCCCTCGGCTATATCTTCCCACACCCAATAAACAATGAGATTCTACTTTTTCATGTTATTATGTCTGAACACCCTAAAAAACATTGTGGGGAAAATAATTTAGAATTTAGAGTTGGGGATCAATTTTGCACATACATATAACATAAAATGATTACCTAGTTTCTTACAAGATAGCGTTTGAATGCCATGTAGCCGTTTTAATTAAATCTTATTTTTCTTGTTTTCTTTTGTTTTTGAGGGGGTTTATAACCACCCAAAGCTATGGTTAGTTGTAGGTTTAAACAAGATATTTAGGAACTGTTTCCATTTCGGGGTAAATAGAGCTATTGACACAAGGATATAGAATTAGTGGACGGTTACTTGTCGTGAGAGTTTATGAGTTCACTTTTAAAGAGTTCTTGCGAACAAGAGCAGACCCTTTTTCTTTTGGTGCTTGACTCCAGACAGAGTTGAGGTCACGATTTAGCAGTATTATGTAACGTTCTACACCCGACCCATCTCTGATCTACAGCCAACCCCTTGTCGTCGAAGAAATGTTCGACATTTAAGACTTTTCTATCATCATATTCGGTTCAACATAAACAAACAAACAAAAAACGATGTCGATAATCATAAACTTATTGATAGTAAATCATGTAGGCATTCCAGAAGACCATTTACTGTTTGAAGTGAAATGAAGAACCTGTACTAAGTGCGACGTTTTTCTTTCACACTATAGATTTGATTTTTAAATAAATATGCTATGATTATTATAAATGTTATTAATAATTTAAATGTTTGGAATAAAACAAAAAATATGCTATAATAATAATAATAATACATTTGGTTATTTTTTTTCATTAACCTAAAAATAAAAAATTCTTACAAAAAACACAAAAACTTCCAAAATTCTGTGCACAAAACTTACACACTTTGCATTAAATAACTTTAAAAGACTTCATTTCTATATCCTAAAAACACACTTAAAAAAGTAACACAATCAAATTATACTCTTAAACACCAGAAAAAAATCAACACTTTGCATTAAATAACTTTAAAAGACTTCATTTCTATATCCTAAAAACACACTTAAAAAAGTAACAAAATCAAATTATACTCTTCAACATCAGAAAAGAATCAACTTTGCATTAAATAACTTTAAAAGACTTCCTTTCTATATCATAAAAAACATCACTTAAAAAAGTAACAAAATCAAATTATGCTCTTGAACACAAGAAAAGAATCAACTTTGTATTAAATAACTTTAAAAGACTTCATTTCTATATCCTAAAAATACACTTAAAAAAGTAACAAAATCAAATTATACTCTTAAACACCAGAAAAGAATCAACTTTGCATTAAATAACTTTAAAAAACTTCATTTCTATATCCTAAAAATACACTTAAAAAAGTAACAAAATCAAATTATACTCTTAAACACCAGAAAAGAATCAACTTTGCATTAAATAACTTTAAAAGACTTAATTTCTATATCCTAAAAACACCACTTAAAAAAGTAACAAAATCAAATTATACTCTTAAACACCAGAAAAGAATCAACTTTTCATTAAATAACTTTAAAAGACTTCATTTCTATATCCTAAAAACAGACTTAAAAAAGTAACAAAATCAAAGTATACTCTTCCACACCAGAAAAGAATCAACTATTCATTAAATAACTTTAAAAGACTTCATTTCTATATCCTAAAAACACCACTTAAAAAAGTAACAAAATCAAATTATACTCTTAAACACCAGAAAAGAATCAACTTTGCATTAAATAACTTTAAAAGGCTTCATTTCTATATCCTAAAAACACCACTTAAAAAAGTAACAAAATCAAATTATACTCTTGAACACAAGAAAAGAATCAACTTTGTATTAAATAACTTTAAAAGACTTCATTTCTATATCCTAAAAACACACTTAAAAAAGTAACACAATCAAATTATACTCTTAAACACCAGAAAAAAATCAACACTTTGCATTAAATAACTTTAAAAGACTTCATTTCTATATCCTAAAAACACACTTAAAAAAGTAACAAAATCAAATTATACTCTTCAACATCAGAAAAGAATCAACTTTGCATTAAATAACTTTAAAAGACTTCCTTTCTATATCATAAAAAACATCACTTAAAAAAGTAACAAAATAAAATTATACTCTTGAACACAAGAAAAGAATCAACTATGTATTAAATAACTTTAAAAGACTTCATTTCTATATCCTAAAAATACACTTAAAAAAGTAACAAAATCAAATTATACTCTTAAACACCAGAAAAGAATCAACTTTGCATTAAATAACTTTAAAAAAACTTCATTTCTATATCCTTAAAATACACTTAAAAAAGTAACAAAATCAAATTATACTCTTAAACACCAGAAAAGAATCAACTTTGCATTAAATAACTTTAAAAGACTTCATTTCTATATCCTAAAAACACCACTTAAAAAAGTAACAAAATCAAATTATACTCTTAAACACCAGAAAAGAATCAACTTTTCATTAAATAACTTTAAAAGACTTCATTTCTATATCCTAAAAACAGACTTAAAAAAGTAACAAAATCAAAGTATACTCTTCCACACCAGAAAAGAATAAACTTTTCATTAAATAACTTTAAAAGACTTCATTTCTATATCCTAAAAACACCACTTAAAAAAGTAACAAAATCAAATTATACTCTTGAACACAAGAAAAGAATCAACTTTGCATTAAATAAATTTAAAAGACTTCATTTCTATATCCTAAAAACACCACTTAAAAAAGTAACAAAATCAAATTATACTCTTAAACACCAGAAAAGAATCAACTTTTCATTAAATAACTTTAAAAGACTTCATTTCTATATCCTAAAAACAGACTTAAAAAAGTAACAAAATCAAAGTATACTCTTCCACACCAGAAAAGAATCAACTTTTCATTAAATAACTTTAAAAGATTTAATTTCTATATCCTAAAAACACCACTTAAAAAAGTAACAAAATCAAATTATACTCTTAAACAGCAGAAAAGAATCAACTTTTCATTAAATAAATTTAAAAGACTTCATTTCTATATCCTAAAAACACCACTTAAAAAAGTAACAAAATCAAAGTATACTCTTAAACAGCAGAAAAGAATCAACTTTGCATTAAATAAATTTAAAAGACTTCATTTCTATATCCTAAAAACACCACTTAAAAAAGTAACAAAATCAAATGATACTCTTAAACACCAGAAAAGAATCAACATTTTGCATTAAATAACTTTAAAAGACTTCATTTCTATATCCTAAAAACACCACTTAAAAAAGTAACAAAATCAAATTATACTCTTAAACACCAGAAAAGAATCAACATTTTGCATTAAATAACTTTAAAAGACTTCATTTCTATATCCTAAAAACACCACTTAAAAAAAGAACAAAATCAAATTATACTCTTAAACACCAGAAAAGAATCAACTTTTCATTAAATAACTTTAAAAGACTTCATTTCTATATCCTAAAAACACCACTTAAAAAAGTAACAAAATCAAATTATACTCTTTAACACCAGAAAAGAATCAACTTTTCATTACATAACTTTAAAAGACTTCATTTCTATATCCTAAAAACACCACTTAAAAAAAGTAACAAAATCAAATTATACTCTTAAAAACCAGAAAAGAATCAACTTTGCATTAAATAAATTTAAAAGACTTTCTTTTCTATATCCTAAAAACACCACTTAAAAAAGTAACAAAATCAAAGTATACTCTTAAACACCAGAAAAGAATCAACTTTGCATTAAATAAATTGAAAAGACTTCATTTCTATATCCTAAAAATACACTTAAAAAAGTAACAAAATCAAATTATACTTTTAAACACCAGAAAAGAATCAACTTTGCATTAAATAACTTTAAAAGACTTCATTTCTATATCCTAAAAACACCACTTAAAAAAGTAACAAAATCAAAGTATACTCTTAAACACCAGAAAAGAATCAACTTTGCATTAAATAACTTTAAAAGACTTCATTTCTATATCCTAAAAATACACTTAAAAAAGTAACAAAATCAAATTATACTCTTAAACACAAGAAAAGAATCAACTTTGCATTAAATAACTTTAAAAGACTTCATTTCTATATCCTAAAAATACCACTTAAAAAAGTAACAAAATCAAAGTATACTCTTAAACACCAGAAAAGAATCACCTTTGCATTAAATAACTTTAAAAGACTTCATTTCTATATCCTAAAAACACCACTTAAAAAAGTAACAAAATCAAAGTATACTCTTAAACACCAGAAAAGAATAAACTTTGCATTAAATAACTTTAAAAGACTTAATTTCTATATCCTAAAAATACACTTAAAAAAGTAACAAAATCAAATTTCACTCTTAAACACCAGAAAAGAATCAACTTTGCATTAAATAACTTTAAAAGACTTCATTTCTATATCCTAAAAACACCACTTAAAAAAGTAACAAAATCAAATTATACTCTTAAACACCAGAAAAGAATCAACTTTTCATTAAATAACTTTAAAAGACTTCATTTCTATATCCTAAAAACACCACTTAAAAAAGTAACAAAATCAAATTATACTCTTTAACACCAGAAAAGAATCAACTTTTCATTACATAACTTTAAAAGACTTCATTTCTATATCCTAAAAACACTACTTAAAAAAGTAACAAAATCAAATTATACTCTTAAAAACCAGAAAAGAATCAACTTTGCATTAAATAAATTTAAAAGACTTTCTTTTCTATATCCTAAAAACACCACTTAAAAAAGTAACAAAATCAAAGTATACTCTTAAACACCAGAAAAGAATCAACTTTGCATTAAATAAATTGAAAAGACTTCATTTCTATATCCTAAAAATACACTTAAAAAAGTAACAAAATCAAATTATACTTTTAAACACCAGAAAAGAATCAACTTTGCATTAAATAACTTTAAAAGACTTCATTTCTATATCCTAAAAACACAATTAAAAAGTAACAAAATCAAATTATACTCTTAAACACAAGAAAAGAATCAACTTTGCATTAAATAACTTTAAAAGACTTCATTTCTATATCCTAAAAATACACATAAAAAAATAAAAAAATCAAATTATACTTTTAAACACCAGAAAAGAATCAACTTTGTATTAAATAACTTTAAAAGACTTCATTTCTATATCCTAAAAACACAATTAAAAAGTAACAAAATCAAATTATACTCTTAAACACCAGAAAAGAATCAACTTTGCATTAAATAACTTTAAAAGACTTCATTTCTATATCCTAAAAATACACTTAAAAAAGTAACAAAATCAAATTATACTCTTAAACACCAGAAAAGAATCAACTTTGCATTAAATAACTTTAAAAGACTTCATTTCTATATCCTAAAAATACCACTTAAAAAAGTAACAAAATCAAAGTATACTCTTAAACACCAGAAAAGAATCAACTTTGCATTAAATAACTTTAAAAGACTTCATTTCTATATCCTAAAAACACCACTTAAAAAAGTAACAAAATCAAAGTATACTCTAAAACACCAGAAAAGAATAAACTTTGCATTAAATAACTTTAAAAGACTTAATTTCTATATCCTAAAAACACCACTTAAAAAAGTAACAAAATCAAATTTCACTCTTAAACACCAGAAAAGAATCAACTTTGCATTAAATAACTTTAAAAGACTTCATTTCTTTTCTCCTAAAAACACCACTTAAAAAAGTAACAAAATCAAATTATACTCTTAAACACCAGAAAAGAATCAACTTTGCATTAAATAAATTTAAAAGACTTCCTTTCTATATCCTAAAAACACCACTTAAAAAAGTAACAAAATCAAATTATACTCTTAAACATCAGAAAAGAATCAACTTTGCATTAAATAACTATTAAAAGACTTCCTTTCTATATCCTAAAAACACCACTTAAAAAAGTAACAAAATCAAATTATACTCTTAAACACAAGAAAAGAATCAACATTTTGCACTAAATAACTTTTACTTGGCCAAACACGAGAATTTTCCATCATGTTTATCGATTTTTTTATCGGCAAGTGGTAGCTAATTTCAAAGTTAAAGTAGCCTCTGCCTCCTCCTAAAAGATGTTAAACCTTTTTTTTAATCCCACCGATTTATATTAAAAACAGTACAAAAAAGTAAATTAGAAAAAAGCAAATTCCCCTTCCTTAATATTCTTGCTCCCAAAATTGAAAACCCAATCGGTTATACGTCTCGATTTACCGCAAACTGTGCAGGAAGTGAGTGCTCATTCTATGTTGAATTCATAGTAGAAAAGTGATCTCCCACACTAAAACCTAAAATATATTTTTTATTTATATTCCTTTTTTGCGGATATTTTTTCAGACTATTTAAATGTAATTGCCCTCAACGCCCCCACAAAGATACAATCTGAATTTTGTGTGTGTGTGTGTGTGGGTCGGGGGTAAAACTACGACGGGTGTGATAAGAAAAAAAATTGCCACAACATCGTTTCATTTGCAAAAATTAAGTTACATTTCTATGATTTGTAAAAAGAATTTCAGTGGAAATGTCTGTTTTTTTTAGATATAATTCAATGGTTGTATTTAAGATAATAACTGTTATTGCGGTCAAATGTGACGTTACAAATTTCTTTTCAACAAATTGTTTAATTATCATTTTTTTAAAAATATTTTACAAATTTACAAACAATAAATCAAACGAATGGTATTATATTAAAAGTTTTTAATTTTGTATTTGTATAAAAAATTAAACATTATAATAATGACGTATTGCCGTTTGTCTTTTGGTGGTTTTTGAGATGATTTTTTGAAATATAGTTTAATATTATCAACAAATAATAAAATAAAATAAGATTTTGAAAGTTAAACTGAAAATTAAAAAAATCGCCAAAGTAAAACAGGGCAAAAATATAATAGGGGCTTATTTTTGCTGTAACACTGATCGAAATGTGTGACGTCACATTTGTCCTCCATAACACCGTTATCATCTTCAATACAACCAATTCAATTTTTACAAAGTAAAAATATTTTGAGCATAATAAATTTGGAGAGACTTTCAATTTTATTTCAATAGAAACATTTCTGCTAAAAGCAAGTGAAATAGGAAAGATAACCCAATGATCTCTATGCAACAATTGAACCAGTGTTTTTCAATCGGTTTTCTTTTAAAAAATCTTTTTCTGAAGTTTATTAAAAGAAGAAAGATGATTTTTAGCAGAGAAACTTTAATTTTCTCCCAAAATATCTTTTGAATTTAAATACAGTATGATCATGTTGACACACTTATTCTTGTTCGGTCACCAAAGTCAAGTGACGTTGAACCTGGTCAGAAGCAGTTGGGTGCCCATTTGGGAAAAGCGGGCACTATATATGGGAGGACAACGACATATTCAAGCGAAATATACTGTCATAAAGATGTCTTTTTTATGTACTTCAGTATAACCTGCTGATCAATATATGTGGACACAGTAGAACAATCGCCACCAAGTTTTTTTTAATTATGTGGTGATGCTCCCTGGAGAGAGTATGGTATCGGTTTTTGTTTTTTAAATAGTTGAATGTCAGTGACGTGTGCAACATATGCCTCATTTGTCTGCATGTAAAGTATTACCTGATTAAGAAGATGGTGCGAGGGTGTATCTTTTAGTAAAATCTTATTAAAACAAAATAGTGATCAAACTTATAATAAGAAAGAGAGAAAGTAGAAGATAAAGATCCATGCTTACAGAAACAAACCCAAGAATCTCATTTTTAGAAAAGATGATATGAGCGAATAGAGCTTCTGCAGTTCTACATTATGCCTTGACAACTCATAGGAATGTTTATTGACTTGAGTCATCCTATGCTAATAGGCATGTTAAACGCTGACAAATTCTGAGCTTCAGAGGTGGTGCAATGATTTATTATGTTTTTACTAACGGTTGAATATGTATATGGATAGCAACACCTGTATACATATATAGCACATGGTATTCCCAAATTGTCACCCTTCTGGTACTGACCAGGCTCTACGTTACTTATCCTCGGTGATCTAACTAGAACCAGTGTGTCAACGTGATGTTGCAGTATATATGTCAAAGTCATTATGCTGTATATATATATATATATATATATATATATATATATATATATCAAAGTGATTATTCTGTATATATGTCAAAGTGATTATGCTGTATATAATATTTATTGGCACTGGTTAAATAGTTGTATGTGTCACATTCCGGTCAATGTCATGCATATCGCTTTTCCACCATTGCTAGTGTTCGGATCGAGGGGTCTAGTTGCCATTTTGAGAATGAAATAAAAATTGATCATTTGGAACCATCTCTTATAGGTAGAATTCAGATGTATTCTCTAACGCATATATAGTTTATCATGCCACACTGATGTGAGCTGAGATGACACTGATTATCTGAGATATGGTAAAATTCATTGACAAGTGAGTAGTAGGTATTAGTCTGTACAATTTTGCAATTTCTGTATTTTAGGTCCTATAAATCAAGTCTGTCCCAGTGACAGCTACATAATTGATTCAGTAAATATGGAGGTGAGTTTGTCCCCTTGATTTTTACCTGAATTCTGCTACATAATTGATTCGGTAAATACGGAGGTGAGTTTGTCCCCTTGATTTTTACCTGAATTCTGCTACATAATTGATTCAGTAAATATGGAGGTGAGTTTGTCCCCTTGATTTTTACCTGAATTCTGCTACATAATTGATTCAGTAAATATGGAGGTAAGTTTGTCCCCTTGATTTTTACCTGAATTCTGCTACATAATTGATTCAGTAAATATGGAGGTAAGTTTGTCCCCTTGATTTTTACCTGAATTCTGCTACATAATTGATTCGGTAAATACGGAGGTGAGTTTGTTCCCTTGATTTTTACCTGAATTCTGCTTTAAGAAGTAAGATTATATCTATTGTCAGGGATGTTAGTGGATCCGGCAGATCTTTTAAGAAGTTGCTTTTGTTCTAAATAAGATGAGTCATGAACATTTCTTATGCCGGATTATATTTACCCTTCAGTTACCTCTTTCCAAATTGTTAGACCATCTTTCTGAGACTCTCATTGGGTTATTTAGTAGTTAAAATGTAGGATTTTTCTTTTGCTACGATTACTTTCCACTTTTCCTTTTTTTTGAAGGTTAGTTTGTCCCCCGGAGATGTACCCAAATTCTGATTTCAAAAGTAAGCTTATATCTATCGTTAGGAATGTTAGTTGATCGGGAGGATCGTTTTTAGAATTTGATTTTGTTGTAAATGAGGTGAGTAACGGACATTAGTTATGCCGGATTATATTATAGGTATATGGATCGCCCCACCTGTGTACATATATAGCGGCTGGTATTCCCAAATGGTCACCCCTCTGTTACTGATCACACTTAACGTTGCTTAACTTTTGTGTTCTAACAAGAACCGCTGTGTCAACAAGATTATGCTGAATATATGTGAATGTAATTATTCTGTATATAATGTTTATTGGCACCGGTTAAATAGTGCTGTGTGCCACATTTCGTTCAATGTCCTGCATATAGCTTTTCCATTATTGCTTTAATGCCAGGCCATCTTTCTAGGATTCTCATTGTGCTGTTTAGTAGTTAATATGTGGGATTGTCTTTCATTATGATAATTTGCCAATTGACATGTTTGCTGATTACATATCTGGTTTCCGGCACACACTCTCTTTATCACACAATAAAAAGAGGCCACTTTAGTAAACTTTCAGCCTTTATGATTACTCACTATATTGTGCAGTCTGGGAGCACTTGGCATTCTTAAAACATCTTTCATAGACCAATCTCTGCACTTTAGATAATGTGCCAGAGTGCATTGCGTTGTAGAGATCAGGTGTTGTCTTATTCATCATTTCTAGAATGGAACTCTCTAAGTAGGTGATAGTTGTGAACTCTGCCAATATCAGAGTGTGCAGCATTTATCATTTGAACACATTAGCTTTGACCATCGTGATGCTGGCCACTTATGTGTGAAGAGTAAAGGAAACCCTATTTCTGAGTGCCAACTTACAGTTGTTCATGTGTTCTTGTGTCAGTTCTTCATGTAAATTTAAATGATAGCAATTTTAAAAAGTTGTTATCCGTTTCCGAATTTATTTTTGTACTCAGATAAAATAGTAATACACAAAACACCCTGAAATACCAATGTCCTGGTTTTGAAAAATGTACTTATGTTTGGGTAGAGATGGGCGCTTGTGTCTGATAAGTTTATTTTTTTTACACTTAGAAAGTACTGACTAGATAAAAATACAGGTTCTCACAAGGCAATGTTTGTAAAGATCTTTTTCAAAGGTTGATTTCAACTCTGGGTGTAGATGATGCTGAGCTAATCCGATTACCTTTAGAGTAGATGAAAGACTGACTCCCAAGAGAGTGTTCCTTGCAGCAAATGACTCTCCCTTTCTGGTGATAAGATAAAAAATCCAAGTTAATTTTAGCTGAGAATTTATATAGGAGAAACGTTTTTACTGATTGGTCAAGAGTATAGCAGGAGACATTAGGTAACATAACTATGCTTGGAATGAACAAAATCTCGAAATGAAAAACTATCTTTTGGAAGAGATAGGAGCTTGTCACCGTGAAATTAATATTTCTACAATTAGAAAGTAATCAAATCTTTACGTGGTTGTGATAGTAGCATTTCGAAAAAAGCAATGGTTTGCAAAATCGAGAAGACAGTCATCTCTACTATATTAAAATGCACGTTCTCTGAAAGAGTTTACAATACAATATTTGAATACATCTTTGTCATAGGTTGATTTCAACTCTGGGTTTAGTTGATGCTGAGCAAATTTGATGACTTTGAAAATAGATAATAGGCCGACTCCCAATAGGGGGCTTCATTGCGCTAAACTACTAAACCTTTCTGGTGGTTGAATCAAAAACCCAAATTCATTTTAGTTTAGAATGTATATAACAGAAAAGCTAACCGCTTTCCTAATGGGCCTAGAGCATCAGATAACATAAACATCAACATTACTTATTTCGTCATTTCTTTCTCTTTTGCTAAAGTGATAAGATGGGGACTACCGTTCTTTTATGTTTCAACTATTGTGGCTCTTGCCATTTTAAAAGCTTTTATAATTAGAGAACTATAGTCTTTTCACAGATATGTTAAGAACGGTTTTTGATTGATTCTTTCAGATTTGGAGACAAAGAAACTTGGTTGAGAATTCTCTACGTCTATTATAAAAACAATTACTTTTATCTGGTTTCCGGCACACACTCTCTTTATCGCACAATAAAAAGAGGCCACTTTAGTAAACTTTCAGCCTTTATGATTACTCACTATATTGTGCAGTCTGGGAGCATTTGGCATTCTTAAAACATCTTTCATAGACCAATCTCTGCACGTTAAATAATGTGACAGAGTGCATTGCGTTGTAGAGATCAGGTGTTGTCTTATTCATCATTTCTAGAATGGAACTCTCTAAGTAGGTGAGAGTTGTTAACTCTGCCAATATCAGAGTGTGCAGCATTTATCATTTGAACACATTAGCTTTGACCATCGTGATGCTGGCCATTTATGTGTGAGGAGTAAAGGAAACCCTATTTCTGAGTGCCAACTTACAGTTGTTCATGTGTTCTGGTGTCAGTTCTTCATGTAAATTTAAATGATAGCAATTTTAAAAAGTTGTTATCCGTTTCCGAATCCATTTTTGTACTCAGATAAAATAGTAATACACAAAACACCCTGAAATACCAATGTCCTGGGTTTGAAAAATGTACTTATGTTTGGGTAGAGATGGGCGCTTGTCTCTGAGAAGTTTATTTTTTTACACTTAGAAAGTACTGACTATATAAAAATGCAGGTTCTCAAAAGGCAATGTTTGTAAAGATCTTCTTCAAAGGTTGATTTCAACTCTGGGTGTAGATGATGCTGAGCTAATCCGATTACCTTTAGAGTAGATGAAAGACTGACTCCCAAGAGAGTGTTCCTTGCAGCAAATGACTCTCCCTTTCTGGTGATAAGATAAAAAATCCAAGTTAATTTTAGCTGAGAATTTATATAGGAGAAACGTTTTTACTGATTGGTCAAGAGTATAGCAGGAGACATTAGGTAACATAACTATGCTTGGAATGAACAAAATCTCGAAATGAAAAACTATCTTTTGGGGGAGATAGGAGCTTGTCACCATGAAATCAATATTTCTACAATTAGAAAGTAATCAAATCTTTACGTGGTTGTGATAGTAGCATTTCGAAAAAAGCAATGGTTTGTAAAATCGAGAGGACAGTAATATCTACTATATTAAAATGCACATTCTCTGAAAGAGTTTACAATACAATATTTGAATACATCTTTGTCATAGGTTGATTTCAACTCTGGGTTTAGTTGATGCTGAGCAAATTTGATGACTTTGAGAATAGATAATAGGCCGACTCCCAATAGGGGGCTTCATTGCGCTAAACTACTAAACCTTTCTGGTGGTTGAATCAAAAACCCAAATTCATTTTAGTTTAGAATGTATATAACAGAAAAGCTAACCGCTTTCCTAATGGGCCTAGAGCATCAGATAACATAAACATCAACATTACTTATTTCGTCATTTCTTTCTCTTTTGCTAAAGTGATAAGATGGGGACTACCGTTCTTTTATGTTTCAACTATTGTGGCTCTTGCCATTTTAAAAGCTTTTATAATTAGAGAACTATAGTCTTTTCACAGATATGTTAAGAACGGTTTTTGATTGATTCTTTCAGATTTGGAGACAAAGAAACTTGGTTGAGAATTCTCTACGTCTATTATAAAAACAATTACTTTTCAAAGCGATAACGATTTTGTTTTGCTGAATTTATATCTGCGATAAAAAAGGGTTTTTATATTTTAAAAAAGCCAAACTATATTAAATACATTTTTGGTTGATGGAATGAAAGCTGGTGTAAAACGGATAAAGAAATTGTATCAAATCAAGTTTATCACGCATGACACTTGTCAGAAAAGATTTGCATAATGAAAACTGCAATATAAAAATCATATACATACATATATCATATACCATGAACTTTTGAATCATTATTTTTAATCATTGAAAATGAATAACAAAATACTTGGTTTATGGACATTGATAGCATAAAATATAAAGTATGTTTTGATGTGTTCATAACATCTTTTCTTTGTTTACAGATAACTATTTTTAGAAAAGCATGTTTGTTTTGGGTTCCACAAGAATTAAGAAAAGTCTGCATCCATAAATAACTGCCATCTGATTTTCGAAACAAAAATGAGAAGACTCACATGTGACAAATCAAATTATTGAATATTTTGTAGATTTGTATGTTCAGAGTCCTAATATGAAAAAGCACATGTAAATACACACAGGTACACTTAAAGAGGAAAATGGATGTTCTTTACTTCTTTGCTGATTTAACCTTTTGAAAATGTTAAGGAAAGCTTTAATTGAACACTCAGATATCTATGTGTCTAATATATTGTATGTTCACAGAGTGTCAGTCTGTAAAATCACATGCGAATATACAAAGGTGAAAACCCTACCATTTTAATGTTTGTGGATTTGGATGTTCCCATCTGAAAATCCACAAGTTTTTGTATCTCATATCGAACAAGGACCCCTTGATCTTTGAGAACTTTAACTAAAGTAAAACGAAAATAAATGAGAAACGATACATTTGTAAAGTTTGTCGTACTGCAGGTGACAATCTCTATTCTCATAAGGTTTGTTGTTCTGCATTTTTTGACAGTTCAAGTTTTAAAACTCACATGTAAATACACACAGATGAGAGTTTAAATAACGTATAAGACACGACCCTTTATTGTGTTCGGTTTCTCTGTATAAGGGGTTTGTCAAGACAAGCAGACATGAGGATACTTTACCCTACATGTAAACCCTGACGAAATATATAAAATCAAATCCGAAGCTCATATTAGATTATCTCGACACAGCTATACACTGACCTGTATGAGGAATGGTGCACCTTCTGAACACGGCTATACAATGGCTCATACGAGGAATGGTGCACCTTATAGTCAGGACAACCAGTGATGTTATTTCAAGTAACAGCACTTAGTTGTGTACTCAACTAGACCAGACTAATTCTTGTTCTGGAGTCCAGTAAGATCAAGAGACTAGAAAAAAGATATACTATGACATAGTTTACTTGACATTTGGAAGGAGGAATTCATTGTTCTTACTAACTCAACGTTTTAAAGGTAGATCAGAATCTAGATAAAAATGCAGGTTCTCAAAACTGAATACTTGTCTGCTTGTAGTTTGTTGTTTAGTTCATATAAGTAGAACAATTATAGCTCTTTAAGTGGAGTTGATAAGAGGACTTATTTTATCTGCTGGGGTAGCAAGTTCATAATCAGTTCATATCTTGCATTAATTGATTCGTTTTGTTTAAAATAAACAGATTGAACTCACAACTTATAATTAGAATTCACTTTAAAATATCTTGGAACCACATACTTGGAAGTAATCTACTCTTTACTGCTGGTTGTTGTTGAGTTGTATTTCTATTTTATGTTCCTTTGTGATGTTGCATCAAGGGAGCTTCGCTTTTTTATGAGGATATTGTTGTTGTTAGGTTGGATTTCCGTGGCCTTCTCTTTATTCTTTGTGATGTTGCTTCAAGGGAGTTTCGCTTTTTACCATACCACACGTCAAGAGAGAAATTATTTCTAAGAATGTTCAAACAAGGAAAATAATTTAATGAAGACGATATTATTAAAAGAGTTAGAAGAATAACATGTATGGTACATAGTGTGAAATGGTATGTAGTATAAAATACATGAATCAATTAAGACACAGATTCTACTGATGTTATAAGTACACAAGAAGGAATGAATTCATTGTTTTATAGTGAGTCAACATTTAAAAGGTAGATCAGAATCTACATTTAACACTTAGATACCTATGTATCTCATAGAAATAAAGTGTTAGAACCAGAACTTGATCTCTAGGAACATCGACTGAAGTAAAATGAAAACAAGTGAGAAACCCGATTCTTGTCATGTTCGGGGTACTGCATTTTCACAGGAATTACCTATTAGACACTATCTTCCAGTGTCTTCGGTCTATCTGTACAAGGGTTTGTCAGGACAACCTGACATGAGGATACTTACCCCTACACGTAAACCCTGACCAAATATTCAAAATTACATAGTATCCGCAGCACAAATAAGATCCCCTCAGCACGGCTATACACTTGCTCATACGAGGAATAGTGCATCTTCTAGTGATGTTACAAGTAACACCACATAGCTGGATACTCCACCAGACTAGATGAATTCTTATCCTGGAATCCGGTAAGACCAACAGACCACAACCAAAGATATACTATGACATACTTGACTGGTCAGTTGGGGAGAAAATAGATTTATTATTCTTGACTTTTTTACTACCTTAATGTTTGAGAAATAAAGGAGAATTTTAATAGAATATTCGGGTATCTATGTATCTCATATAGACATCAAGTGGTAGCCCCAGGAAGGGGCCCCTTGATTTCTGAGATCTTCGACTGAAGTAAAATTAAACATTGTGAGAAACCTGTTGTAAAGTTTGTGGAACTACATTTACACACGAATCCAGTATGAAACAGCACATCCGAATACACACAGGTGAGAAACCCTATTGTAAAGTTTGTGGAACTACATTTATGCACGAATCAAGTATAAAACAGCACATGCGAATACACACAGGTGAGAAACCTTATTCTTGTAAAGTTTGTGGAACTAAATTTTCACAGTGTGGCCATCTTAAAAAACACATGCGAATACATACAGGTGAGAAACCTTATTCTTGTAAGGTGTGTGATAATGCATTTTCGGACAATTCCACTTCGAAATAGCACATGAGATGGTCCCTCAGTTGTAGTGGGGGCAACTGGTCTGGTGAAAAAAAATCTAAGTAAATACTTAGAAACAATCCCCGGAGAACACAATTGTAGGGAAGTACAGATAGCAGCGCTAAAAAGAGCAACATCTATCCTTTAGTGAGAGCCCTCGGATATAGATTTTACTCATAGGGAAATCAAGGTTTAGCCTCAAGAGTAGGCCCCTTGATCTCTTTAGATGAACTAAATTAAAATGAAAAAAAAGTGAGAAACCCTATTATTGTAAAGTTTGTGGAACTGCATTTTTACAGCGTACCCATCGTAATAGTCACATGCGGATACATACAGGTGAGAAACCCTATCGTTGTGAAGTTTGTGGCACTTCATTTTCAGAAAGTTCAAGTTTGAAACGGCACATGCGAATAGAACTTCGACTGAAGTAAAATTAAACATTGTGAGAAACCTTATTCTTGTAAAGTTTGTTGTACTGCATATTCGTCCAGTTCCGAATACGCACTGGTGAGAAACCCTATACTAATAATGCTTGTGGAACTTCATTTTCACAGAATTCAAGTATGAAAACTCACATGCGAATACATACCGGTGAGAAACTTTATTCTTGTAAAGTTTGTGGGACTGAATTTTTAGTAAGATCAAGTTTGAAAACTCACATACGAATACACACAGGTGAGAAACCCTATTCTTGTAAAGATTGTAGAATTGCATTTACACAACGTGCCCATCTGAGAATTCACATGCGAATACATAGAGATGAGCAACCCTATTCTTGTAAAGTTTGTAGTACTGCATTTTCAGAGAGTTCAAGTTTGAAAACTCGCATGCGAATACACACAGGTGGAACTCGCTAATTCTTGTAAAGTGTTTGGATGTTCATGTTCAGAGAGTGTCAATCCAGTGAGTCACATGCGCACAAACACAGGCGATGGTTCTGCCACTCAGAAGTTGAGAGTGTAAGTCATCTGACATCCTGTTGTAAGGTTCTGCTGGGGGCAGCTACTACAAAATGCAACATAAAAGAATGTGTATATATTTTCGATTGACGATCTACAAAAATTGAGCCTCCAATGTAGCAGCAAGTCCTGGGAACATATACCAGAAATAACTGGAGCAAATAAGTCATACACCATCCATTATGATTAGACAATCCTAACAGCTACATACTTTGAAAAGGCAGATGGTAAACCTGACATAATTATGCAGGACAAGCAGGAGAAATCAATGTGCCTTTGTGAAAAATAATATCATTATCTCGTCAGTAAAAATCACATAGAATTATTCATTCAGTAAAATGTTTACTAATAAATAATATCCAATTGAATGTGTGTTAGAAATTATTTTTTATTAGTAATGCTGGTGTGGCCTTCTAAATCCTAAACAGCTACATAATTATAAAACGCAGCTGGTACACCTAACATATTTATGTGGGACAAGAAGAAGAGAATAAGTTAATTAGCTCATCAGTAAAAAGAACAGGATTTTTAATCCAGTAAACTTTTTAATAATAAAATTCGTGTACAATGAAATCCAATTCGCTATTTTAATTGTTCTAATTAGTTGTAGTTTGCAATTAATTTACTAAGTGAACCATTTTTTTATGATTTTCTTTATCGTTACTTTCCTCTCTCACTGTATCTTGTTTGACCCACTCGCTCTTTTTTATACCGTTTCTATTCTCATCGCTTACGTCAGTCTCTGTGTCTCTTTCTCTCTCTCTTTCTGTCCCCTCCTTTACTCTTTCTCACTCTTTCCTTTTCTCTCTCTCTTTTTATATTTTTCTTATATCATTAAAGTAGAGTATTCTTTATGTAAAAATATGTCCTCTTATTTCATACCGTTTCTATTCTCATCGCTTATAGCAGTCTCTCTATCGCTTTCTCTCCCTCGCCTCCATCAGTCTATGTATATGTCTCTCTTTCTCTCCCTAGTTCTCTCTTTCTCTCTCCTTATATCATTAAAAGAGAGTATTGTGTGTGTAAAATATATCCTGTGAAATTATTTTTAATCGTCTCCAATTATGGTTGTTTTCAACACATTTTATCTATAGCCTTCATTTCCTAATATACCATAATCCATAAACAAAGTTCAAACTACAATTGCACCATCTCTAGTATGAGCTTGTATAGTTTGTAAAAAAACAACAATTTTTCTGAAACGGAATTAGATAATTCAACGTCTTTAGATTAAATGAAAGGTTTAATAAAGGTTCAATGTATTTAGATTAAATGAAAGGTTTAATAAAGGTTCAATGTATTTATATTAAATGAAAGGTATAATAAAGGTTCAATGTATTTATATTAAATGAAAGGTATAATAAAGGTTCAACGTCCTTAGATTAAATGAAAGGTTTAATAAAAGTTCAATGTATTTAGATTAAATGAAAGGTTTAATAAAAAACCTAAATGAAGATTTTTCGGCTCTCAGTATGAAAGTAATTAAACATTTTATTTTAATATTCATTCGTGAGTTGTTATCATCAAGAATCCAACTTTTATTAGAATAGAAAAGAGAAAAGACATTCACCAGATTCTTTGCCTAATCATAAATGAAAAACTAAAAAAACAGAAAAATCATGTGTCTTCAAAAAGTCCGTCGACAATAATATTTCAGGAACAGTCGTTTGTTTCAGTGAGTGTTCTTACTGATCAGAAAGCACAAACGAGAAACTCAAGTATTAAAATAAAAACTGATTTTTACCTTTTAATGTTCCTTAGAAAAATCTTTTAGATATACAATTGCACCATATCGCAGAAGAAATACGTTTTATTTTTAATGATCAATAGCTTTAATAACAAAATGTAAGGAATTCAAAGAAGCTTTCAATTTTGTTTCTTGCCTAGTATACATCACCCGAGAAACGCCTTGTATACAGCACTATAATGAAATACATATTTGTTTGTTTTATTAAAATTGATTATAAAAGTGTGAGAAATTCACCTGAGCTTTCAGTTTAAAAAATATTTTTCCTTCGTGAGACCGATTTTATTTTCTTGTATACTTTTTGGCTAAAAAATGAAACATAATTATCTATGTTATATCCACATATGTTGCCCCATAAAGCATAAAAAGGAACAGGGGACCTGTTGGCACATGTTCCCCTACGCATATGGAAAACGGGTGCAGGCGAGCAATACAATGTCAAAGGGGGTCAACAGGAAGTTCGATAGACAGGCTTTCATAATTCACCCCACGCATTTGCAGGGGCGGAGGATTCAACCAATCAAATGCGAGTATACTGTTGCTATGCAGAGGAGAGGCCATAAGAGCGGGAAAATCGAGGCGAGAAAAAACTCGTGGGGAAGGTCGTCGAGCAGCGTTGAGAGCGGACGTCTAGGAGATTGACAGCTCACCCAGCTGTCATATCGAACAATTTATCCCCGCACACAAAATCAACAACAGGAAAAGTGGAATTCGAAAATTAACGGTTAAGAAATACAGCGACGTTTAATACTGCTGTCTACCGGACACCAAAAGAAAAGACCTGATCTAACAAAATTGACAACAGACCAGTCAATCATATTACCTCTCCGAAGTCGAGATTACGTATATCTGGACCCTAAAAACAGCTCGTTAAGAACGGACAACAGAATCTAAAATTCTCTCAAACTATCCTTCCCTCTGCAGTCAATCCAAAAAGGTATGTGTTTACGACATGAGGACAAAAAATACCATATTAATTCGTCCTAAAATTGGACTTTCATATTGTTATATATAGTCATGTTAAATGATCTCATTCAATCGTTCCCCGCGATTTAAACACATTTACCTTCATATCTCGATCTTCCGTGGGAGGAGAAGGATTTCTCATTTGTTTTCCTCGAATTACGCAAGGAAAAAGACTTTCCTATTTTCAGTTTTCATAAATGCTATAAGCCTTCTTAATTGCTATATTTGGACCTTTAATTCTTATCCTGACTGATCAACTTTCTCGGAATAACTAAAACCAGCCTCTTATAAAGAACTCCGTTTGTGCGGAAAGAATATTAGTTGATCTTTTGAAAAATAAATACTTGTTATGTATTGTTAATTTGTCTTATATATATATATATATATATATATATATATATATATATATATATATATATATATATATATATATATATATGATTATAATTTGTGGTACGGTGTGTTATGCATTTTTATGGAGTACGGGTTGTTTCCCTTTCATCGGGTTTTCAACCTTTTCACATTTTTACATTCGTGGCTGAATTACGTATATGTAACGTTCAGTGTCCTAGTACCACAATTATAACATTGGTGTCAGAAGTAACGGTCTCTTTACAAAAGAGCAACGTACCCGCGCAGGAACGCGTGAAAATGAATTTAGCACGTATATCCTTGGTGTCATAAAGCTGGTTTCCCAGAATAAACAAAAATATTTTTTTAAAAAATTAAAAAATAAATAAATAATGTACATTACTGTTCTCCCTTTTATTGTTTTAATGAAAAGCTGTTTTACTACCGCAAGTCTTAACATGTGACCCACAGGCTCGATTAAAAAAATAATACATGGCAGGTGAGGGGAGCGAGGGTTTCCAACCTTACACATAAATAACATCTGATGCTAATTTACACGTTTAAAAATTTGGTGCCATACAAGCACGTTATAATATTTTAAAATCAGTATTTTAAAATAAGCATTTAATCTGTTTTGAAGTACATAATATCGACTGTTCTAAGTCTTTTTTTTGGGGGGGGGCTACGTTCTCTCACCTCTTGTTTAAAATAGAGGGCAAGTCAGCACATATTTTTTAATAATTATTTTTTAATTATTAACACATAATAAATACTGTTTTTCATAATTATATTTTTTTAGTATAAATAATTAAATCAATCTGTTTTTAATAATTGGAATGTTTCTGTAGGGTTTAATATTTTGAAATAGTTTCTTTAAAAAATATTTTTTAAATAGATTATTTACTATTTATATAATTGGAATGTTTCTGAAGGGTTGAATATCATTTTGAAATAGTTTCTTTAAAAATATTTTTAAATAGATTATTTACTATTTTCGTTATAATTGGAATGTAATTCTTTTTCTTAAGTTTTAAAATATTTTTAAATAGGTTATATCGAGTGAAATAAAAAAAATTCAGCCCCAAATCTAAGCGGTGGAAAAAGATGAGAGGCTATTTTTCGATAAACATCGCTTGTCAATTTCCGATTACATAACCGGAAGCCACAGCAAGTAGACTGTTTCTCTTTTACCGATTGTAATCTGTTTCCTCATGGGAACAAATAAATCTATTAATGTATTATCCTGATATTTTATTCATTTTGTATTTCGGCACATGTTCGTCTTTGTCCACTGTCCGTTTTTCACAACTTTTTACTGACCAGTTTTTTTCTTTTTTCGATGTACACATATCTATCAGGCTGCTAGAGAATTCTGGAGTTTTTTGAAAAAAATTTCAAATATTTTACATTTTAGGGAGAGGATCAGTTTCCAATGTTAATTCAACGTAGACTCTTTTTGATCATCTCAATTAAAAAAAAAATATTTTTCAGTGTGCAATTACCTATCATGTCAGTAGAGAATTTCGGGGTTTTTGGAAACAAATTTCAAAAAATTGAGATTTTAAGACGGGGGATCAGTTTTCAATGTAAATTCTACTGATCCCCCTCTTTTTGACCATCTCAATTTTTAAAAATTATTCTTCTGTTTACAATTACATATCATGTCAGTAGAGAATTTCGGGGGGTTTGGAAAGACATTTTTAAAAATTGAGATTTTAAGACGTAAAAATTTGTGAAAAACGGACTATGGTAAAAGACGAACAAGACTGATCCCCCCTCTTAAAATCTCAATTTTTTTAAATTTCTTTCCAAAACCCGGAATTCTGTCGCGACATGATAGGTAATTGTAAACAGAAGGATAGTTTTTTTAAAATTTGAGATGGTCAAAAAGAGGGGGATCAGTCTACGTTGAATTTACATTGAAAACTGATCCCCCATATTAAAATCTCAATTTTTTAAAATTTCTTTCCCAAAACCCCGAAATTCTCTACTGACATGATAGGTAATTGTACACCGAAAAAGACTTTTTAAAAAACTGAGATGGTCAAAAAGAGGGGGATAATTCTACGTAGAATTAACATTGGAAACTGATCCCTCCTCCTAAAATGTAAAATATTTGAAAATCTTTTCCAAAAACCCCAGAATTCTCTAGCAGTCTGATAGATAAGTGTACACCGAAAAAATAAAAATAAAATGGTCAGTAAAAAGTTGTGAAAAACGGACAGTGGACAAAGACGAACATGTGCCTGTATTTCATTTCTTTTTCTTTTTTCAATCTATTCAATATTTTATCGGCAGCACTTTTATACCCCGCCCAGGCCGCCCAGGCCCTCGGCGCCAGCATTTTGACTCACGTGACTCAATCGTAGTCACTTATAAACAGAATATTCTTCGTTAGTAACACTTAGCATATACCCCCCCCTCCCAATACAGTTTTTTGTTTATTAATTATTTACCTTACGAAATAGAATGAAGATTGATGAATTTTTGCCCACCGCCGCCCACTGCCGTCCAGCCCCCGGCGCCAGCATTTTGACTCAATCGTAGTCACTTATAAACAGAATATTCTTCGTTAGTAACACTTAGCATATATTCCCCCCCAATACATTTTTTTTGTTTATTAATTATTTACCTTACGAAATAGAATGAAGATTGATGGATTTTTGCCCACCGCCGCTTACTGCCGCCCAGCCCCCGGCGGTGGTGGGCAAAAATCCATCAATCTTCATTCTTTTTCGTAAGGTAAATAATTAATAAACAAAAAATCTATTGGGAGGGGGGATATATGCTAAGTGTTAATAACGAAGAATATTAATTGGGCGGGGGATAAAAGTGCCACCCATATTTTATTATATCAATAAATAATAATAAATCAGCTTTTTATTTATTTAAAAAAGAAACGAACATTACAAATATTAAACTGCAGAAGAATGAACAAAACAATTCCGCACAAAATCAGTTTAACAATCTTATTTTGACCTGAATGAGATTGGTGACCTTAACTTACTGTATAAATTAAGTATATATTATGCCTCCCATTTCGGTAAATTTATAGAAGTGCACCTTTCGTATTTCGACCCCTAAAACAATAAAAAGTTTCTACTTTTTTGGGCAAATTACATATAAGCAGCCTCAACAAATATCCGCTATGAAAAAAAAATTATGAAAATTTTTATTATTTTAGGAAGGGGGGTCACTTTCCTATAATAAGTTATACGTAAAGTGAGCACCCATTTCTTGGCCACCGAATCTCACCACTCGTGTTTCGACCCCTAAAAAAAAGTTGAATCAAATTACATGTAAACAGCCTCAACAAATATCCGCGCGCGGATGTTTGTTGAGGCTGTTTACATGTAATTTGTCCCAAAAAGTAGAAACTTTTTTTTTAGGGGTCGAAATACGAGTGGTGAGATTCGGTGGCCAACAAATGCGTGCTCACTTTACGTATAACTTATATAGGAAAGTGACCCCCCCTCCTAAAATCTAAAATAATAAAAATTTTCATAATTTTTTTTTATAGCGGATATTTGTTGAGGCTGTTTACATGTGATTTGCCTAAAAAAGTAGGATACTTTTTTTTTTAGGGGTCGAAATACGAAAGGTGCACTTCTATAAATTTACCCCCATTTCTTCCCAAACGCGCAATTAAAATAATAAAATATTAAAATCAATAAGATTAAAATAAGTTTTTTTCTTTCCAAAAAAATTTGCACTGTCGTCGATGGTGTTTTCTTTTATTTTTTTTACTTACATTTTCTGCGAAGTTGTTTTTTGCGTCGCCATTTTGAAAGTACAGAACACGTTCGACTCATCACAACACTAACTTCGCCATCCTTCAGCCGTGTTCGTATTTAAAACAAACCAAACGAAAGAAGATTGGATAAATGTAAGTATGATGTTATTGCAATTAGTTTACGTTTTTTATAAATATGTTGTTATTAATTTTTCAAAGAAATGACATGTTATTCTCTAATAGAAATAGAATGCATTTTGGAGGGAAAATGTCGGTAATTGGGATTAGTAAACATAAACCTTTTGAAACTGATTAAAAATGAATTTAATCACTAATTTTACAAAGATATCAAATTTTACTTTCGAATTGAGATGGAACCAATTTTGCGAAGGAAAAGGTTGATAATTGGGAACCGATAAACATAAACTTCTTAAGACTAATTAAAACAATTTAATCTTTTAGCAGATGTAATTTTAAATAAATTCGGTGGGAATGTTTTACAATAGCCGCGAGTCGGGTTGAAAAAAAGTTGTAGAACGTAGTCAAAAAAATGAATATGCAACAAATAAATGCAACGTACGTAGAGACCGGAGATTTTCCTAGTTTTCTATTCCATTTGTTTGTATGTTTACGTATGGTAAATGGGGTTTTATTAGACATGAAAAAAAAATTAAAAATTTTTAATGTCATTTATTTAAAAAACAAAATGGCGTCATTAGTTTTTGCTATCGGTGTCACGTGTGTGTGTGTTTTTTTTTTTACCGGGACTCATAATCAAAGCGGCGTTTTTTTGTTGTTTTTTTTTGGGGGGGAGGGGGGTTTGCATTTTTGAAATTTAATTTTATGAAACGAACATTTTAACGATCATTTTGATCACCGAATGAGCGCGCATGTCGTTACGTCATTGGGGGTTAGGGCTGGGTTAGGGTTAGGGCTGGGTTTAGGTTAGGGCTGGGTTAGGTTTTAGGTTAGGGCTGGGTTAGGGTTAGGTTAGGGTTAGGTTAGGGTTAGGGCTGGGTTTAGGTTAGGGTTAGGAATTTTTTTAAGAAACGGGAAAAAAAACATTACGGTGTGACGAATGAAAATAATATGTAAATAAAGGCACACTGACATGTAAATAAAAAGAAAATTATTTTATTCCTTTGGCTTAAAATGTAGTTTTGTTTTGTTCTTCTGCTTAGCTAAAAAAATGCAAAAATTGCGCTTTGACTATGAGTCCCAGTAAAAAAACAACCGAATCCAGAACGAGGCGGAAGTCTCGTTCTGTATTCGGTGTTTTCTATCGAAGCAGCCATTACTATTTTTTTTTCACTTCACTTACGCTAAAACTATTAACTTATAGAAAATAGCACTTTTAACGGATTATAATCATTAATAACTGTAACAGTTAATTGGAAATTCAGTTGTATCGGCTACGGTAAATTTTATTTGTTGTATATTTGTTTTTTCAGCGTTTTCGTTGTTCGGCTATTGTTAAAAATACCCAATTCGGTAGATAATAGCATAACTTTATTTCTGTATTAACAATTTCGTCGCTTGTTCGTAATACTCCACCACCCGTTTTTAGAAACTTTTTTACTGACCATTTTTTTTTTCATTGGTGTACAATTACCTATCTCGCTAACGAATTCCGTGTTTTTTTTAAAAATTCTTTCTAAATTTTAGATTTAGAGTGGGGATCAGTTTCCTATGTAAATTTAACATAAGTTGAGCACTCACTTTTTGAGCATCACCAAATTATTTTTTCTTCTGTGTACAATTAGCGAGCATGTCGCATTTTTTGTGTGCATGAAAAGGCACTTGTGAAATATGGCAGTTAAAAATAAAATGGTATTGGCCAAAAAGTGTGTCTCAGTTTACGTTAAATTAGTATAGGAAACTCACCCCCCCCCCCCCATCAGTCTGAAATCTTATTTGGAAAAAAAAATTCCCCAAACTCCGGAATTTTCTAGCGGCATGATAAGTAATTGTACATAGAACAAAATTGGTCCGTAAAAAACGGTGAAAAAATGGGTGGTTGAGTTTCACAAACACACGACATGCGATGTGGTCATAAACTGGGTAATAAGAAAAATAATTTGGTGACGGTCAAAAAGTGGGTGTTCAGCTGGCATTAAATTTACATAGGAAACTGATCCCCCTTTCAAAATATTAAATTTTTTTTTTAAATTAAAGAAAAACACGGAAATCCCTAGCGATATAGGTAATTGTACACTGATAAAAAAAATGGTCAGTAAAAAAGTTTTTAAAAGCGGGTGGTGGAGTATTATGAACAAGCGCCAACATTGTTAATACAGAAATAAAGTGATGCTATTATCTAGCGAATTAATTAAAAATTACATATGCAAAAAGATTAAATTATTTTAATTAGTTTTAAGAAATGTATGTTTATTTTTTCCCAATTAAAACCCTTTTCCTTCGCAAAATTGGTTCCGTCTCAATTCAAGAGTAAAATTTGATATCTTTGAAAGATTTATTTTAGCATTTACGTCTTATAAACAAATGACATGTGTCTGCACTTTTTTCGTCGTTTATTTGGCAAGAACGATCTGTTTGCTTAGAAGCAACCAAACTATAATCGCGAGGGAACTGCCACAGCAAGGAAGGATTTTATTATTTTCCCCTTCTACGTTGAGTTCGTTACTTTGCCTAAACCGTATTACCTCTCTTCCCCAGTTTACGTCGGAAAAAGAAATACGACATTTTCTACTATTCTAAAACGATTTTATAGTAAATGTTGCAGATCAGATATTCCTGCACCCTCTTAACATGTTATATCAAATAAACGCTTTAATGATAATTACATATTATAAAAGCTGGGAAGCTTTTTTGTTGTTGTTTTTACCTTTTAAAGTGTATATTTTTATCTAGTGATTAGATTTTTGACATCATTAGAATTTCTCTTATTCATTTACTTGAAATTAAATAAAAATATTGACGCTTGTTCGTAATAGATCTCTCACTGTCAATCAAGCTCCAGTCCCTGTCCCATCGCCACAATGTAGCATCCTTGTGCTTGTTTTACAAATACTTCAATGGATTATGCTCCGATGAATTGGCTACTCTGGTGCCCCCTCGGCGTAAATTCACTAGACCAACTCGACAATCAACTAAGTCCCATCCATTCACTGTGGAGATCCCCAGATGCCAGAGAGCTTTCTACTCAAATAGTTTCTTTCCTTGTACTGCTGGCCTCTGGAACTCCCTCCCTGCCCCCTGTTTCCCCAACAGTACTGACATGCAGAAATTTAAAATTAATGTAAACAGACATCTCGCTGCGCAGATCCCAGTTTAGGTTGACCCCCCCACCCCACCTTCTCCCCTTTTCTTTCTTCTCAGTAGTCCCTTACGTCTACAGTGGTGGCCTGCCTTGTTTGGGGTGAACTACGTTAAAAAAAATATTTTAAAAATACTCCACCATCCGTTTTTCTCAACTTTTTTACTGGCCAAATTATTTTTCTTTTTTTCGGTGTACATTTACCTATCTGGTCGCAAGAGAAATCTGTGTTATTTTGAAAACATGTTCAAATATTTTAGAACGGGGATCAATTTCTTATATAAATTTAATGTAAACTGATTACCCACTTTATGCCCACATCGCATGTAGTGTGTTTGTGAAATAATAGTTAAAAATAAAATGGTGATGGCCAAAAAGTGTGTGCTCAGTTTACGTTAAATTAATTTAGGAAACTGACCCGCCCCATACTTTAAAATCTAAAATATTTGAAAAAATAAATTCCTCAAACGGCATGATACATAATTTTACATAGATAAAAATTGGTCCGTAAAAACGGTGAAAAAATGGGTGGTTGAGTTTCACAAACACACATGCGATTTGGTCATAAACTGGGTAATAAGTTTACATTTAATTTCTATAAAAAATTGATCCTCCTAAAATATTGGATTTTTTTTCAAAATAACACAGATTTCTCTAGCGACCAGATAGGTAAATGTACACGGAAAAAAATAATTTGGCCAGTAAAAAATGTTGAAATATTTTGTTTTTGTTATTGTTTTATTTACTCGCTTGTGGTGAAAAATTTCTCTAGCGATCAGAAAAAAATATAATGTGGCATGTAAAAAAGTTGACAAAGACGGGTAGTGGAGTATTATGAACAAACGTCACAATTTTAGTAGAAAATGTCGAATTTCTTTATACAATTAGCAGCATTCGGTGGTGTGTGCATCGCAAAAAATGTAAAATCTTCACAAAAGACACAAAAAACGAAACTAGTGGATTATATCAGGTTGTGGTTTCATAAAAAATGCTTAGAATTTTAACTGAAAAAATTATTTAAAATATTTTTGTAATGAATTATCAAAGGCAATGTCGATGCTTTTAGCTAAATTTTCTTTAACATAACATATTCCTTGATCAAATATGATTTTCTGTTACACTGATTTATATTAATTTTACTTACAATTAATTTTAAAACATCGCTAAAACAGAAATAAGAAATATAAATAACTTAAATGCTTTAATATCACCGACCCCTAAAAGAATTTGTTCATGATTAAAACAAAGGCCATGAACAGCAAATATTTTGTATTTAATGGGGGACGTAAGTTAAGAAATCTAATCGATTTTATTTGAGCGATTTTTTAATTTTTATTTATCCTTTTATTAATTTCTCTTTCTAGTGATATAAAATTTATTTTTTATATATCCCTTTGATTAATTTCTCTTTCTAGTGATATAAATTTATTTTTTATATATCCCTTTATTAATTTCTCTTTCTAGTGATATAAAATTTATTTTTTATATATCCCTTTATTAATTTCTCTTTCTAGTGATATAAAATTTATTTTTTATATATCCCTTTTATTAATTTCTCTTTCTAGTGATATAACATTTATTTTTTATAGATCCCTTTTATTCATTTCTCTTTCTAGTTATATCAAATTTATTTTTTATAGATCCCTTTAATTAATTTCTCTTTCTAGTGATATACAATTTATTTTTTATATATCCCTTTTATTAATTTCTCTTTCTAGTGATATAAAATTTATTTTTTATATATCCTTTTATCAATTTCTCTTTCTAGTGATATAAAATTTATTTTAGTATACCAATTCAATTAAAAGAAAACGTCTTTTCAACCATTGGGAGGACAGTGGGAGTCTATGCATGAAGTAAAACCTTATCAAAAACTCATTTTGCCTTTTAGATTTGCAGTAAACATTTATTTAAATAAAAATGAATAAGAGAAATTTAAATGACGTCAAAAATCTAATCACCAGAAAAAATATACACCTGAAAAAAGAAAAAAAGCTTCCCAGTTTTTATAATATGTAATTATCGTCAAACCTTTTATTTGATATAGCATGTTAAGAGGGCGGAGGAATATCTGATTTGATCAACATTTACTGTAAAATCGTTTTACAATAGTAGAAAATGTCGTATTTCTTAATACACTCAGCAGCATTCGGTGGTGTGAGCATCGCAACAAATGTTAAATCTCCACAAAAGACAAAAAAACGAAACTAGTGGATTATATCTGGTTGTGGTTTCATGAAAAATACTTAGAATTTTAACTGAGACATTTATTTTAAATATTTTTTCATATGAAGTTATCAAAGTCAATGTCGATGTTTTTAGCTTAATTTTCTAAATATAACATTTTCCTAAATCAAATATGATTTTCTGTTACACAGATTTATATTAATTTAACTTACAATTATTAATTCACCTTTCATTACTCCATATACTGAAGATTTTATTACAATCGAGCTTGTAGTTTATTTTAGCTGGCTTTTTAAAAACGTTAATATGCAGATATCATTGCTACTAGAAAATAATCTTTATTTTACAACATACAAAAGCCACATAACGCGGATCTCATTGATGATCTTCCTCAGATCGGTCTGTTGACACCACAACAGACGTTGACAAATGTATACGCTCTCATATTTGGCATTAGGAATTTACATTTCCCCAAAACAGTGAAAAAAGAAAAACAAATCTTTCTTTCTTATACATTTTAGTTTCTGTTTTTTTCGTTTCGTGCAAAAACATTTCAAAACTCGCCTTTGTTTTGCCAAATTGAGAAACATAATTATTCTCGTTTTAATCTTTTTTCGATGCGACAATACTCTTTCAAATTGTTGTTATCGACAAAAACTATTATCTTGCAGCATACTAAAGCTAGATAGATACAAATGTCATCGCTTTATTTGGGAATTTCCTATCTCCAAAAATATCGAGAAAAGAAAACAACTCTTTTTTCTCTTATCAAATTCGTTTTTCTCTGCTGCAAAATAAGATGAAAGGCTCCTTAGGAAAAACCAGGGTTCGGTTTCACATCAACCCTTTTACTTTCGAAAATATTGTCACAATACGTGTATATAAAAAATTCTCAAACTTTCAGTAAATATCCATTCAGTCATAAAATGTTAAAGCATTTATACACGTGAAATATTATTTTATTGAACATGAAGATATTTTTTCACACTAAATGTAAATTTTATAAAAAATAAGTAATTAAATGAAAAATAATTTTTATGTTTTTTTTGTATTTTATAAAAAACACTACTCAAAAATATATAAAAAAAATATTTAAAACACATTTTATGAAATTTTATTTAAATGTTGCTTTTTAGCTTGCAGATGTAGAAACATCGTTTTAACTCCTTGGATATTTCCATTTTCTTCTGATAATATTTAATTCTACTTACATTTTTTAACCTTCCACTCAATGGTGTTTTGTGAAGAAAGTTAGGACTATTACATCTTCTGTCTGTCAAATTTGGAATGTTTTTATTGTGTCTTCAAATAACGTTTTATTCTTTTTTGGTTTATTCAAAATCGTATTGAAAGATATACCTTTATTCGGTACAATTATATATATATATATATATATATATATATATATATATATAATATATATAATTACGCATTTGAAAAAGATGAATGATTTTCTTTGAATATGTTTTATAGGATATCAACTTTATATGTGTAATTTTTGGTGATTTAAATATATTCTCCAGTATCTTCAAATATTTATTGATTAATTTGTTGACACAAAAGCAATGAAAAACAATTGCAAATATAATAAAATTATCATAACAGTATTTTGAAGATCATCAATAAAATTCGACAGTATTTATTTTGTATACTATTAAATTGTGCAAATTAAAAAAAAATTACATTTCGGATCTCATTAATGAAAGTTTTAGTAGAAATTTAATCTAATATTTGAAAAAAAAGAAATTCCTTTACTTAATTAATAGATACATATTATATTTTGAATTTATTCAATAATGAATTTGTGAACTTTTTAATAAAATTGTACATAATACCTTTTGCTTTTAAGCCTACATAATTAACATTTTAACTGAAACCTGAGAAAAAATTTCAGTGAACGATCTGCTAAATTTCAAATCTATAACAGTTTTAAAAGTGTTAATATTTCTAAATTAATTCCGTTTCTATCACAAGAGCACAATATTAAAAATACAGAGAAAAAAATTGTACTAAAAATAAAATTCGACTTAAAAAATGAACTATAAATCAGATACTATGGATAAACCATATCCTTGTGTACTATGTGGCTCTTCTTTTATGCAGAAACAACATATGTTGCAACATATGCGTACGCATACTGGTGAGAAGCCATATTCTTGTGAAGTATGTGGCTCTTCTTTTACACGGAATCAAAATATGCTGCGACATATGCGAACACATACAGGAGATAAGCCATATTCTTGTCAAGTATGTGGCTTTTCTTTTACGCAGAAAGAACATATGTTGCAACATATGCGAACACATACTGGTGAGAAGCCATATTCTTGTGAAGTATGTAGCTCTTCTTTTACACAGAAACAACATATGTTGCAACATATTCGAACGCATACTGGTGAGAAGCCATATTCTTGTGAAGTATGTGACTCTTCTTTTACACAGAAAGATCATATGTTGCAACATATACGAACACATACTGGTTAGAAGCCATATTCTTGTGAAGTATGTGGCTCTTCTTTTACACGGAGACAACATATGTTGCGACATATGCAAACACATACTGGTGAGAAACCATATTCTTGTGAAGTATGTGGCTCTTGTTTTACAATGAAACGAAGTATGTTGCGACATTTGCAAAGACATACTGGAGATAGACCATATTCTTGTGACGTATGTGGCTCTTCGTTTACACAGAAACATAGTATGTTGCAACATATGTGAACACATACTGGTGATAAGCCATATTCTTGTGAAGTATGTGGCACTTTTTTTACACGGAAATACACTATGTTGCAACATATGCAAACACATACTGGTGAGAAGCCATATTCTTGTGAAGTATGTGGCTCTTCTTTTACACGGAAACCACATATGTTGCAACATATGCGAACACATACTGGTGAGAAGCCATATTCTTGTGAAGTATGTGGCTCTTCTTTTACACGGAAACAAAATATGTTGCAACATATGCGAACACATACTGGTGAGAAGCCATATTCTTGTGCAGTATGTGGCTCTTCTTTTACATGGAAACTAAGTATGTTGCGACATGTGCGAACACATACTGGAGAGACACCATAATGTTATGAAGTATGTAAATCGACTTTTACAAGTAAAAAAGGATTAACTGACGTATGTGAATGCATACTGGAGAGAAACCATACTCTTGTGACGTATGTGGCTCTTTTTCAGCTAAAAAATATTTGTTACTACATGTGCAAACGCATACTGGAGAGAAACTATATTTTTGTGAAGTATGTGGCTTTTCTTTTACACAAAAATCTAATATGTTGCGACATATACGAACGCATACTAAAGAGAAATTATAATCTTGTGAAGTGTTTTGCACTGACGATAACACAAACTATATTCCAACATATAATGGAGAAAAACCAAAATTTTGTCAATATGTGGCACTTCTGCTATAATGTAAAAACATGCCTTACCATATGCGAATTACTAGACACCATCCTTGAGTGTCTTCGGTCTCTCTGTACAAGAGTTTGTCAGGACAACTTGACATGAGGATACACCTTCTCCAATAACGTAATTTTAAATTACAGACCATGGCTGAATTATTTACCAACCTAGATGAATTTTTATTTCTGGAATTCGGTAGGACGAAGAGACCAGAAGAAAGATATACTGTAACATAGTTAACTGGTCAATTGAGGAGAAAAATAATTTTCATACTTTCTTAACTAACTCAAGCTTTTACAGATAAATGGGAACATTAATGTAATATTCGAATATCTATCTATACTATCTAGAAATAAAGTGTAAGTCCCAGGAAAGTAGCTCTTAATTTTGGAGAACTTCGACTGAAGTAAAATGAAACAAAAATTAATTTTAAAACAGAAATAAGAAATATAAATAACTTAAACGCTTTAATATAACCGACCCTTAAAAAAAATGCTCTTGATTAAAACAAAAGCCATGAACAGGCAATATGTTGTATTCAATGGACGTAAGTTAAGAAATCTAATCGATTTCATTTGAGCGATTATTTATTTTTATTTATCGTTTTATTAATTTCTCTTACTAGTGATATAAAATTTATTTTTTTATATATCCCTTTGATTAATTTCTCTTTCTAGTGATATTAAATTTATTTTTATATATCCCTTTATTAATTTCTCTTTCTAGTGATATAAAATTTATTTTTTATATATCCCTTTTTTAATTTCTCTTTCTAGTAATATAAAATTTATTTTTTATTTATCCATTTATTAATTTATCTTTCTAGTGATATAACATTTATTTTTTACTTAGCCTTTTATTAATTTCTCTTTCTAGTGATATAACATTTATTTTTTATTTATCCGTTTATACATTTATCTTTCTAGTGATATAAAATTTATTTTTTATTTATCCTTTTATTAATTTCTCTTTCTAGTGATATAAAATTTATTTTTTATTTATCCTTTTATTAATTTCTCTTTCTAGTGATATAAAATTTATTTTTTATTTATCCATTTATTAATTTCTCTTTCTAGTGATATAACATTTATTTTTTACTTAGCCTTTTATTAATTTCTCTTTCTAGTGATATCAAATTTATTTTTTATTTATCCGTTTATACATTTATCTTTCTAGTGATATAAAATTTATTTTTTATTTATCCTTTTATTAATTTATCTTTCTAGGGATATAAAATCTATTTTTTATTTATTCGTTTATACATTTATCTTTCTAGTGATATAAAATTTATTTTTTATTTATCCTTTTATTAATTTATCTTTCTAGGGATATAAAACATATTTTTTATTTATCCGTTTATACATTTATCTTTCTAGTGATATAAAATTTATTTTTTATTCATCCTTTTATTAATTTATCTTTCTAGTGATATAACATTTATTTTTATTCATCCTTTTATTAATTTATCTTTCTCGTGATATAAAATTCATTTTTTTATTTATCCTTTTATTAATTTATCTTTCTAGAAACATCAAATTTATTTTTTATTCATCCTTTTATTAATTTATCTTTCTAGTAATTTGAAATTTATTTTTTATTCATCCGTTTATTAATTTCTCTTTCTCATGATATAAAATTCATTTTTTATTTATCCGTTTATTAATTTCTCTTTCTAGTGATATAAAATTTATTTTTTATTTATCCTTTTATTAATTTCTCTTTCTAGTGATATAAAATTTATTTTAGTTTATACTTTTATTAATTTATCTTTCTAGTGATATAAAATTTATTTTTTATTTATCCTGTTATTAATTGATCTTTCTAGTAATATAAAATTTATTTTTTATTTATCCTTTTATTAATTTATCTTTCTTGTTATATAAAATTTATTTTTTATTTATCCTTTTATTAATTTCTGTTTCACGTGATATCAAATCTATTTTTTATTTATCTTTTTATTAATTTATTTTTCTATGATATAAAATTTATTTTTTATTCATTCTTTAATTAATTTCTCTTACTCGTGATATAAAATTTATTTTTTATTTATCCTTTTATTAATCTTTATTTATTTTAGTATATCAATTCAATTAAAAGAAAACGTCTTTTCAACCATTGGGAGGACAGTGGGAGTCTACGCATGAAACACAACCTTATCAAAAACTCATTTGGCCTTTTAGATTTGAATTAAACATTTATTT
The DNA here is from genome assembly GCA_963556195.1 of Sepiola atlantica. Classification (NCBI taxonomy): domain Eukaryota; kingdom Metazoa; phylum Mollusca; class Cephalopoda; order Sepiida; family Sepiolidae; genus Sepiola; species Sepiola atlantica. The sequence continues at coordinate 24,190,624 of OY744549.1, read as the reverse complement.
AAATAAAAAATGCACCTTTTATTACTTCATATACAGAAGATTGTATTTATATTTAATTTCATATAAATGAATAAGAGAAATTTAAATGACGTCAAAAATCTAATCACCAGAAAAAATATACACCTAAAAAAAGAAAAAAAGCTTCCCAGCTTTTATAATATGTAATTATCGTCAAATCTTTTATTTGAGATAGCAAGTAAAGAGCGCGGAGGAATATCTGATCTGATCAACATTTACTGTAAAATCGTTTTACAATAGTAGAAAATGTCGTATTTCTTAATACACTCAGCAGCATTCGGTGGTTTGAGCATCGCAACAAATGTTAAATCTCCACAAAAGACAAAAAACGAAACTAGTGGATTATATCTGGTTGTGGTTTCATAAAAAATACTTACAATTTTAACTGAGACATTTATTTTAAATATTTTTTCATATGAAGTTATCAAAGTCAATGTCGATGTTTTTAGCTAAATTTTCTAAATATAACATTTTCCTAAATCAAATATGATTTTCTGTTACACAGATTTATATTAATTTAACTTACAATTATTAATTTAAAAACATCGCTAAAACAGAAATAAGAAATATAAATAACTTAAACGCTTGAATATCACCGATTCCTAAAAGAATTTGCTCATGATTAAAACAAAAGCCATGAACAGGAAATATTTTATATTCAATGGGGAACGTAAGTTAAGAAATCTGATCGATTTTATTTAAGCAATTTTTTATTTTTTTAAATATCCTTTATTAATTTCTCTTTCTATTTATATAAAATTTATTTTAGTATATCAATTCAATTAAAAGAAAGCGTCTTTTTAACCATGAGAAGGACAGTGGGAGTCTATGCATGAAACAAAACCTCATCAAAAACTAAGTTTCCTTTTAGATTTGCAGTAAACATTTATTTAAATAAAAAAGTGCACCTTTCATTACTTCATATACCGAAGATTTTATTACAATCGAGCTCGTAGTTTATTTTAACGTTTATACAGTCCCCACTTTTTGTCATAGACAATGATTGGCTAAACCTATGTAATAGTAACCAAAGGTGGTAGTTCTATATAAATCACAATAACTGGTAACATGCAAAATGTAAATCTGGTGTGAACCAACTTTGATCCCTCAACTCTTAACCAAGAAGCATGCAATTTATTCGCTTTTCATAGCTTTTCTAATGTAGCCTCATCTAATCAAAATTGAACAACTCATGTAGTGTATTCTTGATAGCGGAAGCTACAAAAAGGTAGAAGAAAGGTACATAGTTATGTAGGGAAAGTAAGATATTCTCAGAGAAGGATTAATTTCAAATTACTCCTGACCTAACAATGTCAAGTAAATTCATTTTTTTGAACTGTGATCTCTATTGAAACAGATTGCCATTCGGTGGCAACTAAACGTATGAGTTTCCTGCACTGATGTCAAATAAATTCTTTTTTTGTAACTGTGATCTCTATTGAAACAGATTGCCATTTGGTGGCAACTAAACGTACGAGTTTCCTGCACTGATGTCAAATCAATTCATTTTTTGAACTGTGATCTCTATTGAAACAGATTGCGATTTGGTGGCAACTAAACGTACGAGTTTCCTGCACTGATGTCAAATAAATTCATTTTTTTAACTGTGATCTCTATTGAAACAGATTGCCATTCGGTGGCAACTAAACGTACGAGTTTCCTGCACTGATGTCAAATAAATTCATTTTTTTGAACTGATTTCTATTGAAACAGATTGTTGTCGCTAGTTTTTGTGTGAGTTCCTCAATTTGACGTGGATTAACAAACTCGTAATCATCATATTCAATTTAACGTCCATTTCACATGACAGCTGTCAGAATTTTACGTCCGAACTACCTATCTCTAACTAGGAATTTATTTATCTCTTTTTCTCTAAAATCAATACTTTTAACCTCCTCTCATGTTTTCCTTTACCTGCCCCTGCTACTGTACCGGTTAACTATCAAGCAGCAACCAAATAATGTAGCCCTCACGCTTATTCATTTCCATGCATGTCACAGACAAATACATTCAGCTTTGGTTAATTTTATCTGACCAACTATTGACTGTCTTCACAAGATGCCAGTGCTTACATAATTTTATATTCCTTGCAGAAGATCGGTGTGGTCAAAACATCTCGTGTGACTGGGCCGTACATCTCCTATGTTGTGTGATTAATTAAGTGATACTCTCTAGATTCACTCTGGGAATGCATCGTTAACTGAGGAATGAAAAGTACATTTTAAAAAACATCCAATCAAGTAGATACAACTTTACAAATATTCTTAATTTAAAATGAATATAAAAATATATATTTCTATGAAACTTGCCATCACAGTAACAAAAAGTAATTTGCTTGTAAGGGTGATTATACATTTGCTTCTTGATATTTTTTAGGGTTCCAATTTTTACTCACTAAGTTACTGGATAATCAGTATAGAAGGGTGTTTCTTCTTGAAAGAGGCAAGTGGTGTGAACATATAAGTATGCGTGTTTGCTCATGCGTTCACTGCACTGGCCATAATCTTCCTACACGTGTCAGTCTAAAGATGTTCGATCTCATTTCAGTGCTATAAAAATGACTATTATGTCAAGTTGAAACCATGAGTCCAATTTATCAACAAGTAACGCATTTATTTGCTGAATCTTATAAAAGATACTCATGTTTCCAAGTTGAAGGGCAGAATTGCAAATAGATCTTTATATCCCTTCGAAATTCAAACAAGTCCTCCACAGTCCTTTGGCTAAGAGACCCAAATAGGCCATCTTTCCCTGAAGGGCACTCAGTTAAAACTCCTTGCCAGCAATCCCATCAGACCTAAAGGGTAGAAGGAAGGGACCTAGTTATGTAATGAAAGTAAGATATATTCAGAGAAGGATCACTTTGAAATTACTCCTGAACTAACAATGGCAACTGACAGAGAAAGAGGAAACTACTTTAATTTTTTGGACTGTAATCTCTATTGCAACAGATTGCCATTTGGTTGTGACTAAGACTAGGAGTCCCCTGCACTGATGGCAAATTAATTTTTTGTAAAGATTGTTAAACTAGCGTGACAGTAAGAATCAAGTGTAACAGAGTAGAACGAAAAGACTCGCGAAAACAAACCGCCTTAATAATACAATCAATGACATGTGATTCCACTAGGGTCACATGATTATCCCATATAAGCATGAAAAAAATCACAAGGGAAAGAACATACTTTAATATCTGTCTCCCTAAACCATAAGTAGTTGAAGGTAAATATTGTAACTTTTTCTGACACATAATTTCATAGTAATCATTCAATCAGCCTTTTTACATCTGTGTCAGCTGTAGTATGTATTAATTTATTAATATAACAAAAAATGCAAAGACTCTTATGTCAACTAAAAACCATGACTTCAATTTATAAACAAGTAACACATTTATTTGCTGAATCTTATAAAAGATACTCGTGTTTCCAAGTTGAAGAGCAGAGTTGCAAATGAGATCTCTATATCCCTGCGAAATGTAAATAAGTCCTCCACAGTCCTTTGACGAAGAAACCTAGATAGGCCATCCTGCTTTGAAGGGCACTCAGTTTTAACTCCTCGCCAGCAATCTCATCAAACCTAAAACTCCGCGTGATGCCCAGTGGGCCAGCTCTCACCCCCATCTCCTTCCTGTTGACTGGGTCTTTTCAGTTGTCATCGGTGGGTCAACTAATACTTAACCACTTAAGATTTCACTGTGAATTAACCTGTCAGACAGTCTACCCAGGGCGACATTACCATGGAGATGATCCAGACATCACTTTTGTGTTTCAACATCATTGTCTGTTTTTATGAGATACTTAATTCGCATCAAAGGGTAACACACTTATGGGGTGCCCCCCCCACCCACCCTAAAAAATAAGATATTTTCGTTTTGTGTCTCCTCCTTCCTCTGGTCCAGCATCTAATACTTGCAACGTCCGCAATCATATACATCACTAAAGATAATGAAGCCTACTGCATTTTTACATTGGCTGTTTTACCAAACTTTACTTTAACTCTTTTCAGTTCCAACTCCACTGTAAACTTTAACTTGACAAATTTGCAATTGTTTCACCAGATATCTCTAGGCAACTTGTCGTTGTCTGACCAAATTTTACTTACCTAATCTAGTAAACAATTTCATTGGCTGCTTATTCAAAGAAATCTACAATACATTGTATGATTTTCTCTGTCACTTATTTGCCTATTTCTCTCAATGGGTTGGCTACAACTCAGGCAATGCTTTGTCAGTCGCATATCTTCCCATGTTATTAACATTGCTTTGACCCAGATCAGCTTCATATGAATTCACTCCGGCTAGACATCTTTCAAATTATGAAAGCTTGCTAGCTTGGTTAACCTTTGACCTTACATTCACCCATCACAGCTGTGAAATTCGACAACCTTATCTCAAAATGCTAAATTAGACAATCTTATATCAAAACAATATTTTTAATAGTCTGAATTTCGACTTAGAAATACAAAATAATTTGATGTGAAAAAGAATCGTATTGTTTTTCTCTCAGAATTCTCTGTGAGGTTCAATCACTAGATTATATCAACAAAGTATCCTGTTTTGCACACATTGACCAACATATTCGATCCTTTCTATTTATCTTTGTTTTTAATCTTTCATTTATAAACTCAAAAGTATTTTTGATTTAATTTTCAACATTTCATAAGATGTCTGATCAACTTTGTTGCAAAACCTATTTCAAATATTGAATTTTCCTTCTAATTATTAGTTTAAAGACATCTCTCCAATCAAGTTTTAAATCATCTCTCCAATCATTAGTTTTAAAAGATATCTCCAAAAGGTTGTCAATCTTTCTTTTCTCATTATTTTCATTGTAGACCCTGTACTGAGCTGAAAAATCTGGTTCCTCTTGTAAAAATTTCCCAGCAAAACTCATCTACATAGAATCACTGTAAAGAATATTCCTTTCTTCCTTTGTGTGCGTAAAATTTAACGAACCATCCAGGAACAAAGTTTCTTCAAAAGCATTTTTAATCTATGGAATACAATACCAGGGGACTTCTTCCCAGCTGATTACAACATGATCGTTTTAAAGTTTAATGTAAACAAATTCTTGTGTAGCCGTCAACTTAGATTATCTAATTTGGGCGATTTCACCAATCGTTTCACATCATTTCAAGGTGTAGTTCATCGCAAACGGAGAATCTCATTAACCTTCATCCTTGAATGGCCTTTGGGCCTTGATAAGCCGTGACTCGTCCATATTTAATCTTCTTCTTGAGTCATCAGATCTAAGCCTGTCTATAAAACTCACGTTAGAAATCCATTGTATCATTCTAATAAATATTCTCTCTATATAGCACATGTCGCCAATCCTCTCTGCCCAACATTCACTTCCATATGCCAGCAACTGTGTACATATGCCTGATAGTCTCTTCCTTTGGGCTACAGTAGAAACACTCTGCTGATAGTAGTTCCCTGAACTTTAGCTACCCACCCCTAACTCTTGCAATCACCCTAGCACCAACTCTTTCATGTGCTCTAAATATATCACTAAGATAACAAAACTTCTGAACAACCTTAATAGAATCGCACTTCAAGAGCAAAAAAGGAAAATAACTTCCAGTCGTAGGTAGACGAGGTTTTGTTGTAAATGTTTACAAAGGGAATCGTGGATAATAGATCAGTCAATCACTTACCATTAAACTAACAATAGAGTAGATAAAGACTAGCAATCTCTCTTCTATGAGAAAGAAGAAGAAGATAAAAGGACATTCCCCACTAGATTTCGAAGTCAGTTTTGTACTCTGTCAAGGCAGGAAAAAGTACTCTGAGTGGCACCTCCCCAGAGGTGGCCACGTTATTCTATCTTAGGACGTATTTGTACTCTTATGCAGGTAGACGATTGTGTCCGGAGAGTGATACCTTCTGGGGTAGGAGAATGAACAACACATTTTTCCAGCGACTTTAGCAACAGATTTGATGCATGTCTACAATTTGATGTCTTTAGTGAAGGTCAGTCCTAAAAGCTTATTCAAGAAGAGACCCATTCATTACAATTTGGGCAAAGTGAAGATCCGAGCATTGGTGGTGAAAGGAGAAAAGCTATGTTTTAGATGTATTGAAAGTAACCAGCCACATTTTTATCCATTGTGCTTTGTGCTCCAGGTAGGAAGAAAAAAACAGAGATATTGATCATTAATTCTCTTCAAAGTGTTGCCATAGATGGTTGTGTCATCTGCATAAATTACAAAGAATGAACTAAAAATGTGATTTGGAAGATCATTGATAAATATAAGGAAGAGAGTTTGACCCAGAATAGATGTTAGGGGTACACCGGCATTGATACTATGTGTATCAGACTTCTGCTCATCAATGACTTCTATAAACCTATCAAAGAGAAAAGATTTTGTGGTTGAAAACACATTTCCATATATTTCATAGCTAGTGAGGTTGTGAAGCAAATTTTTCTGCCAAAGGTCTCTGATATTTCAAGAGCTGTTGTTTTAGACATGAAGCCTTCATCAAGAGATTAACTGATGCTGTGTGATATTACAGTCAGTACATCAGCAGTTTATCTTGCAGGACGAAATCCATATTGCTTGTCAGTAGATTTGTGTTTGTTATTGTGGTTGAAAACTTCTTGATTTATTACATTAAAACAACATACTCATGACGCACAGGTTACTGATTGGTGTGTTCTCAGATGTAGAAAACCGATCTCTAGTATTTCTGAATACTGGGAAGATTGACACAGTTTTCCAAGGTGATGGGAAGCATTTCTCTTTTAAGACACGAATGAAAAACTAGAATAGGAACTATTTAAGCATTATGAATGAAATGTCAGGCTCAGTTGCCTTGCTGGCATCTCGTTTTTTTAGTTTTATTTATATCTGACTTCTCATCTGTCTCTATTGTCTTTAACTTCTTGCAGACAAACTGCTTATAATATCCTAAGGTACCTGTCATTTTAGTCAACTTTTAGCTTACCCAATGCTTACATGTACTTAACCCTCTTTTCCACAAATCGAGCAGGGAACATTTATCTTTCTGGGGGCTTTCTAACACTACAAACACTAATCACTTTGCTCCTAGTAACATTCACTCTCAAAACTTTACTTTCTGTAGCATTTCTCCAAGTATTTAACTCAGCAAAATAACCTTCCATTGTTTGACAGGCGAGCCATAAATCATTAGCATACATCATCTCTTAGAGACAAATTGTCTGAAACTGTGTGGATGACGCTTCTAAGACACAAATGAAAGTTATGAACTCAGTACAGAACCATGATGTAATCCTAATTTAGTTTAACATTAAGGCTGTCACTAAATGTGTTGTTATTATTTACATGACTTTGAGCATTCTGTACATTGTTATTTGCTGGACGAATTTCATTTTCATTTTACCAATGTATTCACTGTTGCATCAAATATCGGCATTTTGATATTTTCTTTTCGAAATCTTTTTTTCTTACTAATTATAAAGCACTACTAAGATTATAAAAGAAAATTCATGAAAAAATATAATGACATGTAAAGATCGTGTAAAATTAAAGTTTTTCTATAACATTTCAGCACAAAAATAATACAGCAAAAGGCAAAATATTATAAGCCCAGGAATAAAAGTTGTATATAATAGTAATAGGTATCACACACCATGCTAGTTTTGTGTACGACAAAAGGCAAATATAGTGAAATTAGCCTCAATTTCAACTTGTGATATCTCGTTTATTTTTTTGAGTTTTTTTTATGAAGTTTGAATGTAAACAAAATTTTACCTTTTCTATTTATAAATGTGGAACTATTTTTCTGGTACCATTAATAGTTTGTTTTTAAAGCGATTTCAAATAAGGTCAGTATTTTCCGTGACAAGCGATTTATTTTTCATGCAAAGAAAATCTTTTTCATATTAACTGTGGGATCCCGTATCTGTACATATGAAAAGAGTTTTATCTTACATAAAAAGGGTCACATGTCAATGTGATGGGCTTAAGAAATGGTTTTAAGTTGTTTTTTCAAAGAAAATCCAAGTTGAAAATTTGAATAAATTAAAAGCTGAAGAACATCAATTAAAAACATTCCGAAAATTCTGTATAAAATAAACATCTTTAATAATCTGTTAGTGTTCTATTAGTACGCTAATAAATCACATCGCTGCACCGCATCAAAGTAAAGAACCCCTCTTTATATTTACGACTTATTTAAAGAGAGAGACTTGATTTAAACAGGGTAAACATTGCACTTACTTTTGATGTAGTAGTAGTATTAATAGTATTACAACACGGCTGTTAAAATCGCTTCTCTCTCTTCTTTTCTCTCTTTTTTCTCCCTTTTTCTTTCTTTCTCCCTTTTTCTTTCTTTCTCTCTTTTTCTCTCTTTTTTTTCTTTTGTTCTCTCTTTTTCTTTCTCTTCCTCACTTTTGATTTCTTTCTCACTATTTTCCTAACCGGCAATTGACAGAAAAATAACCTCTCCACACGTCCAACATGCATTCCTTCTTACTATTAGCGTTTGGCATTTAAATTCCCAACCTCCGGTCCCCTGCTGCTCTGCACCACTGCTTCTCATGTCCGAACTGATTACATTTCGTGCAATTCGACCTTAACACGCGTGGCGAGGCTCCATAGTTTCTACAACAGTCTTTTGATCGATGTTCCTTATACTTGCAAGTCTAGCAAATCAACCCGTACCTGCCCGGAATGGGCCTGTATAATTCATCTTTAATATAACATGCATCTCTACTTCCCCTAACTTAGGTTGACCCCTCAGAATTCTTCTGCTTCTCTTTAGTTTGGGCAATCATTTCACTTTCGCCTCTCTCCACATGTTCAACCAGCCATATTCTGTCTTTTGCTTCGCCTCAAGACCCCAGCAATAGCAGTGGGCGACCCCATAGGACTTTTCTCTGGGTCTCTTTATCGCTCAACCTGTCTACGAGGGCATCCACCAGGATCGCCTGTACCGGACCTGTATTCTGGATGGACCCATCTCAAAGACGCATGGACAGCTAGACCCTTGATTTGCTCGACGAGTTCGTTGGGGTCCTCTTCTTCAGCCAGGTTAGCTTACGTATGGCCTCAATCACGGTTTGCTCACTGGCGTATTGCTTCAGCAGCCACTTGCAGAGCTTCGTCAAAGCTATATCCAGGTTGTCCCCATAAATTCTCCCAATGAACTTTAAAACTGGACCTGCTGCTCCATCAAAGGCCAGCAGTACCATCTTATAATTTGCCTAACCATACACCACCCTCTTCTTTTGGATTACCGCCAGCCAATCTTTTAATCTGGCAGATTATTCGCTATGTTTTGGACAGAAATATTAACACGTTCTGGTCGATCTTGATTTGACCGTATCAACCCTAAATCTTGGGGTTCATCTCTTAACGGCATGGATACTGGTGATGACAAAATGGAGTCACCAAGATTTGTTAGGCTTTGCTTATATTGAGAATTAGACAGGCACGACCCCGTATCTGTTTCAATAGAATTAATCTAGTAATAAAAAATGTATTCTCATTTAGTTTCTTACAATATTTGGTATTTTCAATCCACCATTCTAATTCTGGAATGGGCGATTGCATTTTTATTCTAACCCTCTTTTCTGTCTTCTTCATCTGTTTCTATCTCCTACTGTTACCTCTGTGGTGGGGAAATTCCCTACCGTCAAAACTTATTTTAGTAGTAAAAAATGCATTTTCACTATTTATTTTAACGATTACGTTTTTCTTCAATATCTCTCATGGAAATATATTTCAGCAGATACTCCACCAATCCATATGGCCTCTGTTTTTCCAAAAACAGTTAAAAATTATTCTTTGTTTTCTCAGCTAATAAAACATGATCATGCTTGTGTTTATCGTTTTCGATCCGACAATAACACTCAGGTATCATTGCTATCAGAAAATAGTACTTACTTTTGCAACATACAAAAGCCACATGACACGGATCTCATTTATGATTTTCATCAGATCGGTCTGTTGACACCACAACTGACGTTTACAAATGTATACACCCTCATATTTGCCATTAGGAATTTACATTTCCCCAAAACAGTGAAAAATAAAAAAACAAATCTTTCTTTCTTATAAATGTTAATTTCTTTTTTCTTCTTTTCGTGCAAAAACATTTCCAAACTCGCCTTTGTTTTGCCAACCTGAGAAACATAACCATTCTCGTTTTAATCTGTTTTCGATGCGACAATACTCTTGCAAATTGTTGTTATCGACTAAAAACTATTATCTTGCAGCATACTAGAGCTAGATAGCTCTCGACGAATTTCATCGCTTTATTTGGGAATTCTCTATCTAAAAAAAATATCGAGAAAAGAAAACAACTCTTTTTTTCTCTCATCAAATTCGTTTTTCTCTGCTGCAAAATAAGAACAAAAGCTCCTTAGGAAAAAACCAGGTTCCGGTTTCACATCAACCCTTTTACGTTCGATAATATTGTCACAAAACGTGTATAAAAACATTCTCAAACTTTCAGTAAATATCCATTCGATCATCAAATATCAAAGCATTTATACACGTGAAATATAATTTCATTGGAAATAAAGATATGTTTTCACACTAAAAGTCATTTTCATAAAATGAAAAATATGTCTTATGTTTTTTGTATTTTATTAAAAACACTACTCAAAAATATATATTTCTTATCAAACATGACGCGTCATTTAAAACATATTCTATGAAATTTTATTTAAATGTTGCTTTTTAGCTTGCAGATGTAAAAACATCGTTTTAACTTCTTGAATATTTCAATTTGCTTCTGATAATATTTAATTATACTTACATTTTTAAACCTTCCACTTAATGTTGTTTTGGGAAGAAAGTTATGACTGTTTCATATTCTGACTGTCAAATTTAGAATGCTTTTATTGTTTCTTCAAATAACGTTATATTCCTTTTTGGTTCATTCAAAATTATATTGAAAGATACAACTTTATTCGGGACAATTACATATATATATAATGTAATATATATATATATATATATATATATATATATAATGTAATATATAATTACATATGTTAAAAAGGTGAATGATTTTCCATTGTTATGTTTCATAGCATACCAACATTATATGTGTAATTTTGGGTGATTTAAATATATTCTGCAGTATCTTCAAATATTTATTGATTAATTTGTTGACAGAAAAACAATGAAAAAGAATTGCAAATAAAATAAGATTATCATAACAGTATTTTGAAGATCATCAATAAAGTGTTGGTGCTTCTCAAATATCATTCAAAAGTATTTATTTTGTAAGCTATTAAATTGTGCAAATTAGAAAAAAATATTACATTTCTGATCTCATTAATGAAGGTTTGTTAGAAATTTAATCCAATATGTAAAAAAAGAAATTCATTTATTTAACTAATGGGTCAGTATTGCAACACATATCATTATTATATTTTGAATTTATTCAATAATGAATTTGTGAACTTTTTAATAAAATTGTACATAATACCTTTTGCTTTTAAGCTTAAAATGCTGAAACATATTCTAGTTCATCCATTAAAAAATATCCGAGTCTACACCTGCTTAACATCTAAAAATAATTTTGTTTGCAAAGAACTTGTATAAAATTATTATCTTTTTCTTGAAATTTATCTTTTAATTGTCTTTCATTTTGCAGAATATCCAGCAATCAATAGAAAGAAAAACGTAAATTGCCCACAGTTAATATCCTGAAATGAGAGAAATAATACACTTGTTAACTGTACGAATATTTTTCTTTCATCCATAGCATTTTATGATTATATATTGGGAAAATATTCACTTGTTAACTGAATAGGGATTTCTTGTTTTCTTTGTATTAATACAACACTTGCTGGAATAGTGGTTGCAAATGAATATGATTAATGCAATCATGGGTGCACATTAGTAGTGTCCTATGTGTGATAAATGCACTTATGGTCCCTTATATAGAAGTAGTATTTCAGGCATAAAAATACTTAAAAAGAAACACATACTGCTAATGGGGAAAACCGAAATTATAGCAAATTTATATGTTGCAAAAATGTTTAGTTTTGTAGAATTATCTATTAAAATATTTCGAAAATTATATTATTCCGAATACTGAGAATCTGTATACATTATGTTGTTTACATAGGGTTTGAAATATCATTTAGATAAGATGTATAAAAACTCACTGAATATATCAGTTATGTTCTGTTTTCACTAATCTGCATACATAAAAAGTAAGTCCTGCTAAAATCATTAGATCTAATAGTGTGTTGCTACACAGAGAAGCACACACTTCTCCTATTAATATATATATATATAATCGATTACAGTTAAACACAATTAACATTTTCACTGAAACATGAGAAAAAATTTCAGTGATCGATCTGCTAAATTTCAAATCTATAAAAGTTTTACAAGTGTTAATATTTCTAAATTATTTCCGTTTCTATCACAGGAGCACAATATAAAAACACAGAGAAACAAATTGTATTAAAAAATTAAAACATTTTCGACTTCAAAACTGAACTATAAATCTGATAGTGGAGAGAAACTATATTCTTGTGAAATATATGGCTCTTCTTTGGTACAGAAACAGACGAGGTTGAGTCATGTGTAAACATATACTTGTGAGAAAACATATTCTTGTGAAATATGTTGCTCTTCCTTTACAAATAAGCCAAAAATGTTGCGAACACTTATGAGAGATTAACCATATTCTTGTGAAGTATGTGGATCTTCTTTTACACGGAAACAACATGTGTTGCAACATATACGACCACATACTGGTGAGAAGCCGTATTCTTGTGAAGTATGTGGCTCTTCTTTTACACGGAAAGAAAATATGCTGTGACATATGCAAACACATACAGGAGATAAGACATATCATTGTGAACTATGTGGCTCTTCTTTTACGCAGAAACAACATATGTTGCAACATATGCGAACACATACTAGTGAGAAGCCATATTCTTGTGACGTATGTGGCTCTTCTTTTACACACAAACAACATATGTTGCAACATATGCGAACACATACTGGTGAGAAGCCATATTCTTGTGAGGTATGTGGATCTTTGTTTACACAGAAATAATATATGTTGCAACATATGCGAACGCATACTGGTGAGAAGCCATATTCTTGTGAAGTATGTGGTTCTTCTTTTACACAGAAACAGTATATGTTGCAACATATGCGAACACATACTGGTGAGCAGCCATATTCCTGTGAAGAGTGTGGCTCTTCTTTTACACGGAAGGAACTTATGCTGTGACATATGCGAACACATACGGGAGATAAGCCATATACTTGTGAAGTATGTGACTCTTCTTTTACATGGAAACAACATATGTTGCAACATATGCGAAAGCATACTGGTGAGAAGCCATATTCTTGTGAAGTGTGTGGCTCTTCTTTTACACGGAAAGATTATATGTTGCAACATATGCAAACACATACTGGTTAGAAACCATATTCTTGTAATGTATGTGGCTCTTCGTTTACACAAAAAGTATCTATGCTGCGACATATGCGAACGCATACTGGAGAGAAACCATAAGTTTGTGAAATATGTAAATCTATCTTTACAAGTAAAAAAGGATGAACTGTCGTATGCGAATGCATACTGGAGAGAAACAATACTCTTGTGACGTATGTGGCTCTTCTTTTTCAGCTAAACAATATTTGTTACTACATGTGCAAATGCGTGCTGGAGAGAAACCATATTCTTGTGAAGTATGTGGCTTTTCTTTTACACATGCATCTAATATGTGGCAACATATACGAACGCATACTAAGGAGAAACTATAGTATTGTTAAGTGTTTGGCACTGACGATAACACAAACTATATTCCAACACAGGATGGAGAGAAACCACAATTTTGTCAATTATGTGGCACTTCAATTACAATGAAAAAAACATGCCTTACCATATGCGAATTACCTACTAGACACAATCCTTGAGTGTCTTCGGTCTCTCTTTACAAAGGTTTGTCAGGACAACTTGACATGAAGATACAGCTTCTCCAATAACGTAATTTCAAATTACAGACCATGACTGAAATATTTACCAACCTAGATGAATGATTGTGTCTGGAATCCGGTAGGACGAAGAGACCAGAAGAAAGATATACTGTAACATAGTTAACTGGTCAATTGAGGAGAAAAATAATTCTTTCTCATTGCCTTGGCACATAATATTAAATCGTTTCAGAACAGTAAAAAACCAACAACGTTATCAGAAGTCAACTAAAAATAAAGGTAATCATGGATGTTTTACCACATTCAAAGGAATTGAATGTTTCTTCAGACAATCTCGTACAAGAATGATAAAAATGGCAAAAACAATTACAAATATTTTGTTTCAAGCTATAGAGTCAGATATAAAAACAGAAGATAAAAACCTAAATTGCATTTACCTGTAAAGAAGACAAAAAAGAAAAGTTCATTCCACATTTAATTTCGAGAACGAAGAACAAAAACATGACCTGGAAACGGTGATTGAAAAGTTTAATACACACTGCCAACCAAGAAAAATAACTTTTCTAACACACCAATTTCTCACATGCAAACTAAACGATGATTGAAAAGTTTAATACACACTGCCAACAAAGAAAAAATAACTTTTTTAACACATCAATTTCTCACATGCAAACTAAACGGTGATTGAAAAGTTTAATACACACTGCCAACAAAGAAAAAATAACTTTTTTAACACATCAATTTCTAACATGCAAACTAAACGGTGATTGAAAAGTTTAATACACACTGCCAACCAAGAAAAACAACTTTTTTAACACGCTAATTTCTCACATGCAAACTAAAAAAAAAAGCTGTAGAACATTGGGAAATTTGGAAGCACTGAATATTCAGACGACGGGGAGTATGAAATAAAAGTCATACTAAAACAGAACATAAATCAACTATGGATGGATAAATTGAAAATAATTCTTAAAGTTCACAAGACAAAGATAGACATTAACATTGACACAGGTGTAGAAGTAAATCTTCTACGACTAAAAATATATAATAATATAATGTCTAAACTGAAACTAAACAAAACATTGGTAAAAATTAATCGCATATAACAATACGAAACTTCCAATAATAAGTAACTGATCAGTAATCTTACAAAGTAAAAATTAATCGCATATAACAATACGAAACTTCCGATAATAAATAACTGATCAGTAATCTTACAAAGTAAAAATTAATCGTATATAACAATACGAAACTTCCGATAATAAATAACTGATCAGTAATCTTACAAAGTAAAAATTAATCGTATATAACAATACGAAACTTCCGATAATAAATAACTGATCAGTAATCTTACAAAGTAAAAATGCACAAATAAATTCGTACCTTATAGTAGCAGAAACCAAAGCAAATTCATCATTGATGCGGAAACATAAAAAACTAGAATAAATTTGTAAAAAATGCACCAAAGTCAAGATGGATATACAAGGCTTAATAGAAAAATACAAAGATTGTTTGAGCTACATCATATTCACATCATATTACAGTAAATACAGATGTAAAACAGGTCTTAAATACTCAAAGGAATATTCCATTTGGTCTAAAACAAAAATTAAAGAAAACAAAAAAAAATAACAGAATGTGTATAATAAAGCCATTCCAGGAACTGACGGATTGAAAGTATCCCCTCGTATTAGTATAAGAGAAAAATGGTAGATTAAGACTATTTTTAGCCTCAATAGACTTGAACGAAGCGATAAAAAGGAGGCATTTTAAGCTTTCTGCTGCTGAATAAATATTCGAGAAATGAACAACATGAAATAACTTACAAAATTAGACGCATCAAACGGATATTGGCATATTTCAATTGACGAAAAAGGTTAAAAATTATTAACATTCAATTTATTTTTCCTCAGTCGTAATTCTTTCACTCATCTACATTATGCAATATGCAACATTTAGTTCGTCGGAAAACAATTACGACGTGTCACCCTCAACTGCGCCATACGTGCCTGTTCGTGATAAAATGACTAGTACTAAAAGGCACACGAATAATCGTCAAAAAAAGAGGCCGTACAAAAAATCCACACCGGATATTTAGGGATAGAAGAATGCATCGCAAGAGCAAAGGAAGTCATATATTGACCCAATATAAACAATCAGATAAAAGAAATCATAAACACATGCACATATTGCATCGACTATCGGAACCAAAAACTATCGGAACTGATAATACACCATAAAATGCTCAGAACAACATGAACTAAAGTAGCTAAAGATATATTACATCCGTATAACAAGGCATACGTAGCAATTATAGACTACACACCATCTAATAATGAAAACACTTCGAACAAACCTTCACAACATTTAATAAGAAACACACTTCAAACAAACCTTCACACCATTTAATAAGAAAAACAGTTCAAACAAACCTTCACACCATTTAATGAGAAAAATACACTTCAAACAAACCGTCACAACATTTAATAAGAAAAAAACACTTCAAACAAACCGTCATAACATTTAATACGAAAAAAACACAACAAATAAACCTTCATAACATTTAATACGAAAAAAACTTCAAACAAACCGTCACAACATTTAATAAGAAAAACACTTGAAACAAACCGTCACAACATTTAATAAGAAAAACACTTGAAACAAACCTTCACAACATTTAATAAGAAAAACACTTCAAACAAACCTTCACAACATTTAATAAGAAAAAAAACACTTCAAACAAACCTTCACAACATTTAATAAGAAAAACACTTCAAACAAACCTTCACAACATTTAATAAGAAAAAACACTTCAAACAAACCTTCACAACATTTAATCAGAAAAACACTTGAAACAAACCGTCACAACATTTAATAAGAAAAAACACTTCAAACAAACCGTCACAACATTTAATAAGAAAAAAACACATCAAACAAACCTTCACACCATTTAATAAGAAAAACACTTGAAACAAACCTTCACACCATTTTATGAGAAAAACACTTGAAACAAACCTTCACACCATTTAATAAGCAAAATGCTTCAAACAAACCTTCACACCATTTAATAAGAAAAACACTTGAAACAAACCTTCACAACATTTAATAAGAAAAACACTTCAAACAAACCTTCACACCATTTAATAAGAAAAACACTTCAAACAAACCGTCACAACATTTAATAAGAAAAAACACTTCAAACAAACCGTCACAACATTTAATAAGAAAAAAACACATCAAACAAACCTTCACAACATTTAATAAGAAAAACACTTGAAACAAACCTTCACAACATTTAATAAGAAAAACACTTGAAACAACCCTTCACAACATTTAATAAGAAAAACACTTCAAACAAACCTTCACACCATTTAATAAGAAAAACACTTCAAACAAACCTTCACACCATTTAATAAGAAAAAAACACTTCAAACAAACTTTCACACCATTTTATAAGAAAAACACTTCAAACAAACCTTCACAACATTTAATAAGAAAAACACTTCAAACAAACCTTCACAACATTTAATAAGAAAAACACTTGAAACAAACCTTCACAACATTTAATAAGAAAAACACTTGAAACAAACCTTCACAACATTTAATAAGAAAAACACTTGAAACAAACCTTCACAACATTTAATAAGAAAAACACTTTAAATGAACCTTCACAACATTTAATAAGAAAAACACTTCAAACAAACCTTCACAACATTTAATGAGAAAAACACTTGAAACAAACCTTCACAACATTTAATAAGAAAAACACTTGAAACAAACCTTCACAACATTTAATAAAGAAAACACTTGACACGAACCTTCACAACATTTAATAAGAAAAACACTTGAAACAAACCTTCACAACATTTAATAAGAAAAACACTTGAAACAAACCTTCACAACATAATACACAATAAAATAATTAAGATGTCTCAAGCGAATAAAATGTTGAACAAAAATAAAAAGTTACAAAAACTGAAAACAAAAAATTATGTTCCTATAAGATTGCAAGGAAATTGAAACAGAAAAAGGTTATCGTTCATATCTAATGTAAACAGAGGAAAGAAAATTATTAATAACGTAATAGACGTCACATATTAAAAACAAATTTAAAACAATCAAACATCACTTAATAAAAACATATGAAAAACAATCAAACATCACACCAACACAAATTAACGATGGAAACATTAAATGACAATTAAATGCAACGCAAAACTCAACAATATTCAGAAAACTGAACAAAAAGAGGAAGATTAGTTCGGTTTCTAGCCAGACACAGAGAATAAATAAATTTAAAACAAGACTTGATAGAATATGTTAGATAAGGGTTGTTTCCCCCTAATACCATTACCTTTACTGCAACCTCTTACCACCATACTAATCAGCTCATAATAGCAGAGGTTAATATATATGAACCTGATAGATTTTTAACAATTTTTAACAGTTTTGCCACCTCTATTTCTCGGTCAGAAATATACCTGTAGACAAACAGGTTAAAATAATTTTTATTGCCTAAAGAAGACGACCTCAGGATGTTCAACGCATGGATGTTCGAAAACGAAGCCGAACAAAATGACCCAAAAATTATTTGATGAAATTTCGAGGACAAGCTAGGATTCCAAGTCCACTTTCGCATCGCGTGTTTATACCTGTATGTGTATATGCGAATGGAGATGGACAACATAGATGACTTTCAGTCTAGATTCCAGTTACAGACGAAGAAATGCTGAGGAAACCGCAGAAAGTTTAATAGAGCAAGTTATCATCGAGACGATGCACCTGGAATTACAGAAGCAGATTTTATCAAAAGTCGAATGATTGATATTCGATGAAGCTATGAATAGGGATAGGCTAAACAAAGCTTCTATGAACCATGTGAAGGAACTAACCGAAATGCAACAGGGAAAGAACCAGAAAGTAAATGTCATCAGATACAACAACTACAAACGATACAGCCGCAGTTATTCCTTCCAAAACATAAAATAGCCACCGTGGTATACCATGCTTCAGGGGCAGATCACGCATGATTGGTCTTACAACTAAGAAAAAGAAAATATAAAGGGAATCTCAAAGATAAAATAACAAACGCAGGTGAATAATGTAGAAATATAAATCGTTTTATTGAACCGAAAAATTAAAAGAAAGATAACTGGACAGGCTGGGAGTTTTGGGTAACTGGATGGCTTGTACAGGCAGAAGATCGCAGGAAAGGTGATAGAATAATGAAGTGCCTCAAGTAGGTATAGTCCGTAACTGGATGGTTAGTACAGACAAGAGATCACAGGAAAGTAGAAATCAAGCTGGATCAGTAAGTGCTCGTCATCGAATGCAGGACGTCGACGGGTACTGGGAAAAGGCCTAACGTTTGCAAGAACGGGAGCTGCAGCAGAACGTTAGCAGCTGCATGAGATGCAGGTGCATGAACAGAGGGGGGCGTTGAAAAGACGCAGGAGTGCGTCAGCAAGTGAAGCAATAGGAGAATGCCTGGAGCTGCAGGATGACATCGTCAGGAATACGAGTTTCAGTAGGACGTCGAAAGCTGCAAGAGGCATCAGCTGTAGATGTTGATGATGTATGGATCGGTCGATAGCTGTAGATGATGATGATGTATGGATCGGTCGATAGCTGTAGTAACTGAAACGATGATGTTGAGGATAGGCAGTCATTGTGGACAAGCTGTAGAAGGAGGCACACGAGCCTTTAGCTGTTAAATTCTTGTCTTCGTAGAGGAAAAAAAATGGCCGTTATATATGGCAAAGGTCAGTGGAGCAAATTGCATGTGACAGAGACGAATGAGACGGTGTTGAGGCGAAGGGGCAAGATCCTATGTGATCAGATAATTGAATAAACACATTTTTATATTGTTTTTTAACCAGCTCCTGATACGACCTTTTGATGAAATCTGATTTGTTGTTTGGAATGATGAACTGTACAGAAAGAAACTGTGTTTGTTTCTGTAACAGTTGTTAAGGGGTAAACATACGTTTTCTTGATAGGAATACTAAGTCGTAAATAAGGGTAGACTCAAACACGGCTAAATGGTTCAAGTGTCAAACACTTGGTTTGTTTTGAGTGCCGTGTCATAAACCCGTTTCTGTTCATGGACCACATATTAATATCCTGATTGATCAACCATCTCGGTTTTAACAAATCCAGCCCCTCTATTAAGAATTCTCCTAGAACGAAGAACTTTTCGTTGATCATTTAGAATAATAAACACGTTTATATGTTTGATTAATATCGCTTTTTTGTTTATTCTTACAAGTGTTTTATTTATATGTTTAAAAATTGTGATTCTGTTGTGTCTCGTTTATTCTCGCACGAAATACTTGCTGGTCTTCCTTTAACCGTTTTATTGAAAAATGTCGTTTTCACTAACAGTGAGTCTAACAAGTGACTCACATGTCCGGATAAAACCCAAGGCACGCGGTGTGAGAGGGGTGGGGAATATACAACTGGTTTTGACGTATAGCCTGTTGTGAGTTTTTTAAATTTTGCAGTCATAGCATTTTGTGTTAGAGGTTTTTCTGGATCTATGTATTGGTAAGGGGGGATCCAACCGTACACATTTATAACATGGTGACAGAGTTTCACATTTATAACATATTCGTTCAGTTCGGTTGCAGTGTAAAAACTTTTATGACTCTTTTTAAGTACAACGTAGAAGGGAAGAAAAGCCTAACGAACGTTTCGTTGTTCTGTCATTTATATAAAAACAAAAAAGTCGACACACAATGAATTATAAATACACACGTAATTTTCTTTTATTTCTTTGAAAAAGTAAAAGAGACATATTCTCTTTCCCGTGTTTACATGTATGCATATGTTAATTTTCTCGGGTCGTATTTCTTAGCTTTCTGTAATCTCTCATGGCACAGGAAGACATGTACATTTTTGTACGCACGTGGAGTCACTGAGTAGACCCCCTCATTTTCCTTTGGACTTTGCTGTATAGCGAGAGAGTACCAGTCAGGGTTACTTCTAATTTACTTTCCCCTCGTCGGCACATTGTTTTCATTTGTTTATTTATTTACTTATTTTTATCTATATATTTTTATAAGTATGTGGAGTCACTGAGTAGACCTCATCATTTTCCTTTGGACGTTGCTGTATAGCGAGAAAGTACCATCTCGGGCCACTTCTAATTTATTTTCCCCTCATCGGCACATTGTTTTCATTTGTTTATTTATTCACGTATTTTTATCTATATATTTTTCTTCACTCTTGCCATGGCAGAAAAAGATACTATGAGTGCAATCGATACGTGATATTTTGATGCGAACCCCGCTTATGAATTTCGCACAATTTCAGCTGGACTGCCAGATTGAAGGAATTAGATCCAAATAAAAAAATCCATGTGGCAATTACTAAATTTCCTGAATATGTCATCATGAAAGTCAAGGGCATAGTGATGGCCTCACCGATAGATAGGCCGTATAATGTTCCCAAAGAGCAGGTCATAGTTAGGACATCGGTGGCCAGACAATAAAAGTGGTTCAAACTCTTTAACGAGGAGGCATTAGGGAATATTAATTCTGCCGAATTTCTGAGACGGCTACAAAACCTATCTTGAGTAAATGGGGGAGACGAAATTATTCATCGAATTTTCCTCCAGTGCTTACTATCAATTCGGTAAAATGTGAATTTGAGAATATCAGAGGTCAATTTTCTGGGTCACTGCCTATTTGCTGATGGGATTTCCCCTGACCCTTCTAAAGAAGAAATCTCACAATTCTCCATACCGTATAGCACTCATGCTAAGGCTGTTTTAGGGATGATAACTTTTTATCATATATTCCTACCGAATTGTGCGCAGACTGTAAAACAACTCCCACATATTTTGAATAACGTCAATAATTGTAAGTGTTATTTGATCCTGCGTTCGCCAAGTCTACATTGTCCAATTCAGTTGAATTTTCACCTGTTGTTCCAGGTAAGACTTTGTGTGTATCAGTTGATGCCTCTTCAATTGGAGTGGGATCAGTCCTACAGCAGACAGTCAACAACTAACGGAAGCCAACTGCATTCTTTTCTTGTGAAAGAGCAGAAAAAACTACCAGTAACCGCAAATGTTTTAAATGACGAGGGTATATCTCTGGAGGTGTCGAGAATAAGTGTTCCAAATAAACAGTTGGTAGTAATCCGTGACACCAGCCCAGAACGAATATGTCATTTTGTTCCTGAACTCTTCCGATACACACAATTTTTCTCGCTCAACAATCTTTCTTACCCCGGAGCTAATGCCTCAATTCGTTTGGTCACACATAGATTTGTCGGCACTGGTGGCATAGATATTCGGCACTGGTCGCACTCCCATGTCAAAATCGGAAGACACACACTCACCCTCAATGATTCTTTTCCACCTCCCGATGTACGTTTTACGAATGTGCATGTGGACATCACTCGCCCACTACCAAGGTGAAAAGATCACAGCTACTTATTGACATGTGTAAATAGATTCTCCCGCTGGTGTGAATCCCTTCCTATGCCTGAATCCACGGCAGACACTACAGCAAACAAAAACGTTTGTGTTTTGATGGGTAGCCGTTTTGTAGTTTTTACTGTCATCACATCAGACAGACGTCGGCAGTTCGAGTCATGCCTCTTTTACCAACATGTGAAACTGTTAGGAATCGAGAGAATGAAGACTGTGAACATGTATGTATGCGTGTTTGTTTGTTTGTGCATTCACTGCACTGGCCGTAATAGTCCCAAACGTTGTGTCGGTCCAAAATGGTATTTGACCTCCTCTCAGTGTTGTAACAAATAATTTCATCCCAAGTAAAAGCTGAGTCTAATTTATGAACAAGTAACAAATTTATTTGATGAATGTTGTAAAAGATACTCGTGTTTCAAAGTCGAATGGCAGAGTTGCAAGATGAGATCTCTCTATCACGGCGAAATGGAAACAATTCCCCCACAATTTTTTGGCTAAGCGACCCAGATGGGTCATCCTGCCGGGCTGGAATTCCAGCTTCAGCTAATGGCCAGCTATCCCAGTAAACCTCAAACTTCCTGTCATGCCCAGTGGGTCAACCCTTGCCCGTCTTGAATATTTGGTCAAAGATTACTTCAAAGTGGAAGTATTCTCATGTCAGTATCTCAGACAACCCCCTATACAGAGTGACCAGAGACACTCGTGGGTGGTGTCGAATAGGCATTCAAATGACCGGGTGTGTCTTTGTGTCTTTTTAAATCATAGTTTTTTGTAAAGGCTGAGCAATACCCATCACATGTTTTTTTCTATTTTTTGGTTCATTTTACTTAAGTCGAAGTTCTTAGAAATCAAGGGGCCTCTTCCTAGAGCTAACACTTGATCTGTATATGAGATACAGAGATATTCAATAATTCCATTAAAGTTATCCTTTACCTGTTAAACCTGTTTGTAAAGAAGTTAAAAATATTAATTTTCCTCCCCGTAATTGACCAGCTAATTATGGTATAGTATATCTTTCTTGTGGTCTCTTAGTCTTACACGATTCCAGGATAATAATTCTACTTGTTCGCTAGAGTATTTTGCTTAGTGCTGTTACTAGACGCAACAGCACTTGGAGAAGGTGCACCATTCCTTGTATTAGACAATGTTGGATAGCCACCTTCTCCAACTGCTGTTACTAGACGCAACAGCACTTGGAGAAGGTGCACCATTCCTTGTATTAGCACTTGTTGGATAGCCATACCAAAGGGATCTGATTGTTATTTGAATATTAAGTCAGGGTTTTCTTGTAGGAAGAAGTATCCTCACGTTAGATTATCCTGACATACACCTGTAAAGAGACCTTAGATACTCAGGGTATCTCATAGGCATGCAAGTTCTTTTCACATTTTTGTTTCATTTTACTTCAGTCGAAGTTCTAAGAAATCAAGGTGCCTCTTCTTGTTAATAAAGAAGTTAAGAACATTAATTTCCATCTCCTAAATTGACCAGTTAATTATGTTACAGTATATATTTCTTTTGGTCTTACCGGATTCCAGGACAAGAATTTATCTTGTCCTGGTGGAGGATCCACCTAAGTATGTTAGTTGAGGTAAAATCACTAGGATAAGGTGCACCATTATTTGTATTAGTCAGTGTATAGCCGTGCTGAGGTGATCTTATTTTGGCTTCGAATATTATGTCATTTTAAATATTTGGTCAGAGTTTACTTGTAGGGTGATGTATCCTAATGTAAGGTTGCTTGACAAACCCTTGTACAGAGAAACGGAAGACACCCAGGGAGTGTCTCTGCATAGTTGGATTTTTAATTGAGAGTATTATGAAAATGCTGAACCACACACGTCACAAGAATATTTTTTTTTACTTTTGTTTTATTTAAATTCAGTCGAGATTCCTAGAAATCAAGGTGCCCCGTCCTGGTGTTAACACTTGGTATCTATATGAGATACATATATATACTCCATTAAAGTGTTCCATTACCTGTCTAACGAAGAATTAATAGTGTTTATGCATGTGTTTCATTAAATGAGCGTTTTGTGTAAACGCTAAGTCACACACGTCACAAGAATAAGGTTTTTCACTCTGAATGTTTAATTTTACTTCAGTCGAAGTTCTCAGAAATCATGGGGCCCCTTCCTGGGGCTAACACTTGATCTCTATATGAGATACATAGATATCCGAATATTCTATTAAAATTCTCCTTTATTTCTCACACATTGAGTAAGTAAAACAGTTAAGAATAATTTCTTCTCTACCCAACTGACCAGTCAAGTATGTCATAGTATATCTTTCTTTTGGTCTGTGGGTATTACCAGATTCCAGGACAAGAATTCATCTAGTCTGGTGGAGTATCCAGCTACGTGGTGTTACTTGAGGTAACTCACTAGGAAAAGATGCACCATTCCTCGTACGAGGGGATCTTATTTGTGCTGTGGATACTATGTAATTTTGAATATTTGGTAAGGGTTTACTTGTAGAAGTTAGTATCCTCATGTCAGGTTGTCCTGACAAACCCTTGTACAAAGAGACCGAAGACACTCGAGGATAGTGTCTAGTAGGTAATTCAAACTCCAGTGTGTGCGCGCAGGTGGATTTTTAAATGAGAGTTTTATGAAAATGCTGAGCCACATATTTTACAAGCATAAGGTTTTTCACCAGTCTGCGTGCGCAGATACATTTTTAATTGAGAGTTTAGTGAAAATTCTGTGCCACACACTCTCCATGCAGAAAGTTTTTCACCAGTGTGTGTGCGCAGATGGATTTTTAAATCAGAGTTTTTTTGTAAATGCTGAGCCACACACTTCACAAGCATAAGGTTTTATACTTAATGTTTAATTTTACTTCAGTCGAAGTTCTCAGAAATCAAGGGGCCCCTTCCTGGGGCTAACACTTGATCTCTATATGAGATACATAGATACCCGAGTATTCTATTAAAATTCTCCTTTATTTCTCAAGCATTGAGTTAGTAAAAAAGTTAAGAATAATTTCTTCTCTCCCCAACTGACCAGTCAAGTATGTTATAGTATATCTTTTTTGTAGTTTGTTGGTCTTACTGGATTCCAGAACAAGAATTCATCTAGTCTGGTGGAGTATCTAGCTACGTGGTGTTACTTGAGGTAACATCACTAGGAGAAGATGCACTATTCCTCGTATGAGGGGATCTTATTTGTGCTGCGGATACTATGTAATTTTGAATATTTGGTCAGGGTTTACTTGTACGGGTAAGTATCCTCATGTCAGGTTGTCCTGACAAACCCTTGTACAAAGAGACCGAAGACACTCGAGGATAGTGTCTAGTAGGTAATTCAAATTCCCCAGTAGGTAATTCAAACTCCCCAGTAGGTAATTCAAACTCACCCACACCAGTGTGTGTGCCCGAGTGGATTTTTAAATACGATTTTTTTGAAAATGCTGAGCCACACACTTTACAAGCATAAGGTTTTTCACCAGACCGAAGACACTCGAGGATAGTGTCTAGTAGGTAATTCAAACTCACCAGTGTGTGTGCGAAGGTGGCTTTTTAAATCAGAGTTCTGTGAAAATGCTGAGCTACACACGTCACAAGCATAAGGTTTTTCACCAGTGTGTGTGCGCAAATGGATTTTTAAATGATAGTTTCTTGTAGAAGGTGTACCACAAACTTCACAAGCATAGAGTTTTTCACATTTTGTTTTCATTTTACTTGAATAAGGTCTCGGGAGTTAATGGACCTCTTGTCTGGTGCTAACACTTGATTTCTCCTACACTGATCAAGAGTGCAGTTGGTATAGAAGTGAATGAACATTTATGTTTGTCTCCTAAATTGACCAGTTTACTATGTTATAGTATATTTTTCTATTGTATTTTTGGGTCTTACAAGCTTCAAGGACAAATAATTCATCTGGTCTGGTTGATCATCCAGCTAAGTGCTGTTACTTAAGAAAACATTACTAGGAAAGTCTGCACCATTCCTTGTATGAGCTAGTGTATAGCTGTGTTGAGAGGATTATATTTGGGCTTCAAAGTAACATAGTATTCTATGTTACTTTGAATATTTGGTAAGTGTTTACTTGTGTGGTGAAGTATCCATATGTCAGGTTGTCCTGACAAACATTTTTACAAAAGGACCAAAGACACTATGGTGTCTAGTAGGTAATTCAAACTTTCCAAGAGTTTATTCATACTGTCCTAGAGTGTGTATACTTGGGTCTTTTTAAATCATAGTTTTTTGTAAAAGCTGAGCCACACACTTAATAAGCATAAGGTTTTTCACCAGTGTGTGTGTGCAGGTGGATTTTTATTGTGTTGAACCTGAAAATAATGCATCACACAACTCACAACTGTCGGGTAAGGGTGTATTTGCATTATTATTTTAAATAAAATTTGTTTTAAATTTATATTATATTTTCTACAAATAAAAAAAACCTTTGTTTCGTATGTTACAAAATCCATTGATTTTAATCTGTTCCCCTGTGAATAAATAAGAGATTTTTGTTAATAAAACATTATATATGGAAAAAATATTACAATTAGTTTACATATTTTAAACATTATTATTTGTTTAATTAATTAATGAGAAACTAGTGTAAGAGAATGTAACACTATTTTCATAAATAAATTATGCTATTGTCATTTTAATTTTTTAGTCGACTTGATATATATTGATACATGACACTAAACAAAAATCTGTTATTTTGGTATTTTATACATGAAATAAATCCACAAACTAAAGTGTCATTTGAAATATTATAAAATCGAAATAATAAATATCATAAATTCAGAATCCAATGGAAAACCTTCAGGTATGCTATTTTAGACAGAATCACTCTGACCAAATGAAAACGTAAACAAGAAAACTCATATAATTCTGCATTCTTTAAATACCCACAGAAAGTATTGTTTTCTAGATATCCATCTCCAATATATACATATATATATATATATATATATACTGTTTAATGAGTTTCAGAACAAAGCTGTTTCACTATACTAAAATAAATTCTGTCTCTACATTTTTGATGTCACTATGTTAAAATGTATTTTAGCAATGTTATAAATAATATATTTAAAAGATTCATTTCATATATCCTTACATTTATGAATTATCTTTCATGAACAAACATCTGTACCATTATTTGCGTTAAAATGGATGTGTTGTTGTCTTCTGATGAAAATGTAAGTAATCATTTTACAAGACCCATTTTATATCTTGAAATTTTCAATGACACTTTTTTATTCTGATATATCTGCTTGAAAAGCGTTTTTTGAAAAGATGATATGTTGATAGATTAAAGAACGACATTTTAACAAAGATATTCACAAATGGTTTTTAATTCAGGTGATATATTTTAAGACACAGTTAACGAAAGCGTTTGTAAGCTAATTATTTTCAAAGTTTCGAAGATTTCAAAATAATTTTAAGCTGTTCGAACAATAAACGACTTAATGGGATAAAAAGAGAGAGAAGCATTTAAGGTGATTTAAATGTCTTCGTTTTATTAAAATTTCGGTTTTAGTTGAAAGATAACAGCCGTGGAAAAGAATGTTACGATCATTATTTTAATTATCATCGAACAGTAAAATATATTAACGTTTATAAATGTTATTTTAATGAAGAGTTTGAAATTGCTACACAAAATCTATGAAGATACAAACATTTTCCACTGGTTAAACGTTAAACTCGTTTTTCGATTATAATAGACTAGTCCAATCTTTTATTTCATAGCTAGTTTTATCTTTGACTGTTAATGGACAGAGAGAGAGATAGAAAGAAGAATTAGACGAAATTTGTAAAGACGGTATGAAATAGAAATGAGAAAGTGAAACAACATACTACGAGAGACTATAAGGCAATAGACAATAACTGAGCTGGGTGATTTGGTAAGTAAATTGCAAATTACTGTTAAAAAGAAATACAAATTAAATAGATTTTGTCTAATAATAATTGTCACACGAGAAGCATATTGCCTCTTCTTTTCAGGTAATTAGTGTCTGCTTTTCCTTGCTTTCTTGCTGTTTTCGCATCACATTAATTGAGATAATGTGTGTGTCGACTGCATCTATATCACTATTATTCTTTCTTATTTTTTTAAGCAACAAGCTTCACATACTTTATTAGATAATGTCTCACAAACAGAAAAGAGGTTTCCTTTTATATCTGAGATTAATTGCCAATTCCACAAGATAATTCTCTTTTAAAGTTAGGGAACAATACTCTCTTCACTTCTAAGGGTGTTGGTAGTTTATAAAATGTCTAAATTTTTAAAGTTCATTATGAATTACTCTGAAGACACAAGCAATTCATTATTATCCACCGAATTTGATAATATTGCTGTAAAACACTATCCATTGGAGATTCAATCTTGTAACTATACCATTTTACAAATTTTTGGGATGAGAAATTCAAATTCTCTGTATTATCAGAGGTTTTTGTTATAGATATATTTTAACTTAGGTGAATTTATTCATGAAAATATGCCGACGAACAAGAAAATTTAGAAATTTGTTATACAAAAAAAAATTACACGTCATTTTTAAGCAAATACTTATTGTAAAGCTTTGAACTTACAAAAAATTGACATGAATAGAAATATTTTTATTTTAACTGATGGAACATCTATGCAGATTTAATTGTCCTCCTACAGTTCTTCTGCTTATTGATTTGCAGTGAGAAGCTTTTAATAGACTTCTGCTATTATAAACACACTTGAAACATTCGAAATCCTACACTCACTTGAAATTGGCATTACATTAAAATCCCATCTATATACAAATATTGACACTACCTGTGCAATATCATCTGACAAATCATTTCTGCCTTTGAGTTAAAAATGTGATTATTGCACCAGATGGAGATCTGCTTGCTAATTTCAAGCAACTGTTTTAGACGATAAGATAATTTGAATCTAGAGCATTTTTTAAGCTTTTCGAAAATTATAAATTTATTTAAAACGGCAAAGAGAGGAGAGAAAGAAAGTAAAAAAGAAATAATGACAGAGAGAGAAAGAAAAGAGTGAGAAAGAAAAGGAAGAGTGAGAAATAAAGAAAAAGAGAGAAAGAAAGGAGAAAAGGAAAGAAAAAGATAAAAAGAAGATATTTTAACAGCTGGGTTGAGATGCTATTAATACCACGGCTATTGCAACGTCAACAATCAGTGCGACTTTATCCCTGAAAGAGAAGAGACCTCTACTTTCACGTGGCGCAGCGATGTGATTTATTAGTATAGTAACAAGACACTAACAGATTATTAAAGATGGGTAATTTTCACACAGAAGGCTGCAATTTTAAGAATGTTTTAAATTGATGTTCGTCAGCTTTTAATTTATTTTAATTTCAACTTGGATTTCCGTTAGGACAAAGACAACTTTCTGTAAGATAAGACTATTCCATATGTATAGATATGCGCAACATATCACCTGGCTAATTTGAAAAACATTTTTTGGGCATAAAAAATGAATCACTTGTCACTCAAAATAGTGACCTTATTTGAAATCGCTTCAAAGAAAAACTATTAATGGCACCAAAAAATAATTACACATTTATAAATAAAAAACATTCAAATGTCATCAAAAAATAAATAAACGAGATATTGCAAGTAGAAATTGAGGCTAATTTCATTATATGCACATTAATTCCTCAGCTTATATTTTGCCTTTTGCTGTGTCGTTTTTGTGCTGAAAAGTTTTAGAAAAACTTGTTTTGTATTCATTTTCCAAGACATTTCATGATATTGATTTCATGAATTTTACGTTATAATCTTAAAAGTGCTTCATAAATAGTAAGAAAAAAAGATTTCGAAAAGAAAATATCGAAATGTCGATATTTGATGCAACAGTGAATACATTGGTAAAATGAAAATGAAATTCGTCCTCCAACAAAAAACGTACAGAATGCTGAAAGTCATGTTAATAATAACAGCACATTTGATGAGAGGCTTAATTTTAAACTAAAGTAGGAGTGCATCACGGTTCTGTACTGAGTCTATTGCTTTTCATTTGTGTCTTAGAAGTGTCATTCAAAATTTCAGACAATTCCAGTTTTTCATTCGTGTCTTAAATGAGAAATGCTTCTCATCACCTTGGAAAACTTTGATAGTCTGTCCAGTATTCAGAAATACTAGAGATCGGTTTTCTGCATCCCAGTACAGACAAATCAGTCACGTGTGTGTCATGAGTAATTTTTTTTTCATGTGATAAATCAAGAAGTTTTCAACCACCACAGCAAAAACAATCTACTCAGTGACAAGCAATATGAATTTCGTCCTGCAAGATAAACTGTTGATGTACTAACCTTTAATAGTGTTTGGAAGAAAAATTTGCTTAACAAGCTCACTAGCTATGGAATATATAACAATAAAATCCTTTGATAGATTTATAGTAGTTGTTGATGAGCAAATTGTATCAATGCAGGTACCCCTAGCATTTATTATGGGCCAAACTCTCTCCTTATCTTTATCAATGATCTTCCAAATCACATTTTAAGTTCATTTTTTGACACAACCATCTATGGCAACACTTTGAAGAGTATTAATGATCAATATCTCTGTTTTTCTTCCTACCTGGATCACATAGTGCAATGGAGCAAAAATGTGGCTGGTTACTTTCAATACATCTAAAACATAGTTTTTCTCCTTTCACTCAAATTGTAATGAATGCGTCTCTCTTTGAAGAAGCTTCCTGCTTTCATAAGCTTTTAGGATTGACCTTCACTAAAGACATCAAATGGTAGACATGCATCAACTCTGTTGCTAAAGTCGCTCGAAAAATGGTTTGGTCATTCTTCTATTCCATAAGGTATCACTCTCCGCACACAATCCTCTACCTGCATAAGAGTACAAATACGAATAATGTGGCAACATCTGGAGAGGTGCCACTCAGAGCACTTTTTCCTGCATAGACAGAGTACAAAACTGACTTCAAAATCTGGTGGGGAATGTCCTCTTCTCTTCTGCCTCTTTCTCACAGATGAGAGATTGCTAGTCTTTATCTACTCTGTTGTTAGTTTAATGGTAAGCGCTGAACTGATCTCTAATCTACGGTTCCCCCTGGAAATATTTAAAACAAAAACGCGTCTACCTACAACGACTAGAAATTATTTTCCTTTTTCCCTCTTAAATTGCGAATCTATTAAGGTTTTTCAGAAGTTTTTTTATGTTTAGAGCACAGGGAAGAGCTGGGGTGCTAAGGTGATTGCAACAGTTAGGGGTGGTAGCAAAAGTTCAGGGAACTACTATCAGCAGAGTGTTTCTACTGGTGCTAAAGTGATTGAAAAAGTTAAGAGCAGGTAACGTAAGTTCAGGGAACTATTGCCATTACTAATCAGCAGAGTATTTTTACCGTAGCCCAAAGGAAGAGACTATCATGCATATGTATACAGTTGCTGGCATATGGAAGTGAAGTTGGACAGTGAGGATTGGTGGCATGTGTTACATAGAGAGAAATTATATTAAAATCATACACTGGATGTGTAATGTGAGGTTTATAGACAGGCTTAGATCTGATGACTCAAGTAGAAAATTAAATATGCACGAGTCATAGCTTATCAAAACTCACAGACCATTCAAGGATGTGGGTTAATGAGATTCTCAGTTGGTGATGAACTACACCTGGAAATGATTGGAAACAATTGTTGAAATAGCAAAAATAAGATAATTTAAGTTGACAGCTACACAAGAATTTGTTAACATTAAACTTTACAATGAACATGTTGTAATCAGCTAAGAAGCAGCCCCCTGGAATTGTATTCCACAGATTGAAAATGCTTACGAAGAAACTTTGTTCTTGGATGGTTCGTTTAATTTTAGGCACACAAAGGAAGAAAGGAATATTCTTTACAGTGATTCTAGGTGGATGAGTTTTGCTGGGAAAGTTTTACAAGAGGAACCAGACATTGGAGCTCAATCGAGAACTTACAATGAAAATAATGAGAAAAAAAAGATTGACAACCTTTTGGAGATATCTTTTAAAACTAATGATTGGATATATGATTTAAAACTTAATTGGAGAGATGTCTCTAATAATTAGAAGAAAAATTCAATATTTTCAAATAGGTTTTGCAAGAAAATTGACTAGACGTCCTATGAAATGTTGAAATTTAAATCAAAAATACCTTCGAGTTAATAAATGAAAGATTAAAAACAAAGATAAATAGAAAGGCAAGTATATACTGGTCAATGTGTGCAAAACAGGATACTTTGTTGATATGATCATATTGAAAGAATGGGAGTTCTTGGCTAAGTAGATGGGAAACAGTTGTGGTTGTATAATGAAGTGATTGAACCTCACAGAGAACTCTGAGAGATTAATGTACTATTTGAGAGATGGCGAGAAGAAAAACAATCAGATCCTTTTTCACACCAAATAATTTTATATTTCTAAGTCAAAATTAAGACTATTGAAAATATTTTTTGAGATAAGGTTGTCTAATTTAGCATTTTGAGATAAGGTTGTCGAATTTCACAGCTGTGATGGGTGAATGTAAGGTCAAAGGTTAAGCAAGCTAGCAAGATTTAATAATTTTCAAGATGTCTAACCAGGGTGAATTCATACAAAGCTGATCTGGGTCAAAGCAATGGTGATAACATGGGAAGATATGCGGCTGACAAAGCATTGCCTGAGTTGAAGCCAACCCATTGAGAGAAATAGGCAAATTAGTGACAGAAAAAATCATGCAACGTATTGTTGATTTCTTTGAATAAGCTGCCAATGAGATTGCTTACTAGATTAAGGAAGTAGAATTTGGTCAGACAACGACAAGTTGCCTTGATATATATGGTGAAACAATTGCCCATTTGTCAAGTTGGAGTTTACAGTTGAGTTGGAGCTGAAAAGAGTTGAAGTGAAGTTTAGTAAAACTGCCAATGTAAAAAAATACAGTAGGCTTCATTATCTTTAGTGTATATGAATGGCGGACGTTTCAAGTATTAAATGCTAGACCAGAGGAAGGAGACACAAAAATGAAAATATTTCATCTTTGGGGCAACTCCAGAAGCTTGTTACCCCTTGAAGTGAATAAAGTATCTCATAAAAACAGACAATGATGTTGAAACACAAAAGTAATGTCGCCCTGGGTAGACTGTCTGACAGGTTAATTCACAGTTAAATCTTAAGTGGTTAAGTCTTGGTTGACCCACCGATAACAACTGAAAAGACCCAGTCAACAGGAAGGAGATGAGGGTGATAGCTGGCCCACTGGGCATCACGCAAAGTTTTAGGTTTGATGGGATTGATGGCGAGGAGTTTAAACTGAGTGCCCTTCAAGGCAGAGTGCCCTATCTGGGTCACTTAGCCAAAGGACTGTGGAGAAGTCGTTTACATTATGCAGGGATATAGAGATATCAATCACAACTCTGCCCTTAAACTTGGAAACATGAGTATCTTTTATAAGATTCAGAAAATAAATGCGTTACTTGTTGATAAAATTGGACTCATGGTTTTTGCTTGACATAAGTCTTTGTAACAGCATTGAAACGAGATTGAACATCTTTAGACCGACACGCGTAGGAAGATTATGGCCAGTGCAGTGAACGCATGAGCAAACACGCATACTTATATGTTCACACCACTTGCCTCTTTCAAGAAGTAACACCTTCTATACTGATTATCCAGTAACTTAGTGAGTAAAAATTGGAACCCTAAAAAACATCAAGAAGCAAATGTATAATCACCCTTACAAGCAAAATACTTTTTGTTACTGTTTTTTGCAAGTTTCACAGAAATATATATTTTTATATTTATTTTAAATTAAGAATATTTGTTGAGTTCTATATACCTTGATTGGCTGTTTTTTTAATGTACTTTTCATTCCTCAGTTAACGATGCATTCCCAGAGTTACTCTAGAAAGTATCTCTTGATTAATCACACAACATAGGAGATGTACGGCCCAGTCACGCGAGATGTTTTGACCACACCGATATTCTGCAAGGAATATAAAATTATGTCAGCACTGGCATCTTGTGAAGACAGTTAATAGTTGGTCAGACAAAATTAACCAAAGCTCAAGGTATTTGCCTGTGACATGCATGGAAATGAATAAGCGTGAGGGCTACATTATTTGGTTGCTGCTTGAGAGTTAACCGGTACAGTAGCAGGGGCAGGTAAAGGAAAACATGAGAGAAAGTGAAAAGTATTGATTTTAGAGAAAAAGAGATAAATAAATTCCTAGTTAGAGATAGGTAGTTCGGACGTAAAATTCTGACAGCTGTCATGTGAAATGGACGTTAAATTGAATATGATGATAACGAGTTTGTGAATCCACGTCAAATTGAGGAACTCACACAAAAACTAGCGACACAAGTCTGTGAACATCCACAAGAAACTTTATTGAAACTAACCTCAAAACAAAAATATTATTTCTTTTGGATCATTTTTTGTTATATTAATAAATTAATACATACTACAGTTGACACAGATGTAAAAAGTTGATTGAATGATTACTATGCAATTATGTGTCAGAAAATGATACAATATTTACCTTCAACTGCTTATGGTTTAGGGAGACATATGTCAAAGTATATTCTTCCCATGTGATTGTTTTCATGATAATATGGGGTTATCATGTGACCCTAGTGGAATCACATGTCATTGATTGTATTATTAAGGCGGCTTGTTTTCGCGAGTCTTTTCCTTCTACTCTGTTACACTTGATTCTTGTACTTGATTTTTACTGTCACGCTAGTTTCACAATCTTTACGAAAAATTTATTTATTTGACATCAGTGCAGGAAACTCATACGTTTAGTTGCCACCGAATGGCAATCTGTTTTAATAGAGATCACAGTTCAAAAAAAGAAGA
The DNA here is from genome assembly GCA_963556195.1 of Sepiola atlantica. Taxonomy (NCBI): domain Eukaryota; kingdom Metazoa; phylum Mollusca; class Cephalopoda; order Sepiida; family Sepiolidae; genus Sepiola; species Sepiola atlantica. The sequence goes on along the minus strand of OY744549.1, from coordinate 24,155,496 downwards.
ATTTATTTGACATCAGTGCAGGAAACGCATACGTTTAGTTGCCACTGAATGGCAATCTGTTGCAATAGAGATCACAGTCCAAACAAATGTAAGTAGTTTTCTCTTTCTCTCTCTGTCAGTTGCCATTGTAAGGTCAGAAGTAATTTCAAATTGATCCTTCCCTGAGGATATCTTACTTTCCCTACATAACTAGGTTCCTTCCTTCTACCTTTTTGTAGCATCCGCTATCAAGAATACACTACATGAGTTGTTCAATTTTGATTAGATTAGGCTACATTAAAAAAGCTATGAAAAGCGAATAAATTGCATGCCTCTTGGTTAAGAGTTGAGTGAGCAAAGTCAGTTCACATCGGATTTACATTTTTCATGTTACCAGTTATTGTGATTTATTGAGAACTTCCACCTTTTGTTACTATTACATAGGTTTAGCCAATCATTATCTATTACAAAAAGTGGGGACTGTATAAACGTTAAAATAAACTACGAGCTTGATTGTAATAAAATCTTCGGTATATGAAGTAATGAAAGGTGCATTTTTTTATTTCAAAAAATGAATACTGCTAATCTACAAGGAAAATTAGTTTTTGATGAGGTTGTGTTTCATGCATAGACTCCCACTGTCCTCCCAATATAAATTAATAAAAGGATGAATAAAAAATGTTTTTATATCACTAGAAAAATCAATTGATAAAACGATAAATAAATAATAAATTTTATATCACTACAAAGATAAATTAATAAAAGGATAAATAAAAAATACATTTTATATCACTAGAATAATAAATTAATAAAAGGATAAATAATAAATAAATTTTATATCACTACAAAGAAAATTAATTAAAGGATATATAAAAAATAAATTTTATATCACTAGAAAGATAAATTAATAAAAGGATAAATAAAAAATAAATTTTATACTACTAAAAAGATTAAATTAATAAAAGGATGAATAAAAAATAAATGATTTTTCACTAGAAAGAGCAATTAATAAAAGGATAAATAACAATAACTTTTCTATAACTAGGGAGATAAATTAATAAAAGAATAAATAAAAAATATATTTGATGTCTCTAGTAATATAAATTAATAAAAGGATAAATAAAAAATAAATTTTATATCACGAGTGAAATAAATTAATAAAAGGATAAATAAAAAATTAATTTTATATCACTAGAAATATAAATTAATAAAAGGATAAATAACAAATAAATGTTATACAACTAGAAAGATAACTTAATAAAAGGATGAATAAAAAATAAATGTTATTTCACTAGAAAGATAAATTAATAAAAGGATGAATAAAAAATACATTTTATATGACTAGAAAGATAAATTAATAAAAGGATAAATAATAAATAAATTATATATCACTAGAAAGATAAATTAATAAAAGGATAAATAAAAAATAAATTTTATATCACAAGTGAGATAAATTAATAAAAGGATAAATAAAAAATTAATTTTATATCACTAGAAATATAAATTAATAAAAGTATAAGTAACAAATAAATGTTATACAACTAGAAAGATAAATTAATAAAAGGATGAATAAAAAATAAATGTTATTTCACTAGAAAGATAAATTAATAAAAGGATGAATAAAAAAATGTTTTTATATCACTAAAAATAGAAATTAATAAAAAGATAAATAAAAAATAAATTTGATATCACTACAAAGATAAATTAATAAAAGGATGAATCAAAAATACATTTTATATGACTAGAAAGATAAATTAATAAAAGGATAAATAATAAATAAATTATATATCACTAGAAAGATAAATTAATAAAAGGATAAATAAAAAATAAATTTTATATCACGAGTGAGATAAATTAATAAAAGGATAAATAAAAAAATAATTTTATATCACTAGAAATATAAATTAATAAAAGGATGAATAACAAATAAATGTTATATCAGCAGAAAGATAAATTAATAAAAGGATAAATAATATATAAATTTTATATCACAAGAAAGATAAATTTATAAAAAGATAAATACAAAATTAATTTAATATAACTAGAAAGATAAATTAATAAAAAGATAAATAAAAAATAAATTTGATATTACTAGAAAGATAAATTTATCAAAAGATGAATAAAAAATAAATTTTATGTCACTAGAAAGATACATTAATTAAAGGATAAATAAACAATACATTTTATATCACCAGAAAGATAAATCAATAAAAAGATAAATTTTAAAAATACATTTTATATGACTATAAAAATAAATTAATAAAAACATAAATAATAAATAAATTGTATATCACTAGAACGATTAATTAATAAAAGGATAAATATAAAATAAATGTTATCCTTTGATATAAAATTTATGTTAATTTATTTTTCTAGTTATATCAAACTTATTTTTTATTTATCCGTTTATTAATGTATCTTTCTAGTCATATAAAATTTATTTTTTATTTATTTTTTATTAATTTATCTTTCTAGTGATATAAAATTTATTTTTTATATAACCATTTTATTAATCTATTTTTCTAGTTATATCAAATTTATTTTTTATTTATCCGTATATTAATTTATTTTTCAAGTCATATAAAATTTATTTTTTATTTATCCGTTTATTAATTTATTTTTCTAGTGATATAACATTTATTTTTTAGTTATCCTTTTATTAATTTATCTTTCTAGTAATATAAAAGTCATTTTGTATTAATCCTTTTATTAATTTATCTTTGCTAGTGATTTAACATTTATTTTTTATTCTTTTATTAATTTATCTTTCTAGTGATATAAAATTTAGTTTTTATTTATCCTTTTATTAATTTATCTTTCTCATTATATAAAATTTATTTTTATTTGTCCGTTTATTAATTGCTCTTTCTGGTGAGATAAAATGTATTGTTTATTTATCCGTTCATTAATGTATCTTTCTAGTGACATAAAATTTATTTTTTATTTATCCTTTTATTAATTTATTTTTACAGTCATATTAAATGTATTTTTTATTTATCCTTTTATTTTTTATCTTTGTAGTGATATAAAATTTATTTTTTATTTATCCTTTTATTAATTTCTCTTTCTAGTGATATAAAAATCTTGTTTTATTCATCCTTTTATTAATTTATCTTTCTAGTGATATAACATTTATTTTTTATAAATCCTTTTATTAATTTATCTTTCTAGTGATATAAAATTTATTTTTTAGTTATCCTTTTATTAATTCATCTTTCTAGTGATAGAAAATTGATTTTGTATTCATCCTTTTATTAATTTATTTTTCTAGTTATATAAAATTGATTTTGTATTCATCCTTTTATTAATTTATCATTCTAGATTTCTATATCACGAGAAAGATAAATTAATAAAAGGATGAATAAAAAATAAATTTTATATCACTAAATAGATAAATTTATGAAAGAATAAAAAATTAATTTAATATCATAAGAAAAATAAATTAATAAAATGGTTGAATAAAAATAAAGTTTCTATCACTAGAAAGATAAATTAATTAAAGGATAACTAAAAAATAAATTTTATATCACTAGAAAGATAAATTAATAAATGGATAATTAAAAAAAAGTTTTTATACCACTAGAAAGATAAATTAATAAAAGGATGAATAAAAAATAAATGTTATTTCACTAGAAAGATAAATTAATAAAAAGAAGGAATAAAAAATGTCTTTTATATCACAAAAATTGAAATTAATAAAAGGATAAATAATAAATAAATTATATATCACTAGAAAGATAAATTAATAAAAGGATGAATAAAAAATAAATTTGATATCACTAGAAAGATAAATTAATAAAAAGATAAATACAAAATTAACTTTATATCACTAGAAAGATAAATTAATTAAAGAATAAAATATTTTTTATATCATTAGCAAGAATAATTAATAAAAGAATAAATTAATATTTTTTATATCACTAGAAAGATAAATTAATAAAAGGATGAATAAAAAATAAATTTGATATCACTAAAAAGATAAATTAATAAAAAAATAAATAAAAATTAAATTTGATATCACTAGAAAGATAAATTAATAAAAAGATGAAAAAAAAAAGTTATTTCACTAGAAAAGTAAATTAATAAAGGATGAATAAAAAAATGTTTGTGTATCACTAAAAATTGAAATTAATAAAAGGATAAATAAAAAATAAATTTTATATCACTACAAAGATAAATTAATAAAAGGATGAATAAAAAATACATTTTATAGGACTAGAAAGATAAATTAATAAAAGGATAAATAATAAATGAATTATATATCACTAGAAAGATAAATTAATAAAAGAAAAAAGAAAAAATAAATTTTATATCACGAGTGAGATAAATTAATAAAAGGATAAATAAAAAATAAATTTTATATCACTACAAAGATAAATTAATAAAAGGATGAATAACAAATCAATGATATATAACTAGAAAGATAAATTAATAAAAAGATAAATACAAAATTCATTTTATATCACTAGAAAGATAAATTAATAAAAGGATAAATATAAAATAAATTTTATATCACTAAAAAGATAAATTAATAAAAAGATTGAATAAAAATAAATGATCTATCACTAGAAAGAGAAATTAATAAAAGGATAAATAAAAATAAATTTTCTATAACTAGAAAGATAAATTAATGAAAGAATAAATAAAAAATAAATTTGATATCACTAGAAAGATAAATTAATAAAAGGATAAATACATTTTTTTTTATATCACTAGAAAGATAAATTAATAAAAGGATAAATTAAAATAAATTTTATATTACTAGAAAAATAAATTAATAACAGGTTAAATTAAAAATAAATTTTATATAACTAGAAAGAGAAACTAATAACAGGATAAATAACAAATAAATTTTATATCACTAGAAAGAAAAATTAATAAAAGGATAAATAAACATTAAATTTTATATCATTAGAAAGATAATAAATGAATTAAATTTTATTTATTATTCATCCTTTTATAAATTTATCTTTCTAGTGAGAAAGATTAATTAATAAAAGTATAAATAATAAATAAATTTTATATCAGGAGAAAGAAAAGTTAATAAAAGGATGAATAAAAAATAAATTGTATATCACGAGAAAGATAAATTAATAAAAGGATAAATAAAAAATAAATTTTTTATCACTAGAAAGAGAAATTTATAAAAGGATAAATAAAAATAAATAATCGCTCAAATGAAATCGATCAGATTTCTAAATCTACGTCCATTGAATACAACATATTTCCTGTTCATGGCTTTTGTTTTAATAATGAGCAATTTTTTTAGGAGTCGGTAATATTAAAGCGTTTAAGTTATTTATATTTCTTATTTCTTTTTTAAACTTTATTTTGGTTTCATTTTACTTCAGTCGAAGTTATCCGAAATTAAGGGCTTCTTTCTTGGGACTTACACTTTATTTCTAGATAGTATAGATAGATATTCGAATATTACATACATGTTCTCCTTTACCTGTTAAAGCTTGAGTTAGTTAAGAAAGTATGAAAATTATTTTTCTCCTCAATTGACCAGTTAACTATGTTACAGTATATCTTTCTTCTGGTCTCTTCGTTCTACCGGATTCCAGACATAATAATTCATCTAGGTTGGTAAATATTTCAGTCATGGTCTGTAATTTGAAATTACGTTATTGGAGAAGGTGTATCCTCATGTTAAGTTGTCCTGACAAACCCTTGTACAGAGAGACCGAAGACACTCAGGTATTGTGTCTAGTAGGTAATTCGCATATGGTAAGGCATGTTTTTTACATTGTAACAGAAGTGCCACATAATTGACAAAATCGTGGTTTTTCTCCATTATGTGTTGGAATATAGTTTGTGTTATCGTCAGTGTCAAACACTTCACAAGATTATAATTTCTCTTTAGTATGCGTTCGTATATGTCGCGGTATATTAGATTTTTGTGTAAAAGAAAACCCACATGCTTCACAAAAATATAGTTTTTCTGTTTAAAATTTTTCTTTTCATTCATTTGCTAGGGACGGGGCATTCTTCCAAATGCCATACGAGCACCCGCTATTTACAGACTCCAGCAGAGAGCTATTTTCAGGATTCTGGCTGTTCCCTTGAGTGCAGTTGTTTGGATTTCTCTTGCATTTGGTTCACCAGGTATACTTGCTAAATACTTTTTCAAGTTCTTCTTCATGAGTCCAGTGGCTCCTATGATAACTGGAATGATAGAGATCTCTTAAAGGTTCCAGTTTCTTTTCATATCATACATTAGACCCTGATATTTTGTTATTTTCTCCCTTCAGTATGCGTTTGCACATGTAGTAACAAATATTGTTCAGCTGAAAAAGAGGCACATACGTCACAAGAGTATGGTTTCTCTCCAGTATGCATTCGCATATGTCAGTTAATCCTATTTTACTTGTAAAAGTCGACTTACATACTTCATAAAATTATGGTGTCTCTCCAGTATGCGTTCGCACATGTTGCAACATGCTTCGTTTCCATGTAAAAGAAGAGCCACATACTTCACAAGAATATGGCTTCTCACCAGTATGTGTTCGCATATGTTGCAACATATAATCTTTCCGTGTAAAAGAAGAGCCACATACTTCACAAGAATATGGCTTCTCACCAGTATGTGTTCGCATATGTTGCAACATATATTGTTTCCGTGTAAAAGAAGAGCCACATACTTCACAATAATATGGTTTCTCTCCAGTATGCGTTCGCACATGTCGCAGCATAACTTCTTTTTGTGTAAACGAAGAGCCACACACTTCACAAGAATATAGTTTCTCACCAGTATGTGTTTGCATATGTCGCAACATATGATCTTTCCGTGTAAAAGAAGAGCCACATACTTCACAAGAATATGGCTTCTCACCTGTATGTGTTCGCATATGTTGCAACATATATTCTTTCCGTGTAAAAGAAGAGCCACATACTTCACAAGAATATGGTTTCTCACCAGTATGCGTTCGTAGATGTTTCAACATATGTTGTTTCTGAATAAAAGAAGAGCCACATACTTCACAAGAATATGGCTTCTCCCCAGTATGTGTTCGCATATGTTGCAACATATGGTGTTTCTGTGTAAAAGAAGACCCACATACTTCACAAGAATATGGCTTCTCACCAGTATGCTTTCGCATATGTCGCAGCATAGATACTTTTTGTGTAAATGAAGAGCCACATACTTCACAAGAATATAGTTTCTCACCAGTATGTGTTTGCATATGTTGCAACATATGTTGTCTCAGTGTAAAAGAAGAGCCACATACTTCACAAGAATATGGCTTCTCACCAGTATGTGTTTTCATATGTCGCAACATATGTTGTCTCCATGTAAAAGAAGAGCCACATACTTCACAAGAATATGGCTTCTCACCAGTATGTGTTCGCCTATGTTGCAACATATGGTGTTTCTGTGTAAAAGAAGAGCCACATACTTCACAAGGATATGGCTTATCTCCTGTATGTGTTTGCATATGTCGCAGCATAGATTCTTTTCGCGTAAAAGAAGAGCCACATACTTCACAAGAATATGGCTTCTCACCAGTATGCGTTCGCATATGTTGCAACATATGATGTTTCTGCGTAAAAGAAGAGCCACATACTTCACAAGAATATGGTTTCTCACCAGTATGTGTTTGCATATGTCGCAACATATGTTGTCTCTGTGTAAACGAAGATCTACATACTTCACAAGAATATGGTTTATCTCTCATACGTGTTCGCAACATTTTTGGTTTATTTGTAAAAGAAGAGAAACATACTTCACAAGAATATGTTTTCTCACAAGTATATGTTCACACTTGACTCAACATTGTCTGTTTCTGTACAAAAGAGCCATATATTTCACAGGAATATGGTTTCTCTCCAGTATCAGAATTACAGTTTTTTTTTAAGTCGATTTTTAAAAGATTTTAGTACAATTTTTTTCTGTATTTTGTATATTGTGCTCTTGTGATAGAAACGGAATTCATTAAGAAACATCAACACTTTTAAAACTTTTATAGATTTGAAATTTAGCAGATCGTTCACTGAAATTTTTTCTCGGGTTTCAATGAAAATGTTAATTGTGTTTAACTGTAATTGATTATATATTAATAGGAGAATTGTGTGCTTCTTTGTGTAGCAGCTCACTATTAGATCTAATCATTTGAGCTTGAGTAAGACTAATCTTTTATGTATGCAGATTAGTAAAAACAGAACATAACTGATATATTCAGTGAGTTTTTATACATCTTTTCTAAATGATATTTTAAACCCTATGTAAATAACAATGTATACAAATTCTCAGTATTCAGCAAAATATAATTTTAGAAATATTTTGATAGATAATTCTACAAAACTAAACCTTTTGCAACCCATAAGTTTGATATAATTTCGGTTTTCCCCATTACCAGTATGTGTTTCTTTTCAAGTATTTTTATGCCAGAAATTCTACTTCTATTTAAGGGACCATGAGCGTATTAGTCATATACACACATAGGACACTACTAATGTGAACCAATGCGTGCATTAATCATATTCATTCCAACAAGTGTTGTATTAATACAAACAAAACAAGAAATCCCGATTCAGTTGACAAGTGAATATTTTCCCAATATATAATCATAAAATGCTATTGATGAAAGAAAATATTCGTACAGTTCACAAGTGTATTATTTCTCTCATTTCAGGATATTAACTGTGGGCAATTTACATTCGTTTTTCTTTCTATTGATTGCTGGATATTCTGCAAAATGAAAGACAATTAAAATATAAATTTCAAGAAAAGATAATAATTTTCTACTAGTTCTTTGCAAACAAAATTATTTTAAGATGTTAAGCAGATGTAGACACGAATAGTTTGAAATGGATGAACTAGACATCAGTTTCAGCATTGTAGACTTAAAAGCAAAAGGTGTTATGTACAATTTTATTAAAAAGTTCACAAATTCATTATTGAATACATTCAAAATATAATACGTATCTATTAATTAAGTAAAGGAAGTTCTTTTTTTTTCACATATTAGATTAAATTTCTACTAAAACTTTCATTAGTGAGATCCGAAATGTAATTTTTTTTAATTTGCACAATTTAATAGCTTACAAAATAAATACTGTCGAATTTTATCGATTATCTTCAAAATACTGTTATGATAATTTTATTATATTTGCAATTGTTTTTCATTGCTTTTGTGTCAACAAATTAATCAATAAATATTTTAAGATACTGGAGAATATATTTAAATCACCAAAAATTACACATATAGAGTTGATATCCTATAAAACATAACCAAAGAAGATCATTCATCTTTTTCACATACGTAATTATATATATATATATATATATATATATATATATATATATATATATATATATATATATATATAATTGTACCGAATAAAGTTGTATCTTTCAATATGATTTTGAATAAACCAAAAAAAGAATATAACGTTATTTGAAGATACAATAAAACATTCCAAATTTGACAGTCAGAAGATGTAACAGTCATAACTTTCTTCACAAAACACCATTTGAGTGGAAGGTTAAAAAATGTCAGTATAATTAAATATTATCAGAAGAAAATGGAAATATCTAAGTAATTAAAACGATGTTTCTACATCTGCAAGCTAAAAAACAACATTTAAATAAAATTTCATAAAATATGTTTTAAATGACGCGTCATGTTTGATAACAAATATATATTTTTGAGTAGTGTTTTTTATAAAATACAAAAAAAAACATAAAACATATTTTTCATTTAATTATTTTTAATAAAAATGACTTTTAGTGTGAAAAAATATCTTCATGTTCAATAAAATTATATTTCACGTGTATAAATGCTTTGACATTTTATGATCGAATGTTGCTTTATTTTCTCGATATTTTGGGAGATAGGAAATTCCCAAATAAAGCGATGACATTTGTCGAGAGCTGTCTAGCTTTAGTTTGCTGACAGATAATAGTTTTTTGTTGATAACAACAATTTACAAGAGTATTGTCGCATCGAAAAAAAGATTAAAACGAGAATAATTATGTTTCTCAGGTTGGCAAAACAAAGGCGAGTATTGAAATGTTTTTGCATGAAACGAAAAAACAGAAACTAAAATTTATAAGAAAGAAAGATTTGTTTTTCTTTTTTCACTGTTTTGGGGAAATGTAAATTCCTAATGCCAAATATGAGAGCGTATACATTTGTCAACGTCTGTTGTGGTGTCAACAGACCGATCTGATGAAGATCATCAATGAGATCCGCGTTATGTTGCTTTTGTATGTTGTAAAAATAAAGATTATTTTCTGATAGCAATGATATCTGTATATTAACGTTTTTAAAAAGCCAGCTAAAATAAACTACAAGCTCGATTGTAATAACATCTTCAGTATATGAAGTAATGTAAGGTGCATTTATTATTTAAATAAATGTTTACTGCAAATCTAAAAGGAAAATGAGTTTTTGATGAGGTTTTGTTTCATGCATAGACTCCCACTGTCCATCCAATGGTTAAAAAGACGCTTTCTTTTTATTGAATTTATGTACTAAAATAAATTTTATATCACTAAAAAGAGAAATTAATAAAGGATATATAAAAAAAATTGCTTAAATAAAATCGATCAGATTTCTTAACTTACGTCCCCCATTAAATACAAAATATTTCCTGTTCATGGCTTTTGTTTTAATCATGAACAAATTCTTTTAGGGGTCGGTGATATTAAAGCATTTAAGTTATTTATATTTCTTATTTCTTTTTTAGCGATGTTTTAAAATTAATTGTAATATAAATTAATATAAATCAGTCTAACAGAAAATCATATTTGATTAAGGAATATGTTATGTTAAGAAAATTTAGCTAAAAATATCGACATTGCCTTTGATAGTTCATATGAAAAAAATATTTTAAATAAATTTTTCAGTTAAAATTGTATTTTTTATGAAACCACAAGCAGATATAATCCACTAGTTTCGTTTTTTTGTGTCTTTTGTGAAGATTTTTCATTTTTTGTGATGCACACACCACCGAATGCTGCTAATTGTATAAAGAAATTCGACATTTTCTATTAAAATTGTGACGTTTGTTCATAATACTCAATCACCCGTTTTTCCAACTTTTTTACATACCACATTATATTTTTGTCTGATCGCTAGAGAAATTTTTCACCACAAGCGAGTAAATAAAAAAATAACAAAATATTTCAACTTTTTTTACTGGCCAAATTATTTTTTCCGTGTACATTTACCTATCTGGTCGCTAGAGAAATCTGTGTTATTTTGAAAAAAAAATCCAATATTTTAGGAGGATCACTTTTTTATAGAAATTAAATGTAAACTTATTACCCAGTTTATGACCACATCGCATGTTGTGTGTTTGTGAAACTCAACCACCGATTTTTTCACCGTTTTTACGGACCAATTTTTATCTATGTAAAATTACGTATCATGCCGTTTGAGGAATTTATTTTTTCAAATATTTTAGATTTTAGAGTATGGGGCGGGTCAGTTTCCTAAATTAATTTAACGTAAACTGAGCGCACACTTTTTGGCCATCACCATTTTATTTTTAACTATCATTTCACAAACACACTACATGCGATGTGGGCATAAAGTGGGTAATCAGTTTACATTAAATTTATATAGGAAATTGATCCCCGTTCTAAAATATTTGATCATGTTTTCAAAATAACACAGAATTCTCTTGTGACCAGATAGGTAAATGTACACCGAAAAAAAGAAAAATAATTTGGCCAGTAAAAAAGTTGAGAAAAACGGATGGTGGAGTATTTTTTAAATATTTTTTTAACGTAGTTCACCCCAAACAAGGCAGGCCGCCACTGTAGACCTAAGGGGCTACTGAGAAGAAAGTAAAGGGGAGAAGGTGGGGGGGTCAACATAAACTGGGATCTGCGCAGCGAGATATCTATTTACATTAATTTTAAATTCCTGCATGGCAGTACTGTCGGGGAAACAGGGGGCAGGGAGGGAGTTCCAGAGGCCAGCAGTACAAGGAAAGAAACTATTTGAGTAGAAAGCTCTCCGGCATCTGGGGATCTCCACAGTGAATGGATGGGACTTAGTTGATTGTCGAGTTGGTCTAGTGAATTTACGTCGAGGGGGCACCAGAGTAGCCAATTCATCAGAGAATAATCCATTGAAGTGTTTGTAAAACAAGCACAAGGATGCTACATTGTGGCGATGGGACAGGGACTGGAACTTGGTTGACAGTGAGGTATCTATTACGAACAAGCGTCAATATTTTTATTTAATTTCAAGTAAATGAATAAGAAAAATTCAAATGATGTCGAAAATCTAATCACTAGATAAAAATATACACTTTAAAAGGTAAAAACAACAACAAAAAAGCTTCCCAACTTTTATAATATGTAATTATCATTAAAACGTTTATTTGATATAGAATGTTAAGAGGGCGGAGGAATATCTGATCTGATCAACATTTACTATAAAATCGTTTTAGAATAGTAGAAAATGTCGTATTTCTTTTTCTGACGTAAACTGGGGAAGGGAGGTAATACGGTTTAGGCAAATTAACGAACTCAACGTAGAAGGGGAAAATAATAAAATCCTTCCTTGCTGTGGCAGTTCCCTCGCGATTATAGTTTGGTTGCTTCTAAGCAAACAGATCGTTCTTGCCAAATAAACGACAAAAAAAAGTGCAGACACACATCATTTGTTTATAAGACGTAAATGCTAAAATAAATCTGTCAAAGATATCAAATTTTACTCTTGAATTGAGACGGAATCAATTTTGCGAAGGAAAAGGGTTTTAATTGGGAACAAATAAACATAAATTTCTTAAAACTAATTAAAATAATTTAACTTTTTTGCATATGTAATTTTTAATTAATTCGCTAGATAATAGCATCACTTTATTTCTGTATTAACAATTTTGGCGCTTGTTCATAATACTCCACCACCCGTTTTTAAAACTTTTTTACTGACCATTTTTTTTATCAGTGTACAATTACCTATCTCGCTAGGGAATTCCGTGTTTTTCTTTAATTTAAAAAAAAAATATTTTAGATTTAGAAAGGGGGATCAGTTTCCTATGTAAATTGAACATAAACTGAACACCCACTTTTTGACCGTCAATAAATTATTTTTCTTATTACCCAGTGTATGACCACATCGCATGCTGTGTGTTTGTGAAACTCAACCACCCATTTTTTCACCGTTTTTTTACGGACCAATTGTGTTCTATGTACAATTACTAATCATGCCGCTAGAAAATTCCGGAGTTTGGGGGATTTTTTTCTCTCCAAATATTTAAGATTTTAGACTGATGGGGGGGGGGCAGTTTCCTATATTAATTTAACGTAAACTGAGACACACTTTTTGGCCAATACCATTTTATTTTTAACTGCCATATTTCACAAGTGCCTTTTCATGTACACAAAAAATGCGACATGCTCGCTAATTGTACACAGAAGAAAAAATAATTTGGTGATGCTCAAAAAGTGGGTGCTCAACTTACGTTAAATTTACATAGGAAACTGATCCCCACTCTAAATCTTAAATTTAGAAAGAATTAAAAAAAAAACACGGAATTCTCTAGCGAGATAAGTAATTGTACACCGATAAAAAAAATGGTCAGTAAAAAAGTTTTTAAAAACGGGTGGTGGAGTATTACGAACAAGCGACGAAATTGTTAATACAGAAATAAAGTTATGCTATTATCTACCGAATTTATTAAAAATTACATCTGCTAAAAGATTAAATTGTTTTAATTAGTTTTAAGAAGTTTATGATTATCTGTCCCCAATTATCAACCTTTTCCTTCGCAAAATTGGTTCCATCTCAATTCGAAAGTAAAATTTGATATCTTTGTAAAATTAGTGATTAAATTCATTTTAATCAGTTTCAAAAGGTTTATGTTTACTAATCCCAATTATCGACATTTTCCCTCCAAAAATGTGTTTTATTTCGAATAGAGAATAACATATCATTTATTTGAAAAATTAATAACAATATATTTATAAAAACGTAAACTAATTGCAATAACATCATACTTACATTTATCCAATCTTCTTTCGTTTGTTTGTTTTAAATAAGAACACTGCTGAAGGATGGCGAATTTAGTGTTGTGATGAGTCGAACGTGTTCTGTACTTTCAAAATGGCGACGCGAAAAACAACTTCGCAGAAAATGAAAGAAGTAAAAAATAAAAGAAAACACCATCGACGACAGTGCCGATTTTTTTGGAAAGAAAAAAAAACTTATTTTAATTTTATTGATTTTAATATTTTATTATTTTAATAGAGCGTTTGGGAAGAAATGGGAGGCATAAAATGTACTTAATTTATACAGTAAGTTCAGTTTACCAATCTCATTCAGGTCAAAATAAGATTGTTAAACTGATTTTGTGCGGAATTATGTTGTTCATTCTTCTGCAGTTTAATATTTGTAATGTTCTGATTTAGTAGTAAAGCTGATTTAATATTATTTATTGATATAATAAAATATTGAATAGATTGAAAAAAGAAAAAGAAATGAAATACAAAATGTATAAAAGATCAGGATAATACATTAATAGATTTATTTGTTCCCATGAGGAAACTAATTAAAATCGGTAAAAGAGAAACAGTCTAACTGATGTGGCTTCCGGCTATGAAATAGGAAATTGACAAGCGGTATTTATCGAAAAATAGCTTCTCATCATTTTCCACCGCTTAGATTTGGGGCGAATTTTTTTTATTTAACTCGATATAATCTATTTTAAATATTTTAAAACTAAAGAAAAAGAAATACATTCCAATTATAAAGAAAATAGAAAAAAATCTATTTAAAAATAGTTTTTAAAGAAACTATTTCAAAATGATATTCAACCCTTCAGAAACATTCCAATTATTAAAAACAGATTGATTTAATTATTTATACTAAAAAATATAATTATGAAAAACAGTATTTCTTATATGTTACTAGTTAAAAAATAATTATAAAAAAATAGGGGCTGACTTGCCCTCTATTTTAAACAAGAGGTGAGAGAACGTAGCCCCTCCCCCCCCCTCCCCCCCCAAAAAAAAGACTTAGAACAGTCGATATTATGTACTTCAAAACAGATTAAATGCTTATTTTAATATACTGATTTTAAAATATTATAACGTGATTGTATGGCACCAAATTTTTAAACGTGTAAATTAGCATCAGATGTTATTTATGTGTAAGGTTGGAAACCCTCGCTCCCCTCACCAGGCGACTGCTATCCATTATTTTTTAAATCGAGCCTGTGGGTCACATGTTAAGACTCGCGGTAGTAAAAAAGCTTTTCATTAAAACAATAAAAGGAAGAACAGTAATGTACATTTTTTATTGATTTATTTATTTATTTAAAAAAAATATTTTTGTTTATTCTGGGAAACCAGCTTAATGACACCAAGGATATACGTGCTAAATTTATTTTCACGCGTTCCTGCGCGGGTACGTTGCTCTTTTGTAAAGGGACCGTTACTTCTGACACCAATGTTATAATTATGGTACTAGGACACTGAACGTTACATATACGTAATTCAGACACGACTGTAAAAATGTGAACAGGTTGAAAACCCGATGAAAGGAAAACAACCCGTACTCCATAAAAATGCATAACACACCGTACCACAAATTATAATCATATATTTGTATAAAACAACCAAGACAAATTAACAATACATAACTAGTATTTTGTTTTTCAAAAGATCAACTAATATTCTTTCCGCACAAACGGAGTTCTTTATAAGAGGCTGTTTTTAGTTATTCCGAGAAAGTTGATCAGTCAGGATAAGAATTAAAGGTCCAAATATAGCAATTAAGAAGGCTTATAGCATTTATGAAAAATGAAAATAGGAAAGCTTTTTTCCTTACGTAATTCGAGGAAAACAAATTAGAAATCCTTCTCCTCTCACGGGAGATCGAGATATGAAGGTAAATGTGTTTAAATCGCGGAGAACGATTGAATGAGATCATTTAACACGACAATATATAACAATATGAAAGTCCAATTTTAGGACGAATTAATATGGTATTTGTTGTCCTTATGTCGTAAACACATACCTTTTTTGATTGACGGCGGAGGGAATGATATTTTAACAGAATTTAAGATTCTGTGTTCCGTTCTTAAAGAGCTATTTTTAGGGTGCCGAGATATACGTAATCTCGACTTCGGAGAGGTAATATGATTGACTTGTCTGTCGTAGTCAATTTTGTTAGACCAGGTCTTTTCTTTTGGTTTCCAGTAGACAACAGTATTAAACGGCGCTGTATTTCTTAACCGTTAATTTTCGAATTCCACTTTTCCTGTTGTTGATTTTGTGTGCGGGGATAAATTGTTCGGTATGACAGCTGGGTGAGCTGCCAATCTCCTAGACGTCCGCTCTCAATTTTCGGAGAGTGCTTTTGAGGCTTATAACAAGCTCAGGAGAGTAACCTGGAACGGAGAATCGGTGGACGTATATGCGGCAGATATAAGGCGACTAGCGGGATTGGCCGGATACACGGGACGGAGTCTTGAAAAGACAGTTAAAATGGCTCTCGTGTGTGGTTTTCCTGACCGCATCTCAATAGAACTACAAAGGATGACCGACATTTAAACCATGGAAGTAGAGGAGATCTTGAGGCATGCCAGGGTGATTGCGAAACGTCCTAGTGAACTGGGGGGCAATTGTGTGGAAATTTCTAGACGTTTTTCTAAGTAAGTCAACGGTTACTTCCCTTTGTTGAAGGGTAGGGAGGGCCTACGTGCAGGTCGAAGGTCATATGGATATTGCGTAGGTGTTATGCTGTGAAGGCCATGTTGTGTCACGTGATTTCTATTTTTAGCAATGATGTATTGGTTATGTCTGGATTTGATATCGGCGCGAAATTTAGTTAGAACAGACTCGCACACCGGAATGACAGGACATGTTAAAACTGTTTCTCCGTCCACGAGGAGACGTTAAATTCAAGAACAGAGGTTGACGCCGAGCTCGACGCATGTTAAAACTGTTTCTCCGTCCACGAGGGGACGTTAAATTTGTAGAGAATTTCTGCTTGAGGAAATTTAAGAGATATGATATCTCTTGGATGATTTACATGTTGTTTATGTAATATTTCCCCTCGGTCAAGAATATATCCTTGGGAAGTTGTTTCAAGCCAGATACTTGAAATAAGGAGATTGGAGTATGTGAACGAGACAAGAACTCCATGCAAGAAATTGCCTATGTTGAAGAGATTGGCTCCCGAGAAGTGAAATACTTTGCTGTCGAGAAGATTCTAATCAGAGATTAAGAATCATAGAGATTGATCGTCTTTGCACACAGATCGATTTGAGATATTCAACTGTGCTAGTTGAATCAGAACATTTGCGCGTGATCGCCATTCTAGACGAACGATGGAAAATAGTGAGTATTGTGTTTATTTGAAATGTGTACTGTTCTTGTGCCATACATATTGCGTCGGATTTGCTAAAAGAAAATATTGAAGAAAAAGGAGAAAAGAACTTTCTGACGGACGTTTGATAAAATAAAAAAAAGAGTTATTTTTATCATGGAAATTATGTTGGACTTCGGCACGGTTTGTTAATTTTATTTCTTTTGATTGAAACTTTGGTGAAAAGATAAAAAGAGACTTTTGATTGACTTGTAAGAATACGGACTTTATAGTAAGTTCATGTTTTAAAAGGATTTATTCCTTAACTTAGATTGTGTCAATTTTTGTTGTATCTACCTTAATGTTCAGAGATACTGATGTTGTATTTTTTTGATTCTTATTTTTTTTGCATGTTATCCAGGAATAATTTATTTATTCCAGCTTTGGAAAAAAAAGCAGTCCAGGCTATCTTTTTTTTGTAAATAAAACTATATTTTAACTTTTACGAGCATCTTGTATTACTCCTTTCTTTATCTCTTGTTATAATTTGTTTTATGATAATTGTCCTAGATAACATAACCATCGTTTGGAGCGGTTTTTCGTTAACGACACGAAAATTCCGACATTCTGCTTTTTTTGTTATTAACGGCCATTCTTTTTTGGTCCCATTTTCGTTTTACAATGGACGTATTGAAACGATATTCTGGAATAATATCTATTTCTTTCTATTAAAAGCATTCTGCTTTTTCTATCCTAGATTCGTTTGGGTGAACGTATTCAGATGATGTGCTGGGAATAATATAATTAATTTTCTTTCTATTAAAATATTAATTAAAATATTAATTTTACTTCTTGTTTCATATTTCGCGTGTTGGAAAAAATACTCGAAAATGTGCTACTAGTTTGGATTAGGTTTCTTCTATTGCTATTTTTTGGTACTAAGTCAATGAGGGAACTTACTTCAAGTTATAATCTCCTTACTGCCTTTGGCGCCTAGTTGCGTGTGTCAGACGTGTTACACGGGATTTGGCGGCCTATCATTCCTTAAAACGTAGTCAAATGCGAGATGTTCAGGTTTTAATACTGTTTTAAGCTGACTGCTTTTTTTTCTTTTTCTTTTATGTATTTTATGTGAAAATTGCATTTTTTAAGAGTCAGATCGCCATTGTTGTTCGCCACGTGGAGTCATTTTTGCGAATTTCCCGCGTATTCTAAGTCGCCATTTTTGTGAACTGTTGAATGTTGGATATTGAATGATTTTTGTGTAATTATTTTTCCCTTGAGAATTTTGCTTTGACTGACAAGTGGAATTGTTAGAGTTACATTTGAACGACTTTGGTTAGCTATGGTACAGCCTTTTTCCATTTTTTTTGTAGGAATCTTACTTAGATAATTTTACGTTGTCATTTTCCCGCCATTGAGAAGACGTTTGGCGCCTATTTTAGGTTAGCCCACACCTGATCGCCATATTGTATTTTGTTCATAATGGCGTCTACCCCCACTGTTGATCTCCTTGTAGAAAGGCGAGATATTGTAAAAATTAAAGTCGATATTATTATTGATGTTCTTGGGGGTGGCGAGGGGGAGAACAGGGAATTTGTTTCTTCCCAGAAGGTTAGGGTTAAGGAACTCTTTGCGTCCATTGATTCGCTCAATGAGCAGATCACAAGTGCCTATATTGAGAGTGAGTCTCGCGAAGAGATGTCTGAGAACTGTCGGAGCGAAACGTTATATCGTATCCATGTGGATCGACGTTTCAGCGAATTGGAGAGCATGTGGAAGGATGAGGGCTCCCCACATAATAGAGAAGGGGAGAAGCCTAAAGCGTCCCTTTGTAGTGTGACACCAAAACTTGTCTGTCCTGTTTTCGACCCCATGAGTTTGGAACGCGACAGATTGGCGTATCTCAACTTCTCGAAGGAGTTCGTAAATTGCGTGTACAAATATAACCAGTGAGTCCATGAGGTTGATTATTCTGAAAAATCAACTCAGGGGATATGCCCACCGAATAGTGGAACATCTTTCCATCTCGGACGCCAACTTTGAGGCAGCGATGGAGATCCTAGATAGAGAATTTTTAGATAAAAAGTTTATTGTAAACTCTATTTTTAAAGATCTCCATAGTGCTAAACCTCTTGGGGATTCAGATACTAACTCGGTGAAGAGCTTTCTAACTAAGGTGAAAGCTCAAATATACGAGCTCAAAAACTCCTTTGGTATGGATTTTCTAAAGGAGGAGGCCCCCGGCAATCTGCTGCTAAGTAGCATTATTTTTGAAAAACTTCCTATTTTTGTGAGACGGGAGCTGATTCATAACGTCGGTGGTAATTACCCATCTCTGGGAGATATCTTTGATAATTATTCTGAGGTGTTGCGCACGTTGGACATCGTCAAACCCAGGATGGTTAAAACGGTAAAGCCCGTCGCCAAACCGCGTTCGTCTGGTTCCTTTAGATTCAGGCCCGCTAGTGCTGTTAAGAAGCCCTCCACTTTGGAGAACTTTTTTGTAAAAACTAAACCCAGTCGACATAAGTGCTTCCTTTGCAGTAGTGACTGCCATATTGCTTACTATTGCGGGAAGTATCCCTCTCTAAGGGATCGGTTACAACGATGCCAATTGGCTAAGTTGTGTACCCGTCGTACTAGCCCGTTCCATAACGCCGAGGCGTGCCCTGGTAAAAGTGGTCGTCTCCGCCCCTGTTGGAAATGTAAAAGTTGCGAACATGCAGGTGCGTTATGCCCTGACTTTGACAAGTCTCGGCTGGATACTAACCCCTGTCTCCAGGTGGGAGAAGTGAATCTTCTCCTGCCTATAATTAAAATTGACGTGGTCAATAATGGAGTTGTAAAATCTTTCAATTGTCTGTTGGATTCAGGAAGCCAGCGCTCCTATTTGTCTGATGTAGTTCTGGACCTTTTGAATTGCCGTTCTATGCCTGTAAGGAGAAGGGACTTCTTTATTAAGACTTTTCTCGGAACGGCCAGAAGGAGCCTAAATGAACTCGAGTTGCGGGTCAAAGTGCCGAACTCTGAGTGTGTTATACCCTTTTTGGTGGACGAAGGCTTGGACCTTCAGTTTAACGTCAGGGGTCTGTCTACTGCTATTGAGAGTATTATTGCGGGTGGGGGGAAATTGGCTGCTGACTTTTCAAATGTTGAAAATGATTGTATTACTGTACATGGTTTGGTAGGTGTTGACCTACTGATGTATTTGGGACCCATGAAGTTGTCTCCCTTCATGAATGGGTCTGTTTTTGAGTTTCCTCAAGGAATTGTGCCTTTTGGAGATATGTCCAATTTTGTGAGTCCTGTTATGAAGAAAACGGATGCCTCCGTTGTTGGCGCGAATTACAGCCAAGTTGTGTCCGAACACTCACGGTGTCTTATGACACATGTTTATTTTGTGCTTGAGCCGAAGTCTCAATATTTCGACCCTTTCGATAGTTTTGTTGATTCTTCTGTGGAAAGAGCCGTGGACAAGCTCTTTAGTTTGGAAACACTAGGAGTTACTGAGAACTCTGTAAGTGATTATGACAAGAATAAAATTGATGCCTTTCGCAGTTCGATCTCGTACCGAGACAGTTGCTACTATGTTAGTTTGCCATGGGACGAGGGAAAGTTGCCTTCTGTTCCTTCCAACCATCAAGTGTCGTTGAATGTGCTTGATAAGGTTGTCACTCGTTTGACGAGGCAGGGTCTATATGAGGACTACTGCCAGGTTTTCTTAGAGCAGGAGAGGGAGGATATTATTGAGAGAGTGGAAGTGAATCCCGAGGATTTCACTCATTATACTTGGATTCCTCACCGTCCGGTTATTAAGGCTAATGGTCAGAGTACCACAAAGATAAGGCCGGTGTTCAACTGTTCGTTGCGAACAGGTGGACATCCCTCTCTAAATGATTGTGTCTATCCGGTAATTAACCTTTTCACGGATATGCTAGAGTTATTGTTGAAGTTTCGTATGGACCGTTATGTCCTGTTGGCTGACGTCCGTAAGGCCTTTCTCATGATTCGGTTGGAAACCGAAAGAGATAAGAATCGGTTTTGCTTTTTTGTGAAATTGAATGACAAACTGGTATGTTATCGTTACAAAACATTGATTTTTGGGTTTGTGGCCAGCCCATTTATTCTCAACTTCGTCATTAGACATCATGTTAAAAAATACCCTCATAGTTTATGTAGGGATATGCTTATGGAAAATTTTTATGTGGATAATCTTATAAAAACTCACAATTCACAGAAAACCTTGTTGGACCTATACCTGAATGCAATGAGTATCATGCAGGATGGTAATTTTTCATTAAGGTGCTGTAATTCCAATAGTGATGTTTTGACCACTCGAATGAAAGCTGACAAAAGTTTTGTCACCCATGATTCTCCTCTGGAGAGGGTGTTGGGTTATGAGTATGATCCTGTGCAGGATAATTTGCATGTGGCGGTTGGTTCCTTGGACGTGCCGGCTGATACAAAAAGGGGCATCCTATCGCAGAACTCTTCCATATTCGACCCTTTGGGGCTTGTTTTGCCTGTGACTATCAGGGGAAGGGTAATACTCAGTGAGATATGGAAAACTCAGGTGTCATGGGATCAGAAGATACCGGAGAGTTTGCAGCTCACTTGGAACAAGTTGTTTCCTGAGTTGATGAATCTGCATAGTGTGAGGATCCCCAGATGTGCTGTTGATTCCTCTGCGCCTGCCACGTTAATAATCTTTTGTGATGCTTCACAACAAGCCTTTGGCTTTGCGGCTTATATTTTCCAGTATGGGGCTGCTAAATTAATATTTTCCAAGGCTAAGGTGGCACCTTTGGCAAAGAGAACTTTGCCGTCACTTGAGTTGTTGTCCGTCTTTTTGGCGATGAAATGTATCCCTAATCTTTTGAAGGTGTTTCAAAAGGATGTGGTCAAGAAAATAGTGGTTGCGGTGGACGCACAAGTCGTGTTGTCCTGGATTCTGTCCGAGACAGTTGTGACAAAGAGTATATTTGTCCGAAATAGGTTAAAAGATATTCGAGTGGGAGTGGATAAATTGTGTGAACAGGGTTTGGAAGTGATGTTCAAGTATGTGAACACTTCTGACAACCCTGCCGACCTGATCACCAGGGGTATTTCCCTGGCAAAATTCAAATATCTATTGCCCTTTTGGTTATCGGGGCCGCAGTGGCTGGTCGGTGAGAATTTTACCTGGCCAGTGTATGATTTGAACTGTTTGAGTTCTGACAGTCAGAGGTTAGTGCTGACTAATGCCATCTCTGTGGTTCCTGTGATTCAGGAATTGTCACCGGTAGTGGATTTTAAGAGATTTTCTTCTTTGGGAAAACTCATGAGAGTTTTGTCCTACGTGTTTAAGTTTGTATTGAAGTTGCGGAAATCCATGAAAGAACCAGGCCAAGTGGCCAAAATTTATTTGATTAAGTTGGAGCAATCCTTGCTTCTTCCCAGGGAAAAGTCCTTTTTGTTGAACCCCTCCAACCGTGAGATTCCTCCGTTGGTGGCGAAGTTGGATCTTTACCTGGATGATAAAAGCTTGATAAGGTCTGGGGGAAGGATTGGTAAAGCCAGCCTTTACCCTCCGGAAATTTTACATCCGATTTTGTTACCTCGAGGCAGTCATATAACTGATTTGATTGTTATGGACTGTCATCTCAAATGTAAGCATCTGGGTATTGCAGCTACCCTCAGCAAACTCCGTTTGTTAGGTTTCTGGATACATACATCCAGGCAGGCAGTGAAGTCGGTTATCTCTGCCTGTGCTCTGTGTAAAAGATACAATGCCGTATCTTTCAAATACCCCAAGGTAACCAATTTACCTAAGCACAGAGTTAATTTTGTGAAGCCCTTCAACCATACCGGGATAGACTTTACTGGTCACTTGTGGGTTGAAGATGAAAGGGGACCGCAAAAAATGTATATATTACTTTTTACGTGCTTCAATGTGAGGGCGGTTCATTTGGAGTTAGTGGGTGACATGTCTACCCACTCAGTGATATTATCATTGGTGAGATTTTTTAACATTTATGGGGTGCCTTCTCATATATACTCAGACAATGCTAAATCATTCGTTGCTGGATGCGGTTTGATTAAGCAAGTGCTGGTGTCTGACGAGTTCGAAGAGAAGTTTAGTACCTTTGACATCAAGCACCAGACGATACCTTTATATTCTGCTTGGTTCGGCAGTGTTTGGGAGCGTCTTGTTAAGACGGTGAAGGTTTGTCTTTATAAGTTAGTGAGTCGGCAGAAGTTGGGTTATTTTGAACTTCTTTCTGTGTTGTCTGATATACAGAATGCCATTAACTCACGTCCTCTAACTTATAGATGTTCTGGAGATGATGGTTTGGATATTATATCTCCAAACGCGTTTATTCGCCCGTATTGTAATAGTGCTGTTTTTATAAATTCTGAAGAATGTTTTCTTGAGAATTCTCCTCCTTCTAGGAGTGACCTTTTGGAGAAGCTGAAACAAAGGGATCTTCTCTTAAAGAAATTTAAGGTTTTATGGTACGAAGAGTACCTGCTCAGCTTGAGAGAACTGAGTGGTGATCTGTACCAATCTGATTTTGGTGATGTCATCGCGATAGGCGATGTGGTTCTTGTTAAGAACCCAGCCAAAGCTCGCCCATATTGGTCCTTGGGTAGAGTGATAGGTTTGACTCCAGGTGATGATTCTCATATTAGATCTGCCCTGATTGAGAAGTCAGATGGTTCCTCTCAGGAACATTTTTTGAGACACCTTTTTCCGATGGAGTTGTCGGTTACTCATTCCCATCAGGCCTCGGAGGTTCCCGAAGAGCCTTGTGGTTCGGAGGTTCCTGGTGTGGTCCAGCCGGATGTTGCTGGAGGAGATCATTCCTCGACTTCCAATTCTAGACCCATTCGAACTCGCAAGAAGGTGAGTGAACAGGATGATGATTATTTGTGGTATTGATGTGTACATGAGACATGTATAGACATTGTACATTTTTTTCTTTGTCGGGAGAGTGTGGAAATTTCTAGACGTTTTTCTAAGTAAGTCAACGGTTACTTCCCTTTGTTGAAGGGTAGGGAGGGCCTACGTGCAGGTCGAAGGTCATATGGATATTGCGTAGGTGTTATGCTGTGAAGGCCATGTTGTGTCACGTGATTTCTATTTTTAGCAATGATGTATTGGTTATGTCTGGATTTGATATCGGCGCGAAATTTAGTTAGAACAGACTCGCACACCGGAATGACAGGACATGTTAAAACTGTTTCTCCGTCCACGAGGGGACGTTAAATTCAAGAACAGAGGTTGACGCCGAGCTCGACGCATGTTAAAACTGTTTCTCCGTCCACGAGGGGACGTTAAATTTGTAGAGAATTTCTGCTTGAGGAAATTTAAGAGATATGATATCTCTTGGATGAATTACATGTTGTTTATGTAATATTTCCCCTCGGTCAAGAATATATCCTTGGGAAGTTGTTTCAAGCCAGATACTTGAAATAAGGAGATTGGAGTATGTGAACGAGACAAGAACTCCATGCAAGAAATTGCCTATGTTGAAGAGATTGGCTCCCGAGAAGTGAAATACTTTGCTGTCGAGAAGATTCTAATCAGAGATTAAGAATCATAGAGATTGATCGTCTTTGCACACAGATCGATTTGAGATATTCAACTGTGCTAGTTGAATCAGAACATTTGCGCGTGATCGCCATTCTAGACGAACGATGGAAAATAGTGAGTATTGTGTTTATTTGAAATGTGTACTGTTCTTGTGCCATACATATTGCGTCGGATTTGCTAAAAGAAAATATTGAAGAAAAAGGAGAAAAGAACTTTCTGACGGACGTTTGATAAAATAAAAAAAAGAGTTATTTTTATCATGGAAATTATGTTGGACTTCGGCACGGTTTGTTAATTTTATTTCTTTTGATTGTAACTTTGGTGAAAAGAAAAAAAGAGACTTTTGATTGACTTGTAAGAATACGGACTTTATAGTAAGTTCATGTTTTAAAAGGATTTATTCCTTAACTTAGATTGTGTCAATTTTTGTTGTATCTACCTTAATGTTCAGAGATACTGATGTTGTATTTTTTTGATTCTTATTTTTTTTGCATGTTATCCAGGAATAATTTATTTATTCCAGCTTTGGAAAAAAAAGCAGTCCAGGCTATCTTTTTTTTGTAAATAAAACTATATTTTAACTTTTACGAGCATCTTGTATTACTCCTTTCTTTATCTCTTGTTATAATTTTTTGTATGATAATTGTCCTAGATAACATAACCATCGTTTGGAGCGGTTTTTCGTTAACGACACGAAAATTCCGACATTCTGCTTTTTTTGTTATTAACGGCCATTCTTTTTTGGTCCCATTTTCGTTTTACAATGGACGTATTGAAACGATATTCTGGAATAATATCTATTTCTTTCTATTAAAAGCATTCTGCTTTTTCTATCCTAGATTCGTTTGGGTGAACGTATTCAGATGATGTGCTGGGAATAATATAATTAATTTTCTTTCTATTAAAATATTAATTAAAATATTAATTTTACTTCTTGTTTCATATTTCGCGTGTTGGAAAAAATACTCGAAAATGTGCTACTAGTTTGGATTAGGTTTCTTCTATTGCTATTTTTTGGTACTAAGTCAATGAGGGAACTTACTTCAAGTTATAATCTCCTTACTGCCTTTGGCGCCTAGTTGCGTGTGTCAGACGTGTTACACGGGATTCGGCGGCCTATCATTCCTTAAAACGTAGTCAAATGCGAGATGTTCAGGTTTTAATACTGTTTTAAGCTGACTGCTTTTTTTCTTTTTCTTTTATGTATTTTATGTGAAAATTGCATTTTTTAAGAGTCAGATCGCCATTGTTGTTCGCCACGTAGAGTCATTTTTGCGAATTTCCCGCGTATTCTAAGTCGCCATTTTTGTGAACTGTTGAATGTTGGATATTGAATGATTTTTGTGTAATTATTTTTCCCTTGAGAATTTTGCTTTGACTGACAAGTGGAATTGTTAGAGTTACATTTGAACGACTTTGGTTAGCTATGGTACAGCCTTTTTCCATTTTTTTGTAGGAATCTTACTTAGATAATTTTACGTTGTCATTTTTCCGCCATTGAGAAGACGTTTGGCGCCTATTTTAGGTTAGCCCACACCTGATCGCCATATTGTATTTTGTTCATAATGGCGTCTACCCCCACTGTTGATCTCCTTGTAGAAAGGCGAGATATTGTAAAAATTAAAGTCGATATTATTATTGATGTTCTTGGGGGTGGCGAGGGGGAGAACAGGGAATTTGTTTCTTCCCAGAAGGTTAGGGTTAAGGAACTCTTTGCGTCCATTGATTCGCTCAATGAGCAGATCACAAGTGCCTATATTGAGAGTGAGTCTCGCGAAGAGATGTCTGAGAACTGTCGGAGCGAAACGTTATATCGTATCCATGTGGATCGACGTTTCAGCGAATTGGAGAGCATGTGGAAGGATGAGGGCTCCCCACATAATAGAGAAGGGGAGAAGCCTAAAGCGTCCCTTTGTAGTGTGACACCAAAACTTGTCTGTCCTGTTTTCGACCCCATGAGTTTGGAACGCGACAGATTGGCGTATCTCAACTTCTCGAAGGAGTTCGTAAATTGCGTGTACAAATATAACCAGTGAGTCCATGAGGTTGATTATTCTGAAAAATCACCTCAGGGGATATGCCCACCGAATAGTGGAACATCTTTCCATCTCGGACGCCAACTTTGAGGCAGCGATGGAGATCCTAGATAGAGAATTTTTAGATAAAAAGTTTATTGTAAACTCTATTTTTAAAGATCTCCATAGTGCTAAACCTCTTGGGGATTCAGATACTAACTCGGTGAAGAGCTTTCTAACTAAGGTGAAAGCTCAAATATACGAGCTCAAAAACTCCTTTGGTATGGATTTTCTAAAGGAGGAGGCCCCCAGCAATCTGCTGCTAAGTAGCATTATTTTTGAAAAACTTCCTATTTTTGTGAGACGGGAGCTGATTCATACCGTCGGTGGTAATTACCCATCTCTGGGAGATATCTTTTATAATTATTCTGAGATGTTGCGCACGTTGGACATCGTCAAACCCAGGATGGTTAAAACGGTAAAGCCCGTCGCCAAACCGCGTTCGTCTGGTTCCTTTAGATTCAGGCCCGCTAGTGCTGTTAAGAAGCCCTCCACTTTGGAGAACTTTTTTGTAAAAACTAAACCCAGTCGACATAAGTGCTTCCTTTGCAGTAGTGACTGCCATATTGCTTACTATTGCGGGAAGTATCCCTCTCTAAGGGATCGGTTACAACGATGCCAATTGGCTAAGTTGTGTACCCGTCGTACTAGCCCGTTCCATAACGCCGAGGCGTGCCCTGGTAAAAGTGGTCGTCTCCGCCCCTGTTGGAAATGTAAAAGTTGCGAACATGCAGGTGCGTTATGCCCTGACTTTGACAAGTCTCGGCTGGATACTAACCCCTGTCTCCAGGTGGGAGAAGTGAATCTTCTCCTGCCTATAATTAAAATTGACGTGGTCAATAATGGAGTTGTAAAATCTTTCAATTGTCTGTTGGATTCAGGAAGCCAGCGCTCCTATTTGTCTGATGTAGTTCTGGACCTTTTGAATTGCCGTTCTATGCCTGTAAGGAGAAGGGACTTCTTTATTAAGACTTTTCTCGGAACGGCCAGAAGGTGCCTAAATGAACTCGAGTTGCGGGTCAAAGTGCCGAACTCTGAGTGTGTTATACCCTTTTTGGTGGACGAAGGCTTAGACCTTCAGTTTAACGTCAGGGGTCTGTCTACTGCTATTGAGAGTATTATTGCGGGTGGGGGGAAATTGGCTGCTTACTTTTCAAATGTTGA
Organism: Sepiola atlantica; assembly: GCA_963556195.1. NCBI lineage: Eukaryota > Metazoa > Mollusca > Cephalopoda > Sepiida > Sepiolidae > Sepiola > Sepiola atlantica. The sequence goes on along the minus strand of OY744549.1, from coordinate 24,127,423 downwards.
AAATGATTGTATTACTGTACATGGTTTGGTAGGTGTTGACCTACTGATGTATTTGGGACCCATGAAGTTGTCTCCCTTCATGAATGGGTCTGTTTTTGAGTTTCCTCAAGGAATTGTGCCTTTTGGAGATATGTCCAATTTTGTGAGTCCTGTTATGAAGAAAACGGATGCCTCCGTTGTTGGCGCGAATTACAGCCAAGTTGTGTCCGAACACTCACGGTGTCTTATGACACATGTTTATTTTGTGCTTGAGCCGAAGTCTCAATATTTCGACCCTTTCGATAGTTTTGTTGATTCTTCTGTGGAAAGAGCCGTGGACAAGCTCTTTAGTTTGGAAACACTAGGAGTTACTGAGAACTCTGTAAGTGATTATGACAAGAATAAAATTGATGCCTTTCGCAGTTCGATCTCGTACCGAGACAGTTGCTACTATGTTAGTTTGCCATGGGACGAGGGAAAGTTGCCTTCTGTTCCTTCCAACCATCAAGTGTCGTTGAATGTGCTTGATAAGGTTGTCACTCGTTTGACGAGGCAGGGTCTATATGAGGACTACTGCCAGGTTTTCTTAGAGCAGGAGAGGGAGGATATTATTGAGAGAGTGGAAGTGAATCCCGAGGATTTCACTCATTATACTTGGATTCCTCACCGTCCGGTTATTAAGGCTAATGGTCAGAGTACCACAAAGATAAGGCCGGTGTTCAACTGTTCGTTGCGAACAGGTGGACATCCCTCTCTAAATGATTGTGTCTATCCGGGAATTAACCTTTTCACGGATATGCTAGAGTTATTGTTGAAGTTTCGTATGGACCGTTATGTCCTGTTGGCTGACGTCCGTAAGGCCTTTCTCATGATTCGGTTGGAAACCGAAAGAGATAAGAATCGGTTTTGCTTTTTTGTGAAATTGAATGACAAACTGGTATGTTATCGTTACAAAACATTGATTTTTGGGTTTGTGGCCAGCCCATTTATTCTCAACTTCGTCATTAGACATCATGTTAAAAAATACCCTCATAGTTTATGTAGGGATATGCTTATGGAAAAATATTATGTGGATAATCTTATAAAAACTCACAATTCACAGAAAACCTTGTTGGACCTATACCTGAATGCAATGAGTATCATGCAGGATGGTAATTTTTCATTAAGGTGCTGTAATTCCAATAGTGATGTTTTGACCACTCGAATGAAAGCTGACAAAAGTTTTGTCACCCATGATTCTCCTCTGGAGAGGGTGTTGGGTTATGAGTATGATCCTGTGCAGGATAATTTGCATGTGGCGGTTGGTTCCTTGGACGTGCCGGCTGATACAAAAAGGGGCATCCTATCGCAGAACTCTTCCATATTCGACCCTTTGGGGCTTGTTTTGCCTGTGACTATCAGGGGAAGGGTAATACTCAGTGAGATATGGAAAACTCAGGTGTCATGGGATCAGAAGATACCGGAGAGTTTGCAGCTCACTTGGAACAAGTTGTTTCCTGAGTTGATGAATCTGCATAGTGTGAGGATCCCCAGATGTGCTGTTGATTCCTCTGCGCCTGCCACGTTAATAATCTTTTGTGATGCTTCACAACAAGCCTTTGGCTTTGCGGCTTATATTTTCCAGTATGGGGCTGCTAAATTAATATTTTCCAAGGCTAAGGTGGCACCTTTGGCAAAGAGAACTTTGCCGTCACTTGAGTTGTTGTCCGTCTTTTTGGCGATGAAATGTATCCCTAATCTTTTGAAGGTGTTTCAAAAGGATGTGGTCAAGAAAATAGTGGTTGCGGTGGACGCACAAGTCGTGTTGTCCTGGATTCTGTCCGAGACAGTTGTGACAAAGAGTATATTTGTCCGAAATAGGTTAAAAGATATTCGAGTGGGAGTGGATAAATTGTGTGAACAGGGTTTGGAAGTGATGTTCAAGTATGTGAACACTTCTGACAACCCTGCCGACCTGATCACCAGGGGTATTTCCTTGGCAAAATTCAAATATCTATTGCCCTTTTGGTTATCGGGGCCGCAGTGGCTGGTCGGTGAGAATTTTACCTGGCCAGTGTATGATTTGAACTGTTTGAGTTCTGACAGTCAGAGGTTAGTGCTGACTAATGCCATCTCTGTGGTTCCTGTGATTCAGGAATTGTCACCGGTAGTGGATTTTAAGAGATTTTCTTCTTTGGGAAAACTCATGAGAGTTTTGTCCTACGTGTTTAAGTTTGTATTGAAGTTGCGGAAATCCATGAAAGAACCAGGCCAAGTGGCCAAAATTTATTTGATTAAGTTGGAGCAATCCTTGCTTCTTCCCAGGGAAAAGTCCTTTTTGTTGAACCCCTCCAACCGTGAGATTCCTCCGTTGGTGGCGAAGTTGGATCTTTACCTGGATGATAAAAGCTTGATAAGGTCTGGGGGAAGGATTGGTAAAGCCAGCCTTTACCCTCCGGAAATTTTACATCCGATTTTGTTACCTCGAGGCAGTCATATAACTGATTTGATTGTTATGGACTGTCATCTCAAATGTAAGCATCTGGGTATTGCAGCTACCCTCAGCAAACTCCGTTTGTTAGGTTTCTGGATACATAAATCCAGGCAGGCAGTGAAGTCGGTTATCTCTGCCTGTGCTCTGTGTAAAAGATACAATGCCGTATCTTTCAAATACCCCAAGGTAACCAATTTACCTAAGCACAGAGTTAATTTTGTGAAGCCCTTCAACCATACCGGGATAGACTTTACTGGTCACTTGTGGGTTGAAGATGAAAGGGGACCGCAAAAAATGTATATATTACTTTTTACGTGCTTCAATGTGAGGGCGGTTCATTTGGAGTTAGTGGGTGACATGTCTACCCACTCAGTGATATTATCATTGGTGAGATTTTTTAACATTTATGGGGTGCCTTCTCATATATACTCAGACAATGCTAAATCATTCGTTGCTGGATGCGGTTTGATTAAGCAAGTGCTGGTGTCTGACGAGTTCGAAGAGAAGTTTAGTACCTTTGACATCAAGCACCAGACGATACCTTTATATTCTGCTTGGTTTGGCAGTGTTTGGGAGCGTCTTGTTAAGACGGTGAAGGTTTGTCTTTATAAGTTAGTGAGTCGGCAGAAGTTGGGTTATTTTGAACTTCTTTCTGTGTTGTCTGATATACAGAATGCCATTAACTCACGTCCTCTAACTTATAGATGTTCTGGAGATGATGGTTTGGATATTATATCTCCAAACGCGTTTATTCGCCCGTATTGTAATAGTGCTGTTTTTATAAATTCTGAAGAATGTTTTCTTGAGAATTCTCCTCCTTCTAGGAGTGACCTTTTGGAGAAGCTGAAACAAAGGGATCTTCTCTTAAAGAAATTTAAGGTTTTATGGTACGAAGAGTACCTGCTCAGCTTGAGAGAACTGAGTGGTGATCTGTACCAATCTGATTTTGGTGATGTCATCGCGATAGGCGATGTGGTTCTTGTTAAGAACCCAGCCAAAGCTCGCCCATATTGGTCCTTGGGTAGAGTGATAGGTTTGACTCCAGGTGATGATTCTCATATTAGATCTGCCCTGATTGAGAAGGCAGATGGTTCCTCTCAGGAACATTCTTTGAGACACCTTTTTCCGATGGAGTTGTCGGTTACTCATTCCCATCAGGCCTCGGAGGTTCCCGAAGAGCCTTGTGGTTCGGAGGTTCCTGGTGTGGTCCAGCCGGATGTTGCTGGAGGAGATCATTCCTCGACTTCCAATTCTAGACCCATTCGAACTCGCAAGAAGGTGAGTGAACAGGATGATGATTATTTGTGGTATTGATGTGTACATGAGACATGTATAGACATTGTACATTTTTTTCTTTGTCGGGAGAGTGTGGAAATTTCTAGACGTTTTTCTAAGTAAGTCAACGGTTACTTCCCTTTGTTGAAGGGTAGGGAGGGCCTACGTGCAGGTCGAAGGTCATATGGATATTGCGTAGGTGTTATGCTGTGAAGGCCATGTTGTGTCACGTGATTTCTATTTTTAGCAATGATGTATTGGTTATGCCTGGATTTGATATCGGCGCGAAATTTAGTTAGAACAGACTCGCACACCGGAATGACAGGACATGTTAAAACTGTTTCTCCGTCCACGAGGGGACGTTAAATTCAAGAACAGAGGTTGACGCCGAGCTCGACGCATGTTAAAACTGTTTCTCCGTCCACGAGGGGACGTTAAATTTGTAGAGAATTTCTGCTTGAGGAAATTTAAGAGATATGATATCTCTTGGATGAATTACATGTTGTTTATGTAATATTTCCCCTCGGTCAAGAATATATCCTTGGGAAGTTGTTTCAAGCCAGATACTTGAAATAAGGAGATTGGAGTATGTGAACGAGACAAGAACTCAATGCAAGAAATTGCCTATGTTGAAGAGATTGGCTCCCGAGAAGTGAAATACTTTGCTGTCGAGAAGATTCTAATCAGAGATTAAGAATCATAGAGATTGATCGTCTTTGCACACAGATCGATTTGAGATATTCAACTGTGCTAGTTGAATCAGAACATTTGCGCGTGATCGCCATTCTAGACGAACGATGGAAAATAGTGAGTATTGTGTTTATTTGAAATGTGTACTGTTCTTGTGCCATACATATTGCGTCGGATTTGCTAAAAGAAAATATTGAAGAAAAAGGAGAAAAGAACTTTCTGACGGACGTTTGATAAAATAAAAAAAAGAGTTATTTTTATCATGGAAATTATGTTGGACTTCGGCACGGTTTGTTAATTTTATTTCTTTTGATTGTAACTTTGGTGAAAAGAAAAAAAGAGACTTTTGATTGACTTGTAAGAATACGGACTTTATAGTAAGTTCATGTTTTAAAAGGATTTATTCCTTAACTTAGATTGTGTCAATTTTTGTTGTATCTACCTTAATGTTCAGAGATACTGATGTTGTATTTTTTTGATTCTTATTTTTTTTGCATGTTATCCAGGAATAATTTATTTATTCCAGCTTTGAAAAAAAAAGCAGTCCAGGCTATCTTTTTTTTGTAAATAAAACTATATTTTAACTTTTACGAGCATCTTGTATTACTCCTTTCTTTATCTCTTGTTATAATTTTTTGTATGATAATTGTCCTAGATAACATAACCATCGTTTGGAGCGGTTTTTCGTTAACGACACGAAAATTCCGACATTCTGCTTTTTTTGTTATTAACGGCCATTCTTTTTTGGTCCCATTTTCGTTTTACAATGGACGTATTGAAACGATATTCTGGAATAATATCTATTTCTTTCTATTAAAAGCATTCTGCTTTTTCTATCCTAGATTCGTTTGGGTGAACGTATTCAGATGATGTGCTGGGAATAATATAATTAATTTTCTTTCTATTAAAATATTAATTAAAATATTAATTTTACTTCTTATTTCATATTTCGCGTGTTGGAAAAAATACTCGAAAATGTGCTACTAGTTTGGATTAGGTTTCTTCTATTGCTATTTTTTGGTACTAAGTCAATGAGGGAACTTACTTCAAGTTATAATCTCCTTACTGCCTTTGGCGCCTAGTTGCGTGTGTCAGACGTGTTACACGGGATTCGGCGGCCTATCATTCCTTAAAACGTAGTCAAATGCGAGATGTTCAGGTTTTAATACTGTTTTAAGCTGACTGCTTTTTTTTCTTTTTCTTTTATGTATTTTATGTGAAAATTGCATTTTTTAAGAGTCAGCACGCTATTGTTGTTCGCCACGTGGAGTCATTTTTGCGAATTTCCCGCGTATTCTAAGTCGCCATTTTTGTGAACTGTTGAATGTTGGATATTGAATGATTTTTGTGTAATTATTTTTCCCTTGAGAATTTTGCTTTGACTGACAAGTGGAATTGTTAGAGTTACATTTGAACGACTTTGGTTAGCTATGGTACAGCCTTTTTCCATTTTTTTTGTAGGAATCTTACTTAGATAATTTTACGTTGTCATTTTTCCGCCATTGAGAAGACGTTTGGCGCCTATTTTAGGTTAGCCCACACCTGATCGCCATATTGTATTTTGTTCATAATGGCGTCTACCCCCACTGTTGATCTCCTTGTAGAAAGGCGAGATATTGTAAAAATTAAAGTCGATATTATTATTGATGTTCTTGGGGGTGGCGAGGGGGAGAACAGGGAATTTGTTTCTTCCCAGAAGGTTAGGGTTAAGGAACTCTTTGCGTCCATTGATTCGCTCAATGAGCAGATCACAAGTGCCTATATTGAGAGTGAGTCTCGTGAAGAGATGTCTGAGAACTGTCGGAGCGAAACGTTATATCGTATCCATGTGGATCGACGTTTCAGCGAATTGGAGAGCATGTGGAAGGATGAGGGCTCCCCACATAATAGAGAAGGGGAGAAGCCTAAAGCGTCCCTTTGTAGTGTGACACCAAAACTTGTCTGTCCTGTTTTCGACCCCATGAGTTTGGAACGCGACAGATTGGCGTATCTCAACTTCTCGAAGGAGTTCGTAAATTGCGTGTACAAATATAACCAGTGAGTCCATGAGGTTGATTATTCTGAAAAATCACCTCAGGGGATATGCCCACCGAATAGTGGAACATCTTTCCATCTCGGACGCCAACTTTGAGGCAGCGATGGAGATCCTAGATAGAGAATTTTTAGATAAAAAGTTTATTGTAAACTCTATTTTTAAAGATCTCCATAGTGCTAAACCTCTTGGGGATTCAGATACTAACTCGGTGAAGAGCTTTCTAACTAAGGTGAAAGCTCAAATATACGAGCTCAAAAACTCCTTTGGTATGGATTTTCTAAAGGAGGAGGCCCCCGGCAATCTGCTGCTAAGTAGCATTATTTTTGAAAAACTTCCTATTTTTGTGAGACGGGAGCTGATTCATAACGTCGGTGGTAATTACCCATCTCTGGGAGATATCTTTGATAATTATTCTGAGGTGTTGCGCACGTTGGACATCGTCAAACCCAGGATGGTTAAAACGGTAAAGCCCGTCGCCAAACCGCGTTCGTCTGGTTCCTTTAGATTCAGGCCCGCTAGTGCTGTTAAGAAGCCCTCCACTTTGGAGAACTTTTTTGTAAAAACTAAACCCAGTCGACATAAGTGCTTCCTTTGCAGTAGTGACTGCCATATTGCTTACTATTGCGGGAAGTATCCCTCTCTAAGGGATCGGTTACAACGATGCCAATTGGCTAAGTTGTGTACCCGTTGTACTAGCCCGTTCCATAACGCCGAGGCGTGCCCTGGTAAAAGTGGTCGTCTCCGCCCCTGTTGGAAATGTAAAAGTTGCGAACATGCAGGTGCGTTATGCCCTGACTTTGACAAGTCTCGGCTGGATACTAACCCCTGTCTCCAGGTGGGAGAAGTGAATCTTCTCCTGCCTATAATTAAAATTGACGTGGTCAATAATGGAGTTGTAAAATCTTTCAATTGTCTGTTGGATTCAGGAAGCCAGCGCTCCTATTTGTCTGATGTAGTTCTGGACCTTTTGAATTGCCGTTCTATGCCTGTAAGGAGAAGGGACTTCTTTATTAAGACTTTTCTCGGAACGGCCAGAAGGAGCCTAAATGAACTCGAGTTGCGGGTCAAAGTGCCGAACTCTGAGTGTGTTATACCCTTTTTGGTGGACGAAGGCTTGGACCTTCAGTTTAACGTCAGGGGTCTGTCTACTGCTATTGAGAGTATTATTGCGGGTGGGGGGAAATTGGCTGCTGACTTTTCAAATGTTGAAAATGATTGTATTACTGTACATGGTTTGGTAGGTGTTGACCTACTGATGTATTTGGGACCCATGAAGTTGTCTCCCTTCATGAATGGGTCTGTTTTTGAGTTTCCTCAAGGAATTGTGCCTTTTGGAGATATGTCCAATTTTGTGAGTCCTGTTATGAAGAAAACGGATGCCTCCGTTGTTGGCGCGAATTACAGCCAAGTTGTGTCCGAACACTCACGGTGTCTTATGACACATGTTTATTTTGTGCTTGAGCCGAAGTCTCAATATTTCGACCCTTTCGATAGTTTTGTTGATTCTTCTGTGGAAAGAGCCGTGGACAAGCTCTTTAGTTTGGAAACACTAGGAGTTACTGAGAACTCTGTAAGTGATTATGACAAGAATAAAATTGATGCCTTTCGCAGTTCGATCTCGTACCGAGACAGTTGCTACTATGTTAGTTTGCCATGGGACGAGGGAAAGTTGCCTTCTGTTCCTTCCAACCATCAAGTGTCGTTGAATGTGCTTGATAAGGTTGTCACTCGTTTGACGAGGCAGGGTCTATATGAGGACTACTGCCAGGTTTTCTTAGAGCAGGAGAGGGAGGATATTATTGAGAGAGTGGAAGTGAATCCCGAGGATTTCACTCATTATACTTGGATTCCTCACCGTCCGGTTATTAAGGCTAATGGTCAGAGTACCACAAAGATAAGGCCGGTGTTCAACTGTTCGTTGCGAACAGGTGGACATCCCTCTCTAAATGATTGTGTCTATCCGGGAATTAACCTTTTCACGGATATGCTAGAGTTATTGTTGAAGTTTCGTATGGACCGTTATGTCCTGTTGGCTGACGTCCGTAAGGCCTTTCTCATGATTCGGTTGGAAACCGAAAGAGATAAGAATCGGTTTTGCTTTTTTGTGAAATTGAATGACAAACTGGTATGTTATCGTTACAAAACATTGATTTTTGGGTTTGTGGCCAGCCCATTTATTCTCAACTTCGTCATTAGACATCATGTTAAAAAATACCCTCATAGTTTATGTAGGGATATGCTTATGGAAAAATTTTATGTGGATAATCTTATAAAAACTCACAATTCACAGAAAACCTTGTTGGACCTATACCTGAATGCAATGAGTATCATGCAGGATGGTAATTTTTCATTAAGGTGCTGTAATTCCAATAGTGATGTTTTGACCACTCGAATGAAAGCTGACAAAAGTTTTGTCACCCATGATTCTCCTCTGGAGAGGGTGTTGGGTTATGAGTATGATCCTGTGCAGGATAATTTGCATGTGGCGGTTGGTTCCTTGGACGTGCCGGCTGATACAAAAAGGGGCATCCTATCGCAGAATACTTCCATATTCGACCCTTTGGGGCTTGTTTTGCCTGTGACTATCAGGGGAAGGGTAATACTCAGTGAGATATAGAAAAATCAGGTGTCATGGGATCAGAAGATACCGGAGAGTTTGCAGCTCACTTGGAACAAGTTGTTTCCTGAGTTGATGAATCTGCATAGTGTGAGGATCCCCAGATGTGCTGTTGATTCCTCTGCGCCTGCCACGTTAATAATCTTTTGTGATGCTTCACAACAAGCCTTTGGCTTTGCGGCTTATATTTTCCAGTATGGGGCTGCTAAATTAATATTTTCCAAGGCTAAGGTGGCACCTTTGGCAAAGAGAACTTTGCCGTCACTTGAGTTGTTGTCCGTCTTTTTGGCGATGAAATGTATCCCTAATCTTTTGAAGGTGTTTCAAAAGGATGTGGTCAAGAAAATAGTGGTTGCGGTGGACGCACAAGTCGTGTTGTCCTGGATTCTGTCCGAGACAGTTGTGACAAAGAGTATATTTGTCCGAAATAGGTTAAAAGATATTCGAGTGGGAGTGGATAAATTGTGTGAACAGGGTTTGGAAGTGATGTTCAAGTATGTGAACACTTCTGACAACCCTGCCGACCTGATCACCAGGGGTATTTCCTTGGCAAAATTCAAATATCTATTGCCCTTTTGGTTATCGGGGCCGCAGTGGCTGGTCGGTGAGAATTTTACCTGGCCAGTGTATGATTTGAACTGTTTGAGTTCTGACAGTCAGAGGTTAGTGCTGACTAATGCCATCTCTGTGGTTCCTGTGATTCAGGAATTGTCACCGGTAGTGGATTTTAAGAGATTTTCTTCTTTGGGAAAACTCATGAGAGTTTTGTCCTACGTGTTTAAGTTTGTATTGAAGTTGCGGAAATCCATGAAAGAACCAGGCCAAGTGGCCAAAATTTATTTGATTAAGTTGGAGCAATCCTTGCTTCTACCCAGGGAAAAGTCCTTTTTGTTGAACCCCTCCAACCGTGAGATTCCTCCGTTGGTGGCGAAGTTGGATCTTTACCTGGATGATAAAAGCTTGATAAGGTCTGGGGGAAGGATTGGTAAAGCCAGCCTTTACCCTCCGGAAATTTTACATCCGATTTTGTTACCTCGAGGCAGTCATATAACTGATTTGATTGTTATGGACTGTCATCTCAAATGTAAGCATCTGGGTATTGCAGCTACCCTCAGCAAACTCCGTTTGTTAGGTTTCTGGATACATAAATCCAGGCAGGCAGTGAAGTCGGTTATCTCTGCCTGTGCTCTGTGTAAAAGATACAATGCCGTATCTTTCAAATACCCCAAGGTAACCAATTTACCTAAGCACAGAGTTAATTTTGTGAAGCCCTTCAACCATACCGGGATAGACTTTACTGGTCACTTGTGGGTTGAAGATGAAATGGGACCGCAAAAAATGTATATATTACTTTTTACGTGCTTCAATGTGAGGGCGGTTCATTTGGAGTTAGTGGGTGACATGTCTACCCACTCAGTGATATTATCATTGGTGAGATTTTTTAACATTTATGGGGTGCCTTCTCATATATACTCAGACAATGCTAAATCATTCGTTGCTGGATGCGGTTTGATTAAGCAAGTGCTGGTGTCTGACGAGTTCGAAGAGAAGTTTAGTACCTTTGACATCAAGCACCAGACGATACCTTTATATTCTGCTTGGTTCGGCAGTGTTTGGGAGCGTCTTGTTAAGACGGTGAAGGTTTGTCTTTATAAGTTTGTGAGTCGGCAGAAGTTGGGTTATTTTGAACTTCTTTCTGTGTTGTCTGATATACAGAATGCCATTAACTCACGTCCTCTAACTTATAGATGTTCTGGTGATGATGGTTTGGATATTATATCTCCAAACGCGTTTATTCGCCCGTATTGTAATAGTGCTGTTTTTATAAATTCTGAAGAATGTTTTCTTGAGAATTCTCCTCCTTCTAGGAGTGACCTTTTGGAGAAGCTGAAACAAAGGGATCTTCTCTTAAAGAAATTTAAGGTTTTATGGTACGAAGAGTACCTGCTCAGCTTGAGAGAACTGAGTGGTGATCTGTACCAATCTGATTTTGGTGATGTCATCGCGATAGGCGATGTGGTTCTTGTTAAGAACCCAGCCAAAGCTCGCCCATAGGGTCCTTGGGTAGAGTGATAGGTTTGACTCCAGGTGATGATTCTCATATTAGATCTGCCCTGATTGAGAAGGCAGATGGTTCCTCTCAGGAACATTCTTTGAGACACCTTTTTCCGATGGAGTTGTCGGTTACTCATTCCCATCAGGCCTCGGAGGTTCCCGAAGAGCCTTGTGGTTCGGAGGTTCCTGGTGTGGTCCAGCCGGATGTTGCTGGAGGAGATCATTCCTCGACTTCCAATTCTAGACCCATTCGAACTCGCAAGAAGGTGAGTGAACAGGATGATGATTATTTGTGGTATTGATGTGTACATGAGACATGTATAGACATTGTACATTTTTTTTCTTTGTCGGGAGAGTGTGGAAATTTCTAGACGTTTTTCTAAGTAAGTCAACGGTTACTTCCCTTTGTTGAAGGGTAGGGAGGGCCTACGTGCAGGTCGAAGGTCATATGGATATTGCGTAGGTGTTATGCTGTGAAGGCCATGTTGTGTCACGTGATTTCTATTTTTAGCAATGATGTATTGGTTATGTCTGGATTTGATATCGGCGCGAAATTTAGTTAGAACAGACTCGCACACCGGAATGACAGGACATGTTAAAACTGTTTCTCCGTCCACGAGGGGACGTTAAATTCAAGAACAGAGGTTGACGCCGAGCTCGACGCATGTTAAAACTGTTTCTCCGTCCACGAGGGGACGTTAAATTTGTAGAGAATTTCTGCTTGAGGAAATTTAAGAGATATGATATCTCTTGGATGAATTACATGTTGTTTATGTAATATTTCCCCTCGGTCAAGAATATATCCTTGGGAAGTTGTTTCAAGCCAGATACTTGAAATAAGGAGATTGGAGTATGTGAACGAGACAAGAACTCAATGCAAGAAATTGCCTATGTTGAAGAGATTGGCTCCCGAGAAGTGAAATACTTTGCTGTCGAGAAGATTCTAATCAGAGATTAAGAATCATAGAGATTGATCGTCTTTGCACACAGATCGATTTGAGATATTCAACTGTGCTAGTTGAATCAGAACATTTGCGCGTGATCGCCATTCTAGACGAACGATGGAAAATAGTGAGTATTGTGTTTATTTGAAATGTGTACTGTTCTTGTGCCATACATATTGCGTCGGATTTGCTAAAAGAAAATATTGAAGAAAAAGGAGAAAAGAACTTTCTGACGGACGTTTGATAAAATAAAAAAAAGAGTTATTTTTATCATGGAAATTATGTTGGACTTCGGCACGGTTTGTTAATTTTATTTCTTTTGATTGTAACTTTGGTGAAAAGAAAAAAAGAGACTTTTGATTGACTTGTAAGAATACGGACTTTATAGTAAGTTCATGTTTTAAAAGGATTTATTCCTTAACTTAGATTGTGTCAATTTTTGTTGTATCTACCTTAATGTTCAGAGATACTGATGTTGTATTTTTATGATTCTTATTTTTTTTGCATGTTATCCAGGAATAATATATTTATTCCAGCTTTGGAAAAAAAGCAGTCCAGGCTATCTTTTTTTTGTAAATAAAACTATATTTTAACTTTTACGAGCATCTTGTATTACTCCTTTCTTTATCTCTTGTTATAATTTTTTTATGATAATTGTCCTAGATAACATAACCATCGTTTAGAGCGGTTTTTCGTTAACGACACGAAAATTCCGACAATTGCAACCTCTACCGCAAACAAGTCTTGTGAAGAAGTGCAGATAGTGAGGAGACCTAAATTTGTTGGAAAATGTTTTAGATGTCAGGGGTCCCACCTGATGAGAGACTGTAGTGAACCAAGGCCGGGTGTTATCTGTTTCCGGTGTGGCCAGGTTGGGCACATTAGTAGGAATTACCTTGCACTTCAGGGAAACGAGTAATCGCCCCTTTACTTCTGAAAAGGCGTGTGAGTGTGTACTGTCACAGATAGTGGTTACTGTCAACGGAAAAGAGCAAGAGCCCTTGTTGATACCGGCTGTACAACTCAACTTGTTACGACAAGTGTCGTCTACTTTTGGAATGGAGCCAGCAATATTAGAGCAGTAGATGGCAGAGAGGTGAAGTGTTGTGGAGAGACTGATGCTGAGATTATAGTAAGAAATATACTGCTACGACTCCGAGTAATTGTGCTGGATACGCTCGTTGGGGGAATTGATGTGATACTAGGCTTGGATGTTATCGATCGACTGGGAGGAGCTACAATTGCTAAGGGTGAGGTGAAGTTCGGCAAGCAGTATGACATCAAGAAGCGCGAACAGTAATAATGCCACCCGGCCGACAAAACCCAGGCCATGTCAGATTGAGGATGAGGACTTCCGAGCCTATTTTGATGGTGACAAGTAGACAGTAGAGTGGCAATGGACCGCAGGACTGCCTGTGTTGACAAATTGGGTTAGCTGCTATGAAAGTACGCTAAAAGGAGAGATAAGACCGCAGTTTGAGAAGGAAGTTGAGAGGTGGATCGACGAAGGAATTTTAATACCATGGTCAGGGAAGGTTGAAGGAATTCTGCCACTCATGGCAGTAGTTCAGCCTACTAAGAGGAAAGTCAGGCCAGTATTGGACTTTCGAGAGTTGAACAAGCACGTGGCCTGCCACACTAAAGATGGAATCGATGTATGTGAAGAAGTCATGAGGGAGTGGAGGAAAAGAGAGCGAGCAACCAAAATCGTGGACTTAAAATCGGCCTACCTCTAAATCAATGTGGACAAGAAGCTATGGCGGTATCAATTGGTCGAATATAAAGGTCAGATCTATTGCTTGACCAGACTTTGATTTGGACTGAATTCTGCACCGAAAATTATGACGGCAGTGCTTACGACCGTGTTGTCCAAAGACGATGCAGTGAAAAGAGCCAGTTGTTCTTATATCAATGATGTACTGGTTGACGAGACAGAGGTGACTGCGGAAAAGGTGAGAGACCATGTCAAAACATATGGACTGACAGCTAAGCCATCGGAGTCGATAGAAAATGGAATGGCTCTTGGATTAAAATTACAGCGGAATAAGGCAGGAACGTTGATGTTTGGAAGAGGGAACGAAGTTCCTGAAGTCAAGGATGGCCTAACTAAGCGAGAACTTTTCTCTGTGTGTGGGAAGTTGGTTGGTCATTATCCCATAGTTTGATGGCTGCCGACTGCATGCAGCTTTATTAAAAGGCAGACCGGTATGTACTGATGGGAGAATGAAATTTACCCAGAGGTGTTGCACATGATAAAGGAAGTGATCGATGAAGTAAAAAAGGTGGACCATGTAAAGGGAGAATGGCATGTAAAAAGGAGCCCGGAAGGGGTTATCTGGAGCGATGCTAGCAGCCTGGCATTAGGAGCATTATTGGAAATAGAAGGTGTAACTGTTGAAGATGCTGCCTTGCTTCGAAAGAAGAATGATAGCGCCCCCATCAATGTTGAGGTGCTTGAAGCCACACTGAAGGGAATCAACCTGGCTTTGAAATGGGGGCTACAAACAGTGGACATTAGAACAGACTCGGCAACAGTGGCATCGTGGATTAAGTCTGAAGTGTCGGGAGATAAACGGATCAGGACCAAAGGAGCAGCTGAGATGCTTATCAAGCGTCGACTCGGGGCACTTGGAGACTTGATAAGAGAATTCAAACTAAGAGTAACCGTCACATTGGTTCCATCACAGAAAAATAAGCAGACCAGAGTGAAGAAGGCTTGGTTACGAGAGAAGAAAGATGTGGCTCCGGTGTGCTGTATCGTAGATGAAATAAAGCACTTGCATAATATGCATCATTTTGGTAAGGAGAAGACGTTATATCTGGAAAGAAAAGTGAATCCAAACATCGCAATGGAAGATGTTCAGGATGTGGTAAAACTCTGTAGGGAGTGTCAGTCCATTGACCCTGCGCCATTCAGGCATGAAAAAGAGGAACTGCATGTAACAGACAATTGGAGGCGACTGGCCATTGATATCACGCATTATAGCCATGAACTGTATTTAACTATGATTGACTGTGGACCTGGAGAGTAGAAATATGGCGAAAAATTAGAACGGAAATAGCAGAAGATATAAAGAGAGTTGTTGAGGAGGTGTTTATGGAGAGGGGGCCAGTAGATGAGGTCCTGATGGACAACGGGATGTCCTTCCGCTCAGAGGTCTTTAGACAACTATGTGATAAGTGGGGTGTTAGGCAATATTTTAGAGAGCGTACCGCCCAAGCGGCAATGGAATCATAGAGAGACACCATCGAACTATAAAAGCTATGGCAGCAAGAAGCTAAATTTCGCCCAAAGAAGCGGTCTTTTGGTATAACATGGCACCGAAGGCTGGCCAAGACGAAACGTCAGTGCCACATCGATCTGTCGTCACGTATGAATGGCGACATCCACTTGCAATGACGGAGAGAGTTGAACAGGGGCAAGCGAAAATCACTGTGGGTGAGGAGGTGTGGGTGAAACCGCCCAACGTCAGATGTACAACCCGCTGGGGAAGAGGAACAGTAACTGATGTACTATCTGAAAACAACGTGTAAGTTAACGGAATTCCTCGTCACATATTAGATATACGGAGAGTTACCTTACCATCAGATGAAGACGTTGAAGAAGTCCCCCAAGAAGAACCCGTACGAAGGTCGCAACGTGAACGAAGACGGCCGACGTGGATGGCGGATTATGAAACTTATTATTGATCTTGAAGATCAAGGTGGCGTGTGGTTAAGTGCCATTTGAGTTATACCCCTTTGCAGATTGGCTGTTTGGAGTCTCTAACCACTAGATGGCTCTGGTGGGGAGGCAATTTGCATAGGGGTGGATTTAACAGTATAAAACTGTACTCGTTTGTGATGAGTGTCAATGCTCAGCTCTCTTTCGGATACTTTGTCATTGGTTTGTCTTTATTGCGCGCTTGATTGTTATTTCCTATTGTTACTCTTGTTATTATTGTTACTTGTTGGACATTACCGTTTATTTTTTCCGTGTTACTGTTGGAATTTTGTTATTTGGAATTACGCAGTTTTTTTTCTCCCCACTTTTTTTTTTTTTTTTCCCCACTTTTTTTTCCTCTACTCTCACTAGTCTCTAGTTTTATTTCTAGATGGCTACTGAAATGACAACGTCCGAAGGAACCGAGTGGTCAAAACTACCCAAAATTCAAATCAACGTGGAACAGTTCGTTGAAGATGCAAAAAAATGTGTACACATGGTCACGGAGACCGGTTTACTGGTGGACCTACCTAAATTGGAGGAGATCCAGAAAAGAACTGTCTCCCTTTTCGTCATGGATAAAAAAATCAAGAAGTCGATCAGAGCCACACCAGAACTAATCTTAAAACTACTGCACTCAGTTGGATTCAAACCACAACGACTGATTAAATCAAAAGGTTTCAACACATGGTCGGCTTTGTTTCCAGATGAGGACACCTGCAACAGACTGTCCTTAACTCCAATTATTACCCCGGATTACATTCTACGCACGGAATACATGGGAAGAAGACGCTCCTCAGTTTCTTTTTTTAATGTGCCCTTCCATGTGAAGGGGGAGTACATAGGCGCCTACCTCTTAAAATATGGTGAAATAACGGATGTAAACCATGAAGAATTTTCAGGAGTTTGGTCCTTAGAAATTTTCGTTGACAAGAAGGCCTACGATAGCATCCCTTACTACATGCTCATTGGGGAGGAAAAATTGCCCATCATACTGACAGGACGTCGACCTATTTGCTGGTATTGCGAAGGAATAGGGCATTTAAAAATGGATTGCCCTCTAAAGAAGAAGGAACCGACTCTTAAAGCGACTACCAGTAAGAAGTCAAGAGACGGAGCTCATATTAACGCACCGCCACGTATTGGACTACCAACATTATCGTCAAGTGAGGAGTCCGATGAAGAATTTCCGGCACTACCTACAGCCCAAAAAAACGATGACGGAGAAACAGAAAACAAGAAGGAAAGCTGGGTCATTGTTCCGGGGAAAAAAACCCCGGGTCGTCTAACCTTGGAAGAAATAAGAGAAAAAGAGATGTTGAAACATGACCCCGGAAAGGACTCGTACGTGAATGCAAAAAATTTACTAAAAAAAGTAAATAATAAACCCAAGCCCACTCCTGACTCTGCCCCTAAAAAAACCCTAAACCGCAGCCCCCAAATCAATGGCCCCTCCTATAACTGGACCCATTGTCGATAAGCCCTATAAATTAACCCCCCTGAGTCCTCAAAAAGTTCCCAAAAAATCCCCTAGACCTTCTCCTTTCGTGTCCATTGCCCAGACCCCCAGAAGCTCCCCACCTGCATCCCCCTCAAAGCATCCCTTTCCTGCACCTTCTCCAGCATCTCCCATAGAGCCTAGCTCCCCTGCACCTTCCCCCATGGAAGACATGCCTCCACCCACTCCTAAAAGATAGAGGAGTCCTTCCCTAGAGAAGAGAAGTTTTAAAAAAGCTACTTTTCTTTCCGGAAAAGATATATGCAAATGTACGCAAACTCAAATTGACACGGTGAAGAATATGCGTAGCACCAGCCTCACCGGACTATTAGAGTTCGAGGAGGTTAGGGTTATCGATAGAAGACCCCAATAACTTCCCCAACGCCACAAGAGTGGTAACAGTTATAAGGAGAAAAGCTGAAGCAAAGGCTCTATGGGAGATGTAGGAAGAGGCGAACTCAGCCTTCAATTTTGACCTCCCCCTTGCCATATTCAAATCCAGTGAACTAAAGAAATGAGAAATAACTGTTTCGGAAAGGCTACCCATTAGAGTTCACCCCTCCCAGTATAGGATAGCCAAACTAACATATCCTCGTGATATCGGCGGCATCTCTTATGATGGTCTGATTAACGACCAAATGGGCCAAGAGTCCATTGGGAGAGCCGTTGGTATCCTGACCTCATTTATGTTCGTTTCTCAAACTCAACCCTAAGGCATCTTTATGGCTCTCTATCTAGCAACTTTAAATGTGCGGGGCCTGAGGGCAAATGACCGTAAATTTCGGGTCGCTACCGACCTTCAGCGCCTCGGAGTGGATGTATGTTGCTTGCAGGAGACCCACCTGATTTCAGGGGACCATTTGGGTGCGTTGGCTAAGCGTTTTCACGTTTATTCAGCGTACTTTAATTCTTCCGCAAGGGGGGTTTCATGGCTGGTAAGCAAGACTTTAGATGCGTCGTGTGACCCGTTCTACATGGATCCGGAAGGAGACTATGTATTTTGGATATTACCATAAAGGGGAAAGCATTTCGACTCGTTGGGGTTTATGCTCCCAATATCCATACTGAGCGTTCTTCCTTTTTTCGGCGAATCGAGCAGTTCTTGAATACTACTCGGACGGTCATTTTAGCGGGAGACTGGAACGCGGTCCTGGATCCCGATTTAGATCGTAATCGGCCTAGGGGTACTAACACTGATCGGGACGCTAAAATATTCCGGGACTTTCTCGATAAGTTTTATCTTATCGATAAGTTCCGGAATGAAAAGCCCCGTGATAGGGTATGGACTTGGACAAATAGGCGCGGCTCCGATTTGGTACAACTTTCGAGTTATATCGATCCGTTCTTAATTAGAGGAGTCGACGTAGGGGTAGTTGAATGTCCAAGTCTTCATAATATAGTTTACTCGGACCATAGACTCGTTCGGGTCCGTGTGAACTTAGATAGACCTAAGCCTAGATTAGATGGTTACTGGAAGCTCAACACTTCGTTGTTCGACGTGAAGGGCTACCGGGACCAGCTTCTACTAACCTTACAGCGGGAATTGACGGGGGCTGTAATTGGGAATAGGAAGTGGGGCCATTTTAAGAAAGTAATTAGGTCCTTTACTGCCGATTTTAGCAGACGGCTCAACCTTGAAAGCTACTCGGCGTCTGGTTTGGTCCTGATCTTCAGCTGGAGAAAAATTGGTCGGAAGTCCTGAAATCGATAAGGGCCACAGCTGGCCTGTGGACCCGTAGAAATCTTTCATTAAAGGGGAGAGCGGACGTATGTGCTTCTCACATTTACCCGATTATCCTATATCGCCTTTCAGTACTTCCACTCCCGTCGGATACACTGCTTGAATTGCAGAGGGCTCTTTTCAATTTTTTATGGGTTGGAAAGGCCCATATGGTCCGTCGCGAGATTTGTTGCCTTCATCCTTCTGAGGGCGGTTTAGGTATGCCGAGCATCGATATTCGATGTCACACACTTCGGCTCTTTTATCTAATCCGAATGAGTACACAATGTGAGGGAAACGGTGTCTTCTGGAAAGAAGGCGCTAAGAAAGCCTTTCCGGCTTTGAGAAGTGTGCACTTGGACGAGGGGGAGGCACATAGGTTACCCCGAGGTGAGTGCTCCTTCTATCGCGAATGTAGACACGCATTGAAATTCATTTTAAGAGCGACAGATGGCCTCTCTGACACTCTGCTGTTGTCCCGTAAGGCATTATATCGGGTAATGGTGAGGGGGACCGTTCGTGGAGATAGGATTGAGGGGCTCGATTTGACGAGGGGGTAGCTTCGCTCAGTCTGGCCTTGGGCGCCTGGGTTAAGGTGTCTTGATAACGACGAGGCATCGCTGACCTGGCTGACGATTAGAAATGCACTCTGGGTCGGTAAGAGGCTTCATTCAGCGCGCTTGAGTAATTCTCCGACTTGTGTTAGATGCGGCGACGAGGACGAGACTGTAAGTCACGCCTTCGTTTATTGTCGCATTGTCGTGCCGCTGATTAAGCTTGTTTCAGGCATCATGGTTCGTATTCTTAATGTGTCGTCTTTTGAACTGGAACCCATTAATGTATGTAGCAACTGGGCTCCGACAACTGATAGTCAAAAACGTTTAACCTTTTTGAGCTTACTAGTCACTATGAGAGTTACGATTTGGAAGACGAGATGCCAGACAGTCTACGGAGCTGAGACCTACACTCCTCTCGACCTTATTACGATTTTCAAATATTATCTGAAAGCTCGCATTAGGGCCGAGAGGGTGAGATTCTCTCCGGCAGATTTTGGTGAAAGGTGGGTGACTGGTGCGCGACTGTGTAGAACGGCTGGGGCTAGATTAGAGTGGTATTTAGACGTGCCTTAGGCAAGAATATTGGGTCGGAAAAACGAACATATATTTCAATTAAGTTAGGTTAAGCCATTTAATTTTATTTTTTAGATTTTTTTGTTGAATTTTAAATTCAACAACTTAGCTAGGGTGTGATTGTCTTCATTACTCCCCCTTTTATTTTGTCCTCTTCCCACCCCCTTTTTTATTTCCTACCCCTTATCAAATCCCCCTTCCCTCCCCAATTAGGTGACAGATTGCCGATTTGTCGGGATACGGGTCACCCTTCAATATTTTCGAAGGAGGTGTATTTAAATAAAGCGTTGGAGCCCGCATCAAATCTTTATTTTTCGAGTTTTCGATTTCGACCGGCAAACCGGCACCTCTGCCACATTGTTTTTATTAGATATGAACGAGGCTCTTTTAATTTTTTCACAACCTTACCTTTTCGGTTCCATTTTTCTTGTGAAAGTATACGGACAGTATCGTCTTTCTTTAGTTTTGGTAGCTCTCTGAACTTATTATTTATTTCACGCTTTTTCATTGTTTTGTTATGCATGATATTTGGAAGATTTGTCCTTAGCGTTCTTTTCATCAACTGTTGGGCTGGTGACGGGGTTTTATCTTTTAATGGTGAAGTCCGTAACGCTAACATTGCTAGGTATGGGTCTTGTCTACTTTCAAACGATTTCTTTAATGTTCTTTTAATTGTTTGAATGTTTCTTTCTACTAAGCCATTCGACTGTGGATAGTTCGGACTTGTCGTGATATGCCTGAAATCCCAATCTTTAGCAAATTGTCTAAATTCTGATGATCGGTACTCGGGTCCATTGTCACTAATCACTATTTGTGGAATGCCAAATTTTGCGAAGTTGTTTTTTATTTTATTGATCACCGTACTTGATTTGCAGTCATCAAGTTTGTGGATATCGAAATATCTAGTCGTGTAGTCTATTATCACTACATATGCTTTACTATATAAGTAAAATACGTCTGTCGCAACTTTGGTCCATGGTGTTACGGGTATTTCATGGTGTATTAGTGATTCTGACGGTTGTCCAACGGGTTTTATTATTCCCATTTTTGTCATTTTTTCTAACTCCTTTTTTAATTTTGGTTTCATCCCAAACGGTATGTTCCTTGGAGGATTTATGACGGGTTTTATGTCCGGAGTTATTGTTATATGATGTGTGACTGGTAATTTTCCGATGTCACCATAGCAATCTTTATATTTTTCTTTTAATGCTTCTATGTCCGTCTTGTTTATTTCATAAGTTGTTTTTATCAGTCCTAATTCTTCCGCTGTTTCTGCGCCGATTACTGCGTTTGCATTTGTGTTTGCCACAATGAAATGCGAATTTACTTTTATATTTTTATTTTGTAATTGTATAACACAGCTCCCTATCGTGGGAATTTGCGTACAGTTGTAGGCGGTTAATTTTATAGACGTTTTATTTAATTTTGGCTTTGGTTCAACAGTTCTATATATTTTTGCTGGTAATACATTTACTTCAGCACCTGTATCGATTTTGAAGTTGATGAGTGTTTCGTTGCCTCGAATCTTTACTTTCCATTTGTCAGTTTGTAGTGCGTCTACATTTTTTTTCAATATGGCGTCCATGTTAAACTGATTTTGCTCCACGTGGTCTGAATTGTGTGATTGTCCGACATTATATAGTTTCTTCTTTTTCGTTCGACATATTCGAGCGAAGTGTCCTTTTTTGCCGCAATTTGTGCAGTTTTTTTTGTATGCTGGACAGTTTCCTTTCTGATGTGACCCAGCGCAGTAGGTACATGTCTCAATCCATTGTTGTGTTTTCGCGGGCTTTTTGTCTTCACGTTTGAACATGACTTTGGACGACAGCCTGTTTTTCTTTGGATTGCGAATTGTTGCGATATTTTCTGTTTCGTATGCAGCCATTATCTTGGAGTGTCTCTTCGTTTCTTCAGCACTCAGGCCTGCTTGTATCGCCTTTTGTAAATCCAGTGAAGGTTCTCTGAGCATTCTTTCTCTCAACATGTTGTCATTAACGCCACAAATTAGAATGTCTTTTATTAGTCTTTCAGTGAGGTCACCGAATTCACATTTGTTTGCCTTTTGCCGTAGTTCTGTGACATACTCATCAAATCTCTGTGTTTCTTTCTGTTTGCACGTGAGAAATTGATATGTGAGAAACGTCAGGTTTTTTCTTGGTTGGCAGTGCGCATCAAATTTTTCTATAACTTTTTTCAAGTTTAGCTTCTCTTCGTCATTTTCAAAGTTAAACGTATAATATATTTTCCTTCCCTCGGTTCCTATACAGGTCAGTAATATAAAAATTCCATTTTTTTTTTTTTTTTTTTTTTTGAAAATATTTATATACGGCTGTGAGTGTTGACGGTTCGATGTTCTATTCTGACACCATTTTATATTATGTGTTGATACAGGTGAGTAATAAATAAAGCCATATTAGTAACTTGTTATTGAAGCATTCATTAACAGAGTCGAGACACGTGCGAACATAATCAGAATTTATTTACACTGATTACATATAGTAGTAATACAAGTAGTGGGAGGTTGCCGTCAAGAGTGACGGTGGGAGTCAACGGGAGATAACTCTCGTCTTTACGTAACAATTGTGATATCGGGGGGCTTTTTACTAACAAAAATATTTTTTTTAATGTAAATATTCCCATTTTATTTTTGTACATATATATTTTTAGTCCCTCCCCCCCCCCCCGTAGCATATTTTTATATGGGTTTTAAGTAGGTTTTCATAGTATGGTTCATTATGGTGATAGTGATGGATGTATAGCATGAATGTGGTATTTTGGTAAATGATGGTCGCGATTGAAACTAGCTAAGTTGAGTCCGTTTTTAAGTTAGATGTTGACCTATCCGTCCCCTCCCCCTTTTTTGGCCTTGTGCCACATTTTATATATTTGTGCATTTTTGTAAATTTATATAAATAAATAAAAATGCTCAGCTCTCTTTCGGATACTTTGTCATTGGTTTGTCTTTATTGCGCGCTTAATTGTTATTTCTTATTGTTGCTCTTGCTATTATTATTACTTGTTGTACATTACCGTTTTTTTTTTACTTGTTACGTTTGAAATTTGTTATTTGGAATTACGCAGTTTTTTTTCTTCCTACTTTTATTTTTTTTTTTTTGGTTTTTTTTCCCCACTTTTTTTTTTCTACTCTCACTAGTCTCTAGTTTTATTTCTAGATGGCTAATGAAATGACAACCTCCGAAGGAACCGAGTGGACAAAACCACCCAAAATTCAAATCAATGTGCTACAATTCATTGAAGAGGCAAAAAAATGTACACACATGGTCACGGAGACCGGATTACTGGTGGACCTACCAAAATTGGAGGAGATCCCAAAAAGAACTGTCTCCCTTTTCGTCATGGATAAGAAAATCAAGAAATTGATTAGAGCCACAGCAGATCTAATCTTGAAACTATTGCACTCCGTTGGTTTCAAACCACAACGACTGATAAAATCAAAAGGTTTCAACACATGGTCCGCTTTGTTCCCAGATGAGGACACATGCAACAAACTGTCCTTAACTCCTATTATTACCCCGGATTACGTATTACGCACGGAATACATGGGAAGAAGACGCTCCTCAGTTTCTTTTTTTAATGTGCCCTTCCATGTCAAGGGGGAGCACATAGGCGCCTACCTCTTAAAATACGGTGAAATAACGGACGTAAACCATGAAGAATTTTCAGGAGTTTGGTCCTTTGAAATTTTTGTTGACAAGAAGGCTTACGATAGCATCCCTTACTACATGCTCATTGGGGAAGAAAAATTACCCATTATACTTACAGGACGTCGACCTATTTGCTGGTATTGCGAAGGAATAGGGCATTTAACGATGGATTGCCCTCTAAAGAAAAAGGAACCGACTCTTAAAGCGACTACCAGTAAGAAGTCAAGAGCAGGAGATCATATTAATGCACCGCCACGTATTGGACTACCAATATTGTCGTCAAGTGAGGAGTCCGACGAAGAATTTCCGGCTGCCAAAAAAAATTATGACAAGGAAACAGAAAACAAAAAAGAAGGCTGGGTCATTGTACCAGGGAAAAAACCCCGGGACGACTAACCTTGGACGAAATAAGAGAAAAAGAAATGTTGAAACATGACCCCGGAAAAGACTCGTACGTGAAAGCTAAAAATTTACTTAAAAAAGTAAATAATAACCCGAGCCCACTCCTGACTCTGCCCCTAAAAAAAACCCTAATCCTCAGACCCCCAAATCAATGCCCCTTCCTATAACTGGTCCCATTGTCGATAAGCCCTATAAATTAATCCCGCTGAGTCCTCAAAAATTTCCCAAAAAATCCCCTAGACCTTCTCCTTTCGTGTCCCCTGCCCAGACCCCCAGAAGCTCCCCTCCTGCTTCCCCCTCAAAGCATCCCTTTCCTGCACCTTCACCAGCGTCTCCCATAGAGCCTAGATCCCCCTCCCCTTCCCCCATGGAAGACATGCATCCACCCACTCCTAAAAGACAGAGGAGTCCTTCCCTAGAGAAAAGAAGTTGTAAAAAATCTACTTTTCTTTCCGGAAAAGATATTTGCAAATGCACGCAAACCCAAATTGACACAGTGAAGAATATGCGTAGCACCAGCCTCACCGGACTATTAAATTTCGATGAGGTTGGTGGCTTGTCTATAGAAGACCCCGATAATTTCCCCAACGCCACAAGAGTGGTAACCGTTATAAGGAGAAGAGCTGAAGCGAAGGCTATATGGGAAATGTTGGAGGAGGCGAACTCAGCCTTCAATTTTGCCCTCCCCCTTGCCATATTCAAAACCAGTGAATTGAGAGAAATGAGAAATAACTGTTTCGGAAGGCTTTCCATTAGAGTTCACCCCTCCCTGTATAGGATAGCCAAAATAACATATCCTCGTGATAACGGCGGCATCTCTTATGATGGTCTAATTAACGACCAAATGGGCAAAGAGTCCATTGGGAGAGCCGTTGGTATCCTGACCTCATTTATGTTCGTTTCTCAAACTCAACCCTAAGGCATCTTTATGGCTCTATATCTAGCAACTTTTAATGTGCGGGGCCTGAGGGCAAATGACCGTAAATTTCGGGTCGCTACCAACCTTCAGCGCCTCGGAGTGGATGTATGTTGCTTGCAGGAGACCCACCTGATTTCAGGGGACCATTTGGGTGCGTTGGCTAAGCGTTTTCACGTTTATTCAGCGTACTTTAATTCTTCCGCAAGGGGGGTTTCCTGGCTGGTAAGCAAGACTTTAGATGCGTTGTGTGACCCTTTCTACATGGATCCGGAAGAGAGACTATGTATTTTGGATATTACCATAAAGGGGAAAGCATTTCGACTCGTTGGGGTTTATGCTCCCAATATCCATACTGAGCGTTCTTCCTTTTTGCGGCGAATCGAGCAGTTCTTGAATACTACTCGGACGGTCATTTTAGCGGGAGACTGGAACGCGGTCCTGGATCCCGATTTAGATCGTAATCGGCCTAGGGGTACTAACACTGATCGGGACGCTAAAATATTCCGGGACTTTCTCGATAAGTTTGATCTTATCGATAAGTTCCGGAATGAAAAGCCCCGTGATAGGGTATGGACTTGGACAAATAGGCGCGGCTCCGATTCGGTACAACTTTCGAGTTATATCGATCGGTTCTTAATTAGGGGAGTCGACGTAGGGGTAGTTGAATGTCCAAGTCTTCATAATATAGTTTACTCGGACCATAGACTTGTTCGGGTCCGTGTGAACTTAGATAGACCTAAGCCTAGATTAGATGGTTACTGGAAGCTCAACACTTCGTTGTTCGACGTGAAGGGCTACCGGGACCAGCTTCTACTAACCTTACAGCGGGAATTGACGGGGGCTGTAATTGGGAATAGGAAGTGGGGCCATTTTAAGAAAGTAATTAGGTCCTTTACTGCCGATTTTAGCAGACGGCTCAACCTATCAATTAGGGCAGTTAAAGTGGCACTAGAGTCTAGATTAGATCGGGCGGTTGAGGTGGGGAATAGCTCTAGTGTTACTATAATTAAGGCTAAGCTGAATTCTTTGGCTTTCAAAGAACATCAAGCTTTAGTAATTAGGAATAGGTTAAAAAGAATGTCTGCGGAAGCAACAAACATGGCCGCTGAACTGCGTGCAGAGGAGTTTCGCCATGCAACTGATCGACATATCGCTCGTGTCTCATTACCGGATGGGCGGCTCGTGACTACAAACGAAGGTATTCTGGAGGCCTTTTGCTCTCATTTTCACGAGCTTTTTACTCGGGAACCTGGTCTGTCATTAGCACAATTCGACCCCTATTTGGCTGACTTTTCTCGCCTTGAGGCGACCGAAGCGGCTAGGTGCGAAGGTTGCATAACAGAGGATGAAGTTCAGGAAGCGCTGAAGCAGGTCGGCCTTAAACAGTCTCCTGGGATTGATGGTTTGCCCTATGAAGTGTATTTGAGGATGTCGCCCATTTTTGTTCCCTTGCTGACAGTTTTGTTTAATTCATGGTTTAGGAACGGGAATATTCCCCAGTACTTGACCATGGGTTTACTGAAGCTGATACGTAAAAGCAAAAATGGTGGGGATGGGTTAGATAACTTTCGGCCCTTAACAATGCTTAATGCGGAGTTAAAGATTTTGGCCAAGATCTTAGCTAATCGTCTGCAACTTGTTTTGCCTGGTCTTATTAGCCCTGAACAGACTTGTGCTGTAAAGGGTCGGACCATTCAAAATAACTTGCATTCGATACGCTTGATCATTGATAAAGTCGACACTGAAGCCGCGCTGATCAATTTAGATCAGTCCAAAGCATTTGATAGGGTGGACCATCGGTATTTGGAGGCTGTTTTGTCGGCGGCCGGCCTTGGTCCTCAGTTCCGCTCTTGGATTCGCCTCTTGTATGCGAACCCCGGTGTTAGGGTAGAAGTGAATGGGGTGAGGTCGGAGGCTTTCAGATTATCCAGATCTCTTCGTCAAGGGTGCCCTCTTTCACCGATGCTTTATGTGCTTGTTTTGGAACCCTTCCTTAACAGGCTAAGGGTGAATCCGGTCCTACGTGGAATTACTTTGCCAGGTGCTTGCACCACGTTGAAGTATTCTGCCTATGCCGACGATGTAACAGTGCTTATAACGAGCAATGCCGAGATTAGTGTCGTCGGCAGAGAAATCAGAACATATGAAACTGTGACAGGGGCCAAAATCAACTGCGTTAAGTCTGTTGGCTTGCGCATCGGTGCCTGGAAGGGTGTTTCCTTGCAGGGACCCTTTGGCTGGACAGATGGACCTTGAAAGCTACTCGGCGTCTGGTTTGGTCCTGATCTTCAGCTGGAGAAAAATTGGTCGGAAGTCCTGAAATCGATAAGGGCCACAGCTGGCCTGTGGACCCGTAGAAATCTTTCATTAAAGGGGAGAGCGGACGTATGTGCTTCTCACATTTACCCGATTATCCTATATCGTCTTTCAGTACTTCCACTCCCGTCGGATACACTGCTTGAATTGCAGAGGGCTCTTTTCAATTTTTTATGGGTTGGAAAGGCCCATATGATCTGTCGCGAGATTTGTTGCCTTCATCCTTCTGAGGGCGGTTTAGGTATGCCGAGCATCGATATTCGATGTCACACACTTCGGCTCTTTTATCTAATCCGAATGAGTACACAATGTGAGGGAAACGGTGTCTTCTGGAAGGAAGACGCTAAGAAAGCCTTTCAGGCTTTGAGAAGTGTGCACTTGGACGAGGGGGAGGCACATAGGTTACCCCGAGGTGAGTGCTCCTTCTATCGCGAATGTAGACACGCATTGAAATTCATTTTAAGAGCGACAGATGGCCTCTCTGACACTCTGCTGTTGTCCCGTAAGGCATTATATCGGGTAATGGTGAGGGGGACCGTTCGTGGAGATAGGATTGAGGGGCTCGATTTGACGAGGGGGTAGCTTCGCTCAGTCTGGCCTTGGGCGCCTGGGTTAAGGTGTCTTGATAACGACGAGGCATCGCTGACCTGGCTGACGACTAGAAATGCACTCTGGGTCGGTAAAGGGCTGCATTCAGCGCGCTTGAGTAATTCTCCGACTTGTGTTAGATGCGGCGACGAGGACGAGCCTGTAAGTCACGCCTTCGTTTATTGTCGCATTGTCGTGCCGCTGATTAAGCTTGTTTCAGGCTTCATGGTTCGTATTCTTAATGTGTCGTCTTTTGAACTGGAACCCATTAATGTATTTAGCAACTGGGCTCCGACAACTGATAGTCAAAAACGTTTAACCTTTTTGAGCTTACTAGTCGCTATGAGAGTTACGATTTGGAAGACGAGATGCCAGACAGTCTACGGAGCTGAGACCTACACTCCTCTCGACCTTATTACGATTTTCAAATATTATCTGAAAGCTCGCATTAGGGCCGAGAGGGTGAGACTCTCTCCGGCAGATTTTGGTGAAATGTGGGTGACTGGTGCGCGACTGTGTAGAACGGCTGGGGCTAGATTAGAGTGGTATTTAGACGTGCCTTAGGCAAGAATATTGGGTCGGAAAAACGAACATATATTTCAATTAAGTTAGGTTAAGCCATTTAATTTTATTTTTTAGATTTTTTTGTTGAATTTTAAGTTCAACAACTTAGCTAGGGTGTGATTGTCTTCATTACTCCCCCTTTTATTTTGTCCTCTTCCCACCCCCTTTTTTATTTTCTACCCCTTATCAAATCCCCCTTCCCTCCCCAATTAGGTGACAGATTGCCGATTTGTCGGGATGCGGGTCACCCTTCAATATTTTCGAAGGAGGTGTATTTAAATAAAGCGTTGGGGCCCGCATCAAATCTTTATTTTTCGAGTTTTCGATTTCTACCGGCAAACCGGCACCTCTGCCACATTGTGTTATCGGGGGGCTTTTTACTAACAAAAATATTTTTTTTTCATGTAAATATTCCCATTTTATTTTTGTATATATATATTTTTAGTCCCTCCCCCCCGTTGCATATTTTTATATGGGTTTTAAGTAGGTTTCATAGTATGGTTTATTATGGTGATAGTGATGGATGTATAGCATGAATGTGGTATTTTGGTAAATGATGGTCGCGATTGAAACTAGCTAAGTTGAGTCCGTTTTTAAGTTAGATGTTGACCTATCCGTCCCCTCCCCCTTTTTTGGCCTTGTGCCACATTTTATATACTTTTGCATTTTTGTAAATTTATATAAATAAATAAAAATGCTCAGCTCTCTTTCGGATACTTTGTCATTGGTTTGTCTTTATTGCGCGCTTAATAGTTATTTCTTATTGTTGATTTTGCTATTATTATTACTTGTTGGACATTACCGTTTTTTATTACCTGTTACTGTTGAAATTTGTTATTTGGAATTACGCAGTTTTTTCACCCCACTTTTTTTTTTTTTTTTTTTCCCCACTTTTTTTTTTCTACTCTCACTAGTCTCTAGTTTTATTTTTAGATGGCTAATGAAATGACAACCTCCGAAGGAACCGAGTGGACAAAACCACCCAAAATTCAAATCAATGTGCCACAATTCATTGAAGAGGCAAACAAATTAACACACATGGTCACGGAGACCGGATTACTGGTGGACCTACCAAAATTGGAGGAGATCCCAAAAAGAACTGTCTCCCTTTTCGTCATGGATAAGAAAATCACTAAATCGATTAGAGCCACACCAGATCTAATCTTGAAACTATTGCACTCCGTTGGTTTCAAACCACAACGACTGATAAAATCAAAAGGTTTCAACACATGGTCCGCTTTGTTCCCAGATGAGGACACATGCAACAAACTGTCCTTAACTCCAATTATTACCCCGGATTACATACTACGCACGGAATACATGGGAAGAAGACGCTCCTCAGTTTCTTTTTTTAATGTGCCCTTCCATGTGAAGGGGGAGCACATAGGCGCCTACCTCTTAAAATACGGTGAAATAACGGACGTAAACCATGAAGAATTTTCAGGAGTTTGGTCCTTTGAAATTTTTGTTGACAAGAAGGCTTACGATAGCATCCCATATTACCTGCTCATAGGGGAAGAAAAATTGCCCATTATACTTACAGGACGTCGACCTATTTGCTGGTATTGCGAAGGAATAGGGCATTTAACGATGGATTGCCCTCTAAAGAAAAAGGAACCGACTCTTAAGGCGACCACCAGTAAGAAGTCAAGAGCAGGAGATCATATTAATGCACCGCCACGTATTGGACTACCAATATTGTCGTCAAGTGAGGAGTCCGACGAAGAATTTCCAGCACTACCTACAGCCAAAAAAAACGATGACGAAGAAGCAGAAAACAAGAAGGAAGGCTGGGTCATTGTTCCGGGGGAAAAAAAACCCCGGGACGTCTAACCTTGGAAGAAATAAGAGAAAAAGAAATGTTGAAACATGACCCGGGAAAGGACTCGTACGTGAAAGCTAAAAATTTACTAAAAAAAGTTAATAATAACCCCAAGCCCACTCCTGACTCTGCCCCTAAAAAAACCCTAAACCGCAGCCCACAAATCAATGCCCCCTCTTATAACTGGACCCATTGTCAATAAGCCCTATAAATTAATACCCCTGAGTCCTCAAAAAGTTCCCAAAAAATCCCCTAGACCTTCTCCTTTCGTGTCCATTGCCCAGACCCCCAGAAGCTCCCCACCTGCATCCCCCTCAAAGCATCCCTTTCCTGCAACTTCTCCAGCGTCTCCCATAGAGCCTAGCTCCCCCTCCCCTTCCGCCATGGAAGACATGCCTCCGCCCACTCCTAAAAGACAAAGGAGTCCTTCCTTAGAGAAAAGAAGTTTTAAAAAAGCTACTTTTCTTTCCGGAAAAGATATTTGCAAATGCACGCAAACCCAAATTGACACAGTGAAGAATATGCGTAGCACCAGCCTCACCGGACTGTTAGAGTTCGAGGAGGTTGGAGGCTTATCTATAGAAGACCCTGATAACTTCCCCAACGCCACAAGAGTGGTAACCGTTATAAGGAGAAGAGCTAAAGCAAAAGCTCTATGGGAGATGTTGGAGGAGGCGAACTCAGCCTTCAATTTTGCACTCCCCCTTGCCATATTCAAAACCAGTGAATTGAAAGAAATGAGAAATAACTGTTTCGGAAGGCTACCCATTAGAGTACACCCCTCCCTGTATAGGATAGCCAAACTAACATATCCTCGTGATATCGGCGGCATCTCCTATGATGGTCTAATTAACGACCAAATGGGCAAAGAGTCCATTGGGAGAGCCGTTCGTATCCTGACCTCATTTATGTTCGTTTCTCAAACTCAACCCTAAGGCATCTTTATGGCTCTCTATCTAGCAACTTTAAATGTGCGGGGCCTGAGGGCAAATGACCGTAAATTTCGGGTCGCTACCGACCTTCAGCGCCTCGGAGTGGATGTATGTTGCTTGCAGGAGACCCACCTGATTTCAGGGGACCATTTGGGTGCGTTGGCTAAGCGTTTTCACGTTTATTCAGCGTACTTTAATTCTTCCGCAAGGGGGGTTTCCTGGCTGGTAAGCAAGACTTTAGATGCGTCGTGTGACCCTTTCTACATGGATCCGGAAGGGAGACTATGTATTTTGGATAATACCATAAAGGGGAAAGCATTTCGACTCGTTGGGGTTTATGCTCCCAATATTCATACTGAGCGTTCTTCCTTTTTTCGGCGAATCG
This sequence comes from Sepiola atlantica, assembly GCA_963556195.1. Lineage (NCBI taxonomy): Eukaryota > Metazoa > Mollusca > Cephalopoda > Sepiida > Sepiolidae > Sepiola > Sepiola atlantica. Next base: position 24,095,711 of record OY744549.1, on the reverse strand, counting down.
AGCAGTTCTTGAATACTACTCGGACGGTCATTTTAGCGGGAGACTGGAACGCGGTCCTGGATCCCGATTTAGATCGTAATCGGCCTAGGGGTACAAACACTGATCGGGACGCTAAAATATTCCGGGACTTTCTCGATAAGTTTGATCTCATCGATAAGTCCCGGAATGAAAAGCCCCGTGATAGGGTATGGACTTGGACAAATGGGCGCGGCTCCGATTCGGTACAACTTTCGAGTTATATCGATCGGTTCTTAATTAGGGGAGTCGACGTAGGGGTAGTTGAATGTCCAAGTCTTCATAATATAGTTTACTCGGACCATAGACTCGTTCGGGTCCGTGTGAACTTAGATAGACCTAAGCCTAGATTAGATGGTTACGTTGTTCGACGTGAAGGGCTACCGGGACCAGCTTCTACTAACCTTACAGCGGGAATTGACGGGGGCTGTAATTGCGAATTGGAAGTGGAGCCATTTCAAGAGAGTAATTAGGTCCTTTACTGCCGATTTTAGCAGACGGCTCAACCTATCAACTAGGGCAGTCAAAGTGGCACTAGAGTCTAGATTAGATCGGGCGGTTGAGGTGGGGAATAGCTCTAGTGTTACTATAATTAAGGCTAAGCTGAATTCTTTGGCTTTCAAAGAACATCAAGCTTTAGTAATTAGGAATAGGTTAAAAAGAATGTCTGCGGAAGCAACAAACATGGCCGCTGAACTGCGTGCAGAGGAGTTTCGCCATGCAACTGATCGACATATCGCTCGTGTCTCATTACCGGATTGGCGGCTCGTGACTACAAACGAAGGTATTCTGGAGGCCTTTTGCTCTCATTTTCAGGAGCTTTTTACCTGGGAACCTGGTCTGTCTTTAGCACAATTCGACCCCTATTTGGCTGACTTTTCTCGCCTTGAGGCGACCGAAGCGGCTAGGTGCGAAGGTTGCATAACAGAGGATGAAGTTCAGGAAGCGCTGAAGCAGGTCGGCCTTAAACAGTCTCCTGGGATTGATGGTTTGCCCTATGAAGTGTATTTGAGGATGTCGCCCATTTTTGTTCCCTTGCTGACAGTTTTGTTTAATTCATGGTTTAGGAACGGGAATATTCCCCAGTACTTGACCATGGGTTTACTGAAGCTGATACGCAAAAGCAAAAATGGTGGGGATGGGTTAGATAACTTTCGGCCCTTAACAATGCTTAATGCGGAGTTAAAGATTTTGGCCAAGATCTTAGCTAATCGTCTGCAACTTGTTTTGCCTGGTCTTATTAGCCCTGAACAGACTTGTGCTGTAAAGGGTCGGACCATTCAGGATAACTTGCATTCGATACGCTTGATCATTGATAAAGTCGACACTGAAGCCGCGCTGATCAATTTAGATCAGTCCAAAGCATTTGATAGGGTGGATCATCGGTATTTGGAGGCTGTTTTGTCGGCGGCCGGCCTTGGTCCTCAGTTCCGCTCTTGGATTCGCCTCTTGTATGCGAACCCCGGTGTTAGGGTAGAAGTGAATGGGGTGAGGTCGGAGGCTTTCAGATTATCCAGATCTCTTCGTCAAGGGTGCCCTCTTTCACCGATGCTTTATGTGCTTGTTTTGGAACCCTTCCTTAACAGGCTAAGGGTGAATCCGGTCCTACGTGGAATTACTTTGCCAGGTGCTTGCACCACGTTGAAGTATTCTGCCTATGCCGACGATGTAACAGTGCTTGTAACGAGCAATGCCGAGATTAGTGTCGTCGGCAGAGAAATCAGAACATATGAAACGGTGACAGGGGCCAAAGTCAACTGCGTTAAGTCTGTTGGCTTGCGCATCGGTGCCTGGAAGGGTGTTTCCTTGCAGGGACCCTTTGGCTGGACAGATGGACCTTGAAAGCTACTCGGCGTCTGGTTTGGTCCTGATCTTCAGCTGGAGAAAAATTGGTCGGAAGTCCTGAAATCGATAAGGGCCACAGCTGGCCTGTGGACCCGTAGAAATCTTTCATTAAAGGGGAGAGCGGACGTATGTGCTTCTCACATTTACCCGATTATCCTATATCGCCTTTCAGTACTTCCACTCCCGTCGAATACACTGCTTGAATTGCAGAGGGCTCTTTTCAATTTTTTATGGGTTGGAAAAGCCCATATGGTCCGTCGCAAGATTTGTTGCCTTCATCCTTCTGAGGGCGGTTTAGGTATGCCGAGCATCGATATTCGATGTCACACACTTCGGCTCTTTTATCTAATCCGAATGAGTACACAATGTGAGGGAAACGGTGTCTTCTGGAAGGAAGACGCTAAGAAAGCCTTTCCGGCTTTGAGAAGTGTGCACTTAGACGAGGGGGAGGCACATAGGTTACCCCGAGGTGAGTGCTCCTTCTATCGCGAATGTAGACACGCATTGAAATTCCTTTTAAGAGCGACAGATGGCCTCTCTGACACTCTGCTGTTGTCCCGTAAGGCATTATATCGGGTAATGGTGAGGGGGACCGTTCGTGGAGATAGGATTGAGGGGCTCGATTTGACGAGGGGGGAGCTTCGCTCGGTCTGGCCTTGGGCGCCTGGGTTAAGGTGTCTTGATAACGACGAGGCATCGCTGACCTGGCTGACGATTAGAAATGCACTCTGGGTCGGTAAGAGGCTTCATTCAGCGCGCTTGAGTAATTCTCCGACTTGTGTTAGATGCGGCGACGAGGACGAGACTGTAAGTCACGCCTTCGTTTATTGTCGCATTGTCGTGCCGCTGATTAAGCTTGTTTCAGGCTTCATGGTTCGTATTCTTAATGTGTCGTCTTTTGAACTGGAACCCATTAATGTATGTAGCAACTGGGCTCCGACAACTGATAGTCAAAAACGTTTAACCTTTTTGAGCTTACTAGTCGCTATGAGAGTTACGATTTGGAAGACGAGATGCCAGACAGTCTACGGAGCTGAGACCTACACTCCTCTCGACCTTATTACGATTTTCAAATATTATCTGAAAGCTCGCATTAGGGCCGAGAGGGTGAGACTCTCTCCGGCAGATTTAGGTGAAAGGTGGGTGACTGGTGCGCGACTGTGTAGAACGGCTGGGGCTAGATTAGAGTGGTATTTAGACGTGCCTTAGGCAGAATATTGGGTCGGAAAAACGAACATATATTTCAATTAAGTTAGGTTAAGCCATTTAATTTTATTTTTTAGATTTTTTTGTTGAATTTTAAGTTCAACAACTTAGCTAGGGTGTGATTGTCTTCATTACTCCCCCTTTTATTTTGTCCTCTTCCCACCCCCTTTTTTTATTTTCTACCCCTTATCAAATCCCCCTTCCCTCCCCAATTAGGTGACAGATTGCCGATTTGTCGGGATGCGGGTCACCCTTCAATATTTTCGAAGGAGGTGTATTTAAATAAAGCGTTGTGGCCCGCATCAAATCTTTATTTTTCGAGTTTTCGATTTCGACCGGCAAACCGGCACCTCTGCCACATTGTGTTATCGGGGGGCTTTTTACTTACAAAAATATTTTTTTTCATGTAAATATTCCCATTTTATTTTTGTATATATATATTTTTAGTCCCTCCCCCCCGTTGCATATTTTTATATGGGTTTTAAGTAGGTTTTCATAGTATGGTTTATTATGGTGATAGTGATGGATGTATAGCATGAATGTGGTATTTTGGTAAATGATGGTCGCGATTGAAACTAGCTAAGTTGAGTCCGTTTTTAAGTTAGAAGTTGACCTATCCGTCCCCTCCCCCTTTTTTGGCCTTGTGCCACATTTTATATATCTGTGCATTTTTGTAAATTTATATAAATAAATAAAAATGCTCAGTGAGCAAAGTGAAGTGGAGAGAGAAAGAGGTGCAGAAGGCAGTTGGTGGAGAATTCATAGATTTTTATTTTTCAAGAACTTTCCTTTTACGGATAGACCACAAAAAATAGATCCGGTATTGTGTTACTTGTTTGTTTATTACGAAATAAAAGTAATACATTCGTTGGACAAGTCTAAAATTGGGGTAAACTTTTACTATCTAACCTAGCGCAGTTTACCCCTTAAAAAATTCAAATTCTACTTTTTTGTGCAAATACATTTAAACAGCCTGAAAAAATATCCGAAAGAAGGAATTAAGAAAAAATTTAAATATTTAAGATTTCAGAGTAGGGGATCACTTTCCTTTATAAATTTAACGTAAAATGAGCACCCATTTCCTGGCCACTTAACGTTAAACATTTTTTTTTTTGGGGGGGGGGGTATTTTATAAAAACGTAGAGATTTAGTAATTTGGTTTTTGTGGGGGATTTACAAAAAAAAAAAATTAATTTCATTTTTTAATTTAACTTTAATTTTTTGGGAGTTGGGGATATTTATTTATTCAATAAAAACACGTAGAAATTTAGCCAATTTAGTTTTTTTGGGGGGTGGGGGTATTTATTTAATAAAAACACGTAGAAATTTAGCCAATTTAGTGTTTTCTGAGGGTTGGGGGCACTGGCGTAGCTAGGGGGGGGGGCGAGGGGGGCGGGCCGCCCCGGGCGGCACACCTGAGGGGGCGGCATTTTGAGAGGGTAAAAATAGAAAGTAGAGAAAAAATTTAAAAAAAACAAAAGTTAACAAAAAATATGAAATTTTATACTATAATTTTATATAATAATACATTTAAATGAGAACATTTGAAAACCTGAAAATGTTATGAAATGATAAAATCATTTTTATTTACTTTTTTGTCGTTGTTGTTTAAGTCCGAATTTTCGCCAAATAACATGGATGTATCAAGGAGAGAATAGTCCGATGTAGTTTTCTTTTCTTTGTCTTCATAATGTTATTATTAAGAGGGCGAGCCCTCCGAAGAGAAAACACGTCTTGTATCGGTGCTTTTTTAAATCCGTGTGTAATCGCTCGGTTTTCAGAAATTTGTTGTTGTTAATAACGTTTCAACTCTTTTAAAAATAGTTTTAATATATTTTAAACAAATGTATTTATGAATGGCAAATAAGGCTATAAATTTATTTTTTGTGAAGGAACTGTCGCAAGGCATCAAGTCGGTTGAAAATTTACAAACAGATTTTTCGCGCCATTAATTATTTCTGGAGATATACTCAGTGACCGGCTGACCTAACAGGATAGGGCCAAGCCTAGGCTTCGGCCAAGCACCAAAAAAAAACAAAATGACCTCAGAAAGATTTCATACTTAAAGGGGAACTTTCATATAAATTTTTATCGAATAGGTGCGAAAAGAAAGTTGGATATTTGGGTGTATATACACCGACATCAAAGAGGAAATAACATTAGATGCGAAAGTTTGAATTCATTAATTTTATTACTGTCCAAACGTTTGTTTTTGTAGCATACTTTTTATAACTCCTTGTAAACTTTACAATTGCTAGCTGGGGGATCGGACAAAATCACCCCGGGCAACCCCCACCATCTACTTAAAACAAAAGAAAAACAGATAAAATCTCAAATGAATAAAAAATATTAAAAATCAGTTTTCATATTTTAATTTTAATTTAATTGAATTTAGGAAAATTAGATACCGTAGAACTAATTTTCGCAAGGTATGAAAATTAAGAATAATGTTAACTTAATAATAATGGACCAGTTTTCCTACCTAGCAAAAAATTTTCCATGGACGAATTATCCATGGGCGAATTATCCATGGACGAATTTTCCGGGCCCCCAAATGCCGGGGGGGGGGGGGGGCGGCAAATTTTACTACCGCCCCGGGCGGCAAAAGGTCTAGCTACGCCACTGGTTGGGGGTATTTATTTATTTTAAACATAGTTCACCCCAAACAAAGCAGGCCGCCACTGTAGACATAAGGGGTTACTGAGAAGAAAAAAAAGGGGGAAAGGTTGGGGGGGGGTCAACCTAAATTGGGATCTGCGCAGCGAGATGTCTGTTTACATTAGTTTTAAATGTCTGCATGTCAGTACTGTCGCGGAAACAGGGGACAGGGAGGGAGTTCCAGAGGTCAGCAGCACGAGGAAGCTTTTTGAGTAGAAAGCTCTCCGGCATCTGGGGACTTCCACAGTGAATGGATGGGATTTTAATAAAAACACGTAGAAATTTAGCAAATTTAGTTTTTTTTTGGGGGGGGGGGGCGTATTTATTTATTTATTTAATAAAAAGATGTAGAAATTAAGCCAATTTAGTCTTCTGTTTTTTTTTTTTAGGGTGGGGGTCTTGATAATTATTATCGATATAAAGCCAAGTTCACACGAATGTGAGACATGCCTTTTGATCTCAACAACATTCAGACATTCTTCATAGGAAGACAATTCAGTTAAGACAAACACATTTTGTAGGTTTACACGCGCGTCGTGCGTTTATTTTTTATGACAGAACAACAACAAAAAAAGTAAGAAGGGCAGATAACCCCAATTCTTACAAAGGTATATCTGGTCCCCAAATAATAATGGAACAAGGGAGATAACCCTTAAAATAGGTTTTAACAGTCGCACAAAATTGATAATTCAACACTCCTCATCAATTGCTGTCAGACTGTTCCATGACTTCCCTAACACCTAACAGTGCTCAAAGCTTAATAAACTGTGCACTCACAAGTCACTTCGTCAGCACATCAGCAATCATGTCTTTACTTTGACAGTATTCCAATTCAATAGTTTCCATCTCAACTTGCTCTCGGATGTAATGAAACTTGATGTCAATATGCTTCGCCCTTCCATGATATTGTAGATTCTTTGCCATACATATTGTGGATTGGTTATCCTCGTGATGAGTGTCGGTCCAACCGAGGGTTCATTGAGACCACTTTGAAGATGTCGCACCCATACTGCCTCCTGTGCTGCACTTGCCATATACTCTGCTTCAGCTGTAGACAATGCAACACAAGTCTGCCTTTTACTTTTCCAACTGACAGCCGCTCCACTTAATTTAAACAGGTAGCCTGAGGTTGACCTGCGGTCATCCAAGTCACCAGCCCAGTCTGCATCTGAATATCCTATCAGATTTGTTGCATTCTCCCTGTCATACAGTAACCCATAGTTCCACGTGCCATTTATATAACGCATGATATGTTTCACAGACCTCCAGTGTTCAATGGTAGGTTGTGAGCAGAATCTTGTTACATTGCCGACAGCATAGGCAATAACAGGTCTTGGTTTTGTTGACAGATACAGCAGGCTTCCAACTGCTGATTGATACAATTCTTGGTTGACTAGCTCGTTTTCTTTAACAGCTTTAGTTAACCTTGCACCAGCATCAATTGGAGTTGTTGTAGGTTTTGAATTTTCCATTTGGAATCTTTTCAAAACCTCTGCTGCGTATGCTGGTTGTTCGATCCATATGTTCCCTGAATCTGGATAAGCGATTTTAACACCCAAGAAAATATGTAGTTTCCCCATATCCTTGATGTTGAAACTTTCGTATATTCTTTTGATAAATTATTGGATACGTGTAAACGACTTACATGCCAGAATGATATCATAGAAGGGCAGTAAACCCCAATTCTTACAAGGAAAATCTCGTCCTCATATAATAATAGAACAAGGGAGATAACCCTTAAAATAGATTTTAACAGTCTGACAAAATTGATAATTCAACAGACATGGCATATTGTCCCTGAGAAGTAAGAAGCTACTTTCGATTAGGAGACATAGTTATAAACGGGAATCTTCAGTGACAAGTTGTGTAGCTATATGTTTGTTTACATTTAAATTTATGCATGCCGGTACAGTCGGGGAAACAGCAAAGGGACAAAGAGTTCAAAAGGTTGGTAGTTCGTAGAAACAAACAATTAGAGTAGAAAGCTCTCTGCCATCTGGGGAATTCCACGGTGAATGGATAAGATTTAACTGATTGCCGGAGTGGTAAAGTGTATTTACGTTGAGGGGAACCATAGCAGCAATTTTATCGGAGAACATTCCATTGAAGTACTTGTAAAACAAGCACAGAGAAGCAAAATTGCGGCGATGGGACAGGGGTTAGAGCTGGGTTGATAGTGAGGAACCATATTAAATTAGAGACTCTTTAGAAGACTTTGTCTAAGAGGAAGAGAATAGTGGATAGTTTACCAGCCTAGATGTGACAACAATACTTCATGCATGGATGGATGGTAGATTTGTAGAGATACAAGATACTGGCAGGTGTAAGAATTTTTATAGCAGGGTAGAAAAAGCACACTTTCATTGCAGCAGCCTTGGTAATGTCTTACATTTATTTGTTTCAATCCATATTACATGTAAATGTTAGGCCGATGAGTTTGAACGTCGGGTAAGTTGTTATTTGTAATGACAATTGGTGGTTTACAAGGTTACTTGTAATTGTTAAAGGAAAGGAGTTTTGTCTCCGTAGCATTAAATGTTACCATCCATATATGTACCCATTCCACTACAGATTGTCGTCACTTTCTAAGGATTCGACTATTGTTTTGAACATGTGCACGTTTGTTTTCCTCACATGTTTAGAGTAGAGCTTGATGTCATAAGCAGATATACCAATATTGGAGTTACATTATGATGTATTTAAAGAAGTTAAGAGAACACAAGTGTAGGCGTGAGATATAGCATACTGACGAGAGTCAGGTTTTATTTATATTGATAACAAGGCTGATAGTGCATGTCAGGGTAGAAAAGGAAAAGGAATGGAGGTTGTATTGTCCAACATACATGGGGAGGGATTATAATGTTAAATTCTCCTTTTTATAGATAAAGAGTGACCTTACTCTATGGATTTACATTGTTAGCCAGGACTGCTATCAGTTAGTATAGTCTTCGAGATATGCTGAGCTTGGTATTACTCTGTCAGTGCGTGTATGGGTTCTGACGTAGAATTCGCTTTAGATAGATTCCCTAGCGTCGGTTGCTTGGTTTACAAGTGTCTTGTGTCCTGTCGGTGAAGGAAGGGGGGTACAGAATATTTGGTGTGTACTCTATCGCTGTCTGTGGTTGTTCTAGCTGACGATTGAGGGTGCATCCTGTCGTTTGTGGTTGCTCCGGGGATCTTCGAAGGTGACGCCTATTGCGTCGGTAGATGCCACTAGTTATCTCGACCTTGTAGGCGTTGGTTCACAACGTTTTTCCTATAAACTGTCACATTTCCTGCATAGCCGCATCATATAACACATGTCTTAAGTCAATGCCGGTAAGGTTGTGTGTTAAACGATTATTTAAAGATATAATTGTCAATACATACATTAATGGATGGGTCTCTCTCCATGATCAAACGCATAGGTGTGTTTTATTCCTTGGTATTTAAGACATAGGCGGCTTTAAACTGTTTGATTGAATTCGTAGGAAATATTATGTATTATTTGACAGTTACCGCCACGTGCACGATCCTAACTTGATCTTTACGTACTACTGGCTCTAGAGTTTTTTCAGAATAGTCTAAGTATGCAATTAAACAGAGTATTGAGTTTTTTTTCAAACTAAATGTTACATAAATAACATAGAAGTATCGTTAGAGATGCACTATAAATAATCGAGGAATTCGAACACTGTCGCAAAGAGTTGTATAATAACAATTTTGATGGAGAAATATATTTGACAAATAATTGAGAATTGAAATGCGCTATTCATGTACATATGTGATTGTTTTACAAGATATTTTCTTAGATGCACACTTTTTTTAAAGACATGAATTAATGTACATTAATTTCTACAATATATTATCTACATATAAAATATTTGAAAATCAAAATACTCGCCATTTGCTATACAGTTACAACATAAGAATTAATAAGTCGTTGTGCAGAATAATATTTATCGGGAATCGTTCAATAATTCTGAAAAATGAAACCTAAATTGTTATAGGATGTTTATATAAATGTTAAGCAAATGTTATTTTAAATCATAGTCCGTCCATTAGAATACGTGTGATTATATATGAGAATAACTTGGACATTGATACAAATACAACTGAGAGTCGAATACAGCGGAAGAAAAATAGTGTTCAATAAGGTTGAATTTTTTTTAATTTTCGTATCGTATTTTATTATTTGAGATGGGGGATCCTACCGGATGCAAGACATTCATTACATATTTTAGAGACTAATCTAAAGATCGTTGCTTATGATTCTAACCGTTTCTTTAAGTGTCATTGTTGTATCTTTCTTGCAATTGGTTCACCGGGTATATTAGTCAGGTAGTTTTTGAAAGTCTTTATTACGATTCCGGTTGTGCCTATAATTACTGGAATTATAGAGATAGTTCTAATATTACATTTTCTTTTCATGCCGTACATAAGACGTTCGTAGTTCGTTATCTTCTCCCTCGCAGTTCTTTTCTAAGCCAGCATCATTAGGGACACTAACTGCAATTAATGTAGCTACTTCTTCCCTCTTGTCCCACATCACGGTGACCAGTGTGTGTCCGCATGTGAGATTATAAATTGTATTTTTGTGAAAATGTTGAGTCACAAACTTAAGAAAAATAAGGTTTTTCACTTCTTTGTTTTCTTTTTCTTTTCATTCATTTGCTGGAGATGGGGCATTCTTCCAAATGGCATACGATCACCCGGTATTTATAGACTCCAACCGAGAGCTCTTTTCAGGATTCTGGCTGTTCCCTTGAGTGCAGTTGTTTGGATTTCTATTTTACACCAGTGTGTGTCCGCATATGACGGTTTAAGGTGTCCTTCCGTGGGAATGCTGAGTCACACACTTTACATGTATAAGGTTTTTCACCAGTGTGTGTCCGAATATGACGTTCTAAGTAGGTTTCCTGTGAAAAGTTTGAGTCACACACTTTACATGTATAGGGTTTTTCACCCGTGTGTGTCCGCATGTGAGATTTTAAATTGGACTTTTGTGCAAATGAAGAGTCACACTCTTCACAAGAATAAGGTTTTTCACCTGTGTGTGTCCGCATGTGAGATTTTAAATTGGATTTTTGTGAAAATGAAGAGTCACACTCTTCACAAGAGTAAGGCTTTTCACCTGTGTGTGTCCGCATGTGAGATTTTAAATTGGATTTTTGTGAAAATGCAGAGTCATACTCGTCACAAAAATAAGGTTTTCTTACTGTATGTGTCCGCATATGAATTTTTAAAGAGTATTTGCTTGCAAATGCTGATTTACATACACTCGCAAAAATACATTTTCGTGTGCAGTATGTAAGCATGTGCATTTTTAAAATATATTCTGAAAATTCCAATCTACACACTTTAGAAGTGCGTATTCTCTCGTATCTGTTTAATTGTGATAACCATGCGAATTATGAGGTATACACCTCATAAATGAACTGTTTATCGTGTGTTTTTTTTAATAAACTCTTTTAGAAATGTATGTTTTATATCATTTAAATAAAAACTACCGTTTCATTCCGTATAGAAAATCCTTAGCAGTTCATCCATTGCCCTGTGAATAAACAAGAGATTTTAGTTTATACAACACACGAGAGGTAATTTACGAACGGATAAATATTTACATTAATTTTTAAAACATTCAATGCGTTCATTAATTTATGAGTAACTCATTTTAAGAATTTCTATGAGTTTGTAAAAAACATCAAAATTTAGAGTTAATCCTGCGGATTTTGAAAATTATGTTGAAAAATTCTATTAATTCTATTTGTATATATTTTAGTGTACTTTTTTATAGAGCAGAATAAATATAGCTGGTCGAAAACGTTTTTATTTACTCTTAGGCTTTTATTATGCTGTTTCCTGTAAACAGTTAAAAGGAAACAACAACAATTGTCTTCAGTCGGAAACTTGTTTGTTCTCATAACTGATTCAAAGATGTTTTGATATAGTGTACAAAAATGGTGTACAAGTAGATTTAAAACATTGTTTACTTATATAAAGCAAAATGAAAGCGATATATTAAGAATAAAAACGGTAATTTAGTATTAGATTTATGATTAATCTCAAGCTCTATTTTAACAACAACCTAACGCAAATAAACAAATTATACGCTGATGTAAAAATCTTTAAAAAATTTCAGTTTTCAACAATACAATACGGCTATGCCTAAGTCAAAATTTTAATAATATTTTAATCCGATAAAAATAAAATATACTAATGAATTTTTAAAAATCAATACCTTCCCCGAAGAGATATGTTTATAAATGTTGATGTGTCCCAATATTAGAAAAATAAAATTATAACCATGACTTACAAATCCGATAAATTATAATATATTAACGTATTTTTCAGAATTAAATATCTTACCTGAACATATATTTTCATAAATTATGATGGGTATATCATTTTAAAATAAAAAATGAAAGTGGGTTCATTAGAGTTAATTTACAAAAACAATGCATATAAACACGCGCGATAAAACCTTCCACTTCTGAGGTGTATAACTCATAATCTTAGTACATTGTATTTAAAAAATATATATTAATTAATAGAAAGATTTCTCACATTTTTAGAATGAGGGTAAGTCAAAAGGCAACCTATAAATGAAATTTCAATTTTATCTCTGACCTAATGTGATGAATATTTAGGTAAAAGATTTCTGTTGGAGTAATGAATGATATTTTAACATATCCTGAGCATATTTTATTTTAAACAGATTCATAATGTAATGTTAGTTTTATTTTAAAGATATAAGTAGAATATAGGGCAAAATCGAATTATTATATGAGCAAATATACAACCGAGGCATCTACAAGAGGTACAACAAAAACACAGAGACATCTACAAGATGTACAACAAACACACAGAGACACCTACAAGAGGTACAGCAAACAAACAGAGACATCTACAAGATGGATAGCAAACAAACAGAGACATCTACAAGAGGTCACACCAAACAAACAGAGACATCTACAAGAGGTACAACAAACACACAGAGACATCTACAAGAGGTACAGCAAACACACAGAGACATCTACAAGAGGTACAGCAAACACACAGAGACATCTACAAGAGGTACAGCAAACACACAGAGACATCTACAAGAGGTATAGCAAACACACAGAGACATCTACAAGAGGTATAGCAAACACACAGAGACATCTACAAGAGGTATAGCAAACACACAGAGACATCTACAATAGGTCCAACAAACACACAGAGACATCTACAAGAGGTACAACAAACACACAGAGACATCTACAAGAGGTCCAACAAACACACAGAGACACCTACAAGAGGTCCAGCAAACACACAGAGACACCTACAAGAGGTACAGCAAACAAACAGAGACACCTACAAGGGGTACAACAAACACACAGAGACACCTACAATAGGTACAGCAAACAAACAGAGACACCTACAAGAGGTACAGCAAAAACACAGAGACACCTACAAGAGGTCCAACAAACACACAAGGACATTCACCAGAGGTACAGCAAACACACAGAGACACCTACAAGAGGTACAGCAAACAAACAGAGACATCTACAAGAGGTACAGCAAACACACAGAGACATCTACAAGAGGTACAGCAAACACACAGAGACATCTACAAGAGGTACAGCAAACACACAGAGACATCTACAAGAGGTACAGCAAACACAGAGACATCTACAAGAGGTACAGCAAAAACACAGAGACATCTACAAGAGGTACAGCAAACACACAGAGACATCTACAAGAGGTACAGCAAACACACAGAGACATCTACAAGAGGTACAGCAAACACAGAGACATCTACAAGAGGTACAGCAAACACACAGAGACACCTACAAGAGGTACAGCAAACAAACAGAGACATCTACAAGAGGTACAGCAAACACACAGAGACATCTACAAGAGGTACAGCAAACACAGAGACATCTACAAGAGGTACAGCAAACACACAGAGACATCTACAAGAGGTACAGCAAACACACAGAGACATCTACAAGAGGTACAGCAAACACACAGAGACATCTACAAGAGGTACAGCAAACACACAGAGACATCTACAAGAGGTACAGCAAACAAACAGAGACATCTACAAGAGGTACAGCAAACAAACAGAGACATCTACAAGAGGTACAGCAAACAAACAGAGACACCTACAAGAGGTACAGCAAACAAACAGAGACACCTACAAGAGGTACAGCAAACAAACAGAGACACCTACAAGAGGTACAGCAAACAAACAGAGACACCTACAAGAGGTACAGCAAACACACACAGACACCTACAAGAGGTACAGCAAACACACACAGACACCTACAAGAGGTTCAACTAACAGAGATTAAACTATCAGCGATATCTTCAATAGGTAAAAGAAAAAAGAGAAATTTCCAAAAGGTTAAACTAACACAGAAATATTCAGTTGGTAAAATAAAAAGAGAAATATTAAGTCGGTAAAATTACGAGAAAAATATACAATGGGTAAAACAAAAAGAGGAATATTCAATAAGTTAAATCAAAAGAAATATACAAATAAACATAATTTAAAAATAAGCCTTTTAAAAAGATACACGATTTGAAGTATTCTTTCAAAGGTAATTTTACATTAATTGTTTCATTCAAAGTCACAAACTATATTTATTCATAGTTTTATTTCTATTATTTCTTTGTATCTTACAGAGTGTTTTAATAAGTGTAATAATCCGGATGTTTTCTGATAAAACATTAATCTAATTCAAGAAATATAAGCCATTACACACCAGTTTAGAGAATTTCAATCAGAAAGATTTGATTGAACACACGAATGTATTTTACACGACAAACCATCTTGTATTTTCAAACACAGCGTTTTTTATGTTAATTGAAAAATATCTATTTCTATATCATATATTAATATACACGTCCAATAATATCTATTTCTATATCATATATTAATATACACGTCCAAGAATATCTATTTCTATATCATATATTAATATACACGTCCAAGAATATCTATTTCTATATCATATATTAATATACACGTCCAAGAATATCTATTTCTATATCATATATTAATATACACGTCCAAGAATATCTATTTCTATATCATATATTAATATACACGTCTAAGAATATCTATTTCTATATCATATATTAATATACACGTCCAAGAATATCTATTTCTATATCATATATTAATATACACGTCCAAGAATATCTATTTCTATATCATATATTAATATACACGTCCAAGAATATCTATTTCTATATCATATATTAATATACACGCCCAAGAATATCTATTTCTATATCATATATTAATATACACGTCCAAGAATATCTATTTCTATATCATATATTGATATACACGTCCAAGAATATCTATTTCTATATCATATATTAATATACACGTCCAAAAATATCTATTTCTATATCATATATTAATATACACGTCCAAGAATATCTATTTCTAGATCATATATTAATATACACGTCCAAGAATATCTATTTCTATATCGTATATTAATATACACGTCAAAGAATATCTATTTCTATATCATATATTAATATAAACGTCCAAGAATATCTATTTCTATATCATATATTAATATACACGTCAAAGAATATCTATTTCTATATCATATATTAATATACACGTCCAAGAATATCTATTTCTATATCATATATTAATATACACGCCCAAGAATATCTATTTCTAGATCATATATTAATATACACGTCCAAGAATATCTATTTCTATATCATATATTAATATACACGTCCAAGAATATCTACTTCTATATCATATATTAATATACAGGTCCAAGAATATCTATTTCTATATCATATATTAATATACACGTCCAAGAATATCTATTTCTATATCATATATTAATATACACGTCCAAGAATATCTATTTCTATATCATATATGAATATACACGTCCAAGAATATCTATTTCTATATCATATATGAATATACACGTCCAAGAACGGCTAACATTGATTTCCCGAACAATTTTGCTCCACTCTTATTTCCCTTCACAAACATTAAAAACAACTAAACCTAGGATAATTATTCAAATTTAATTTTTAAAATCTATTAAATGTGAATCTTTTGGCCCTTATTTTTCTCGCTAAAATATTTTTAAATACAAAAAAAAAGAAAAGAAATTTAAAAATATTAATTTATTGTTAAATTTTATAAGAATTTGAAGTATCTGAATTTTTACGAATGACTTCCGATTCTTTTGCCTAAAATAATTATTAAAATTTTAATTTAAAAAAATCAATTACATGTGAATCTTGCTTAATGATTATGAATCAAATTTTATGCAAATTTTAAAATGGAAGGTTTTGCATATATTATCCTCCTAAAATATTTGTTTAAATACTCCAAAGAAACAGAAATTTTGGTAATATTTATTTATTTTTAAATTTCATAAGAATCGCGAGTATCTGAATCTTCACGCACGACTTCCGACTCTTTTGTCCCCTTTGCATAAAACCAAATATAGCCCACATTATCAACCCTCTCGATCAGCAGCTGATTCATAAAGATCGCTTAATTAGTACATACAAAAACATAAATATATACACATACCTAACTTCATATATAAATAGAGATTTTGTCCGTCTGTCACATTTTTTAAACGAAACAAATTCATTGCGGAATTTGTCTATTTTCGAAATATCAGATATTTTTTACTAATTTTAGAAATGGAATATATTGCATTATTAGTTAATAATAAATTTCCAACAAATAAAGCTGATACCATGACCAGAAATTGAAACCGAAACTTTGATATCTTTAGTCTGATTTGCTATCAACTGATCTATTTGGACTATATCATAATTACCGTAACAAAATAATTATAGCTTTGGTTTGACGTTTTAGATTTATGGTTTACGTCATCTTTCAAACATGAATTCAGACGGGATGTCTGCTGTAATATTAATTCCAGGGTATTTCAAATTAACCTTGCCCAAATTTTAAACATGTACTTAATAATTTATAAGCCGTTTTCAAACGCCTTTTTCACAAGAATAATTAAATACAGTTCTGTAATTAAATGCAAAGATGACGCGAGAAAAAATAAATTCATTTAAACGTGTGCCATATATTTTGCTCTAAACTCTCAAATAAAATAGAAAGATAGAAAAATAAAAGAAAAAAAACACTTAAGTAAAAAATATTTTAGTCTTAATTACAATATTACTGAAAAATCGTGATGTTTTTGTACTTTAACGCAGAAACGTCTAAACTATTCTTTTTTAATTTATTCTTTTTTTATAAATATTGAACAAAGTTCAGTTTGAGTGTAAACTGGAACGTGTTCCTTTTTTATTATATTGAATAAAGTTCAGTTTAAGTGTAAATCGGAGTGTTCTTTTTCCTATATTTTTTATAATTTCTAAACTTTTTTTAAAGCTATCATTCATTATCAACAACCTTAATTTCGACATGTCTCTGCTGCACTTAAGTGTATACTTTTCTTTAACCTAAATACTAACTGTCCGTTCGGGATGACGATGCGAAAAGTAAATTTATAGACCGTAAAAGTTCATTTATAGTCTAATCGCCCAGAATTATTCAGAATCTCACAGAATCATTCAGTTTAAAACTAGCCAACGATAAGTGTTAGATTCCGACCCAGAAAGCACCAATTCTTACCACTTTGTCACTGATGAAATGTGAGGACTAAAGGACAAAATAAGGTAAGCTAGAGTACAAGGCTGCCGACAGTAAACCAGATGTCCACTTTCTACTCTCCTACTTTATAGTCCAAGAGATTGTTGAAAGTCGATTTATAATCCAATCTCACGGAATCATTCAGAATCTTCTCGAATCCTCTGGAATCTCGTGTAAAAAATAATCAATTACGTGTGAAAATTCTGAAAATCCTTGTAAAAACTATTTTTGAATTTAGAAAAAGGATTTGTTTCGCATATAAACATAACGTAAAATGATCACCCATTTCCGGACCATTGTCTAACCAAATAGTGGTTTAAGGAAATGTAACTTGAAGTTTATGAAAGAAAATGGATTTTGTGCATTTTTTTTAGAGGGGGGGGGGTCGGTAAAAAGACAACCATTCATTTCAGTAAGTAAATTCAATTCTACATTACAGCAATATCATTTTTTTATAATTATTCACCGTGCATAAGAAACAAACATTAATTATTAAATCCCTGAAAAAAGTGATTTGAAAAAAAAGAACGAAAAAAATGAAAAGTTAATATTTTTGTTCAATATTGTCCCTATTTAAAACTATAGAGGTGAGAGCCTAGCCTGCTCCGCCAAAACTTAGTCAAATCGATTTGATTTGCTTAAAAACCGTAAATGGTAACAGTCGAAAGATCGTCAATAAAAGAAAATCAACAACAAATGATTCACTATCTACCGACGTGTATACTTTAACGTGCTGAACCTTTTAAATTTTCAAAAATGTTACTTTACTTTCAATGTTTAATAATTATATACTAACTTCGAGAAGGAAAAAACATGGCCGCGTATGGCTTACTAAGTCAGCGACAAACGGCTGCTTTGAAAGAAATAACATTTTGAGCTTAGCCCATATTTAATTATTAAATGACTAAAATAAGTGATGAAATACAATCGTTTGTTTGAAAATAGAACACAACAAAAAAGAAACGTTAATACTTTTGGTTCAATGTCGACCTATTTAAAACAATAGGCTTCTTTGAAGTAAATAACACTTTGAGCTTAGCCCATATTTAGAACAAACGGTTCTACTTTCTAGTTGCCGAATTGACCTTGCTTTGTCCCATTTTTTTCAGTTTATTCACTTGTGCTATTTCACCTGTGCAATTCTTATCGTGCGCCGTTACGCCATATCAATAGTTTGAAGGTTATGTCCTTATCATAAATGAAAAAGGTAGAACTTCTACCCGGTTATGGCGGATGTAATGGGAACAATCTACCATCATGAAAGAAAAGTCACAAAAGTCAATTATTAGGTTCCACGTTCGAAAAGATACAGCTGAATAAGGTTGGAAGTTAAAGCGGCCGAAACGTTGTGAATCACGTATGAACAAAAAATAGTCTAAATAATTCAGATAATATGAATAACTTATTTTTTTTATTGAATTTCTTTTTTTGAAAAAGTTATTTTTCATTGATTTTTCTCTATTGAAATGTTACTGTTATTCACGTTTAAGTCTGGATTGTAAGAATAGAATACGAATGTTTTCAATTAAGGTATTTAAGTTGCAACATAGACTCTCGACTGTGTGTTTTGAGTTTGTGAACGTCCAATTGAGGTAGCCTAGTTTTAAGTAGCGACATAGGCGGTTGACAAGCCGATATTTTACAACACAACCAAAGATTAAATAAAACTTAATTTGAGCTCAACTAAAACATTTATTTGAATCATTCTTTTAATATTATTAAATTTATGATCCGTAAAAATCTTATCGAATGAATATTTTGTTAAAAACCAAATAAAAGTAAAAGAAAAAAATGGATTTCTTCAGTACGATGCTATTTGCATTTTTTGTATTCACTAACTTTATTTTATTTAAAAAATACATTTCCTTAGTACGATGCCATTTGCATTTTTCGTATTCACTAACTTTGTTTTATTTAAGTTGTAAATACAGAAATAATGTTATGCTATTATCTACCAAATTAAAAACATTCAATTAAAATTTAATGTACTTTTAAAATGTTAAACCAGTTCGAGAATTGTTTTCATACCGCATGGTGTACACTCGACCTTTTCTTGAATGTAAAACAAAAATAATGTAAATTTGTTTATAAAAGATTAGAAGCAAAGTTGTTTCTCGTATAAACGTTATGCTATTATACACCTGTGCATGGAAAAAATTACACCTGTAAAAATGGTGCAATAAAACAATTCTTACTCTGCCAGAACATAGAAAGGGACCAACATCATAACATGTCGTTTCAGCGAATTGGTTCAGTTGTCTTTGTATTTCGTTGTCAGTAGTTCAATTACTGAACAAAGTATTTAACTGAAGAAATGTGTTATATATACACCTGACTTACTAGTTGTTGGGTTATATGTAACATACAAGCATAATACATGACTGTCCACTTTTCGATAAAGTTTGAATGACATGTAACACATTTAGATTATAATCATTAATAACTGTAACAGTTAACTTGGAAATTCAGTTTTATCGGCTACAGTATCTTTTATTTGTTGTATATTTGTTTTTTTAGCGTTTTCGTTTGAGTTGCATGGAAGAAATTACACCTGTAAAAATGGGCCAATAAAAACAATTCTTACTCTGCCAGAACATAGAAAGGGACCAACATCATAACATGTCGTTTCAGCGAATTGGTTCAGTTGTCTTTGTATTTCGTTGTCAGTAGTTCAATTACTGAACAAAGTATTTAACTGAAGAAATGTGTTATATATACACCTGACTTACTAGTTGTTGGGGTATATGTAACATAAAAGCATAATACATGACTGTCTTGTGTGGAAGATGATCAGTCACTTTCCGATAAAGTTTGAATGACTGTAGTAACAAAGATAATTGATGCCTGTCTCCCCCTTGGAGTAATAATGGAATGTTCTACATTCGTGTATATTAAAGAGTGAATGTTAAACACTATGTGTCTAGCTAAGCAACAAAGCTCTGTGTGATTTTTTCTCTGCCAGTAAGTTCGTGATTATTGTTATTATTGTTATTTATTGTTACTACCGTTATTTGTTAAATTTGTTGCTTGCTTTTTGTTACTCCTTATATTTTTATTTATTTGGAGTTTGTTAATTTTTTTCTACCGTTCTCCGGCCATGGCTACTGCCAGCTGTGCGCCTTCGGAGACCTCTGAAGTGGTTGAGAAGCCATCTCAACCTACGGATAAAACGGATTGGATTAAGGCACCCGCCCTTAAAATTGACGTTGACGATTTTATCGCCAAAGCAAAAGACTGCACGGATTTCGTGACTGAAACTGGAGTAATCATACAGTTACCAAGGTTGGAGGAATTCCAGAAAAAAACCATATTAATGTTCGTAGTGGACAGAAAGTCCAAAAAACTGATTAGGTCCTCGAAAGAAACTGTCGCAAAATTAATTGCAACGACCGGAGTACGTGCTGAACGTATCGTGAAATGTAAAGGTTATAACACCTGGAATAGTCTCTTTAAGACCGAGGAAGTCTGCATCGAACTCTCGAAGAAAGAAATAATTACTAAAGACTACATTCTGCGAATGGAATACATGGGTCGAAGGAGAACGACCATCTCAGTTTTTGAAGTTCCGGCTGTGGTTCCTGGCGAATACTTAGGCGCCTTTTTACTTAAGTTCGGAGAAATAACAGCTATTACGGTTGACAAGTTCAACGGAACATGGTCTTTTGACGTGTGGCTTAACGAGTCGGCTTTCAAGAAAGTACCATACTACATTGAAGCAAATGGAGAAAAATTGCCTGTGGTGGTGGCTGGAAGACGTCCAGCTTGTTGGATTTGCAATGAGGTTGGGCATTTAACTTTCACTTGCCCAACAAGGATTAAACCGGCCCAGCCTAACCCCAAGAACAGAGTGCTAGAACACTTGACACCTAAAGTTGCAGCGGAGAAGAAGACTCCCTCCTCAAAGCCAACAACTGAAACTGTAACCCCGGAGGAATTCGAGGACTTATGCAACACCGAAAATGAATCGCCCAAAAAAAAAGTCGTTTGGAATATCGTGACTGGCAAAAAATCGCCGAAGTCATATGCTCAAGTAATGACCGAAGAGGAACAACTAGAAATAGAAACCAGCAACGATCCTGGTGGTGAAAAATACAAAGAAATACTAAATTTGAAAAAGTCTCTCGACGAGGAGCGCAAAACTGAGGAAAAAAAAGAAAAAAAAAACGATGAAAAAAAAAAGGTTGCCGATACTACTATTAATGCGGAAAAAAAAACTCCACCAGCCAAAGAACGTCGCTCTCCAGCCAAAGGTGCACCCCCACCATTAAAGTCATCCCCACCAGTAAGGGAATCTAATTTGACCCCCTTATCAAAAGATAAGACCGTTACCCCAATTCCATCTCCTTTCTGTTCCCCGTGCAACACTCCTAAAAGTACACCGCCCCCCTCTCCAATGAAGACCGATATGCCGCCTCCTGCCTCACCCACCGCCCCCTCCACATCCCAGAAACGCCATCGAAGTCCCTCGCTAGAGGCTCGGAAAAAGAAGACCCCTTTCTACACAGGCAAGGATGTCTGTAAAATTACTCCCGAAACTGAAAATCTTATGATAAACCATCATAAGAAGAACTACCGAAACCTAGCTACACTAAAGATGGTACACAAAAAAGACATTACCAACCCGGAAAATTTCTTGGATGCACAAAGACTTTTATCTGTGGTTAGATCAAGAGACAAAGCTAAAGGGGTTTGGAATATGATGGAGGAAGCGAATAACGCCTTTAATATATCGCCTCCTCTCGCTTTCTTTAACGATGAAGAAGTAGTATTACTGCAAAAATCTTGTGTTGGGAGGGTCCCTATTCGTATCCATCCTACACTCTACAGGGCATTAAAACTAACTTTCCCCTTAGACATTGGCGGTGTGGCCCCGGACGGTCTCGTCTCAAATGAATTGGGACAAGGTTCTCTGGGTTCATCTGTCGGTGTCTTAAATGCATCAATGTTCGTTTCGGGTTCCCAACTCTAAGAGCACTAGAATGGCACTCAGATTAGCAAGCCTAAATGGCCGAGGGTTGAGGGACACCGCTCGTAAACTTCGAGTAGTACGTGACCTTCAGCGACTCGGCGTGGATGTATGTTGTTTGCAGGAGACCCACTTTATTCCCAGTGATTATCAGGGTGCGCTGACTAGAGACTTTCAGCTCTATTCAGCGTACTTTGATACTCACTCAAGAGGGGTTTCCTGGCTAGTTAAGCGCACACTGAATGCGACGTGTGACCCAATCTATGCAGATCCTGAGGGAAGGCTGTGCGTTCTTGATGTTACCGTAAAGGATGTGGCTTTTCGGCTTATTGGGGTTTATGCGCCCAACGCCAGTTCTGAGCGGGTTCCTTTTTTTCGGCGGATCGAGCCCTTTATGGATACGTCGCGTCGGATAATTCTAGCGGGAGACTGGAACGCGGTCTTGGATCCCGATTTAGATCGCTTGGGAAAACGTAGGGGAACTAACAGCAACGGGGATGCTAAGGCATTTCGGGACTTTATCGATAAGTTCGATCTTGTCGATAAATTCCGAAATGAGAAACCCCGTGAAGTAGTATGGACTTGGACTGCTAGTCGCGGCTCCGATTTAGGGCAACTTTCGAGTTACCTTGATCGGTTCTTAATTAGGAGAGTCGATTTAGGGCTTTTAGATTGTCCAAGTTTTCATAATATAGTTTACTCGGATCATAGGCTTGTCCGGGTGCGGGTAAACTTAGATAGTCCTAAGCCTAGATTGGCTGGTTACTGGAAGTTCAACACATCGTTGTTCGATTTGAAGGACTTCCGGGAACAGCTTTTACTAACATTACAGAGGGAATTGACGGGTGCTATCATTGGGAATAAGTGGTGGGGCCACCTTAAGAACGTTATTAGGTCCTTCGTTGCCGATTATAGTCGTCGACTCAACCTTAGATCTAGGGCAACGAAAGTGGCACTAGAAACTAGTTTAAGTCGGGCGGCGGAGGCGGGGGATAGCGTTACCTTTACTGTAGCTAAAACGGAACTGAACTCCTTGGATAACAAGGCAGATCAGGGATTGATAGTTAGGTCTAGGTTAAAAAGAGTGCCGCATGAGGCGACAAACATGGCCGCGTCACTGCGTGCGGAGGAACGTCGACGGTCTACTGATCGACACATCGCCAGTGTCACATTATCGGATGGGCGTCTCGTGACTACAAACGACGGGATTTTGGAGGGTTTTCGCTCTTATTTTCAGGATCTTTTTACCAAGGAGCCCGGTCTGACAATGGCTCAGTTCGACGCCTATTTAGCTGACTTTTCTCGTCTCGAGGCGACCGAAGCAGCTAGGTGCGAAGGGTGTATAAATGAGGATGAAGTCCTGGAGGCCCTAAGGCAGGTTGGCCTTGATAAGTCTCCGGGTATCGATGGTCTGCCTTACGAACTGTATTTGAGGTTGTCGCCCATTTTTGTCCCCCTGCTGGCTGTGTTGTTTAACTCCTGGTTTAGGAACGGGTCCATCCCCCAGTACTTTACCAGGGGTATCATCAAATTGCTCCGCAAGGACAAGAGTGGTGGGGATGGTATAGGTAATTTCCGGCCCTTAACAATGTTAAATACAGAGTTAAAGATTTTGGCCAAGATCTTGGCTAATCGTCTGCAGGTTGTCTTGTTTCGTCTAATAAGTCCCGAACAGACTTGTTCTGTTAAGGGCCGGACTATTCAAGATAATTTGCACATGATACGCTTGATCATAGAGAAAGTCGACACTGAGGCCGCGCTGATCAATTTAGATCAGTCCAAAGCATTCGATAGGGTCGATCATCGTTACTTGGAGGCTGTCTTGTCTTCGGCTGGATTTGGTCCCCATTTCCGCTCCTGGATTCGCCTCTTTTATGCTAACCCCGGTGCGTTGGTTGAAGTGAATGGAATAAGGTCAAAGCCTTTCGATTTGTCCAGATCTATTCGTCAGGGATGTCCGCTTTCACCGATGCTTTATGTGCTTGCGTTGGAGCCTTTCCTTCGCAGGCTTAGGGTGAATCCGGTCCTTCGTGGGATTACTTTGTCTGGTGCTTGCCCCATGATTAAGTACTCCGCCTATGCCGACGACGTCACTGTGCTTGTAACGAGCAGTGCTGAGATTAGGGTCGTCGACATGGAAATAAGACGGTATGAACAAGTGACAGGGGCCAAAATCAACTGCGATAAGTCTGTTGGCTTACGCATTGGTGCCTGGAGGGGTGTTCCCCTTCAGGGGCCCTTTGGCTGGACGGATGGGCCTTGCAAGATACTCGGCGTCTGGTTTGGTCCTGATCTCCAGTTGGAGAAAAATTGGTCGGAAGTGTTGAAAGCGGTTAAGGCTGCAGCCCGTCTGTGGTCTTTGAGAAATCTTACTTTAAAAGGAAGAGCGGAGGTGTGTAATTCTCACATTTATCCTCTCATCCTCTACCGTCTTTCTGTGCTCCCTCTGCCGGCGATCACACTAGTTGAACTAGTGAAGGCTCTTTTCGCGTTTTTGTGGCGCGGAAAGCAGCCCATGGTTCGCCGGGAGATCTGCTACTTGCATCCGTCTGAAGGCGGTCTGGGTATGCCAAGCGTTGAGATTCGTCAATATACGCTTCGCTTACACTACCTAGACCGAATGTGTACACCTTGTGAGGGAAACGGTGAATTCTGGAAGGAAGACACCAAGAAAGCCTTTCCGGCTTTGAAAAGTGTGCACTTGCATGGGGGTGAGGCATTTCGTTTACCTCGACGCGAGTGCTCCTTTTATCGCGAGTGTCGACAGTCCTTGAAGTACCTTCTAAGGGTGTCAGAAAGCCTCTCTGACACCCGAGTGTTGTCTCGTAAAGCACTATATCGGGTTATGGTGAGGGGATCTGTTCGTGACGATATTACTGAGGAGCTCGGTCTTACGAAGGGAGAACTTCGCTTGATCTGGCCTTGGGCGCCTGGGTTGAAATGCTTCGATAATTACGAGGCATCACTCACCTGGCTGATAATACGAAATGCACTCTGGGTCGGCAAAAAGCTTTACGCAGCGGGATTATTAGAGACACCAAGTTGTGTTCGATGCGGCGACTGGGAGGAAACGACCAGTCATGTTTTCTTTCATTGCCCCATCGTTCGCCCGCTGTGTGAGTTAGTTGAAGGCTACACGGTTCGCATGTTGAACGGACAGTTCTTCGTTTTGGAGTCTTTTTCGACATGCTGCAATTGGGCACCAATCATGAAGTGGGAGGAGCATTATGTGTTTCTTTGCTTACTAGCAGTCATGAGAGGAGTGATTTGGTCGACACGACAGAAGGAAGTCTACGGGGAAGAGACCTTCACTGCTCCCCAGCTTGTCCTCATTTTCCAGTCTCGCTTGAAAATGCGTGTCAGGCTGGAGAAGGTGAAACTCCCCCCGGCAGATTTCAACAAAAGGTGGGTGAAAGTTGCGCGTTTGTGTCGTTTGAATGGAGCTAATTTTGAGTGGTACTTGGACGTGCCTTAGACAGAATATTGGGTGGCCGAACCGAACACTGACCCTTTTATTTGACCCGGTTAGGCAAGAGTAGGTTATGTTTTGTTTTTCTTCCCCTTTTTTAGCTTAGCTAGCGGTACGTAAGTTGTCATGTCTTTTTTTTTCGTCCTCTCCCCCCCCTTTTTTTTTTTTTTTTTTTTTTTTTTTACCCCGACTTTTATTTTCTAATACCCATTCCCGACCCCTACTAGGTGACTGATCTGTTGTTTTGTCAGAGATGCAGGTCTCCTTTCGTAATTTTCGAAGGAGGTGTGAGAATAAAACTTTCGTGACCTGCATCGCCTTTTTTCGACTGGCAAAACTACTTATCGGCCACATTTCTTTAGTGGGAGGTTCTTATACTAACACTTAATTTTATTTATTTTTTCATTGTATATATATATATCATTCTTGTTCCCCCACTCCCAATTCCATGTATATATTGTCATTTTTGGGTTTTAAGTAGGTATATCATGGAGTAAATTTGTTTTGGTGATTGTGACTAGTTAAGTTAAAAATGTTAGTTAGGTCAACATTTTCCCCACCCCCTTGTAGGCCTTGTGCCAAATTTTGTATTCTTTACAAATAAATATAGTCTAGCTAAGCAACAAATGGTTAAATAAAGCTTATCCTTAAGTTATATTCGGCGTCCAGTTTTTATTACAATTTATTTAACCATTCGTTATGGAACGTTACTTGAAACCCGATCGTCTAGACCTTGATACGGCCGACTCGGAATCTACTGACAAATGGCGGCATTGGAGAAAAATGTTCGAAGGATTCCTTACAGCTCTACAGTTATCTTCAAACGCGGCTTTAACAGGTACTGAGAAATATACCCTTCTTTTACATCATGTCTCTACTGCTATTTATAGAAATTTATCTGAATGTGAAAATTATGAAACTGCGGTGGACATTTTAGAAGCCATGTTTGTCAAGAAAAAAAATACTATTTTTGCTAGACATTTACTTGCTACCCGGCGTCAACAACCAGAAGAAAGCCTTGAACAATACCTTCAGATTCTAAAGACGTTAAGTCGCGAGTGTGAATTTACAGCCTTAACTGCGAACCAAGCGAGAGATGTTTTTATCAGGGACGCATTTATTAATGGAATACAGTCCAACCAAATAAGACAAAGACTACTAGAGAATAAAAACCTAGACTTACCAACAGCTTATGAACAAGCTCTAACGTTGGACATGGCACAGAAGCAGTCTGTCTTCTATTTACAACCCGATATTTTGGGAGCTGCTATCGTAGCCCCTCCTCTGCATGTTCAAAATTCTTCCATTGTCCAAGATGCTGCCACCCCCCTTTCTAACAATCACGAACAACTTATCACTGCCGCCTCAGCTGGATCCACATGCTACTTTTGTGGCCTTCGTATACATGCTCGTTCGTCCTGCCCGGCTCGAGATGTTAGATGCCACAAGTGTGATAAGCAGGGACATTTTTCGAAAGTTTGCCGGTCAGCTTCTCAAAAAAAACGTTCAGCTACTCTTGCTACTGTAGCACCAATTACAATATCAGCTGCATTCCCCGGCTGCCTCTCAAAAACAATCGTGAGGGTAAAAATCAATGGATTGACTATTCATGCGCTTATTGATACAGGCAGTTCCGAAAGTTTTATTAATGCCAGTATTGTAAAAGCAAATAAATGGGAAATATTTCCTTGTTCCAACCAAATATCAATGGCAAATTCATCTTTATCGTCCCATGTAATTGGATATTGCATGGTTAACCTGAAACTAAAAGGAAACTCCTATCAAGGGATCAAATTATCAGTAATGAAAAACCTCTGCTGCGAAGTGATTTTGGGTCACAATTTTCTAAAACAACATTCATGCGTTGAAATTCCTTTTGGTGGCCCCAAGCCAGTCCTAAGCGTATGTGGACTAGCAGCTGTCAAAGTGCGGCACCCGTCACTTTTTACAAACTTAACTCCTGACTGCAAACCAATAGCAATAAAATCAAGACGCTATTCAGAAACGGACAAACAGTTCATAGCAGCAGAAGTAACAAAACTACTTAAGGAAGGAATTATAGAGCCAAGTGAATCTCCATGGCGAGCACAGGTCCTCGTAACAGCCACTGAAAATCACAAGAAAAGGATGGTCATTGACTATTCCCAGACCATCAACAGATACACATTACTCGATGCCTATCCACTGCCTCGTATTGACGAAATGATTTCTAATATTGCAAAATATCACACTTTCAGTACTTTAGATCTCAGAAGTGCCTACCATCAGGTACCTATCAAGCCAGAGGATAAGCCCTACACGGCATTCGAGGCCTGCGGTCGCCTATATCAGTTCTGCCGAATTCCTTTTGGGATAACAAATGGTGTGGCTAGCTTCCAGAGGGTAATAGATGAAATAATCTCCAATGAAAAATTGAAGGGTACTGTTGCATATATAGACAATGTCACAGTATGCGGACATAACCAAGCTGAACATGACCACAACCTTAAACGATTCATGGCTGCCGTCAAGAAATATAATCTGACTTTAAACAGTGAAAAATGTTCCTACAACTTGAAAAGCATCAAATTATTGGGATACATTGTCAAAAATGGCACCATGACGCCGGATCCCGAGCGACTGAAACCGCTAATGGAATTACCAATCCCTGGAAACATGCCCTCTTTACGACGAGCCCTCGGTATGTTTGCTCACTACTCCTAATGGGTTGCGTTTTTTTCAGAAAAAATACACCCATTGACACAAGTATCTACTTTTCCGTTGTCCTGTTCCGCCATCAGAGCATTTCAAAACATGAAAAGGAACATTGCTCAGTCTGCCATTTCTGCTGTGGATCCTTTTATCCCTCTATTAGTTGAGACGGATGCCTCCGACTGTGCGATAGCTGCCTCACTGAGACAATCCGGTCGTCCTGTAGCTTTTTTTTCAAGAACACTTTCGAAATCCGAGCGACGACACTCTGCAATAGAAAAAGAAGCGTACGCCATAGTTGAGGCATTACGAAAATGGAGGCATTACTTAATCGGCCGACATTTTGAATTAATCACTGACCAAAAGTCGGTCTCGTTTATGTTTAACCCAAAAACAACGAGTAAAATAAAAAACGAGAAAATAGCGAGATGGAGAATGGAGCTTTCTTGCTACTCCTTTGACGTCACTTACCGCCCTGGTAAGGAGAATGCCGCGGTCGACGCGCTTTCAAGGGTGTGTGGCCTGGTAACTGGCTCAGATGATCTTCAGTATATACACAGGGAATTGTGTCACCCAGGTATCACAAGAATGATTCACGTAGTCAGGAGCAGAAACTTGCCATATTCTGTTGAAGACGTAAAAAGAATTACGAACTCTTGTCGGATATGCGCAGAAAATAAGCCCAGGTTCTACAAACCTCCTCCAGCAACACTCATTAAGGCCACACAGCCTTTTGAAAGACTTAACCTGGATTTTAAGGGCCCTTTACCCTCTAAAACTAAAAATAAATACATGCTCACAATAATAGACGAGTACTCAAGATTTCCGTTCGTCATCCCCTGCCCAGACGTAACGGCTGCAACAGTAATTCAAGGCCTCTGCTCCATTTTTTGCCGTTTTTGGAGTGCCTGCATATATACATTCAGATCGTGGGTCTGCTTTTATGTCGGACGAACTCAAGCAGTTTCTGCATGAACGAAGGGTAGCTGTAAGTAGAACAACTCCTCACAATCCTCAAGGAAACGGACAGTGCGAAAGATACAATGGCATAATATGGAAGACAGTACAGTTGGCGGCAGCAAATCGCAATAGTCCGATCTCCGATTGGGAAAGTCTCATCCCCATGGCCTTATACGCTATTAGGACTCTATTATGTACAGCGACAAACGCTACCCCACATGAGAGATTCTTCTCGTTCCCACGACGAAGCTCAGCAGGCACATCACTTCCCTCGTGGCTTGCACAACCTGGCACAGTTTTATTAAAACGTCATGTTCGTCATAGTAAACATGACCCATTGGTAAGCGAGGTACAATTAATCGAAGCGAACCCTCAGTATGCACTGGTCAGAAATTCAGAAGGAAGGCAATCTACTGTCTCCTTAAGGGATCTAGCCCCAGCAGGAAATGTATATGAACGTAGAACTGCTTCAGATGGATATAGAGCTCCGGTTCGTGGAACAAGTCCGACCCTCTTAGGTGATCGTGTGCCAGATACGTCAAGTTCAGAGTCCCAACAAAACGAATCTGAATATACTAACAGAGTCGTCTCTGACTCTAGTTCGGACGACAGATGGGTACCACGAAAGCGGTTTCACCCAATATCTGAGACAGATACTCAATCTTCAGACACCAAGCGACCGAAGCGCCGTAGAAAACGAGAGCGATTTGGAGCAAGATATTTTAGCCCTAAACCAGCCACACAAGACAGTCCCGAAACGTCGTCAGGTCCCGAGGAGCCTAGATTAGAAATGGATGTCGGGCACGAACAACCAAGACGCCCTCAAAGAACCCGCAGGAGGCCAGGTCGATGGGATGATTTTGTTCCCTACGAATAAGAAGATAGATGGGGGAGAATGTAGTAACAAAGATAATTGATGCCTGTCTCCCCCTTGGAGTAATAATGGAATGTTCTACATTCGTGTATATTAAAGAGTGAATGTTAAACACTATTTGTCTAGCTAAGCAACAAATGGTTAAATAAAGCTTATCCTTAAGTTATATTCGGCGTCCAGTTTTTATTACAATGACATGTAACACATTAAGATGAAATCATGTTCTTGTTTTTTGTATTTTTTTTGGGGGGGGCAGCACCCGGACTTAGTTTTAATAAAAAGCTTTTTTTTTATCTCTGTCCTCCAGAAAAAAAGCACACACACACATGTATCCACATTAACAAAATATTGGTTACATGCCCTTAATCAGTTATCTGGTTTCATAATGACTCGGAAATGCGTGATCATTTTACTTTAAATTTTTATCTCAAATTGATTTCCGAAAGAAAAAAATAATTGTTTTGGTTTGTGTGTCTCCAAGATTTTCATGATATTCACAAGTAATGGCATTAAAAGGAAAATCTCATTTTCGGGAGGAGGGGTGGTAAACGGGTGCAACTGAGGGTTTTCATATACGAATTTATCTTATTTGTAAATGTAGATCTAATTTTCTTTTTTAATATTGTTTTTTTCTTCAACTATGTATCTTATCTTAGATTTAGTTAAAGTCATTTTGATAGTGCAATCTCTATATGTGCTCAAATTCCATTTTTATTCATCAACTTGCAATTATTTACTATATTCATTATAAACAAATTGAAGGTAAAATTACATCTCAAAAGAACTTATTTTAAACGTGAATTTTCAGTTTGAATGATTTTGCTATAAAATCATTGCAGATGGCTAATTTTTTTATAAACGGTTTTAAAATTATATCAAAAATATTACTTTTATCAAATCCTCCCATCCGACCTCTTAACATGCAAACAAAATAAAAGGTTTGATGGGCGCCTCTACCGGGGAATGCCGATGGGGCTGTCCAGGCAATTTTTAAATGGCCAGAGTGCTCACCTCTCGAGCGCTGGCTTATCTAATCCCACTTTCCCGACCTTGTGTCACATCTTACCTTGTGGGAGGTAGATAAAAAAAATAGAAAAAAGTTGAAAATAGTTTTTATTTTTGCAGGTTTATATTTTTAGCCTTTGTATGATTTTGGACGCCATTTGCATTTCTTTATTCACGTGAAATTTAATGATTTGTAACCAAATTATCTACCAAATTCGCTTAAAATAAAATCTTCAAAGAGATAAAATTAATGAGTAATTATAGTTTAAAGGTAATAATCTCAGTAACTGGAATTTTCCCTTCGAAAACTTGTTCCATTCTGATTATATTGCAATAGTTAAAAGAATTCCGCACTCGTCATGTTAAGAATGAGTTCTAGATAAAAACTATTTAAAAACCCATTTCTAACATGTAAAGGGAACGGTCTTTGTTAACTATTCTGTAATTTCGCCGATAAGGTTTGATACGTTTTTTTAAACAACATAATATTTATTTATAAACTAATAATTCAACAATTAACAAAATACGATTACTAGAGTTAAAGTTAAAGGTCGATTATTATACACGTTAAATCGTTAATGTAAGCGTTTACTTTCTGGCCATCCTATTTTAAATTGTTTTCAACTGCCAAATTTAAGAATAATATGTAATAATTTTTGAAAGTTAATAAAAACATATTTAAGAAAATGATAAACTAATTCAAGTAATATAATACTTACTTTTATCTAGTTTTTTTTTCGCTTGGATTGTGTTGATTAGAATTGGCCGGTTTCTGGGTCGCTGGCGTGTTTTGCTGCGAAGGGCATGATAAAATGAATCACATCGAGTTTATATTGGAATAGACGGCGCATGCTCATCAGTCAAGTCAATATATTCTACCTCTCCCCCTACCCCGCTTTTCTCTGATACTCGAGAATGTATTATTATTACTATTGTTAACACTAATAAGCTTAGCCCGTTACCTAGGAACAAAGTGTAATATTTGTTATGGTGCTACACTTAGCCAATTTGTTCTCAATCAGTCGAGGCTACATTTTGGTTCCAACTCAGAGAGCTTTTTGCTGGGAGCTGAATTTTCCCAACATTTTAAACCTACCTTGTGTCTAACTTTTCCCTCTTGGGGGAGCGCTCAAAAATAGGAACACTAATGTTACTAGCACTAATTAACCGCTACCCATTGCCGCAAGGTTTGACACGAAGTCAGTTTTATGTGTATAAAAGAACCAGCTATTCCAAGAAGAGTCTGAAAGACTACACAAAATAGAAAACAGATCCGTCGGCATTCACGGATAGGGGCTCCTTAGACGACCAGAAATAAATTACCGCCTCATTTCGAAGACGGGTGTAATTACTGGGAGTATGCAATTCTAGAACGAAGTCGGACCGTACTTTATTCCGATAAAAAGGCTGATGGTTCATGGCAGTCCTTCGTTTACCAGCAAAGAGCGCAGTGTATACACGCCCGTAAAGCAGAATAATTTAAGATAACTCCTACTCCTGTTTAGTAACAAAACTATTTGTTGTCGTACGATTAGAAGTGACTTACACTTTTATTTCTGGTCAATTCCTTATTCTTATTTAAACATTTAATTCCGGCATCTTTTTGAACTTTTGCGAAAAATAATTAGACCGTTGAAAGTCGATTTATAGTCAAAGTGACCAGAACTGTAAAGAAGGAGAATGTTGTCCCTGTCTTAGATTTTAGACACGAAATTAAATAACAAAACATCTGTATAACAACAGCGAAAATGGTTTATTCAAAAAAGTTACCTATACCGTTTTGTATAGGTAGAAAAAACTTAGACAGTGTCCGAGCGAGGAAAAGGAAATTAAGAGTTCTTAGAGATGTCGGAGGTTTGTCAGCAACTATCTTCAGGCGAAGATCATAGATGCTGGCACGTCCAGTGGACAAAGGCAGGAGAGACAGGGGTTTCTCTGACGACAGCCTGTGATTTCCAAAGAGGCTGAAGTAGTTCTTCAGCCGACAGAAAGAATTCATGCGCCGTGCAAGCGTCACCAGCTCACTCAATGGGGACATTTTTCGAAGGAAGCAAAATAGGTTTATGTTTATGGCCGCTACATCACCCCTGCTTAGGCGGAAAGCCGATAGAGAAAAACGTAGTCATTTGCTAAAAGTAGCAATTATAAAAACAAAAGTACAAAATATGTCAATTTAGCTTACAGAATTCAATAAAATTGCCTTTACTTTTCAGTTAAAAAGTTTTATTTGGTTAAAACAGATGTCCAATGTTTATCACTTTTCTGCAAGAAGTTTTTTAAACAGTTTTTTTTAATATTTATGTATTTTCTGTGAAAATTTATTTTCTGTGGAAAATTATTGTCTTTTCTGTTAAAAGCAGTAATTGTACAAGGACTCGAACAAAGCTAATTCTATATATATAGAGAGAGTCTTCCACTGTTTTTTCTGGCCAATGTACTTGCCGACGTCCGTGTGACGTGGTAACGGCATTGTCTTTTGGAGGTGTATGCACTTTTAGTGGTGTAAGACTGGGTTGATGCAATATGTATATAGGAGGTTTGTCTGGCTTTTGTGTTTTTGTGTCTAGAAAGGCTTTTTTACCCTGTCAATAGATAAGTTTCTTTTTTACCACCGATATCTAGTGTAAATAATTTGTATGTATGTGACAGCACACAATAAAGACCAATATAAGGTTGAGCAAGTGGGGATTCCAGAGTCTTTTTTTAAGAAAAACGTGAGTCCATTAAGAAATGTCTTTAGGAACCGAATATTTTGTGGTCTGTTGCCTAGGGTTAATCGGTGGAAGCTTATTAAAATATGCTTGCAGTCTGTTTGTGTACAGAACTGGACCTGTTACCGTTAAATCTATATGGGTCAGCATCTGACCCGGCATCGATAGAGGTATACCATAAACAAGTTCGACTGGAGAGTATCCGATATCCTCTTTGATCGCAGTGCGATTGTAATTTTTCTGCCAATCACTTCCACAATATCGCAACAGAATCAGAATCCCAAATTATATATAAGTGACGTTTCTCCTTAGAGCACAGTCAGATTCTTTCCACATTAGTATTTTCTATGTAATGTTTCATATGCCCCTTTTTATGAACAACCTCCGTCTCATTCACAATGTTCACTGTTTAATTAACATCATTTTCCATTGCACTTTTGTGGTTGAAGATACTGTGATAATTTGCCTTGGTGACAATATCTGTAAATTGAGTTATCTTCCCTTTGCAGAATGGCTATTATAGAGTATTTGGACATAGATGGCTCTGACTGGTAGTCAATTTGCATATGTGGTGGGTTTTAGTTGTCCATTGAGTTTTCTCACCTTTGCAGATTGGCTGTTTGGAATCTATGGACATAGATGTCTCTGATTGGTAGTCAATTTGCAAAAGTAATGGGTTTATTAGTATGAAAACTAATATTTTGAAATTTAAGAGTTAAGTTGATTTCTGGGCAGCAGTGAACAGCGGAGATGTAGCTATTTCGTGGCAGTGACATCGTAGGAAATTTAATTTAATTTCATTATAAGATTACAAGCCATTTCGGAATAAAGAGAAGAATATGGAGTCCGTAAAATTCAAATTGAGCTAAGATTTGATATCGCTTTTTAGTGGAGAATATGATATAGTGCGGGGTGAAAAAAGTGAAACTGGTAGCAAAACTATAGAAAATACAAAACCTTGCTAGAGTTATTCCACTTTTTCTGCACGATCAGATGATAATGAAGAGCAATTTGATGCCGAACTGATAGAGATAAGAGATTAATGACAGCGTTCACCAAAGGGCCTTTTGAAGTCTATGAAAAACTGAAACGATTCAGGTGAACTGGAGAATCGGTAGATGTTTACGCCAATACAATAAAAAGATTAGCTGTACTGGCAGGATACCTAGAGTAATCATACGGACAAATTGGCATTCGTCACAGGATTCACAGATAATATATATGTTGCATTGCAACAGCTATTTCACATAGAAAGAATGGTTGTCAGTAAACTGATACTGCAAGGCTATTAGTTATCAAAAGAAAGTGAAAGACACAAAACACTACACTGATAGATGAGGTTCAAAGAGAATCACAAACATTCGATTCTTTATATACCAAGGACCGTATTTTATTAAAGATTATACGAAGCCACCTAGAGCCAGAGTAAGGTACTATAAGTGGAAAATGTGTCCATTGCAAGATGTTCTTGGGCTCAAAAGAAAAAAAAGCGGAAGGCGGAGCTTCTGCGCCAGTAGCTCCCCAACAGCAACAGAATGAAGGTGCAGTACGAAGTATCAATAAATGATACTATAATGACGGCGCTTGTCGATTCTGGATGCACCACCATTTTACTCAACTCACAAAGTGTGAGTGGGTGTGGTAGCTGTTGATGGAAGAGACGTAAAATCTAAATGACCCCGGCAAGTTGAGATAAAATTATGTGGAGTACGTGTGAGGGTGGAAGTGATTGTAAGAGATCACATGATTGTCGAGATCGATGTCACAATTTTAATGAGTGTAATCAATGCGATTGGAGGTGTTACTATAAACAAAACTTAGGTGAAAGTTGAAGATTATATTGTGCAAAATTGAGGACCAAGATTTTGAAGCAGATTTGGATGGAAAGAAATGGACAGTGAAATGGATGAGTGACTCTAGTGTTGCAGAACCAGGAAAAATGTGACAAGAATTCTCTGGAGTGTGAATAAAACTTAGGGTTTGAGAAGGAGGTGGAAAGGTATTTTCTACCATGGAAAGGTGAACGAATTGTTGTTTCCGTTCATGGCAGTGTTCCAGGTCACAAAAAATAAAGTCAAGCCAGTGTTAAGCTTTCGAGAATTGAACCGTTTTGTAGCATGTCATACAGGGAGTGACATAATAGATGTGTCTGTTAAAAAGATGAGAAAATGGAGGTGGTTGGCAAGAGGAACTGCAATTGTGGACTTTAAGTCTGCCGACTTGCAGCTACATGTGAACTCTTGAAGTACCTGCTTGTATGCTATAAAGGAAGAACCTACTGTTTAACACGGTTAGGATTTGGCCGTAACATTGCAGCAAAGATTATGGCGGCCGTTCTATAAACTGTTAATGAAAGGAAATAAGGCAAAAGAGCCCACTGATTCCTACATTGATGACATAATCGTGGATGTGACAAAGGAAGTGGTGGAACATCTTAAAGGATTTGGGTAAACAGCAAAGCCGCCAGAATCCATGGACGATCAGCTGATCAAAGGAAAGATGGGTGAGCTGATGTTCAGAAGAGGCAACGAAGTCCTGGAGAAATCAGAAGAAATGAGTAGACGTCAGTTGTTCTCCATTTTCGGCAAATCGTTGGGGTACTATCCAGTTGCTGCATGGCTGCGACTGGCGTGCAGTTATGTCAATAGGAGAACAAGTGGAGTAGACTGGGAAAGCAGAGTTGATCAAATGGGTATTAAGAGACATCGAGATAAGGACTGATTCGGCAACGGTACAAAGTTTGGTGAATTCTACAGTGGAAGAGAGCGAAAGTATACGAACCAAGGGTGATGGGGAAATGATTGTGAAGCAGAGATTAGGAATACTTGGAGAGTTAATATCCGAATTTGGACTTGGACTAGTAGCAGTGATAATTTGCCTTGGTGACAATATCTGCCCATTGAGTGATCTCCCTTTGCAGATTGACTGTTTAGAGTCTTTGGACATAGATGGACTGGTGCTGGGTTTATTAGTATGGAAACTAATCTTTTGAAATTGAAGAGTTCAGTTGATTTCTGGCCAGCAGAGAGTGAATAGTAAACAGTAAGCAGTAAAAGGTGAGCCGTTGACAGTGAACGGTTGAGATTGAGAGCCATCTATGTCCATATACTCCAAACAGCACATCTGCAAAGGGAGGATATCTAAATTGACAGATATTATCACTAAGGCACAATATCACAGTATCTTAAACCACACTTCCCTCAGGTGCTGTAGATTCATGCGGATTGGTTGTCCTGATCGGGTAGGCACTATGTATGATCTGGACTCCATACACGATTGTGTGACATCTGCGGGGTACCATTTGCCAGTATCCTTCTCCAGTATTTTAACATAATGTGCCACCTGCAGATGGGGGATATCTATGGTATGCTGGTCATGATATATTGTGTAAGCTTGCCTTGGGTATAGGCGAGTTATCACATCCGACTGGAAGGTTTTTTACCATCTTCTTTTTTGTACAGCAGTTAACCCATGAAGTGTCTTCTATTGTCTATCGGAGTTGTTCGAAGACTTTACAACACCATGTCACGGTCACGTCAACGCGAGGTAGCTTTCTTAGTAGCAGATGTATATTGCCTGCATGCAACGCTTAGCTTGGTTATCCAATTAAAGATATCTGGGTAATGATGTGCGATGCTCAAAACAACATTCCTTAGCGAACAGTTAATATCTGGGTGATGATGTACGATGCTCAAAACACCATTCCTTAGCGAACAGTTAATATCTGGGTGATGATGTGCGATGCTCAAAACACCATTCCTTAGCGAACAGTTAAAGAGAACAGAACTGAAATATGGGTTATCATAACTGATGATCCTCTCTGGTATCTCATGACGGACATTTTCTATTTCGGTTGCACTGAGTGCTGCCGCGTCGTTTGTAATGGTTGCATATGATGACGTCTACTTCCTGGCCTTTTACCTCTTGTTTTTTGGGGCAGTCATGTTGTAATGAGTTAGTCAAAAGGATGGAATAGAATGAGTTTAAGAAGACTGAGTTTGCTTGAAGAAGCTTTATTCGACAACTATCTACGCAGGGATCCAGTCTCTACGAGAAACAATGGCTGACTAAAAAAGAAAGAGTGATCAAGGGAAGTAATTCACTTCCGAAGCTTAGAAGGAGATAGAAGAGTTCTCTCTTCATCACATTCTCCGCCACCCAGGGAAGGATCAAGGCTGTGTGTTCGACTTGTGGTTCATGGTAGTTTAATGTATTCTGCAACTATTTAGAGCTTCTTGGAGTGTGAGTTCTTTAACTTTTGCCAAAAGCTGCTTCTGTAGTTCCTGTTCCCTTGTTCCAGGGCTAACTTGCTCTATTAGTTTTTGTTTTGTTTCCTAGGTGTCTCGGAACTTGCACTTATTTGCCTTTAACCTGCATCTAGTCAGAAAGTCTTTTGTGTTTTAAGTGTCCGTTTGTGTTGACCGACGCAGATAAAAATGTGCGATGCGAAAATTTTCCTGAGCTTCTAGTTGAGCAATCGAATTTTCGCCGAATAACTCCTACGTCATTCCAATCGGCTTTGTTTTGAAACGTCCATACGTTGAACTTTTTAAGGCCTTGTTCTCAAGCCAGCAACAGTATGTGATGATCAATGTGTTTGTCTGCTGGGATATTCTTGACCGAATAGAGGTTGAAACGTTGTTTAAAAAATCTGAATTAACCAGGAGATTCGTAGGCGTCGAACACATCACAGGTTCACTCGTGTTTTTAACCATCGTAAAAAATCTTGCCGCAAAATATGGTAACGATAGATATGGTGCTCTAAAAGAATGGCACATGGTGGAAATGGCACGCTAAAAAATGTATAGTTAATAAATAGGAAAAAAATTGCGCAAAGCAAGAACTATTAAGTAACGGAAATATTACGATTGTTTAAGAGGGGCGAGTTAGGGTGCGGGTTAGGCTACCCCCCCCCCATTTAGATTTAAATACAGGCAAAGTCCCCCCCCCCTTAATATTTTAAAATAAGTATTCATTCTGTTTTGAAGTAAAAAAAAAATCGACTTTCTAAGTACGTATTCTTACCTCTTTTTTTAAATAGGGGATAAGACTCCCCCATTATTTTAATATAAATATTTTTTTTATTAGTAACACATAAGAAAATCATACTGGTGTTTATAATTATTATTTTTTAGTATAAATTATCAAATCAATGTTTTTGTAATAATTGGAATGGCTTGTGCCGCTGAGTATAATTTTGAAATACTTTCTTCATGGGAGCAAATAAATCTATTAATGTACTATCCTAATCTTTTATTCATTTTGTATTCCGTTCCTTTTTCTTTTTTCAATCTTTTCAATATTTTATTGTATCAATAAATAATCCTAAATCAGCTTTTTATTTATTTAAAAAAGAAACGAACATTACAAATATTAAACTGCAAAAGAATGAACAAAACAATTCCGCACAAAATCAGTTTAACAATCTTATTTTGACCTGAATGAGATTGGTGGACTGAACTTACTGTATAAATTAAGTACATATTATCCCATTTCTTCCCAAACGCTCAATTAAAATAATAAAATATTAAAATCAATAAAATTAAAATAAGTTTTTTTTCCAAAAAAATTGGTACTGTTGTCGATGGTGTTTTCTTTTATTTTTTACTTCTTTAATTTTCTGCGAAGTTGTTTTCAGCGTCGCCATTTTGAAAATACAAAACACGTTCGACTCATCACAACACTAAATTCGCCATCCTTCAGCCGTGTTCGTATTTAAAACAAACGAAAGAAGATTGGATAAATGTAAGTATGATGTTATTGCAATTAGTTTATGTTTTTATAAATATGTTGTTATTAATTTTCCAAATAAATTACATGTTATTCTCTAATCGAAATAGAACACATTTTTGGAGGGAAAATGTCGGTAATTGGGATTAGTAAACATAAGCCTTTTGAAACTGATTAAAAATGAATTTAACTACTAATTTTAGAAATATATCAAATTTTACTTTCGAATTGAGATGGAACCAATTTTGCGAAGGAAAAGGTTGATAATTGGGGACAGATAATCATAAACTTCTTAAAACTAATTAAAACAATTTAATCTTTTAGCAGATG
Organism: Sepiola atlantica; assembly: GCA_963556195.1. Classification (NCBI taxonomy): domain Eukaryota; kingdom Metazoa; phylum Mollusca; class Cephalopoda; order Sepiida; family Sepiolidae; genus Sepiola; species Sepiola atlantica. The sequence goes on along the minus strand of OY744549.1, from coordinate 24,055,604 downwards.
TAATTTTCAATTAATTCGGTAGATAATAGCATAACTTTAATTGTGTATTAACAATTTCGTCGCTTGTTCGTAATACTCCACCACCCGTTTTAAAAAACTTTTTTACAGACCTTTTTTTTTCATCGGTGTACAATTACTTATCTCGCTAGAGAATTCCGTGTTTTTAAAAAAATTCTTTCTAAATTTTAGATTTAAAGGGGGGATCAGTTTCCTATGTAAATTTAACGTAAGTTGAGCACCCACTTTTTGAGCATCACCAAATTATTTTCTTCTGTGTACAATTAGCGCATTTTTTGTGTGCATGAAAAGGCACTTGTGAAATATGTCAGTAAAAATAAAATGGTGATGGCCAAAAAGTGTGTCTCAGTTTACGTTAAATTAATATAGGAAACTGCCCCCCCCCCACCATCAGTCTAAAATCTTATTTGGAAAAAAAAATTCCCCAAACTCCGGAATTTTCTAGCAGCATGATAAGTAATTGTACATAGAACAAAATTGGTCCGTAAAAAACGGTGAAAAAATGGGTGGTTTAGTTTCACAAACACACAACATGCGATGTGGTCATAAACTGGGTAATAAGAAAAATAGTTTGGTGACGGTCTAAAAGTGGGTGTTCAGCTTACGTTCAATTTACATAGGAAAACTGATCCCCCTTTCTAAATCTAAAATATTTTTTTTTTTAATTAAAGAAAAACACGGAATTGCCTAGCGAGATAGGTAATTGTACACTGCTAAAAAAAATGGTCAGTAAAAAAGTTTTTAAAAAACGGGTGGTGGAGTATTATGAACAAGCGCCAAAATTGTTAATACAGAAATAAAGTAATGCTATTATTTAGTGAATTAATAAAAATTACATATGCAAAAAGATTAAATTATTTTAATTAGTTTTAAGAAATTTATGTTTATTTGTTACCAATTAAAACCCTTTTCCTTCGCAGAATTCAAGAGTAAAATTTGATATCTTTGAAAGATTTATTTTAGCATTTACGTGTTATAAACAAATGACATGTGTCTGCACTTTTTTTCGTCGTTTATTTGGCAATCGACAACTAAGTCTCATCCATTCACTGTGGAGGTCCCCAGATGCCGGAGAGCTTTCTACTCAAATAGTTTATTTTCTTCGTAGTGCTGGCCTCTGGAACTCCCTCCTACCCCCCTGTTTCCCCTACAGTACTGACATGCAGAAATTTAAAATTAATGTAAACAGACATCTCGCTGCGCAGATCCCAGTTTAGGTTGACCCCCCCCCCACCTTCTCCCCTTTTCTTTCTTCTCAGTAGCCCCTTACGTCTACAGTGGCAGCCTGCCTTGTTTGGGGTGAAGTACGTTAAAAAAATATTTAAAAAATACTCCACCATCCGTTTTTCTCAACTTTTTTACTGGCCAAATTATTTGTCTTTTTTTCGGTGTACATTTACCTATCTGGTCGCAAGAGAAATCTGTGTTATTTTGAAAACATGTTCAAATATTTTAGAACGGGGATCAATTTCCTATATACATTTAATGTAAACTGATTACCCACTTTATGCCCACATCGCATGTAGTGTGTTTGTGAAATAATAGTTAAAAATAAAATGGTGATGGCCAAAAAGTGTGTGCTCAGTTTACGTTAAATTAATTTAGGAAACTGTCCCGCCCCACACTCTAAAATCTAAAATATTTGAAAAAATAAATTCCTCAAACGTCATGATACGTAATTTTACATAGATAAAAATTGGTCCGTAAAAACGGTGAAAAAATGGGTGGTTGAGTTTCATAAACACACAACATGCGATGTGGTCATAAACTGGGTAATAAGTTTACATTTAATTTCTATAAAAAATTGATCCTCATAAAATATTGGATTTTTTTCAAAATAACACAGATTTCTCTAGCGACCAGATAGATAAATGTACACGGAAAAAATAATTTGGCCAGTAAAAAAAAAGTTGAAATATTTTGTTTTTGTTATTGTTTTATTTACTCGCTTGTGGTGAAAAATTTCTCTAGCGATCAGAAAAAAATATAATGTGGTATGTAAAAAAGTTGGAAATACGGGTGATGGAGTATTATGAACAAACGTCACAATTTTAGTAGAAAATGTCGAATTTCTTTATACAATTAGCAGCATTCGGTGGTGTGTGCATCGCAAAAAATGTACAATCTTCACAAAAAAACGGAACTAGTGGATTATAGCTGCTTGTGGTTTCATAAAAAATACAATTTTAACTGAAAAATTTATTTAAAACATTTTTTTCATATGAACTATCAAAGGCAATGTCGATGTTTTTAGCTAAATTTTCTTAACAAAACATATTCCTTAATCAAATATGATTTTCTGTTACACTGATTTATATTAATTTAACTTACAGTTAATTTTAAAACATCGCTAAAACAGAAATAAGAAATATAAATAACTTAAATGCTTTAATATCACCGACCCCTAAAAGAATTTGTTCATGATTAAAACAAAAGCCATGAACCACAAATATTTTGTATTTAATGGGGGACGTAAGTTAAGAAATCTAATCGATTTTATTTGAGCGATTATTTATTTTTATTTATCCTTTTATAAATTTCTGTTTCTAGTGAGATCAAATTTATTTTTTATATATTACTTTATTAATTTCTGTTTCTAGTGATATAACATTTATTTTTTATATATCCCTTTATTGATTTAAAAAACTCATTTTGCCTTTTAGATTTGCAGTAAACATTTATTTGAATAAAAAATGCACCTTACATTACTTCATATACTGAAGATGTTATTACAATCGAGCTTGTAGTTTATTTTAGCTGGCTTTTTAAAAACGTTAACACTCAGATATCATTGCTATCAGAAAATAATCTTTATTTTTGCAACATACAAAAGCCACATAACGCGGATCTCATTGATGATCTTCGTCAGATCGGTCTGTTGACACCATAGCAGACGTTGACAAATGTATACGCTCTCATATTTGGCATTAGGAATTTACATTTCCCCAAAACAGTGAATAAAGAAAAACAAATCTTTCTTTCTTATGAATTTTAGTTTCTGTGTTTTCGTTTCGTGCAAAAACATTTCAAAACTCGCCTTTGTTTTGCCAACCTGAGAAACACAATTATTCTCGTTTTAATCTTTTATCGATGCGACAATACTCTTGCAAATTGTTGTTATCGAAAAAAAACTACTTTCTTGCAGCATACTAAAGCTACATAGCTCTCGACAAATGTCATCGCTTTATTTGGGAATTTCCTATCTCCGAAAATATTGAGAAAAGAAAACAACTCTTTCCTTCTTTCATCAAATTCGTTTTTCTCTGCTGCAAAATAATATGAAAGGCTCCTTAGGAAAAACCAGGGTTCGGTTTCACATCAACTCTCGAACCTTCGAAAATATTGTCACAATACATGTATATAAAAAATTCTCAAACTTTCAGTAAATATCCATTCGAGCATAAAATGTCAAAGCATTTACACACGTGAAATATAATTTTATTGAACATGAAGATATTTTTTCACACTAAAAGTCATATTCATAAAAAATTAAGTAATTAAATGAACAATATGTTTATGATTTTTTTGTATTTCATTAAAAACACTACTCAAAAATATATATTTGTTTTCAAACATGACGCGTCATTTAAAACATATTTTATGAAATTATATTTTAATGTTTTTTTAGCTTGCAGATGTAGAAACATCGTTTTAACTCCTTAGATATTTCCATTTTCTTCTGATAATATTTAATTATACTTACATTTTTAAACCTTCCACTGAATGTTGTTTGGGGAAGAAAGTTATGACTGTTGCATCTTTTGACTGTTTAATTTGGAATGTTTTATTGTTTCTTCAAATAATGTTTTATTCTTTTTTGGTTTATGCAAAATCATATTGAAAGATACAACTTTATTCGGTACACCTATATATATATATATATATATATATATATATATATATATATATATATATATATATATATAATGTAATATATAATTACATATGTTAAAAAGATGAGTGGTTTTCTTTGGTTATATTTAATGACACATGAACAGTTTATGTGTAATTTTTGGTGATTTTAATATATTCCCCAGTTTCTTAGTATCTTATATTATTTATTGATTAATTTGTTGACACAAAATCAATAGAAAAAGAATTGCAAATAAAATAAGATTATAATAACAGTATTTTGAAGGTAATCAATAAAGTGTTGGTGCTTCTTAAATATCATTCGAAAGTATTTATTTTGTAAGCTATTGAATTGTGCAAATTAAAAACATATTACATTTCGTATCTCGTTAATGAAGGTTTTGTAGAAATTTAATCCAATACGTGAAAAAAAGAAATTCATTTATTTAATTAATGGATCAGTATTGCAACACACATCCTTATTATATTTTGAATTTATTCAATAATTAATTTTTGAACTTTTTAATAAAATTGTGCATATACCTTTTGCTTTTTAGCCTACAATGCTGAAACATATTCTAGTTCCTCTATTTAAAAATATCCGTGTCTACACCTGCTTAACATCTTAAAATAGTTTTGTTTGCAAAGAACTTGTATGAAATTATTATTTTTTCTTGAAATTTATCTTATATATTTGTTTAATTTTGCAGAATATCCAGCAATCAATAGAAAGAAAAACGTAAATTGCCCACAGTTAATATCCTGAAATGAGAGAAATAATACACTTGTGAACTGTACGAATATTTTTCTTTCATCAATAGCATTTTATGATTATATATTGGAAAAATATTCACTTGTCAGCTGAATATAGATTTCTTGTTTTCTTTGTATTAATACAACACTTACTGGAATAATGGTTGTAACTGAATATTATTAATGCACTCATTGGTGCACATTAGTAGTGTCCTATGTGTGTATATGACTAATGCACTCATGATCTCTTTAATAGAGTAGAATTTCAGGCATAAAAATACTTGAAAATAAACACATACTGCTAATGGTGAAAACTGAAATTATAGCAAACTTATATGTTGCAAAAATGTTTAGTTTTGTGGAATTATCTATTAAAATATTTCGAATATTATATTTTTATGAATACTGAGAATCTGTATACATTATGTTATTTACATAGGGTTTAAAATATCATTTAGATAAGATGTATAAAAACTCACTGAATATATCGGTTATGTTCTGTTTTCACTAATCTGCATACATAAAAAGTAAGTCCTGCTCAAATCATTAGATCTAATAGTGTGTTGCTACACAGACAAGCAAACAATTCTCCTATTAATATATATAATCAATTACAGTTAAACACAATAAACATTTTCCCTGAAACATGAGAAAAAATTTCAGTCAACGACCTGCTAAATTTCAAATCTATTAAAGTTTTAAAAAGTGTTAATAATTATAAATTAATTCCGTTTCTATCACAGGATCACAATATCAAAAATACCGAGAAACAAATTGTATTAAAAAATATTTAAAAATGCTTTGACTTCAAAACTGAACAATAAATCTGATACAGGAGACAAACCATATTCTTGTTAAATGTATGGATTGTTTTTGAAATGAAACACACTATTTTGAGTCATATGTGAACATATACTAGTGAGAAAACACATTCTTGTGAAGTATGTTGCTCTTCTTTTACAAATAAACAAAAATGACACTCATAAGAGATAAACCATATTCTTGTGAAGTATGTAGATCTTCGTTTACACAAAAAGAACATATGCTGCGACATATGCGAACACATACGGGAGAAAAGCCATATCCTTGTGAACTATGTGACTCTTCTTTTACACGAAAAGAACATATGCTGCAACATATGCGAACACATACTGGTGAGAAGCCATATTCTTGTGAAGTATGTGGCTCTTCTTTTATACGGAAACAACATATGTTGCAACATATGCGAACACATACTGGTGAGAAGCCATATTCGTGTGAAGTATGTGGTTCTTCTTTTACACAGAAACAAAATATGTTGCAACATATGCGAACACATACTGGTGAGAAGCCATATTCTTGTGAAGTGTGTGGCTCTTCTTTTACACAGAAACAATATATGTTGCAACATATGCAGACGCATACTGGTGAGAAGCCATATTCTTGTGAAGTATGTGGCTCTTCTTTTACACGGAAAGATACTATGTTGCAACATATGCGAACACATACTGGTGAGAAGCCATATTCTTGTGAAGTATGTGGCTCTTCTTTTACACGGAAAGAACTTATGCTGCGACATATGCGAACACATACGGGAGATAAGCCATATCCTTGTGAACTATGTTGCTCTTCGTTTGCTCAGAAACAACATATGTTGCAACATATGCGAAAGCATACTGGTGAGAAGCCATATTCGTGTGAAGTATGTGGTTCTTCTTTTACACAGAAACAAAATATGTTTCAACATATGCGAACACATACTGGTTAGAAACCATATTTTATTGAAGTATGTGGCTCTTCGTTTACACAAAAAGTATCTATGCTGCGACATATGCGAACGCATACTGGAGAGAAACCATTATTTTGTGAAATATGTAAATCAAACTTTACAGGTAAAAAAGGATGAACTGTCGTATGTGAATGCATACTGTAGAGACACCATACTTTTGTGACGTATGTGGCTCTTCTATTTCAGCTAAACAATATTTGTTACTACATTTGGAAACGCATACTAGAGAGAAACCATATTTTTGTGAAGTATGTTGCTTTTCTTTTACACATTCATCTAATATGTTGCGACATATACGAACGCATACTAAGGAGAAACTATAGTCTTGTGAAGTGTTTGGCACTGACGATAACACAAACTATATTCCAACACATAATGGAGAAAAACCACAATTTTGTCAATTATGTGGCACTTCTGTTACAATGTAAAAAACATGCCTTACCATATGCGAATTACCTACTAGACACAATCTTTGAGTGTCTTCGGTCTCTCTGTACAAGGGTTTGTCATGACAACTTGACATGAGGATACAGCTTCTCCAATAACGTAATCTTAAGTTACAGACCATGGCTGAATTATTTACCAACCTAGATGAAGTATTGTGTCTGGAATCCGGTAGGACCCAGAGACCAAAAGAAAGATATACTGTAACATTGTTAACTGGTCAATGCAGGAGAAAAATAATTCTTTCTCATTGTTATGGCACATAATATAAAATCGTTTCAGAACAGTAAAAAACCAACAACGTTATCAGAAGTGAACTAAAAATAAAATGAATCATGAATCAAAAGAATTGAATGTTGCTTCAGACAATCTCGTACAAGAATGATAAACATGGCAAAAAATATTACAAATATTTCTTTCAAGCTACAGAGTCAGATATAAAAACAGAAAATAAAAACCTAAATTGCATTTACCTGTAAATAAGACAAAAAAGAAAATTTCATTCCACATTTAATTTCGAGAACGAAGAACAGAAACATGACCTGGAAACGGTGATTTAAAAGTTTAATACACACTGCCGACTAAGATAAAATAATTTTTCTAACACACCAATTTCGCACATGCAAACTAAACAGTGATTGAAAAGTTGAATACACACTGCCAACTAAGAAAAAGTAACTTTTTTAACGCACCAATTTCTCTCATGCAAACTAAACGGTGATTGAATAGTTTAATACACACTACCAACCATGAAAAACAACTTTTTTAACACACCAATTTCTCACATGCAAACTAAAAAGAAGCTGTAGAACGTTGGCAAATTTAGATAATAAGTAACTGATCCGTAATCTTACAAAGTAAAAATTAATCGTATACAACAATACAACACTTCCGATAATAAGTAACTGATCAGTAATCTTACAAAGTAAAAATTAATCGTATATAAGAATACGAAACTTCCGATTATAAATAACTGATCAGTAATCTTACAAAGTAAAAATTAATCGTATATAACAATACGAAACTTCCGATAATAAGTAACTGATCAGTAATCTTACAAAGTAAAAATTAATCGCATATAACAATACGAAAATTCCGATAATAAGTAACTGATCAGTAATCTTACAAAGTAAAAATTAATCGCATATAACAATACGAAACTTCCGATAATAAGTAACTGATCAGTAATCTTACAAAGTAAAAGTTAATCGCATATAACAATACGTAACTTCCGATAATAAGTAACTGATCAGTAATCTTACAAAGTAAAAATTAATCGCATATAACAATACGAAACTTCCGATAATAAGTAACTGATCAGTAATCTTACAAAGTAAAAGTTAATCGCATATAACAATACGTAACTTCCGATAATAAGTAACTGATCAGTAATCTTACAAAGTAAAAATTAATCGCATATAACAATACGAAACTTCCGATAATAAGTAACTGATCAGTAATCTTACAAAGTAAAAATTAATCGCATATAACAATACGAAACTTCCGATAATAAGTAACTGATCAGTAATCTTACAAAGTAAAAATTAATCGTATATAACAATACGAAAATTCCAATAATAAATAACTGATCAGTAATCTTACAAAGTAAAAATGCAAAAATAAATGTGTACTTTATAGTAGCAGAAGCCAATGCAAATTCATGATTGATGCGGAAACATAAAAAAACTAGAATAATTTTTTTTAAATACACCAAAAACAAGATGGATATACAAGGCTTAATTGAAAAATACAAAGATTGTTTAAGCTACATCATATTACAGTAAATACATATGTAAAACAGGTCTTAAATACGCAAACGAATATTCCATTTTGTCTAAAACCAAAATTAAAGAAAACATTAGAAAAAATAACAGAATGTGTATAATAAAGCCAATCAAGGAACTGACGGATTGGAAAAATCCCCTCGTAGTAGTAGTAGAAAAGCAAAATGGTAGATTAAGACTATTTTTAGACTCAATAGACTTGAGCAAAGCGATAAAAAGGAGGCCTTTTAAGCTTTCTGCTGCTGAATAAATATTCGCAGAAATGAACAACATGAAATAATTTACAAAATTAGACGCATCAAACGAATATTGGAATATTTCAAGTGACGAAAAAGGTTAAACATTATTAACATTCAATTTATTTTTATTTTCAATCGTAATTATGTAACTCGTCTACATTATGCAACATTAAGTTTGCTGGAAAACAATAACAACATGTCACCCTCAACTGCGCCATACGCGCATGTTCATAATGAGATCTCAGTTGTGAAATGACTAGTACTAAAAGGCACACGAATAATCGTCAAAAACTTTTCCAGACAAAAGGCCGTACAAAAAATCAACACCGGATATTTAGGGATAGAAGAATGCATCGCAAGAGCAAAGGAAGTCATATATTGACCCAATATTAACAATCAGATCAAAGAAATCATAAACACATGCACGTATTGCATCAACTATCGGAACCAACAACAATTGGACCTTATAATACACCATAAAATGCCGAGAGCAACATGAACTAAAGTAGCTAAAGATATATTATATCTGTATAACAAGGCATATGTAGCAATTATAGACTAAACAACAATACATTTTGATATCTACAAACTAGATAATTGTGAATCACACGGTGATAAACAAAATAAATCATACTTTCACTAGGCTGGATATTCCGCAGATAGTAATTAGCGATAATGGTCCGGAATATAGATCAATATTCAGACAGATTGCTAAAGATTGGGATTTCAAACATTACAACGAGTCTGAATCGGTCACAAGCAAATGGGCTTGTAGAAAGAAATATACAAACTATAAAAAGGATACTAAAACACTTTTTTAAAAACCCATACTTAGCAATGATGGCATTAAGAACCACTCCCCTAAAAGATAAATCACAATCACAAGCTCAACATTTAATGAGAATGGTAACGTCTCTGAGCAATAATGAAGTCGCTCAACTATGTAAACGTAGCTAAAAGCTGGATCAGTCACCGCATGCAGCGAAGGCAAGAACGGGAGCTGCAGCAGAATGTTAGCAGCTGCATGAGATGCAGGTGTATGAACAGAGGGGTCGTTGAAATGAAGCAGGAGAGCGTCAGAAGGCACAGCATGAGGAGAATTCCTGGAGCTGCAGGATGGCATCGTCAAGAATACAGGTTTCAGTAGGACGTCGAAAGCTGCAGGAGGACATCAGCTGTAGATATTGATGATGTATGGATCGGTCGACAGCTGTAGTAACTGAAACGATAGTGATGATGTTGATGACAGTTTGTCAACAATGACTGTTTGTTTTATATTGTTTTGTAACCTGCTCCTGATAGGACGCTTTGATGAACTCTGATTTGCTGTTTGGAATGATGAACCGTGCAGAAAGAAACTGTCTGTTTCTGTAACAGTTGTTAAGGCATAAACATCCGTTTTCTTGCTAGGAATATTAAGTTGTAAATAAGGATAGACATAACAACGGCTATAGTGTTGAAGTGTCAAACACTCGGTTTGTTTGGAGTGTCGTGTCATAAACCTGTTTCTGTTCGAGGACCACATCTACAGTATTTTAACGAAAAAATCATTGGGAAAAAAGTGCCCCAACGAAAAAGAAAACACGGAAATATACATTACACAAACAGACACGACAAAAAGGATACACGATTTTGAACCGGATATATAGTACAGGTATGTTTGCGGATTAATTGTAATTGTAGAGGGTAAAGTTTGTCATCTTAACAAAAACTTGGTAACTAACTTTCTTTGGAAAGACGACAGTTACCTCCCTTCAATTTTAATGCCCTTTTAATTATTCAGAGATGTGCCCCTTGAGAAATCCCACTGATTTTCTCTTCCTTATTTGAGTAGCAATTATCTTCGTTCGTTTTGTGACATGTGTTAATTGTTTCACCCTATTTCTTTATTAAAATCAGGGGACTTATGTTTTGAGGCATGTCCATCCGTCCGAATCTGTATCCGCAACCATCCATTGAATTTCTCTGAAATTTTGCATGAAGTTGTAACTTTGGTTAGAAAGTGAGATTCTCCGATTTTCGAAACACAATCTGGTTAGCCCCCAGGGGATCAAAAGGCCCCGAAATGCCCAAAAAATGACATTTTTTGCTCCATAACTTTTCAACCATCCATTCAATTTCTCTTTGTTTTTTCCATTCTCTTCGTTATACATTGGAAAGGGAATCCTTTTACAATATTAAAAATACTACTTCTACATGTCTTACTATTTTTTGTTTTTTAAAATTAATATCACAATTAGAAAAAATACTTTTTTCTTTACTTCTGTTTTCTTTCTTTTTCGCTCTTCTCTTCTCTCCACTTTTTCTTTTCTCTTCGTCTTTTCCCGTTAGACCCACTTGCTGTATCCGTGGTACCCCAGTTCGCAATATACCCCTTCTATACGGTCAGTTTATTTAATGCTTAATCGTAGGATGTTGTGCATCCGGCTAAAATGTGAATTTGAGGATATCAGAGGTCCGTTTCCTTGGTCACAGCCTATTTGCTTCTGGGTTTTCCCCTGTCCCTTCTAAAGTAGAAGAAATCTCACACTTCCCCATACCGGATAACACTCATGCTGGGACTGTTGTAGAGATGATAACTTTTTATCGTATATTCTTACCGAATTGTGCGCAAACTGTAAAGCAACTCCCATATATTTGGAACACCGTCAATAATTGTTACACAGTGCTATTTGATCCTGCGTTCGCCAAGTCTACATTGTCCAATGCAGTTGAATCTGCACCTGTTGTTCCAGGTAAAACTTTGTGTGTAGCAGTTGATGCCTCTTCAATTGGAGTCGGAGCAGTCTTACAGCAGACAGTCAACAACTAACGGAAGCCAACTGCATTCTTTTCTAAGAAACACTTTACAGCTGTAACAATGTACAGCATTTTCGGATGAGAACTGCTTACAGACTATTCAGTCGTTTGTCACTTTCGATATTACTTTATACATTCACGAAGAACGCAAACATTTATTTGGTGCGTTCTAGTCGAATTCGGACAAGTAATTCCCACGTGAGACAAGCCACCTGGATTATTTATTACAATTTAAAGTTGGATGTCCACTTGATCAAAAGAACTGGCATCGTCCCGACACCATGTCTTGTTAATAAACACTCTCCTGTTTAACCAATGCGTTGATTACATAGCATTCATGGTACAGCAAAAAAAAACTACCAGCAACCGCAAATGTTTTAAATGACGAAGGCATATCTCTGGATATGTCGAGAATGTCGTCCAAATAAACAGTTGGAAGTAATCTGTGACACCAGCACAGAACAAATACGTCATTTTGTTCCTGAACTCTTCCGATAGACACAATTTTTCTCGCTCAACAATATTTCTTACCCCGAAGCTAATGCCTCAATTCGTTTGGTCACCAATAGATTTGTCGGCACTGGTGGCATAGATATTTGTCACTGGTCGCAGCCCCATGTCAAAATCAGAAGACACACCTTCACCCTCGATCGTTTTTTCCACCTCCTAAAGTATGTTTTACAAATGTGCATGTGGATATCACTCGCCCACTACCAAGGTGAAAGGATCACAACTACTTATTGACATGTGTAAATAGTTTCTCCCGCTGGTGTGAATCTCTTTTCTTATGCCTGAATTCACAGCAAACACTACAGCAAACAAAAACTTTTGTTTGGATGGGTAGCCGTTTTGTAGTTTATGTTGTCATCACATCAGACAGACGTCGGCAGTTCGAGTCATGCCTCTTTTACCAACTGATGAAACTGTTAGGAAGCGAGAGAATGAAGACTGAACATGTGTTCACTGCACTGGCCGTAATAGTCCCAAACGTTGTGCCGTTCCAAAATGGTATTTGACCTGGTCTCAGCTTCAACTGATGGCCAGCTATCCCAGTCAAACTTCAAACTTTGTCATGCCCCATGGGTCAGCTGTAGCCCGTCTTTAATATTTGGTCAAGTATTACTTCAAAGTGGAAGTATTCTCATGTCAGTATCTCTGACAAACCCCTATACAGAATGACCAGAGACACTCGAGGGTGGTGTTGAATAGGCATTAAAATTACCGGGTGTGTCTTTGTGTCTTTTTAAATCATAGTTTTTTGTAAAGGCTGAGCAATACACATCACATGTTTTTTTTTCTATTCGAAGTTCTTAGAAATCAAGGGGCTAACACTTGATCTGTATATAAAATACAGAGATATTCAATAATTCCATTAAAGTTTTCCTTTAGCTGTTAAACTTGTTTGTAAAGAAGTTAAAAATATTAATTTTCCTCCCCGTAATTGACCAGCTGATTATGGTATAGTATATATTTCTTGTGGTCTCTTAGTCTTACACGATTTCAATATAATAATTTAACTTGTTCGTTAGAGTATTTTACTTAGTGCTATTACTAGACGCAACACCACTTGGAGAAGGTGCACCATTCCTTGTATTAGCACTTGTTGGATAGCCACCTTCTCCAACTGATGTTACTAGACGCAACAGTACTTGGAGAAAATGCACCATTCCTTGTATTAGCCAGTTTTGGATAGCCATACCAAAGGGATCTGATTGTTATTTGAATATTTAGTCAGGGTTTTCTTGTAGGAGGAAGTATCTCACGTCATATTGTCATGACATACACCTATACAGAGACCTTAGACACTCAGGGTACATCATAGGCAGGCCAGTTCTTTTCACTTTTTTGTTTCATTTTACTTCAGTCGAAGTTCTAAGAAATCAAGAAGCTTCTTCCTGTTAATAAAGAAGTTAAACACATTACTTTTCATCTCATAAATTTACCAGTTAATTATATTATAGTATATCTTTCTTTTAGTCTTACCTGATTCCAGGACAAGAATGTATCTTGTCTGGTGGAGGATCCAGCTAGTGATGTTAGTTGAGGTAAAATCAATAGGGTAAGGTGCACCATTATTTGTATTAGTCAGTGTATAGTTGTGTTGAGGTGATCTTATTTCAACTTCGAATATTATGTCATTTTTAATATTTGGTCAGAGTTTACTTGTAGGGTGATGTATCCTAATGTCAGGTTGCCTGACAAACCCTTGTATAGAGAGACGGAAGACACTCAGAGATAGTGTCTTTGCATAGGTGAATTTTTAACTGAGAGTATTGTAAAAATGCTGAGCCGCACATGTCACAAGAATAAGCTTTTTTACTTTTGTTTCATTTTACTTCAGTCGAAGTTTCAAGAAATGAAGGTGACCTTCATGGGGCTGACACTTGGTATCCATATGAGATACATAGATATTCCATTTAAGTTTTCGATTACCTGTCAAACGTAGAATTAGTAGTGTTTATACATGTGTTTAATTAAATGAGCATTTTGTGAAAATGCTGAGTCACACACGTCACAAGCATAAGGTTTTTCACCAGTGTGTTTGCGCTGGTGGATTCTTAAATGAGAGATTTGTTAAAAAGCATTGCCACACACATCACAAGCATAAGACTTTTCATCAGTGTGCATGCGCAGATAAATTTTTAATTGAGAGTTTAGTGAAAATTCTGTGCCACACACTTTACATGCAGATAGTTTTTCACTGAATGCTTAATTTTACTTCAGTCGAAGTTCTCAGAAATCAATGGGCCCCTACCTGAGGCTAACACTTGATCTCTATATGAGATACATAGATACCCGAATATTCTTTTAAAATTCTCTTTTATTTCTCAAACATTGAGTTAGTAAAAAAGTTAAGAATAATAAATTTATTCTCCCCCCAACTGACCAGTAGTATGTAATAGTATATCTTTCTTGTATTCTGTTGATCTTACCGGATTCCAGGACAAGAATTTATTTTGTCTGGTGGAGTATCCAGCTACGTGGTGTTACTTGAGTAAACATCACAAGGAGAATATGCACTATTCCTCGTATGAGCAAGTGTATAGCCGTGCTGAGGGGATATTATTTGTGCTGCAGATACTATGTAATTTTGAATATTTAGTCAGGGTTTACTTGTAAGGGTTAGTATCCTCATGTCAGGTTGTCCTGACAAACCCTTGTACAGAGAGACCGAAGGCACTCTATGATAGTGTATAGTAGGTAATTCAAACACCCCATAAATATTCTTTCTCGCTGCAATGCTACTAACTTGTCCATATTGCAAATACAATGTTGTCTTTGCCATGTATATTTTCTACATTGCATAATTTCCATTTTTAAATAAACTAAACAATTCCAACAACGCCTTTTACTTCCCTTTCGACGAATACATTTCGCCTGCCTCACACGCTTTACCCTCTCCATATTAGCATCACCTCGGGGTAATTACTTTTTTTCTTAAAACTATTTTGAAGTTTCATTTTGTTTGACAGTATTCCACAAAAATAGTGAATCGACGTTTTATATAGAAAAGCAAATATATTTTAATAGAATGTTTACTTCAAATTATTTATAAAAAACAAAATGAAAAGCAGATTTATTTTCTATATTTTACAAAACTGACTAAAAAGAAAGTAAACACGCTACAAATGCTGTGTTTTTTTAGATAAAAGTTAATTTCACAAAAATTGTTATAATGGAAATTATGTTTTTAACTATCACTGATGTAATCTTTGTGAAAACTACTGGAAATGCATATTTCATAAACCAATTAGGGACCATCTGTGTATTCAGTATAAAAATTGTACTAGGAGTTTAAGAAGACACAATCTTCTCAAATCTATTTTGTCACAAAATAAAATTTCCTTTGATCAAAGACTAACAACTATTAATTTCTCATTCGAGTTAAATAAAAAGGAGAATAAATAGTCGTTTCCATCCAATATCAATAATGTGCAAATAATTAGTTTAGAAATAATTATCAAATTTTCGGAGAATTTTGTACAAATAGTAGAATTTACTAAAAAATATCGCGTAATAGTTTTGTAAAAGTGGACATTTACGAAATGAAACAAATAAATTCGTTTAATAAAAGATAAAGAAAAAAACTGCACAATGCATTTTGGGAGAGATTATTTTATTTTTGTATGAAAGCATTTAAGAATATTGAGAGATTTTAGAAGTCATTTCCCCTCTCATTAAATAAAATTACTTTCTGATCGTATTTAAATTTGATGTTAAAAGTTGTTTTATTTTCATGTTATTGGACAAAAGTTTACTTTAAATCATTTCTCAACATTTTTATTTCATTTAAAATAAATCTTTAAGTTTTCATTGAATTATTATTATCAAATCTCCAATTGGTCTTTTATGTCAGCTCAGATGTTTTCTCTTCAGTGACATTTCAAGTGCTCTTTTAATTTGTTCACTGGGTATATTCATTAAAAAAGTTATTATATGTGTTTCCGACAAGATGGTGTTTCTCCAGTATGTGATTTAATTGCCTAAGAGAAACATACTTCACAACATTTTAGTTTCTATGCAACACGCTTTCGTATGAGCTACAGCAAACTGTGTGAATGAAGAGTCATATATTCTCTAGTCAAGAATATATTCTAGATTTCTTTACAGCAGACGAACCACATATTTCAAAAGAATATGGCTTCTGAACATTTGTTTGGATGTGATGCAACTCCATTTCTGTGGGAAAAATGAGGATTCAAAAAGTTCACTACAGTGACATTTCAAGCGATATTTTACTTGGTTCACTGGGTATATTCGCTAAGTACACTAAAACGTAAATTTTCATGCTCCAAGTGGGGCCTATGATTACTGGAATTTTTCTCCAGTATGTGGCCGCCTGTGTTTCTGACAATAAAATGATGTTTATCTAGTATGGAATGTAATTGCAAAAGAAAAACATACTTCACAACATTGTAGTTTCTATGCAACACGCTTTCGTATGAGCTACAACAAACTTGACTTCTGATCGAATGAATAGCCATATATTCATCATAATCTTTTCTCTAGTCAAGAATGTATTCTAGATTTCTTTAAAGAATACAATACACATATTTCACAAGAATATGGTTTCTGAACATTTGTTAGGATATGATGCAACTCCATTTCTGTGTAAAAAATGAGCAACACACTTCACAGGAATATGGTTTCCCTTCAGTACAAGTTCGTATCGTAGCACACATGGTTTATGTTTAAGAGAACAACACACTGCAAAATAATATACTTTTGCTTATATATGTATTCGCCTGTGTTGCAACATATAAATGAACTATTTTATGCAAATAGATGTGTTCTCTTTAGTATCAGCATATTAGATTTGTTTGAAAATGGAAGATCCACATACTTAACAGGAATATAGCTTCAACATAGTGTATCTGTATAAAAGGCAATCGCGATATACTTCACAAGAATATAGTTTTCTTTACAGTATGTGTTTGCAGGCAACATATCAAATTTCGTAGAAATAGAAGACATAAATAGCAAACAAGAACATGGGTTTACTCCGGCATTAGCTTGCATATATTTCAACATATGTTGTTTCATTGTAAAAAAGAGCCATATACTTAAGACTAATATGGTTTATCTTCAGTATTCGTTCGCATATGTTGAAACATGTTGTTTCTGTGTATAAGTAAAACAACATCTGTTGTTACAGTGTAATAGAGGAGCCTAAAACTTCACAAGACTATGGTTTCTCTGCAGTATGCGTTCGCATATGTTGCAACATATTTGATTTCCATGCAAAAAAAGAACCACATATTTCACAAGAATAAGGTTTCTCTCCAGTATGCGTTCGCATATGTTGCAACATATGTGATTTCCTTGTAAAAGAAGAACCACATATTTCACAAGAATATGGTTTCTCTCCAGTATGCGTTCTCATATGTTGTAACATACATGATTTCCGTGTAAAAGAATAGCCACATAATTCACAACAATATGGTTTCTCTCCAGTATGTGTTCGTATATGTTGCGACATATGTTGTTTCTGTGTAAAAGAAGAGCCACATACTTCACAAGAATATGGTTTCTCTCCAGTATGTGTGTGCTTATGTTCCAACATATGTTGTTTCCTTGTAAAATAAGAACAACATACTTCACAAGTATATGGTTTCTCACCAGTATGCGTGCACATATGTCGTAACAAATTGTATTTCTTTGTAAAAGAGCCACAAACTTCACAAGAATATGCTTTCTCTCCAGTATGTGCGCGCATATGTTCCAACATATGTTGTTTCCTTTTAAAAGAAGAACCACATACTTCACAAGTATATGGTTTCTCACCAGTATGTGTTCGAATATGTCGTAACAAATCGTGTTTGTTTGTAAAAGAAGAGCCACAAACTTCACAAGAATATCGTTTATCTCCCGTATGTGCTTGAATATGTCGCAACATATTTTGTTTTGTCGTAAAAGATGAGCTACATACTTCACAAGAATATGGTTTCTCTCCAGTATGTGTGCGCTTATGTTCCAACATATTTTGTTTCTTTGTAAAATAAGAACCACATACTTCACAAGCATATGGTTTCTCACCAGTATGTGTGCGCATATGTCGTAACAAATCGTGTTTGTTTGTAAAAGAAGAGCCACATATTTCACAAGAATATAGTTTCTGTCTAGTATTAGGTGTATAGTCTATTTTCGAAGTCGAAATATGTGACATGTTTAGTACAGTTTGTTTATCTGTATTTTCTATATTGTGCTTTTGTGCAAGTAATGGAATGATTTATGAAACATTGACAGGTTTTAAATTTATAGATTTAAAATTTAGTAGATCTTTGACGGGGGTTGATGACTGATATTTTCTCTTATATTACAATAAAAAAACATTATTCGTTTTTATTGTAATTGATAATGTTTATTAATATATGTCTGGTGTGCTCGTCTGTGTGGCAGCTTACTAGTAGATCTACTTATTTGAAATTGAGTAGGACTGATCTTCTATCTATGCAGATCGAAGACGGAACAGAAATTATATATTCAGTTTATTTTCACACATCTTATCCAGATGATTTTTACACTCAACATAAATTTCATAATGAATAGAGATACTCAGAATTCGGTCGAATAAAGATAATTTTCTAAATATTTTAATGAATTGTTCTACAAAACTTACCATATTCGCAGCAATAATTAAGCTATAATTTCAGTTTTAACCATTAGCATATGCGTTTTTTTCTATTATTTTAGATGCCTAAAATTCTGCCATTATTAAAATGGTCACGATTGCATTAGTCATATGCACCACTGATTGCATTAGTCATATGCACCACTGTTTCATTAGTCATATGCACCACTGATTGCATTAGTCATATTTCATTAATTATATGAACATATAGGAACATCAGTCATATGTACCCATGAGTGCATTAGTCATATGCCTTTTCAACAATTATTCCAGCTCGTGTTCAATTGAATAAGACTAAGAATAGAAGAAATACATAGTTGGTAAGAAAATGTTTTTTCCACTATATTATTATAAAATGCGATGTAATGAAAGAAAAATTTCTATAGTTCACAAAGGTATGATTTCTCTCGTTTCAGGCTTTTAACTTCCGGCAACTTACATAAGGAAATTTTAAAATATCCTTTCTTAAGAAATGTCCATATTTTAAGTCAGCAAAGGAATGTAAATCCATTCAAATCCAATGACATGTGTTATTTTTATGAATGATGGATATTCTGAAAAATTAAAAACAATTAAAAGATAAATTTAAAGAAAATATATTAATTTTCTACATGTTTTTTACTAACAAAATTATTAAGTATTGTAACAAAATAAAAATTAGTATGTACAATTTTATTAAGAACTCTTAAAATTCATTATTGATTTAATTTAAAATATAATAAAGACATTTATTGCAATACGTATTTATTAATAGAATGAATAAATTTCTTTTTTGATATAAAACTAAATATCTACGAAACCTTCATTAATGAGATCCTAAAGATAAGTTATGTTTAATAATTTACACAATTTGTATAGTTTACATGAGATATTATTTCAAATAATATTTGAGAACCACCAATATTTTATTGATGATCTTCAAAAAATGTGTTAAAAATCCCAACACTCTTCCACTAATGTTTTCAACATGTGAAATAAATCCAACAATTCTTTTCAATTGCTATTGGTTTAACAAATTAAGTTATAAATATTTGAAAATACTAAAAATTGAAAAATATATGAAAATCACCAATATTACCCACAAATGTTTGATATGCCATAAAACATAACGGTACCGGTACAGTTTGTGACCCTTGTAAAACCGACTTTTCCTTGCCATCTTCCGGCTGTTTACATAAAAAAACGAGGCGACGCTATCAAACAGGAAAGAATAAGTAAAAGTTTTAAGCAAAAAAAACAGTAACCTATAAAAAAATTTATAAAAAATATTAATTAAATATTATGAAACGACTGTTATAATTTATTTTACAATAATTTTTTTCACAAGAAAGTTGAGGTTTGTTAAATTATTTTCTTTTTACTTTGATATTTTTGTACTACTACAGCTTTTGAACCATACAGGTTAGGTTTAGTTTAGTGTAATGTTAGAGTTAGTTTAAGTTACTTTTAGAGTCAGGAAAAAACGCTTTTTTACATTTTGTAGGGTTAGAGTCTTTGGTAAGGGTGAAAAAACAGTTTTTTTTACATTTTTCAATCCTTCAGAAGACTTAACTCTCAGTGCCGAAACACTGAAATCATTGGTTTAATTGTCTTAACAAAATTTACGATTCACAGGATTCGTAATTATAAATTGTTGTAGGCTGGAATCTGATTGGCTAAGCATGTTAGCATCTTCCAACTGTTTATGTAAACTGCCAGAAGATGTCGGTGGAAAATCGGGTTCAGCATGGTAACGAACTGTACCAGTACTAACATAACTAAAGGAAGCCATTCACTTTTTTGACATGGCATAAACATATTTCATTATTTTATATTTTAAATTGTACCGAATAAGGGCATTTCTTTTAAAGTGATTTTCACTGAAACCTGAAACGTTATTTGAAGTAACAATGAAGACACCCCACATTTTACAGTCAGAAGTTGCAATTGTCATATCTTTCTTCACAAAAGAACATACAGTGGAAGATTTGAAAAATTCAAGTATATCAAATTCAAATATATCGAAGGTGTTAAAACATTTCTTCCGCATCCGCAAACTAAAAACAGAAACAGTATTTAAATAACATTAATTTTTAATGAACCGTCATATTTTATAAGAAATAAATCTTTTCGAAATGTGGTTTTTATAAAATTGAAAAAAAAACATAAGAAATAATATTTTTATTTTATTACTTATTTCAAATATTTCATGAGTAAAAATTATATGTAAAAAAAATAGCGTCTCCGAACAATATAATCAAGTGAATTAAATTGCCACCACACAAGGGACAAGTTAGATATAAAGTCGTTTCTTAAAGTAGGGGTTATTCAACAAATACCAAATTCCCTTAGTGAGAAAGTATTTATTCTCCCCTGACATATGATAGAACAGGTACTACAAGTTTATCCTAGTTTGAATGCTTGACTTCAAACTCACCACAAATAATATTTTGGATCAGAAATATTTTAATGTTCGAAAGGGTTTCAATTTGCAATCAAATTATAATGAAAACAGCATCCCATAACAAAGAGTTGAGGGTGAGCAGTAACGTGAAAATAGTCGTAACTTTGGGCATGGAAGAGGGTATTGTTTGTCACGTGTTAAATATTACGTTTTCAGTAAAAGTTTTCCTACTTTCATTTCATCAATAAGAAAGAATGTTACTCTTACAGTAAAAATGGAGAATAAAATGAAGTATTTGTGATAACTGTGAATATACGTAATCTTTTGAACATGGTGGAAGAAGCAATTAGATTGCTTGCCCATGATGAAGACAGAAACATGCCTTCATTTCATCATAAAATTAACCCAAAGAGCAGGATGTTAATCGCGAATGTTGGGATCTTGGCCGGGACCCTAATTTGACATCAGCTCATCATTTAGAGATAGTAATCGAGACTCTCGAATGATCATCAAATTCAATTAATGAGTTACTGCCTCTTTTCAGTTAACCTGTCTGTGCATCGTTATGAGGTTTAGGCCTACTGGTACACATTTTGAACTAGACAAAAGCAACTTTTGTTCAGTATCTTTCAGCCGTTTTCGTAAACAATAGGAAGATATCAAAGCGTTTAGCCAATCAAAAGGTTCGAGTAACAGACGAACACTATACCTATAAATCGATTAAATATTTAAATTCATGGCAATCACGCGATAATTGAAGAAACATAATTAAACCCAACTGGTACAGCTTTTGAACGGGACTGTTATTTTGCTAACAAAACATAGTCGGTATTCAAAAGCTATAGCAGTACCGAAAAAATCGGTAGAAATCGTGTGTTATTGATTATCATCTGTATACACTTTAATTTATTCACATAAAAATAATTTACCAAAATAGATTTTAAACTTTTCACGTTCCAGTTAAAAAAATGATTTCATTGATTTTCTTCGCCAAATAATAAATAAATTGTCATAAAAATAAACATACGGTGAGTGTTTTTCTTTCATAATGGTTTCTATGTTGAAAAACCGCCTCGTTTTAATCGTGACGCTAGTTCGCTTTCATTCGACATTTGTCTTCGTCGGCAAAAGTCAGATTTGGCTGGTACAAAACTGTACCAGTACCGCTTGATGTTTACGGTAACTTCTAATATGAAACTGAACTTCTCTTCCTAAAACTTAAATAACTAAAATTAGATAGAAAAAAATTTATTTGTTTTTTTATTTTTCTGATTTTTTTTTTTACCAAACGAAACAAAAGAAAAAGTAAATTTTGTTGTAGAATTAAAAGTGAAAAAAGTCTAGATTTACTAATGAATCCTTTATTACATTTATTTGAAAATTCCATAAATGCTGAACACTTTCTTTAAATCCTCTAATATGTCCATTGTTTAGATTTTTAAAGTAGCGGAGGGGAGTATTTTAAATGAATCACTACCGTCTTCAAACCGTTTGTTTCGTAATGTATTTTAACCGTTAGAGTTAAGGTCAGGGTACGTAATAACCAAACTACGTATTTGCGACGGTTTTCAACGTCAAAATCGTCCTCAAGGCACTCGAAAACAACACCGAAACTATAAAAAAAAAACCAAAGAAACAAAATAAAAACAACCAATTAGACATGATTTTATAAAATTACCGTTCTTCGTTTACATGCAAACTTGGAACGTTGACTCATTTCTATAACAAAACCAAAGGGAAACATGTTTCGGGTGTGCCCCTGTTGTAAAAAAGAACACCCAAGAGCAAGTAAATTCAAGTAATACTTACTTTCTGTTTTGCAATTTGTTTTCAAGAAAGAAACGATGATAAAATGTGTTAATTAAAACGAGACGAGTTTGATGGGTGGAAGTCAACATTTAAGATGGCGACTTAAAAGCAGGTTCGCAGAAAATTAAATCCCTTTGTTGATATTACGGGTAAAATTATTATTATTTTATTTTATGAAAAAAAAGTATTAATAATAATAATAAATTAAAATGTAAAAAAGATCAATTTTATAATTCTTTTAAAGGCACATGTTCGTTTTTTACCATAGTCCGTTTTTCACAACTTTTTACTGACCATTTTTTTTCTTTTTTGGTATACACTTACCTATCAGGCTGCTAGAGAATTCTGGGGTTTTTGGAAATGTTTTTCAAATATTTTACATTTTATATTGGGGGGTGGGTCAGTTTCCAATGTTTATTCAACGTAGACTGATCACCCTCTTTTTGACCATCTCATTTTTTAAAAAATCTTTTTCGGTGTACAATTACCGATCATGTCAATAGAGAATTCCGGGTTTTTTGGAAAGAGATTTTTTTAAATTTATATTTTAAAACGGGGGATCAATTTTCAATGTAAATTCAACGTAGACTGATCCCCCTCTTTTTTACCATCTCAAATGTTAAAAATTATTCTCCTGCTTACAATTACCTATCATCGCGAGAGAATTCCGGTTTTTTTTGGACAAAAATTCGAAAAATTTACATTTTAAGATGGGGGATCAGTCTTGTTCGTCATCTACCATAGTCCGTTTTTCAAAACTTTATTATACGTCTTAAAATGTAAATTTAGGCGGTTATGTGTGAACATCCTGAAAACTTTTAATGGTAAAATAAAATTTACAATAGGTAGAGTAATTTCTCATATAAATTTGATGTAAGATGATCACACTTTTCCTTTTTAAGTGCATATAACCAGCATTTAGGCTTGGGGGTTGTTAAATCTCCTAAACCCCTACCACTAATCCTAAGTCCTAGTGTCAATAGCTTACATTACCCCCAAATAAAGATTGTCCCTTATATATAAATGCTAAACCTATGTCCAGATGGCAACAGTCCCTCAATACCTCGCTTAATCATGAATCTGGGTGGCTATAGCCCATCTCCTAACAAAAGAAAACAAAAAAATGGTGTAATATAAGATTTAACTAAAACAGCGACATGTAATTCAAACGCTATCCAGTAAGAAACCAGGAAATTATTTTATGTTATATGTATATGGAAAAACTAATCCCCAACTCTACATTCTGAATTATTTTCCCCCAATGTGTTTCAGAGTGTTTACACGTAATCGCATAAAAAGTTTGAATGTTATTGTTTATTGAGGGAGGAGAGATATAGCCGAGGGTGCTCATCTATAATAATACCAATAATTTTCAAAAGTAGACTTGGGGACGACGTTAATCCATATGTTGACCTATAGAGGAATCCAAGCCCCTTAAATGTAGTAAAATCGATTTTATTTGCTTAAAATCTAGAGAGTAGATACTTATTTTAATATATTAATTTAAAATATAGAAAAGGGTAGCCCCTATTTTAAAATATAGTTGAAGGAGAACAGTCCTGCCCGTCCTGAACATAATTTTCCATTAACAAATTATTCTTACTTTGTGTCATTTTTCGGCACTCCAAAAGATTACACTGTCGCACTGACTTCCGGTCTACCCTGCAGTAGATTTCAAGTACGGATGATCAGAAATGATAAACCAAACTATTTTAATTCATATTAATCTGAGATTCACAAATACATTTTCATTAATAATAAATTTATAAAAATATAAAAAATCTTTCAAATTATTTTTGCTTTGCGTCATTTTTCTATTTATTAATTTCTGCCATTTATACCGTACTATTTGTTTTTGGTTCTATTTTTACTGGGTACCCCAAAGCATACGGACAAATGTAGAGCTGGCCAATTTATAGACAGGGGTTGCAGATTTAGTGATAGTTGCATGTATTCCTGTGCAAGTTGGATCGAGTGTTCTTTGGTTAAAGGAGAGACATAATTATTTATTATTCACTAGCGGGGCTACCCGGCGTTGCTCGGGGTCATAAAAACATTTAATTGAAGAAAAATCGCGTGTGTAACATCTTTATATTCAAACTACTATTTCTCTCCCTCTCTCTATAGCCGTCTCTTTATCTTTCTACTTTTCTCTTCCCTGGTCGCCCCATTTCACCGCTACTTTCTAATTTTGCCTTTTGCGAAAGCTGTTTCTTCCCCACCATTTCATCCTACGTTTACCAGGGCAATAGTATTACTTATTTCTATAAAACGTACCACCTCTGTCTGTGCCTTCTATATAGGTACTTATCTCCGTCCCGTTGTTCATACTATATACGTATCTATCGCCACCCCGGTGCGCATACTATATACGTACCTATCACCGCCCCAGTGCACATAATATATACATACCTATCACAACCCCGGTGCAGATACTATATAAGTACCTATCGCCGCCCTGGGTGCAGATACTATATAAGTACCTATCGCCGCCCCGGTGCGAATGCTAAATCCGTACTTATCGCCGACCCCGTGCGAATGCTAAATACGTACCGATCGCTGCCCTGGTGCGAGTGCTAAATACATACATATCGCTGCCCCGGTGCGAATGCTAAATACGTACCTTTTGCCGCCCCGGTGTGCATGCTATATACATACCTATTGCCGCCCCGGAGGGCATGCTAAATACATACCTATCACCGCCCCGGTGCGCATGTTATATACGTACTTATTGCTGCCCATGTGCCCATGCTATATACGTACCTATCGCCGACCTGGTGTGCATACTACATATGTACCTATCGCTGCCCCAGTGCGAATACTAAATATGTACATATCGCCGCCCCCCCCCCTCAATTTTTTTTTCATCCTCCCCCATACTAAGGGGTAGCGCATTCCGGGCCAATCGCCAGGTCAGAGAGAACTCCAAGTTGTTGATATGACTCGTTCCCGGTGCCCAACTCAATTCGGAGCGGATCTCCTCCTCTGTCCACCCGCACCGCTTGACTAACGGATCGTCAGCTCCCCCCTCACTAATCCTCTATGGAGTTCTTTTCTAGAAAGCCGCGAAAGGTCACTGGACCAATGAAGCTTTTTGAGCACGGCTCGACACTCCCTGAAAAACTCCGATTTACCCCTCGGCCTAGGATGGCCCTCAACCGAATGGTCGAGGATAAGGTCAGGGAAAGCACTATCGACCGCGGGGTTCCACGCAGATTCCTCTGTCAATGTTCGACTCAGGAAAGCCAGTCTCTCGGCGTCTCGATGACACGTCAAGTCAGGCATCCCCAAGCCTCCCTCACACGGACGTCTAATACAGACCTGGCTGCAAACCTAATGCCTCTTCCTGTCCCAGAGAAGTGAGGACAGAAGGCGCCGGATCACCTTGAGGCGGTTCACAGGCAGGGGAAGCACAGCCAATCGGTAAAGGATGAGAGGGAAGATGTAAGTGACGCACGCCTCCGCTCTACCTTTTAAGGAGAGTTTCCTTCGAAGCCAAGTGATAACCGACGCTTCGACCTTTGACTGTACCTCCGACCAATTCCTATCGAACTGGAGGCCCGGTCCAAACCACACGTCAAGGATTCGAACCGGGCCATCTGTCCAGCAGAACGGAGCTGGAAGGGTTGTGTTACCGCTCCAGGCACCCAACTGCAGGCCAGTTAACTTGCTACTATTGATTTTGGCCCATGTGATCGTTTCGTAATGTGTGAGCGCCTCTGTCACCTTCTCAATGTCTTGGAAGCACGACACATAGACGGTGATGTCATCGGCGAATGCGGAGACCCTGGCTCGCGCTCCACCAGGCAAAGCGATTCCGCATAGGACCAGACCTGCGTCCCCACTCTTTAGCTGGCAAAGTAGCGGCTCCAGTGCAAGGATGTAGCGCAGGGGCGACAGTGGACAACCCTGGCGTACCGACCGGGAGACAGCGAAAGACTTCTAACGCCTTCCGTTTACCTGTACTACTGCCGTCTGCGAGCGATACAGAACGGAGATCCATTTGCGGAAATCCGGTTTGAAACCGGCGGTCTCTAAAACAGATGCCAAGAAGCGATGGTCGACCCTGTCGAAAGCTTTGGACTGATCCAAGTTGATCAGCGCGGCTTCCGTGTTGTCTTCAATCCCATCTATGATCGTACGAATCAGGTGCAAGTTGTTCTGAATCGATCTCCCCTTCACAGCGTAGTTCTGCTCAAGTTCGATCAATTCTCCGATGACACCCTGCAACCGGTTCGATAAGATCTTGGCCAAAATCTTTAACTCTGTGTTTAGCAGAGTTATGGGCCTGTAATCGTCTTGTTCCTCCCCACCATGCCTGTCCCGCTTCTTTAGCAATGTGATCACTCCCTTGGTGACTTGACCTGGGATAGAACCCTGGTCAAACCAGCGGTTGAACACATCCGTCAGAATCGGCACAAACATGTGCGACAGCCTCAAATACATCTCGTAGGGCAGACCATCAAGTCCCGGCGATTTGTCACAGCCGACTTGCTTCAACGCAGCTAAGACCTCACGCTCCGTAACCCTGCCTTCACAACCAGCTGCTCTAGCCACATCAGGGCGGGGAGAGTCAGCCAAATAGTTGCCAAACTCCTGGACCGGGAGGTTGGGCAGTTGGGTGTAGCGTTCCTCGAAATGCTCTCGAAATCCCTCGCCGATCTCCCGAGTCGACTCCAAGGCACGTCCATCTGGGTGCTTGACTTTTCCAATGTATCTATCCGAGCCACACCTTGAAACTTCCCTACGCTCATCTACATCGCAGTTCACGGCTTCATTGGAAACTTTCCTTAGCCTAGCCCTAACTACTTGGCCTTCATAACGCTCGCTAGCCTCGCGTCGTAGGTCCTGCTTAGTTAGTTCTATGCTTACAGTATCCCCCTCAGCCACCACCCGGGTTAGTTTCTCTTCTAAGTGCTTTTCCGTCTTGGCCTTATCTAATACGAGACGCTGCGCATATTTGACGGAAAAGTTTCTGATCTTAGTTTTTAGCTAACCCACAACTTATTCCCGGTAACTGCCCCCACTAAAGCCTTCTGGATAAGCTGCATTAGCTTTTCCCGGAAGTCTTGTATCTCCAGCAAGGAGGTATTAAACTTCCAGTACCCGGCTAGTTTAGGCCTGTTTCCTAACTTCAACTGGGCCATTTGAACGTAGGACACGATATAAATTCTACATCGCCTCTTCTAACTAACATCCTATCCCAATAAGTATTCGGGTAGGAAGGCGCACTATTTGTCCATGTCCAATTCTCCCGCCCCGGATGATCGACACGAAACCTGTCGACCAGATCGCATCTTTCCATCAGGTCAACCAGGCTGGTCTCACATCTCTCCGTCCCTCTAGCTCCCCTCCCGACCATGTCTATTTTGGGATCAAAGATGGCATTCTAATCTCCCATTAGAACTACGCGTTTCGGACATGCGACGAACACGTCCAGATCCCGAAAAAAGGAGACCCTCTCTCGAGCGGTGCTGGGTGCATGAACCGCAATTACCCGGAACACAAAATCCTTCACGGCCACATCGGCCACGTCCAGCCTGCCCCCCCTCACATCCCTATGAACAACGTCTACCGTCGCAGACAGAGTGCGTTTCACAAGCAAGGAGACACCCTTCCCCCGGGGATTCCCATATGCTGAGAAGACGTCGTAGTCTCTGGTCAGCACCTGACAATCCCCGGATGAAACAAAATGCGTCTCCTGGATCGCAGCTACATCCACTCCCAGGAACAGGAGATCCCTCCGGGCGTGAACCGCCCGGTTTGAGGACCTCAAGCCCCTTGCATTCAAACTAGCCAAGCGCAGAGTCATGAACTTACCTTAAGCAGTGTCGCACCCGGTTCCAAAGTCTGCCGGCAAAAGGACGCCGACGCTATGCGCCATGCTCAATGTGGCCAATTCTTTGGTGTCCTGGCCGCTGCGCGCAATGCCGCCGACGTCCAGGGGAAAGGTAAGTTTTAAGGCCCTATAGAGAGAAGGATGAACTAACATTGGGACCCTTCCATTGCATTCTGGTAAAAGTTCGTCCAGGGAGGGTTTTTTGTCCTTGGTGAATTTTATTCCCCGTATGGCTCCCTCCGTGGCCTCCAGCATTTGCCAGACATAGTAGTTACGACCGGATGGAAGCCTTACAAAAGTTGTTAAGAAGGGGGCCTCCGGGAAATTGGTGGGATCTTCTATGTCTTTACCCCCTATATGGCTGAAGTCCAACAGAGGTTTTAAATTCCTCTTCTGCCGGAAGGATACGTCCATGCCGAAAGATAGGGGGTCAATTTTACACAATTCCCTCCCCAATTTAAAGGGGAGGGGTCTTTCTTTGATTTTCCTCCGAGTCGGTGAGGAAGATTGGCTCCTTTTCCTCCCCGGTTCAACTAGTTTTAGCTGAGAGGATTCGGAGCTGGGTAGTGTATGTGCAGGTGTCTGTTTTGATAAATGCAGTGTGGGGGCTGGTGTTATTGCTGGTGTTGTTGTGGGGGCTATTGAAGGTGTTGGTGTGGGGGCCGGTACTTGCAGAGTGGGGATAGGTTTTTTCTTCAAAATTGTTGTACTGGGGACTGGAGTTGGTTGTGTGGATATAGGTTTTGGAGGTGTAGGGGATGGTGTCTGCTCTATGGGGGATTGGGCAATCTTTTCTTCCCTTATCCTCTTTTTTCCTTTCATTTGTTCTTTTTCTGAACCGGGGGGAGCAAATTTTTTGGCATCTCCTCCTCACCAACTTCTTCCTCTTCGTCAGAGGATTTTTTGTTTTCTTTTTACCCCCTGCCGGTTTTTCGACCTGGGGGCAATCTATTCATTTTGCTGCTGCTACTGCTTCTGCTGTTCCTGTTGCTGTTGTTCCTGCGGTTGGACGAGTGGTGAGATCACGGTGGAAGCGGTCACATTCTTCCTCCCTTCCTTCACCACTGTGCTCCGTTCCTATTCTGCTCTTCCCAAGGTTTTTTTTTTATCTTGGGGCTATTGTAGCAGAAATTGGAAGAGTGGTTGGAGCTGTCTTCAGAACCGGCACAGGAGCAGCCGATCACGTTATTTGGCTGCAAACTTTTTTGGGGGCAGTTCTTTGCCATGTGGCCTATTTGTTTGCAAAACCAGAAGTGCGGGCGACGACCTTCTACCACGATCGGCATGTTCCAGCCTTTATGCATCAGCACCGACGGAATTGCAAGGATGTCTGCCCGCATCAGCTTCATGGCGATCGTGTAGTCGGCCATGTGTAGTCCACTCCTGGACCTTACCGGGTCCACTTGTTCCACATCCCCAAACTGGCTAAAGTATGCGCCTAGGTAATCCGCGCACAGCTCAGGTGGGGCATTATAAATGAGGACCCGGGTTCTCCTTCTGCCCTGGTATTCGGGCTGCAATTTTATGCTCCCGCTCCTTATCTCTTTCATGGAGAGACGTTCTGCTTCCTCCCGGGAGGGGAGCAGGATGTCCCACATGACATAGCTCCTCTGGTTGCCGGAATGTTTAGCTTCTTAAGCAGCTCTGCCATATCCTCCTTTTTGAGTTACAGGAGGCGATTTTCCTTCAAGTCCGAGGTTACGAGGGACAACACCCTGTCCTCAATCGCCTCCCAGCAACCAGGCACTGGCTGCAGTACACTCCCTTCAATGTACTGTTTATATATATTTTGATACAATTGTTTGTAATCCTGTGGGGACAACCTTTGCTCTGGGTTCTTTTTCCCCCAAGCGGACTCCCTTGGTGGTTCTGTTTTGACCTCCCCCTGGTCCCTGATGGTGGACCCAGAGACGCCTTGGCTCCCGGAAGCGGAGCCCCTCTTCTGGGGAGTCCGGAGGGTATTGGAAGTGTAGGGAATTGCCGCATTGAGTGAAGCTGGCTCTTTTCCCTTTTCTGCTCCCTCGCTGGGGGAAGCCAGACTCCTTGCAATGGAGCCACTCACTGGGGGGGCATGCTTACCTCCACTGTAGAGGGCATCACCACATTGGGTGAAACCGCCTCTTTTCGTTTGTCTGCTCCCTCATTTGGGGAGTCAGCCTCTGGGGGAGCAACCCCTTTTTGGTTTGCATTCCCGCAAGGGGAATCATTTTCAGGGGAAGTCGCCCCTGGCACGATGACATCCGGGCGGTAAGCCCCGTCGGTGACCTTTGCGGGTCCCACTTCCCCACTGGGGGAGTCAACCTGCAGTGGTGCCTCCCTTTTTTGGTGTTCATTCCCGCATGGGGAGTCCTTTTTAGGAAAGTCTATATCCGGGCAGTATACCCTGTCCTTTTTGGCTCCCCCAATGGGGGAGTCGTCCTCTATGGGAGCAAATGTCTTGGTGGGGTCCGGGCTGAGGGATGTGTCAGGCTCCCCAGCGTTCTTGGTGTTGATGGTGGTAAATGAAGAAATCTCTTCTATGTCTCTGCCAGTTAAAATAATAATAAAAGAAAGAAGTGTGATGAAAGTTCACGATTTCAACTGGCGTGGAGACAGCGTCGACTATAGAGCCGGTTTTGGCATGCTCTCAGGGCGCCAAAACAGGGCTTTGCCTCCCCTCTTTGGGGAGGAGTGAGTTTATTGCTTAGGCGCCCCTACTGGGGAATCCCGACAGGCCAGAGTGCTCACCTTCTAAGGCGCTGGCTTTTCAAGTCCAACTTTCCCGACCCGACCTTGGGTCACATCTTACTTGTGGGAGTAAGATAAAACTAGCCTTGTGCATAACCTCCTGGAGAGGAGGTAAATAAACACTCCTTGTCTTGGCCTTTTGGCTAAGATCAAAGTGTAGTCTGTTTCGATGGATACTGCACCCCATAGACTGGTATCGTTTAAGTTTTATTTTACTTCAACATTTTTTTATACATAACATATATAAGTGTATTCTTATGTAAAATAAACAGAGTAAGATGCGAGTATTCCTGAATCTAAAAACCCACCCCTTAGGGGACCACGGGTCATATTTCATCGGGGGAGGGGGGGGGGGGGTTCAGTTATTTTTCATTATATTTTATAGTAATTGGAAATTACTGAGTCATATTGTAATTAAATTACGTAATACCTTAAGTTCATGAAAAAATAAAAATGGTGTCATGTACTAATCCAATAAAAGTGCTGACTCACTGAACATGTCCCATAATCCCTTGCCGGATGTACCCGGTATTGCCCTAAATTCTGTCCGGTTGTATCAGGTCATACCATAACTTCTGTCCGGATGCATCAATAACATCATAGGAAGGCTACGTTAAGAGTGTGTAGTGAAACAAAGGGTTGCTCAATCACATCCGCACCTGGCCACCAGTAAGAGTGATTTCAGTAGTGCTCAGGAGGCCTCCTTGATTTTCAAAGTACTCAGCGTTTTCCGGGAGAAAAGTGCACAATGTCCTAGATAGAGCTGCAGTAGTGATAGATTTGTATAGGACCCAGCACCGGGAGTGCTTCTACAATATAGGAGCCGAAGACTTCTGCAGAATAGGAACGATGTGGGCTTCTATAGTATAGGGACCATGGGTGCTTATACAGTATAGGACCCAGCAGCGTGGGTGCTTCTACAATACAGGACCCGGAGGCTTCTGATGAATAGCGACCATGGGTGCTTCTGCAGTATATGGACCAGGGGTGCTTCTATAGTATAGGACCGAGCACCGGGGGTGCTTCTACAATATAAGAAGGGGAGGCTTCGGCAGAATAGGAACCATGGGTGCTTCTAGAGTATAGGGACCAGGGGTGCTTATACAGTATAGGACCCAGCACCGGGGGTGCTTCTACAATATAGGACCCGGAGGATTCTGCAGAATAGTGACCATGGGTGCTTCTGCAGTATAGGGACCAGTAGTGCTTCTACTGTATAGGACGCACAATCGGCGGTGCTTCTACAATATAAGAACCAGAGGCTTCTGCAGAATAGGAATCATGGGTGCTTCTAGAGTATAGTGACCAGGGGTTCTTATACAGTATAGGACCCAGCACCGGGGGTGCTTCTACAATATAGCACCCGGAGGCTTCTGCAGAATAGCGACCATGGGTGCTTCTGCAGTATAGGGACCAGTAGTGCTTCTACAGTATAGGACCTAGTACCGGGGGTGTTTCTACAATATAGGAGACGGAGACTTCTGCAGAATAGCGACCATGGGTGCTCCTACAGTATGGGGACTAGGGGTGCATCTACAGTATAGGACACAGCACCTGGGGTGATTCTACAATATAGGAACCAGAGGCTTCTGCAGAATAGCGACCATGGGTGCTTCTGCAGTATAGGGACCAGGGGTGCTTCTACTGTATAGGACGCAGCACCGGGGGTGCTTCTACAATATAGGACTCGGAGGTTTCTGCAGAATAGCAACTGTAGATGCTTCTGCAGTATGGAGACAAGGTGTGCTTCTACAGTATAGGATCCAGCACCAGGGGTGCTTCTACAATATAGGACCCGGAGGCTTATTAAGAATAGGAATCATGGGTACTTCTGCAGTAATGGGGCCAGGGGTGCTTCTACAGTATAGGACCCAGCACCGTGGGTGCTTCTACAATATAGGATCCGGAGGCTTATTAAGAATAGGAACCATGGGTACTGCTGCAGTAATGGGGCCAGGGGTGCTTCTACAGTATAGGACCCAGCACCATGGGTGCTTCTACAATATAGGACCCGGAGGCTCCTGCAGAATAGCGACCATGGGTTCTTCTGCAGTATAGGGACCAGGGGTGCTTTTACAGTATAGGACCCAGCACCGGTGGTGCTTCTACAATATAGGAACCGAAGGATTCTGCAGAATAGGAACCATGGGTGGATCTACAGTATAGGGACCAGGGGTGCTTCTATAGTATAGGACCGAGCACCGGGGGTGCTTCTACAATATAGGACCCGGAGGCTACTGCAGAATAGCGACCATGGCTGCTTCTGCAGTATAGGGATCAGGGGTGCTTCTACACTATAGGACCCAGCACACGGGGTGCTTCTACAATATAGGACCCAGAGGCTTCTGCAAAATAGGAACCAGTGGTGCTTCTACAGTATATGAACCAGGGGTGCTTATACAGTATAGGACCCAGCACCGGGGGTGCTTCTACAATATAGGACCCGGAGGCTTCTGCAGAATAGCGACCATGGGTGTTTCTACAGTATAGGGACCAGGGCTGCTTCTAAAGTATAGGACGGAGCACCTGGTTTGCTTCTTCAATATAGGACCCAGAGGCTTCTGCAGAATAGGAACCATTGGTGCTTCTACAGTATAGGGACCATAGGGGCTTCTACAGTATAGGACCCAGCACTGGGGGTCCTTCTACAATATAGGACCAGGAGGCTTCTGCAGAATAGGAACCATTGGTGCTTCTACAGTATAGGACCCAGCACCGGAGGTGCTTTTACAATATAGGACCCGGAGGCTTCTGCAGAATAGCGACCATGGGTTCTTCTACAGTATAGAGACCAGAGGTGCTTCTACAGTATAGGACCCAGCACCAGTGGTGCTTCTACAATATAGGACCCGGAGGCTTCTGCAGAATAGGAACCATGAGTGCTTCTACAGTATAGGGACCATGCGTGCTTCTACAGTATAGGACCCAGTACCGGGGGTGTTTCTACAATATAGGACCCGGAGGCTTCTGCAGAGTAGGAACCATGGGTGCTTCTACATTATTTTTTTTTATTTCTATAACTGAACATAATTCTATGTATGAGGGAAGGATGAAAGAATTTTTAGGGTGGGTCAAATTTTTTTTTTTTTCATCAAAAATATTTATGTGTATGCGGGAGGTTGAAAAAAAATAATTGGGGGGTAAAAAACATTTTTTTTCTTTTTTAAACTAAAAAAATTTCTATATGGGTGAGAGTAAAAAAAAATTAGGGGGGGTTCAAAAATTTTTTTATTTTTCTTTTTCATTAAAAATATTTATATGTATGGGGTAGGATTTTTAAAAAAATAACTGTTCGGGGGAAGGTAACATTTTTTTTGTTTTCCTTTTTTGAACTAAATATATTTCTATGTATGGGGGGGAAATTGGCGGGGGGTCAAAACTTTTTATTTTTATTTTTTCCTTTTAAATTAAAAATATTTCTAAGTATGGGGGAGGATAGAAAAAAAAATTCTTGGGGGGGGGGGGCAAAAAAATTTCTTTTTTTCTTTTTTTAACTAAAAATATTTATATTTATGATAGTGGCAATACATGAATGAACACTGAGTGGTGATAGATACGTATGTAGCATTTGTACCGGGTGGGCGATATGTACATATTTAGTATTCGCACTCTGGGCAGCAATAAGTACATATGTAGTATGCACACTGGGGCGGCGATAGGTACGTATATAGTATGCACACCAGGGTGGTGATAGATATGTATATTGTATGAACACCGGGTCGAAGATAAGTACCTATATAGAAGGCATAGACAGAGGTGGTACTTTTCATAGAAATATTTCATGCTATTGCCCTGGTAAACATAGGATGAAATGGTGGAGAAGAAACAGTTTTGCAATAGGCAAAATTAGAAAGTAACGGTGAAATAGGGCAACCAGGGAAGAGAAAGGTAGGAAGATAAAGAGACGGCTATAGAGAGAGCGAGAGAAACTGAAGTTTGAATATAAAGATGTTACACATGCGATTTTACTTCAATTATATGTTTTTATGACCCCGAGCAATGTCGGGTAGCCCCGCTAGTCTCTTATATAAAGGGCAGTTGTCTGTATGTATGTATGTCTGTATGTTTGTATGTGAAGCTTTTCCTCCGAGCATACCCAACAAACAGTCACACGGTTAACATCATCATGACCGGCCAGCCCTGGTATAACGTAGACCCCAAGCCTCTTACTCTTCTTCCTCCGTGGGTATCGTAGTCGGCCACTCGCGCACAGGTGTTTGATATCCTGGTCGTGGCGCCACCTACAAACAGGTACCCCACACTCTTCTTCCTTGTGACGGCATCAAATGTAATGAGAACCGTCTCAGCGCAGGAATCCTTCCTGATTGTGAACACCTTTTCTTTGGCTCGTGATTTCGTCTGTAGTGGCTGCAAAAAACAAAGAATGATATGTCGAACTCCCCCGGTCGGACGAATGACAATTTCGGGGCTCTGTGATAGCAAAGTTACTCGGCGCACAATTCAACAGTAGTAATAACTCAACAACATTGGTCTTTTTGTATCCATTAATTATTAATAACAAATAAAAGAAAGGATTAATTTTACAGTGTATTGAGTCTCTTATTTTGGTAAATTGTCCCGGTTTACTAAACTAGTCGTCGTCTTAGTGTACGAAGATGTTCGCAAACAGTCAACGAACTCTTACTCTGTGAGGGAAGGGCGATGGCAAAAGGTCTGTTCTTTTGATAATGGCTTATTTACCAACTATCGTATCTCTCTGCGTGCGTGTGTGAATCTCTACTATTTCCCAGTGGTTAATCAAGTTGTGGCTTGTCTACTGAACGGTGGGGGGGGGGGACACTATTGTTAACACCTCCCAGACAAGAAGCTGTTCGCGCAGCATCTCGTCCGGTGATCCCCTAGCCCGGCGGAGACGTCCGTTCTCGACCAATTCTTAGATCTGACTCCCTTGTCACTGTCTTCTCGTTCTAAAACCAAAGTTCTTTTTCTTCCCAAAAAGTGTATTTCATACTCTCTCTCTCTCTCAAACATCCCCCCTCCCCTCTTGGGGTGGGTGGTGTGCGCGCTATGGACTTACTCTCTTTCTCTCTCCCTCTGTCTTCCAAGTGTTGACACCTCTGATAAGATTTTGCCAAAACTTTTGGCAGCGTGTGCTCAATGTATCCCATTGTTGTGGCGATAATTGCCAATGAGACCCTAAGAGCCAATCTCAGACTTCCCGGCGCCCCCAGCGATTAAGGCCCGGACGGTCGAAAATATGTACTAGTTCCCAGATCTCCACTTGTTTCTACGTAGGGCCTGATCTCCCCGATGCATTCCAGTGCACCCTAGGGTGCAGACTCCGTCGCTGAAACCACTGTTTCACATCCGTCCCCCTTTATTTTGTGTCAATTTGGTCGCAATTTGACATCTCCTAGACTGTCACCTTTCTCTACGTGGGGGCTGATCTCTCTGATGCATATTGGTGCGCCATAAAGGGGGCAGATACGTCGGATGAAATCACTGTTTCACATCCGTCCACCCTTATTTCGTGTCACTTGGTTGCAATTGACATCTCCCAGACCGTTACCTTTCCCCACACACAGAGAGAACAACGGGTAATACAATCAAAACAATAATAATCAAAAATTAAGAAAAAACTGTAGCTAAAAAATGGAACAAAAAGTTTTCTTTTTCTGTTCTGTTTTCTTTTGGTCTGTCCTTCTTTTTCTCTTTCCAGTCTATTAAAACATCAGGACTACGTATGTATGTGTGTATGTGCGTATGCATTTTGTGGTTTCTGTGTTGGGAGGTGGGTAGGTGACAAAAGGAATTATTATGCATGCAATTAAAAGTTTGTTGATACAGATTGGAGCTCGCAACGCCCCTTACAAATTACGTCACCATTACCTTCTCCTCGGAATCGATCTCTACTTCTTCACCGGTCATCCACCTGGATTTCCGACAGGGGCAGCGATTCCTGCTCCCGCTCGCGATCTGAGTGAAGTGTACTCAAGGGTAACCCTCCCTCGCTCATGCACTCGGCCGTCGGTGTGCTCGCGCCGTCCAATTTCTCCCTATGTCTTTCTCGCGCCCTTTGTCTTTTCTGCAAAAGCTAACCCTATTATTTATGTGCACAATTCTCACTAACATCGACCAAGCCCTATCGTGCCCGTGTCTAGTCCTACCTTTTTCCCTTCCTGACGGGGTTAATCGAACCCTTCAATCTTTTTAAAGCTAATAGCTTGTTACCTTCTGGTTATGCAACGCATTTTCACATTATAATACTTTCATAACTGTTCGATGGGGTCGACCGGTAATCTCAAACGATTTGGTAATTCGGCCTTAATCTGCCGAGATGATTATATTCGGCGACAAGTGTCTTAGCGATTGCATATCCAACTGTGCACCTGTGCACTCACTCGTCAGTATCAACAACTGAAATTCTCTTGGTACGGACCTGTCTGGTTCGCATACCGTCAATATCATTGCGTCCAGATTCTCTTCTGTTCCCTTCTCTGGGAAAACAATTCTCTCAGACTAACACCTTCTTGGCTCACTTCGGCCCGGTGACATTCGATATCGATGCGCCTTCTCTGGCTGCATGCGACAGTAACCCTTTTGGTTCTTCCCTATAACTTCCAATTTCTTCATAATCATTCTCTCATCGCTTCCCGACACTGTCCCTAATTACTCATCGAGTGCCTCCCCCAGCAACGGGGGGCCACTGATTTCTTCTGCTTCGTCTGTATCAACACTATCTATCTTAGATAGGATCTCATATCCTTCTCTTCGCTTATCATTACTTCTGTGCCCTTTCGTAAGGCGCACAACAATCTGTCATATTCACGGTGGTTCGAACATCTGTCGATTACTTCAACCTTCTTTTGCTTTTACAACTCACTATATATCTGCCTGGTCGTTCGGCAACAGCCCATCCAGCTGCAGGTATATTACTACTTGTGATCGATCATTTGGATCTAACCACGACGACCCTCCATCGGTCCCAGTTATGCATCTCTTTCTATCCTTATATGTCCGTTTTATCTCGGGGGGGGGGGGCATCCAAGACAACTGTCCGCGCCACAACCACCAGCACCGCACACGCATGGGGGCCCTCCCTGCGCGCGGTGGAGCCAACAAATGCGACACGCACAACCTCGGCCTCTCCCCCAGGTCCCTGACTATCTTTGGCTTGGCTTTCCTACTATTCTGTGGTGGGGCGTTCTGCTCCCCTCTACCGTAACTTCATAGTTAATTCCTCTACCTTTTTGGCTAACCGATTTTCTCTCAGTCTCTTCTGGAGCTGGGTGGGGGGGTATTTTGCCGCTCTCCTCCCACTCGCTGGACTCGTCAACCGACCTAGCAGTCGCGTTTAATTCGATCTCTCTCTACGGGGGGGTTCATTGCTTCTTGCGGTTTCTCATAAACCGGCGAACAAAACCCAAGCCCGTCTTCTTCCCATTCTACCGTAACTTCATAGGTAATTCCTCTACCTTTTTGGCTAACCGATTTTCTCTCAGTCTCTTCTGGAGCTGGGTAGGGGTTATTTTGCCGCTCTCCTCCCACTCGCTGGATTCGTCAACCGACCTAGCAGTCGCGTTTAATTCGATCTCTCTCTACGGGGGGGTTCATTGCTTCTTGCGGTTTCTCATAAACCGGCGAACAAAACCCAAGCCCGTCTTCTTCCCATTTAAATTCGCTATCTTTCACTAAACTTATCATTCTGGGGGCCACCCTACTTTTTATACTCTGTGGGGTGGCCTCTGGGCGCTTCCCTGGTTCTTTACCCTAGCGTCAGGTGGCACACTAAGGTTCGGAATCCTAATTCCTCACCTCCGATCTATGCTGCTGTGCACCACCGACTCTCGTGTCCGAACCGACCACACTTAGTACAGTTCGGTCTAACCGAGCCGCGTGGGCGCCCATAATTTGTGGGACACTCTGCTGCTCTATGCCCCTCACCCCTGCAGGTCCAGCAGACTGATACCTGCCTGGCCGGTGCGGGCCTATCGTACTCGTTTTGAAGGTCCCATGCCTTCCTTCTAGGATCGGAGTCTGCCTCCCAATCCTCTCCGCCCCCTCTCTCCATTCGGGGCCCCGGACTCGCCCTGCTCCCCACCGTTTTCCTTCTCCCAGGCCTTTCCTCGCCATTGTTTAACCTTAGCCGGGTCAACTTGCGTACGGCCTCAATCGCGGTTCGCTCGCTGGCATATTGCCTCACCAGCTGCTCGCGGAGCTCCGTCCAAGTGATCCCCGGGTTCTCTACATACCTCCCCTCAATGAATCTCGACGCTGGGCCCCTTGCTCCTTCTGGAGCGAGCAGCACCATCTCGTGATTTTCTAGTCCATAAATCATCCTCTTCTTCTGAATTACTGCTAACCACTCCATTGAACCGACGGGATCCCCTTTGTGGGGGGGGGGTATTCGTATCCCTCCTATCGGCCTTTCTATCTTTCTAGTCTCTTCTCTCCCCCATACCTGTTACACTATTTACTAGGTCTTCCTCCGAACCCATTCCCTTTGCGTTCTAGCTTACCACCCCAACAACAGAACTACCCAAACCGCGTGCAAAGTTTGGACAACAATCGACACACCGACAAAACCGAGCAAGCGAACAAAAGAAATCAACGAGTCACTTACCCCTCTCCTCTGCTGCCCTTGTGGTCTTCCGCTTCTGGGCTGGTCGTTTATTATTTTTCGAGCCCGTCCGGGCCTTCCAATCAATTGACTAAAAGTTCGCGATCCCAGACCGATCTCAAAGTCTAAAAAAACGTGTTTTCTTTCAGTCTATCTCTTTTTCTATCTTTCTCTTTTTTTTCAACCACGGGTGTACATGCCCGTTAAACTGTTTCTCTCTTTTCTTTTTCTTTTTCTATTCTCTTTTTCCAACACGGGTGTACCTGCCGTTAAACTGTTTCTCTCTTTTCTTTTTCTTTTTCTATTCTCTTTTTCAAACACGGGTGTACCTGCCGTTAAACTGTTTCTCTCTTTTCTTTTCCTTTTTCTATTCTCTTTTTCAAACACGGGTGTGCATGCCCGTTAAACTGTTTTTCTCTTTTCTTTTCTTTTTTCTATTCTCTTTTTAAAACACGGGTGTACCTGCCGTTAAACTGTTTCTCTCTTTTCTTTTCTTTTTTCTATTCTCTTTTTCAAACACGGGTGTACATGCCCGTTAAACTGTTTCTCTCTTTTCTTTTCCTTTTTCTATTTTTCTTTTTTTTTTCAAACACGGGTGTCGATGTCCGTCAAACCTTTCCCTCTGCCGGTAAAAAAAAATCGTCCGTTGTGCCGTGGGTTTTTTTTTTTTTTTTTTGTCTATTTTTTTCAAAGTGTTCTGCCGGTAAAAAAAATTGTTTCTTTGTGGTCGTGGGTTGGCTCTGTTCTTTCTTCCCCGAGGTTACCAGGCACTCCTCACAGTACCATGATCCTGGGTCGCGGCACCATTTATAACGTGGGACCCCAAGCCTCTTACTCTTCTTCCTCCGTGGGTATCGTAGTCGGCCACTCGCGCACAGGTGTTTGATATCCTGGTCGTGGCGCCACCTACAAACAGGTACCCCACACTCTTCTTCCTTGTGACGGCATCAAATGTAATGAGAACCGTCTCAGCGCAGGAATCCTTCCTGATTGTGAACACCTTTTCTTTGGCTCGTGATTTCGTCTGTAGTGGCTGCAAAAAACAAAGAATGATATGTCGAACTCCCCCGGTCGGACGAATGACAATTTCGGGGCTCTGTGATAGCAAAGTTACTCGGCGCACAATTCAACAGTAGTAATAACTCAACAACATTGGTCTTTTTGTATCCATTAATTATTAATAACAAATAAAAGAAAGGATTAATTTTACAGTGAATTGAGTCTCTTATTTTGGTAAATTGTCCCGGTTTACTAAACTAGTCGTCGTCTTAGTGTACGAAGATGTTCGCAAACAGTCAACGAACTCTTTTTCTGTGAGGGAAGGGCGATGGCAAAAGGTCTGTTCTTTTGATAATGGCTTATTTACCAACTATCGTATCTCTCTGCGTGCGTGTGTGAATCTCTACTATTTCCCAGTGGTTAATCAAGTTGTGGCTTGTCTACTGAACGGTGGGGGGGGGGACACTATTGTTAACACCTCCCAGACAAGAAGCTGTTCGCGCAGCATCTCGTCCGGTGATCCCCTAGCCCGGCGGAGACGTCCGTTCTCGACCAATTCTTAGATCTGACTCCCTTGTCACTGTCTTCTCGTTCTAAAACCAAAGTTCTTTTTCTTCCCAAAAAGTGTATTTCATACTCTCTCTCTCTCTCAAACATCCCCCCTCCCCTCTTGGGGTGGGTGGTGTGCGCGCTATGGACTTACTCTCTTTCTCTCTCCCTCTGTCTTCCAAGTGTTGACACCTCTGATAAGATTTTGCCAAAACTTTTGGCAGCGTGTGCTCAATGTATCCCATTGTTGTGGCGATAATTGCCAATGACACCCTAAGAGCCAATCTCAGACTTCCCGGCGCCCCCAGCGATTAAGGCCCGGACGGTCGAAAATATGTACTAGTTCCCAGATCTCCACTTGTTTCTACGTAGGGCCTGATCTCCCCAATGCATTCCAGTGCACCCTAGGGTGCAGACTCCGTCGCTGAAACCACTGTTTCACACCGGGACGTGTAATATCCGAGAACCGGAAAAAAAATGACTCTTCGGGGGTCGACTGAGTACTTTTCTCCAATGAGGGGTGCCTTTTTCCTTGATTTTCAACGTTGTTTAGTACTAATTTGAGAAAAAACAATGCTATCATGTATAATTTGAGAAATATACAAAGTCACGCTTTAAACAGGAAATGACGTCAGAGGAAAAGAGTGTAGGGAAGAAAATCACTCACACTATAACCTTCTTTCCCTCTCACTCCCACCCTTTCTTAATTAATATTCCTTCCTCTCTTATGCCCTTTCTGTTGTCATGATACCACCCTCCTAGGCATTACCTCCTCCTTTTTGAGAGGTGTGGATATAGTGTAGTATCTGTTTAGAGGAGAGAGTGTCAGCATTCGCCGGTGTGAGCGCCTCAGACCAAATTTTTTTTGGGGGGGGGCGGATTATAAGCAAATTTGAGAGCGAGAGGGTCAGCATTCGCCGGTGGGGCGCCTCAGGCCAAATTCAAGTGAAGGGTGTTTTTTTATTTAACTTAAAATACTTCTCAGGGTTGGGGGAGGGGGGTAGAAGGATGTAGGGGTCGGGGAAAATTTTAGGGGTCAGGCCAGACTTTTTAGGGGTCAGGCCAAATTTTTATCTTTTTTTTGTCTTGAACTCAAAATATTTCTCAGGGTTGGGGGAGAGTGAAAAATTAGTTGGGAGGGGGGCTGTAGAGATTGAGGGGTCAGGGAAAATTTTAGGGGTCAGGCCGAACTTTTTTGGGGTCAGGCCAAATTTTTTTGTTTTTTTTTGTTTTGAACTCAAAATATTTCTCAGGGTTGGGGGAGAGTGAAAAATTAGTTGGGATGGGGGGCTGGAGAAATTGAGGGGTCGGGGAAAATTTTAGGGGTCAGGCTGAACTTTTTTGGGGTCAGGCCAAATTTTTTTGTTTTTTTTTGTTTTGAACTCAAAATATTTCTCAGGGTTGGGGGAGAGTGAAAAATTAGTTGGGATGGGGGGGCTGGAGAAATTGAGGGGTCGGGGAAAATTTTAGGGGTCAGGCCGAACTTTTTATGGGTCGGTCCAAATTTTAATTTTTTTAACTAAAATTATTTCTCAGGGTTAGTAGAGAGTAAAAAAAAAGTTGTGCTATGGTTAGGGAATCCCCCTCAGCCACCGCCCGGGCAAATTTAATTTCTAACCGTTTTTCTGCTTTAGCCTTCTTTAAGGCGAGGCTCTGGCTATACTGCACAGACAAACTTCTAATTTAAGTTTTTAAGTTAACCCACAACTAAGTTCCGGTAACCACCCCCACTAGAGCTCGCTGTATGAGTAATATCAGCTTTTCCCGGAAGTAACGTATCTCCAGCAAGGAGGTATTTAACTTCCAGTACCCAGCTAATTTAGGTCTAGTCCCTAAGTTCAAACTTGCCACAACTAGTTTGTGGTCAGAGTGTCCTAACCAGTGGAACTTTGGGCAAGATAGAAAGTCTGCTTCGCTTCTTTCTAATTAACATCCTGTCCAAGTAAGTGCTTGCACGGGAAGGCTCACTAGAGTGCCAAGTCCA
Source organism: Sepiola atlantica (assembly GCA_963556195.1). Taxonomy (NCBI): domain Eukaryota; kingdom Metazoa; phylum Mollusca; class Cephalopoda; order Sepiida; family Sepiolidae; genus Sepiola; species Sepiola atlantica. The sequence goes on along the minus strand of OY744549.1, from coordinate 24,011,944 downwards.
CATCTTCCGCCCCGGGTGCTCAAGACGGAACCTATCAACCAGATCGCATGAGACCATCAGGTTAGACAGGCTGCTCTCGCACCTATCCGTCGGTCTAGTCCCGCCCACTCTATCTATCTTAGGATAAAGGATGGCATTCCAATCACCCATTACAACTAGCCGCTCTGAACCCGCGAGGAACACCTCCAACTATCAAAAAAAGGAAACCCTCTCTGCAGGAGTGTTGGGCGCATAAACCGCTACTATCCGAAACTTGCTGTTGCTAACGGCAACATCAGCCACGACCAGCCTGTTTTCCGCATCTGTGTGCACAATGTTTACCCTTGCGGCAAGGCTACGACTCACTAACAAGGAAACTCCCCTAACATCACGGCTGCTGAATGCTGAGAAGACATCGTAATGTCCAGACAGCACCTGACAGTCGTCAATCAAGTCATAGTGGGTTTTCATGTAGCGCAGCCACATCTATGTTGCGGGCCATGAGTTCCCTCAGCACGCGATCAGCATTGCTTCAGGATCTCATGCCCCTGGTGTTGAGACTTGCCAAGTTTAACCTTGTGAACATGAGCACTATTCAGTGTTGATCACCAGCCTAAAATACTCAGGAGTGAGGACGCCGCAGGTCTGTCCCAAACTGCCTGTCAGCAGATCGGTCGTAACTTGACTGCCTCGGGCCCAACCTCCGACGTCCAGAGGGAACGTGAGTTTGACAGCACGGTAAAATGAAGGGTGAAAATAAATGGAGACCCTACCCCCGCCTGCCATCTGTTCGAACTTCTTCAGCGATTCATGCTCCTTTTCTTCCAGCTTGATGCCTTGAACTGAACCTGATGCTGCCTCGTTGACCATCCGTCACAGGGCCTTCATCCGACCGCACTGCTGGGGCCTCAGGAAGGACATCACCATTGGGGCGTCAGGAAAGTTCCGGGGCTTGTCAACGAGCTTGCTGTCGATTGACGTCAAGTTCCGTAGCGGTCCCAAAGCTGACTTATGGTGTATATTTAATGTTGATGTGGAGGTTAGAGGATCCACTTTGCAGATCTGTTCCCCGGGTAAAAAAGGGAGCTTCTTGCTTCGTGTCGTTCTAACACGTTTGGGGGATATAGGTTTGGTTTCGGACCCCTCACTTCCTGTTACAGGTGCTCTCTCTATCGACTGAGAGTGGGGTGCAGCTGAGGGGGGTGCAGTAGTGGTGGGAGTGGGGGTTGTGAGTTCAGCTGGGATTGGGATGGGAGTAGGGGTAGGCGTTGAAAGTTCAGTCTGGGGTGAGGTGAGTGGTAATGATACTTCAGCTGTGGACGTAGTGGTTGTGGGTAATGAGAGTTCTGCTTGGGCTGTGGCTAGGGTGGGGGTGGTGGTGTTGGGAAGTGGGAGTTCAGCTGGGGCTGGGGTTTTGGGTAATGAGAGTTCAGCTGGGGCTGGGGTGGGGGTGGTGGTGTTGGGAAGTGGGAGTTCAGCTGGGGTATTGGGTAATGAGAGTTCAGCTGGGACTGGGGTGGGGGTGGGGGTGGATGAGAGTTCAGTTGGGATCAGGACCGTGGCTTGAGGGGTGCTTTGCTCCATTTCTTTCTCTGGAGGGAGTTGGAGTGCAGCCTCTTTCTTTTCCCGGCTTTTTTTCTTGGGGAGTTTAGGTTGGTCTGTACTAGCCTCTGCGACCAGACCGGGGGCTGTTCTGCCTGTCTCTGCTTTGTCCCCTTCCGATTCTGAGGAGGGAACCTGCAGTTTCCGCTTTGTCACAGGTGCTCTGCTTGATTGTTCAGCTTGTTGAGTCTCCTGCTCGGGGACCATACTCTGTTTGTTAACTTTGGGGACAGGAGTAGAGGCTGGGGCTACAGTCTTTTGGGTATTTTTCCGCACTACCGTGGTCCAGCCCTCTTCATCCGGGGTTTTACTTTCCTCACTCGTCACTGTTCTGGTTGTTGGTGCTGTGACTGCAGTGGGGACCCTTGTTCTTTTAGGGCAGAATTTGGACATGTGGCCCCTCTCTTGGCAGTGCCAGCAATGTGGTTGTCTGCCCTCCACTATAACCGACAGGGTCCAAGTTTCATACCTGAGCAGTGCTGGTATATTGAGGAAGCCATTCCTGTTCAGCTTCATACGTAGGATGTAGTCACCCAGCATCACTCCTTTGAGACCTCTGACAGGAGCGACTGCCATTACATCCCCATACTGGCTCATGAAGGCTCCGAGCTGTTCCGCTTGGACGTATGGCGGGACGCGAAAGATGGTCACCGTCGTCCTTCTCTGGTTCAGGTATTCAGGCTGGAGTTTTATGTTTTTCCATCTGCGGTAAGTCCTGTCTGCTTTTTCGGCTTCTTCTGGGGTGGGGAACAGAGCGTCCCACATAGCGTAGCTCTTGTGACATAGATATTGCATGGGGATTTGCAGATCCGCAAGGAGCTCCACCATGGTTTCCTTTGTAACCCCAGTCAGTCCTCTCTGCTTAGCGTCCGTGGTGATGAAGGACACTATTCTTTTTTGGATGCTCTCCCAAACACCAGGCATGGGCTTCAGAATGTTGCCCTCTGTGTATTTTGCATATCTGGTGCGGAAGAGCTCTCTGTAGCCTTCGGGTGACAGCTGTGACTGTGGTCCCCAATTGGCTGTCGCCGCTGGCACTATTTGTGGTTGCGCTGGAGGTATGGAGGAATCCAGGTCGCCACCATCGACTTCAACTGCTGTTTGTTGGGTAGATGTGGTGGAAAAGACAGTGCCTCCGTTCAACGTCCACTCTGACTGTGAGTTGAATGTTCCCACAGTTCTCGACAGAGTGGGCCAGTCTCCAGGAGTGGTCAAGGGAGAGCTGGCACACCCAGATGTAGGGGCTTTTGCGTTTACTCCTCCCCTTTTACCCCTGGGTCTGGAGCTGTCGGACAGTTTTTTGCTCTTCAAGCGAGCAGCCCCTTCTGCTGTTAGTGCATCTGGGCCGTAAGTCCTGTTCAAATCTTGTTTCCCTCCATGGTTGGAGGAACTCCGGGTAGGCGAGTTACTCTTTAGGGGGAAGCTGGCTCCCATTCAGGGATGAAATCCTGCATGAGAAGCTGCAATGAATCCACATTGGGGGAGTCGCTGTTCTCAGGGGAATCCGGGTGGTATGCCCTGTCGCCTTCTTCCATTTTGGGGGAGCTGTCTTTTCGGGTAGCAACCCAGCTTCTGCTTGGTTCTCGGCTCCCAATGTTGTTTGGAGTAGGCAAACCCGGTGCGCTTTTATGCTGCCGGCAAGCTGTGTCCTTTGAGATACCTCCCTGGCTGGTGGAGCGCCCCTCTTGGGAGCATCTCTTTCAATGTTTGGTCTCCCATCAGGGAGTACTTCTACAGTATAGGACGCAGAACCGGGGGTGCTTCTACAATATAGGACCCGGAGGCTTCTGCAGAATACGAACCATGGGTGCTTCTACAGTATAGGGACCAGGGGTGCTTCTACAGTATAGGACCTAGCACCGGTAGTGCTTCTTCAATATAGGACCCGGAGGCTTCTGCAGAATAGCGACCATGGGTGTTTCGGCAGTATAAAGGCCAGGAGTGCTTCTACAGTATAGGACCCAGCACCGGTGGTGCTTCTACAATATAGGACCCAGAGGCTTCTGCAGAATAGGAACCATGGGTGCTTTTATAGTATAGAGACCAGGGGTGCTTCTACAGTATAGGACCCAGCACCCGGGGTGCTTCTACAATATAGGATCCAGAGGCTTCTGCAGAATAGGAACCATGGGGCTACTACAGTATAAGGGCCAAGGGTGCTTCAAAAGTATAGGGACCAGGGATGCTTCTACAGTATAGGACCTAGCCCTGCGGGTGCTTCTACAATATAGGACCCGGAAGGGGTCTGCAGAATAGGAACAATGCATTCTTCTACAGTATAGGGACCAGGTGTGTTTATACAGTATAGGACCCAGCACCGGAGGTGCTTCAAAAATATAGGAACCGAGGGCTTCTGCAGAATAGCGACCATATGTGCTTCTGCAGTATAGGGACCAGGGGTGCTTCTACAGTATAGGACGCAGTGGGGGGGGGGGGTGCTTCTACAATATAGGACCCGGAGGCTTCTACAGCGTAGGAACCATGGGTGCTTCTACAGTATAGGGACCATGGGTGCTTCTACAGTATAGGACCCAGAGAGTTCTGCAGAATATGAACCATTGGTGCTTCTATAGTATAGGGACCAGGGGTGCTTTTACAGTATAGGACCTAGCACCGGTGGTGCTTCTTCAATATAGGACCCAGAGGCTTCTGCAGAATAGCGACCATGGGTGCTTCGGCAGTATAAAGGCCAGGGGTGTTTCTACAGTATAGGACCCAGCACAGGTGGTGCTTCTACAATATAGAACCTGGAGGCTTCTGCAGAATAGGAACCATGGGTGCTTCTACAATATAGGGACCAGGGGTGCTTCTACAGTATAGGACCCAGCACCGGGGGTGCTTCTACAATATAGGACCTGGAGGCTTCTGCAGAATAGTGATCATGGGTGCTTCTACAGTATAGGGACCAGGGGTGCTTCTACAGTATAGGACCCAGCACCGGGGGTGCTTCTACAGTATAGGACCTGGAGGCTTCTGCAGAATAGCGATCATGGGTACTTCTACAGTATAGGGACCAGGGGTGCTTCTACAGTATAGGACCCAGCACCGGTGGTGCTTCTACAATATAGTTCCCTGATGCTTCTGCAGAATAGGAACCATGGGTGCTTCTACAGTATAGGGACCAGGTGTGCTTCTACAGTATAGGACCCAGCACCGGCGGTTCTTCTACAATATAGAACCCAGAAACTACTGCAGAATAGCGACCATGGGTGCTTCTGCAGTATAGGGACCAGGGGTGCTTCTACAGTATAGGACCCAGCACCTGGGGTGCTGCTACAATATAGGACCCGGAGGCTTCTGCAGAATAGGAACCATGAGTGCTTCTACATTATAGGGGCCATGGGTGCTTCTACAGTATAGGACCTAGCACCGGGAGTGCTTCCACAATATACGACCCGGAGGCTACTGCAGAATAGGAACCATGGGTTCTTCTACGGTATAGGGAAAAGTGGTTCTTCTACAGTATAGGACCCAGCACCGGGTGTTCTTCTACAATATAGGACCCGGAGGCTTCTGCAGAAAATTCTTTCTATAACTGAACATATTTCTATGTATGGGGAGGGTGAAAGAAAAATTCTCTGGGGGGGAGGGGGAATCTTTTTCTTTTTCTTTTTCATCAAAAATATTTATATGTACGGGAAAGGGTAAAAAAAAAAAAAATTAACGGGGGGTAAAAATTTTTATTTTTTATTTTTTACATCAAAAATACTTATATGTATGGGGGAGTTGGAAAAAAATTGGGGGGGGGGGGGGTAACAAAATTTTTTTTTTTTCTCTTTTAAACGAAAAATATTTCTATATGGGGGCGGGTAAAAAAAAAATTCGGGGGGGGGGTTCAAAAACTTTTATTTTTATTTTTATTTTTCATTAAAAATATTTATATGTATGGGGGAGGATTAAAATAAAAAGTTTCGGGGGCGAAGGTAAAATTTTTTTCTTTTCCTTTTTTGAACTAAATATATTTCTATGTATGGGGGGAAAATTTGGGGGGGTCAAAACTTTTTAAATTAAAAAATATTTCTAAGTATGGGGAAGGATGAAAAAAAAACTTTTCTTGGGGGGGGCAAAAAAAATTTATTTTTTTTCTTTTTTTAACTAAAAATATTTATATTTATGATAGTGACAATACATGAATGAACACTATTTTCTTTTTCTAACACGACAGGGGAGCATTAATAGCAGTTCTTAGGTATGCGAACTAGCTTGGAGATAGGTACAGTTATAGTATGTGCACCCTTGCAGAGATAGGTAAGTATACAGTATGCTCACCAGGGCAGCGATAGGTCGAATATAGTATGCGCACCAGGCCGGCGATAGGTTTATATATAATATGTGCACCGGGGTGGCAATAGTTACGTATATAGTAGTGCATAGGGGTGGCGATAGGTACGTATTTAACAATCACACCTGGGTGGCGATAGATACATATATAGCATGTGCACATGGGCGGCAATAAGTATGTATATAGCATGCGCACAGGGCCGGTGATAGGTATGTATTTAGCATGCACTCCGGGGCGGCGATCTGTACATATATAGCACGCACACCGGGGCGGTGATAGGTACGTATATAGCATGTGCACATAGGCGGCAATAAGTACGTATAGATAACATGTGCACCGGGGTGGTGATAGGTATGTATTTAGCATTCACACCGGGACGCGATAGGAACGTATTTAGCATTCAGGGGTGGTGATAGGTACGTATTTAGCATTTAGGGGTGGCGATAATTACTTATATAACATGTGCACATGGGCGGCAATAAGTATGTATATAGCGTGCGCACCGGGCCAGTGATAGGTATGTATTTAGTATTTGCACTGGGGTGGAGATAGGTACATATTTAGTATTCGCACCGGGGTGGCGATTGGTACATATTTAGCATTCACACCAGGGCAGCGATATGTACATATTTAGTATTCACACCGGGGCGGCGATTGGTACATATTTAGCATTCACACCGGGGCGGCGATATGTACATATTTAGTATTCGCATTGGTGTAGCGATAGGTACTTATGCAGTATGCACACCGGGGCGGCAATAGGTAAGTATTTAGCATTCGCACCAGGGCGGCGATAGGTACGTATTTAGCATTCGCACCGGTGCGGCGATAGGTACTTATATAGTATCTGCACCCAGGCGGTGATAGGTACTTATATGGTATCTGCCCCGGGGTTGCGATAGGTGTGTATATATTATGTGCACTGGGGCGGCGATAGGTACATATATAGTATGCGCACCAGGGTGGCGATAGATATGTATATAGTATGAACACCGGGTCGGAGATAAGTACTTATATAGAAGGCGCAGACAGAGGTGGTACTTTACATAGAAATATTTCATACTATTGCCCTGGTGAACATAGGATGAAATGGTGGAGAAGAAACAGTTTCGCAAAAGGCAAAATTAGAAAGTAGCGGTGAAATGGGGCGACCAGGGAAGAGAAAAGTAGAACGATAAAGAGACGGCTATAGAGAGAGGGAGAGAAATAGAAGTTTTAATATAAAGATGTTATACACGCGATTTTACTTCAATTATATGTTTTTATGACCCCGAGCAACGCCGGGTAGTCCCGCTAGTCAATAATAAAAGGGAATTGAAAACGATCCTATCTTGTGGTGTTGAAGCAAGCAGCTTTCCTTTTAAGAACAAGTCATAAAACAGGGTTACACTTAAAAATCAGGGACTGAATTTTGAGTGACTTCTTCAAACGAAAGCAAGATAGAGAGAGAGAGAACAAGAGGAGAGTTCCTTCAAGTCAGGGCCGAGCGACACCTAACGGATAAAAAAGGAACTATAAGGGGAGATAACTCCAGTTCCTAAATTTACATTAATGACGAGAGTGCAATAATCAACAATAACATCTGAGGCTGATTTACACGTGTAAAAATTTGCTGTCATACAATCACGTTATACTATTTTAAAATCAGTATTTAAAAATAAAATTTAATCTCTTTTGAAGTACATAATATTGACTGTTTTAAGTCTTTTTTTTGGGTGGGGGGTAGTTCTCTCACCTCTTTTTTTTAAATAGAGGGCAAGTCAGCCCTTATTTTTTTATAATTATTTTTTAATTATTAACACATTAGAAATACAGTTTTTCATAATTATATTTTTTAGTATAAATAATTATATCAATCTGTTTTTAATAATAGGAATGTTTCTGTAGGGTTTAATATTTTGAAATAGTTTATTTAAAAATATTTTTAAAATATATTATTTACTATTTTTTATGATTGGAATGTTTCTGAAGGGTTGAATATCATTTTGAAATAGTTTCTTTAAAAATTATTTTTTAAATAGATTATTTACTATTTTCCTTATAATTGGAATGTAATTCTTTTTCTTTAGTTTTAAAATATTTTTTAAATAGATTATATCGAGTGAAATAAAAAAAATTCCGCCCAAAATCTAAGCGATTGAAAATGATGAGAAGCTATTTTTCGATAAACACCGCTTGACAATTTCCGATTTCATAACCAGAAGCCACATCAAGTAGACTGTTTCTCTTTTACCGATTTTAATCTGTTTCCTCATGGGAACAAATAAATCTATTAATGTATTATCCTTATCTTTAATTCATTTTGTATTTCATTTCTTGTTTTTTCAATCTATTCAATATTTTATTATATCAATAAATAATACTAAATCAGCTTTTTTTTTATTTAAAAAAGAAACGAACATTACAAATATTAAACTGCAGAAGAATGAACAAAACAATTCCGCACAAAATCAGTTTAACAATCTTATTTTGACCTGAATGAGATTGGTAAACTGAACTTACTGTATAAATTAAGTACATTTTATGCCTCCCATTTCTTCCCAAACGCTCAATTAAAATAATAAAATATTAAAATCAATAAAATTAAAATAAGTTTTTTTCTTTCCAAAAAAATTGGTATTGTCGTCGATGGTGTTTTCTTTTATTTTTTTACTTCTTTAATTTTCTGCGAAGTTGTTTTTTGCGTCGCCATTTTGAAAGACAGAACACGTTCGACTCATCACAACACTAAATTCGCCATCCTTCAGCCGTGTTCGTATTTAAAACAAACCAAACGAAAGAAGATTGGATAAATGTAAGTATGATGTTATTGCAATTAGTTTACGTTTTTTATAAATATGTTGTTATTAATTTTTCAAAGAAATGACATGTTATTCTCTAATCGAAATAGAACACATTTTTGGAGGGAAAATGTCGGTAATTGGGATTAGTAAACATAAACCTTTTGAAACTGATTAAAAATGAATTTAATCACTAATTTTACAAAGATATCAAATTTTACTTTCGAATTGAGATGGAACCAATTTTGCGAAGGAAAAGGTTGATAATTGGGAACCGATAAACATAAACTTCTTAAAACTAATTAAAACAATTTAATCTTTTAGCAGATGTCATTTTAAATTAATTCGGTAGATAATAGCATAACTTTATTTTTGTATTAACAATTTCGGCGCTTGTTCGTAATACTCCACCACCCGTTTTTAAAATTTTTTTTACTGACCATTTTATTTGTCTTCGGTGTACAATTCCGTGTTTTAAAAAAAATTATTTCTAAACGTTAGATTTAGAGGGGGGATCAGTTTCCTATGTTAATTTAACGTCAGTTGAGCACCCACTTTTTGAGCATCACCAAATTATTTTTTCTTCTGTGTACAATTAGCGAGCATGTCGCATTTTTTGTGTGCATAAAAAGGCACTTGTGAAATATGGCAGTTAAAAATAAAATGGTATTGGCCAAAAAATGTGTCTCAGTTTACGTTAAATTAGTATAGGAAACTCCCCCCCCCCATCAGTCTAAAATCTTATTTGGGAAAAAAAATTCTCCAAACTCCGGAATTTTCTAGCGGCATGATAAGTAATTGTACATAGAACAAAATTGGTCCGTAAAAAACGGTGAAAAAATGGGTGGTTGAGTTTCACTAACACACAACATGCGATGTGGTCATAAACTGGGTAATAAGAAAAATAATTTGGTGACGGTCAAAAAGTGGGTGTTCAGCTTACGTTCAATTTACATAGGAAACTGATCCCTCTTTCAAAATCTAAAATATTTTTTTTAAATTAAAGAAAAACACGGAATTCCCTTGCGATATAGGTAATTGTACACTGATAAAAAAATGGTCAGTAAAAAAGTTTTTAAAAACGGGTGGTGGAGTATTATGAACAAGCGCCAAAATTGTTAATACAGAAATAAAGTGATGCTATTATCTAGCGAATTAATTAAAAATTACATATGCAAAAAGATTAAATTATTTTAATTAGTTTTAAGAAATTGATGTTCATTTGTTCCCAATTAAAACCCTTTTCCTTCGCAAAATTGGTTCCGTCTCAATTCAAGAGTAAAATTTGATATCTTTGAAAGATTTATTTTAGCATTTACGTCTTATAAACAAATGACATGTGTCTGCACTTTTTTTCGTCGTTTATTTGGCAAGAACGATCTGTTTGCTTAGAAGCAACCAAACTATAATCGCGAGGGAACTGCCACAGCAAGGAAGGATTTTATTATTTTCCCCTTCTACGTTGAGTTCGTTACTTTGCCTTAACAGTATTACCTCCCTTCCCCAGTTTATGTCGGAAAAAGAAATACGACATTTTCTACTATTCTAAAACGATTTTATAGTAAATGTTGATCAGATCAGATATTCCTGCAGCCTCTTAACATGTTATATCAAATAAACGCTTAATGATAATTACATATTATAAAAGCTGGGAAGCTTTTTTGTTGTTGTTTTTACCTTTTAAAGTGTATATTTTTATCTAGTGATTAGATTTTTGACGTCATTTGAATTTCTCTTATTCATTTACTTGAAATTAAATAAAAATATTGACGCTTGTTCGTAATAGATCTCTCACTGTCAACCAAGCTCCAGTCCCTGTCCCATCGCCACAATGTAGCATCCTTGTGCTTGTTTTACAAATACTTCAATGGATTATGCTCCGATGAATTGGCTACTCTGGTGCCCCCTCGGCGTAAATTCACTAGACCAACTCGACAATCAATTAAGTCCCATCCATTCACTGTGGAGATCCCCAGATGCCAGAGAGCTTTCTACTTAAATAGTTTCTTTCCTCGTACTGCTGGCCTCTGGAACTCCCTCCCTGCCCCCTGTTTCCCCAACAGTACTGACATGCAGAAATTTAAAATTAATGTAAACAGACATCTCGCTGCGCAGATCCCAGTTTAGGTTGACCCCCCCCCCCCAACCTTCTCCCCTTTTCTTTCTTCTCAGTAGTCCCTTACGTCTACAGTGGCGGCCTGCCTTGTTTGGGGTGAACTACGTTAAAAAAAATATTTTAAAAATACTCCACCATCTGTTTTTCTCAACTTTTTTACTGGCCAAATTATTTTTCTTTTTTTCGGTGTACATTTACCTATCTGGTCGCAAGAGAAATCTGTGTTATTTTGAAAACATGTTCAAATATTTTAGAACGGGGATCAATTTCCTATATAAATTTAATGTAAACTGATTACCCACTTTATGCCCACATCGCATGTAGTGTGTTTGTGAAATAATAGTTAAAAATAAAATGGTGATGGCCAAAAAGTGTGTGCTCAGTTTACGTTAAATTAATTTAGGAAACTGTCCCGCCCCACACTCTAAAATCTAAAATATTTGAAAAAATAAATTCCTCAAACGGCATGATACGTAATTTTACATAGATAAAAATTGGTCCGTAAAAACGGTGAAAAAATGGGTGGTTGAGTTTCACAAACACACATGCGATGTGGTCATAAAGTGGGTAATAAGTTTACATTTAATTTCTATAAAAAATTGATCCTCCTAAAATATTGGATTTTTTTTCAAAATAACACAGATTTCTCTAGCGACCAGATAGGTAAATGTACACGGAAAAAAATAATTTGGCCAGTAAAAAATGTTGAAATATTTTGTTTTTGTTATTGTTTTATTTACTCGCTTGTGGTGAAAAATTTCTCTAGCGATCAGAAAAAAATATAATGTGGCATGTAAAAAAGTTGAGAAAGACGGGTGGTGGAGTATTATGAACAAACGTCACAATTTTAGTAGAAAATGTCGAATTTCTTTATACAATTAGCAGCATTCGGTGGTGTGTGCATCGCAGAAAATGTAAAATCTTAACAAAAGACACAAAAAACGAAACTAGTGGATTATATCAGGTTGTGGTTTCATAAAAAATACTTACAATTTTAACTGAATAATTTATTTAAAATATTTTTGTAATGAATTATCAAAGGCAATGTCGATGTTTTTAGCTAAATTTTCTTTAACATAACATATTCCTTGATCAAATATGATTTTCTGTTACACTGATTTATATTAATTTTACTTATAATTAATTTTAAAACATCGCTAAAACAGAAATAAGAAATATAAATAACTTAAATGCTTTAATATCACCGACCCCTAAAAGAATTTGTTCATGATTAAAACAAAAGCCATGAACAGCAAATATTTTGTATTTAATGGGGGACGTAAGTTAAGAAATCTAATCGATTTTATTTGAGCGATTATTTTATTTTTATTTATCCTTTTATTAATTTCTCTTTCTAGTGATAAAAAAAAATTATTTTTTATATATCCTTTTTATTAATTTCTCTTTCTAGTGATATAACATTTATTTTTTATATATCCCTTTATTAATTTCTCTTTCTAGTGATATACAATTTATTTTTTATATATCCTTATATCAATTTCTCTTTCTAGTGATATTAAATTTATTTTAGTATACCAATTCAATTAAAAGAAAACGTCTTTTCAACCATTGGGAGGACAGTGGGAGTCTATTCATGAAACTAAATCTTATCAAAAATTCATTTTGCCTTTTAGATTTGCAGTAAACATTTATTTTAACAAAAAATGCACCTTTCATTACTTCATATACCGAAGATTTTATTACAATCAAGCCTGTAGTTTATTTTAGCTGGCTTTTTAAAAACGTTAATACTCAGATATCATTGCTATCAGAAAATAATCTTTATTTTTGTAACATACAAAAACCACATAACGCAGATCTCATTGATGATCTTCATCAGATCGGTCTGTTGACACTACAGCAGACGTTAACAAATTTATACGCTCTCATATTTGGCATTAGGAATTTACATTTCCCCAAAACAGTGAAAAAAGAAAAACAAATCTTTCTTTCTTATACATTTTAGTTTCTGTTTTTTCGTTTCGTGCAAAAACATTTCAAAACTCGCCTTTGTTTTGCCAACCTGAGAAACATAATTATTCTCGTTTTAATCTTTTTTCGATGCGACAATACTCTTGCAAATTGTTGTTATCAACAAAAAAACTATTATCTTGCAGCATACTAAAGCTAGATAGCTTTCGACAAATGTCATCGCTTTATTTGGGAATTTCCTATCTCCCAAAATATCGAGAAAAGAAAAAAACTCTTTTTTCTCTTATCAAATTCGTTTTTCTCTGCTGAGATGAAAGACTCCTTAGGAAAAACCAGGGTTCGGTTTCACATCAACCCTTTTACTTTCGAAAATATTGTCACAGTACGTGTATATAAAAAATTCTACAAACTTTTAGTAAATATCCATTCGATCATAAAATGTCAAAGCATTTATACACGTGAAATATAATTTTATTGAACATGAAGATATTTTTTCACACTAAATGTAATTTTTATAAAAAATAAGTAATTAAATAGAAAATAAATTTTATGTTTTTTTTGTATTTTATAAAAAACACTACTCAAAAATATATATTTGTTATCAAACATGACGCGTCATTTAAAACACATTTTATGAAATTTTATTTAAATGTTGCTTTTTAGCTTGCAGATGTAGAAACATCGTTTTAACTCCTTGGATATTTCCATTTTCTTCTGATAATATTTAATTATACTTACATTTTTTAACCTTCCACTCAATGGTGTTTTGTGAAGACAGTTATGACTATTACATCTTCTGTCTGTCAACTTTGGAATGTTTTTATTGTATCTTCAAATAACGTTGTATTCTTTTTTGGTTTATTCAAAATCATATTGAAAGATACAACTTTATTCGGTACAATTATATATATATATATATATATATATATATATATATATATATATAATTACGCATTTGAAAAAGATGAATGATTTTCTTTGAATATGTTTTATAGGATATCAACTCTATATGTGTAACTTTTGGTGATTTAAATATATTCTCCAGTATCTTATAATATTTATTGATTAATTTGTTGAGACAAAAGCAATGAAAAACAATTGCAAATATAATAAAATTATCATAACAGTATTTTGAAGATAATCAATAAAATTCGACAGTATTTATTTTGTATACTATTAAATTGTGCAAATTAAAAAAAATTACATTTCGTATCTCATTAATGAAAGTTTTAGTAGAAATTTAATCTAATATGTGAAAAAAAAGAAATTCCTTTACTTAATTAATAGATACATATTATATTTTGAATTTATTCAATAATGAATTTGTGAACTTTTTAATAAAAGTGTACATAATACCTTTTGCTTTTAAGCCTACAATGCTGAAACTTATCATCCATTTCAAACTATTCGTGTCTACACCTTAACATCTAAAAATAATTTTGTTTGCAAAGAACTAGTATAAAATTATTATCTTTTCTTGAAATAACTTATGTCTAGTTCATCCATTTCAAACTATTCGTGTCTACACCTCCTTAACATCTAAAAATAATTTTGTTTGCAAAGAACTAGTATAAAATTATTATCTTTTCTTGAAATAACTTATGTCTAGTTCATCCATTTCAAACTATTCGTGTCTACACCTCCTTAACATCTAAAAATAATTTTGTTTGCAAAGAACTAGTATAAAATTATTATCTTTTCTTGAAATAACTTATGTCTAGTTCATCCATTTCAAACTATTCGTGTCTACACCTCCTTAACATCTAAAAATAATTTTGTTTGCAAAGAACTTGTATAAAATTATTATCTTTTCTTGAAATTTATCTTTTAATTGTCTTTCATTTTGCAGAATATCCAGCAATCAATAGAAAGAAAAACGTAAATTGCCCACAGTTAATATCCTGAAATGAGAGAAATAATACACTTGTGAACTGTACGAATATTTTTCTTTCATCAATAGCATTTTATGATTATATATTGGGAAAATATTCACTTGTTAACTGAATAGGGATTTCTTGTTTTCTTTGTATTAATACAACACTTGCTGGAATGAATATGATTAATGCACGCATTGGTTCACATTAGTAGTGTCCTATATGTGTAATGACTAATGCACTCATGGTCCCTTTAATAGAAGTAGAATTTCAGGCATAAAAATACTTGAAAAGAAACACATACTGCTAATGGGGAAAACCGACATTATATCAAACTTATGGGTTGCAAAAGGTTTAGTTTTGTAGAATTATCTATTAAAATATTTCTAAAATTATATTTTGCCGAATACTGAGAATTTGTATACATTGTTATTTACATAGGGTTTAAAATATCATTTAGATAAGATGTATAAAAACTCACTGAATATATCAGTAATGTTCTGTTTTTACTAATCTGCATACATAAAAGATAAGTCATACTCAAGCTCAAATGATTAGATCTAATAGTGAGCTGCTACACAGAGAACACAATTCTCCTATTAATATATATATAATCAATTACAGTTAAACACAATTAACATTTTAACTAAAACCTGAGAAAAAATTTCAGTGAACGATCTGCTAAATTTCAAATCTATAAAAGTTTTAAAAGTGTTAATATTTCTAAATTAATTCCGTTTCTATCACAAGAGCACAATATTAAAAATACAGAGAAAAAAATTGTACTAAAAATAAAAAAAATTCGACTTAAAAAATGAACTATAAATCAGATACTATGGATAAACCATATCCTTGTGTACTATGTGGCTCTTCTTTTATGCAGAAACAACATATGTTGCAACATATGCGTACGCATACTGGTGAGAAGCCATATTCTTGTGAAGTATGTGGCTCTTCTTTTACACGGAATCAAAGTATGCTGCGACATATGCGAACACATACAGGAGATAAGCCATATTCTTGTCAAGTATGTGGCTCTTCTTTTACGCAGAAACAACATATGTTGCAACATATGCGAACACATACTGGTGAGAAGCCATATTCTTGTGAAGTATGTGGCTCTTCTTTTACACGGAGACAACATATGTTGCGACATATGCAAACACATACTGGTGAGAAACCATATTCTTGTGAAGTATGTGGCTCTTGTTTTACAATGAAACGAAGTATGTTGCGACATATGCAAACACATACTGGAGATAGACCATATTCTTGTGACGTATGTGGCTCTTCGTTTACACAGAAAAATAGTATGTTGCAACATATGCGAACGCATACTGGTGATAAGCTGTATTCTTGTGAAGTATGTGGCGCTGTTTTTACACGGAAACACCATATGTTGCAACATATGCAAACACATACTGGTGAGAAGCCATATTCTTGTGAAGTATGTGGCTCTTCTTTTACACGGAAACCACATATGTTGCAACATATGCGAACACATACTGGTGAGAAGCCATATTCTTGTGAAGTATGTGGCTCTTCTTTTACACGGAAACAAAATATGTTGCAACATATGCGAACACATACTGGTGAGAAGCCATATTCTTGTGAAGTATGTGGCTCTTCTTTTACATGGAAACTAAGTATGTTGCGACATGTGCGAACACATACTGGAGAGACACCATAATTTTATGAAGTATGTAAATCGACTTTTACAAGTAAAAAAGGATAACTGACGTATCTGAATGCATACTGGAGAGAAACCATACTCTTGTGACGTATGTGGCTCTTTTTCAGCTAAACAATATTTGTTACTACATGTGCAAGCGCATACTGGAGAGAAACTATATTTTTGTGAAGTATGTGGCTTTTCTTTTACACAAAAATCTAATATGTTGCGACATATACGAACGCATACTAAAGAGAAATTATAATCTTGTGAAGTGTTTTGCACTGACGATAACACAAACTATATTCCAACACATAATGGAGAAAAACCAAAATTTTGTCAATATGTGGCACTTCTGCTATAATGTAAAAACATGCCTTACCATATGCGAATTCTAGACACCATCATTGAGTGTCTTCGGTCTCTCTGTACAAGAATTTGTCAGGACAACTTGACATGAGGATACACCTTCTCCAATAACGTAATTTCAAATTACAGACCATGGCTGAATTATTTACCAACCTAGATGAATTTTTATTTCTGGAATCCGGTAGGACGAAGAGACCAGAAGAAAGATATACTGTAACATAGTTAACTGGTTAATTGAGGAGAAAAATAATTTTCATACTTTCTTAACTAACTCAAGCTTTTACAGATTAATGGGAACATTAATGTAATATTCGAATATCTATCTATACTATCTAGAAATAAAGTGTAAGTCCCAGGAAAGTAGCTCTTAATTTTGGAGAACTTCGACTGAAGTAAAATGAAACAAAAATTAATTTTAAAACAGAAATAAGAAATATAAATGACTTAAACGCTTTAATATAACCGACCCTTAAAAAAATTGCTCTTGATTAAAACAAAAGCCATGAATAGGCAATATGTTGTATTCAATGGACGTAAGTTAAGAAATCTAATCGATTTCATTTGAGCGATTATTTATTTTTATTTATCGTTTTATTAATTTCTCTTTCTAGTGATATAAAATTTATTTTTTATATATCCCTTTGATTAATTTCTCTTTCTAGTGATATAACATTTATTTTTTATATATCCCTTTTTTAATTTCTCTTTCTAGTAATATAAAATTTATTTTTTATTTATCCATTTATTAATTTATCTTTCTAGTGATATAACATTAATTTTTTACTTAGCCTTTTATAAATTTCTCTTTCTAGTGATATCAAATTTATTTTTTATTTATCCGTTTATACATTTATCTTTCTAGTGATATAAAATTTATTTTTATTCATCCTTTTATTAATTTATCTTTCTCGTGATATAAAATTCATTTTTTATTCATCCTTTTATTAATTTATCTTTCTAGTGATATAAAATTCATTTTTTATTTATCCTTTTATTAATTTATCTTTCTAGTGATATAAAATTCATTTTTTATTCATCCTTTTATTAATTTATCTTGCTCGTGATATAAAATTCATTTTTTATTAATCCTTTTATTAATTTATCTTTCTAGTGATATAAAATTCATTTTTTTATTCATCCTTTTATAAATTTATCTTTCTAGAAACATCAAATTTATTTTTTATTCATCCTTTTATTAATTTATCTTTCTAGTGATATGAAATTTATTTTTTATTTATCCTTTTATTAATTTATCTTTCTAGTGATATAAAATTTATTTTTTATTCATCCTTTTATTAATTTATCTTTCTAGTGATATGACATTCATTTTTTATTTATCCTTTTATTAATTTATCTTTCTAGTGATATAACAATCATTTTTTATATATCCTTTTATTAATTTATCTTTCTTGTGATATAAAATTTATTTTTTATTCATCTTTTTATTAATTCATCTTTCTAGTGATATAATATTCATTTTTTATTTATCCTTTTATTAATTTATCTTTCTCGTGATATAACATTCATTTTGTATTTATCCTTTTATTAATTTATCTTTCTAGTGATATAACATTCATTTTTTATTCATCCTTTTATTAATTTATCTTTCTAGTGATATGAAATTTATTTTTTATTCATCCTTTTATTAATTTATCTTTCTAGTGATATGAAATTTATTTTTTATTGATCCTTTTATTAATTTATCTTTCTAGTGATATGAAATTTATTTTTTATTCATCCGTTTATTAATTTCTCTTTCTCATGATATAAAATTCATTTTTTATTTATCCGTTTATTAATTTCTCTTTCTAGTGATATAAAATTTATTTTTTATTTATCCTTTTATTAATTTATCTTTCTAGTGATATAAAATTTATTTTAATTTATCCTTTTATTAATTTATTTTTCTAGTGATATAAAATTTATTTTTTATTTATCCTGTTATTAATTGATCTTTCTAGTAATATAAAATTCATTTTTTATTTATCCTTTTATTAATTTATCTTTCTAGTTATATAAAATTTATTTTTTATTTATCCTTTTATTAATTTCTGTTTCACGTGATATCAAATTTATTTTTTATTTATCTTTTTATTAATTTATTTTTCTATGATATAAAATTTATTATTTATTTATTCTTTAATTAATTTCTCTTACTCGTGATATAAAATTTATTTTTTATTTATCCTTTTATTAATCTTTATTTATTTTAGTATATCAATTCAATTAAAAGAAAACGTCTTTTCAACCATTGGGAGGACAGTGGGTGTCTACGCATGAAACACAACCTTATCATAAACTCATTTGGCCTTTTAGATTTGAATTAAACATTTATTAAAATAAAAAATGCACCTTTCATTACTTCATATACAGAAGATTGTATTTATATTTAATTTCATATAAATGAATAAGAGAAATTTAAATGACGTCAAAAATCTAATCACCAGAAAAAATATACACCTGAAAAAAGAAAAAAAGCTTCCCAGTTTTTATAATATGTAATTATCGTCAAACCTTTTATTTGATATAGCATGTTAAGAGGGCGGAGGAATATCTGATTTGATCAACATTTACTGTAAAATCGTTTTACAATAGTAGAAAATGTCGTATTTCTTAATACAATTAGCAGCATCTGGTGGTGTGAGCATCGCAACAAATGTTAAATCTCCACAAAAGACAAAAAAAACGAAACTAGTGGATTATATCTGGTTGTGGTTTCATAAAAAAATACTTACAATTTTAACTGAAACATTTATTTTAAATATTTTTTCATATGAAGTTATCAAAGTCAATGTCGATGTTTTTGCTAAATTTTCTAAATATAACATTTTCCTAAATCAAATATGATTTTCTGTTACACAGATTTATATTAATTTAACTTACAATTATTAATTTAAAAACATCGCTAAAACAGAAATAAGAAATATAAGTTAACTTAAACGCTTGAATATCACCGACCCCTAAAAGAATTTGCTCATGATTAAAACAAAAGTCATGAACAGGAAATATTTTATATTCAATGGGGAACGTAAGTTTAGAAATCTGATCGATTTTATTTAAGCAATTTTTTATTTTTTATATATCCTTTATTAATTTCTCTTTCTATTTATATAAAATTTATTTTAGTATATCAATTCAATTAAAAGAAAGCATCTTTTTAATTATGGGAAGGACAGTGGGAGTCTATGCATGAAACAAAACCTCATCAAAAACTAATTTTCCTTTTAGATTTGCAGTAAACATTTATTTAAATAAAAAAGTGCACCTTTCATTACTTCATATACCGAAGATTTTATTACAATCGAACTCGTAGTTTATTTTAACGTTTATACAGTCCCCACTTTTTGTTATAGACAATGATTGGCTAAACCTATGTAATAGTAACCAAAGGTGGTAGTTCTCAATAAATCACAATAACTGGTAACATGCAAAATGTAAATCCGGTGTGAACCAACTTTGATCACTCAACTCTTAACCAAAAGGCATGCAATTTATTCGCTTTTCATAGCTTTTCTAATGTAGCCTCATCTAATCAAAATTGAACAACTCATGTAGTGTATTCTTGATAGTGGATGCTACAAAAAGGTAGAAAGAAGGTACCTAGTTATGTAGGAAAAGTAAGATATCCTCAGAGAAGAATCAATTTGAGATTACTCCTGACTTAACAATGGCAACTGGCAGAGAGAGAAAGAGAAAACTAATTAAATTTTTTTGGACTGTGATTTCTATTGCAACAGATTGCCGTTCGGTGGCAACTAAGGGTAGGAGTCCCCTGCACTGATGTCAAGTAAATTCTTTTTCTTTTTATTGTGATCTCTATTGAAGCAGATTGCCATTCGGTGGCAACTGAACGTATTAGTTTCCTGCACTGATGTAAAATAAATTCGTTTTTGGAACTGTGATCTCTATTGAAACAGATTGCAATTCGGTGGCAACTAAACGTACGAGTTTCCTGCACTGATGTTAAATAAATTGTTTTTTTGTAACTGTGATTTCTATTGAAACAGATTGCCATTCGGTGGCAACTAAACGTATGAGTTTCCTGCACTGATGTCAAATATTTTTTTTTTTGTAACTGTGATCTCTATTGAAACAGATTGCGATTCGGTGGCAACTAAACGTATGAGTTTCCTGCACTGATTTCAAATAAATTCTTCTTTTTTTGAACTGTGATTTCTATTGAAACAGATTGCCATTCGGTGGCAACTAAACGTACGCGTTTCCTGCACTGATGTCAAATAAATTCTTTTTTTGAACTGTGATCTCAATTGAAACAGATTGCCATTTGGTGGCAACTAAACGTATGAGTTTCCTGCACTGATGTCAAATAAATTCTTCTTTTTTGAACTGTGATTTCTATTGAAACAGATTGCCATTTGGTGGCAACTAAACGTATGAGTTTCCTGCACTGATGTCAAATAAATTCTTCTTTTTGAACTGTGATTTCTATTGAAACAGATTGCCATTTGGTGGCAACTAAACGTACGAGTTTCCTGCACTGATGTCAAATAAATTATTTTTTTTAACTGTGATTTCTATTGAAGCAGATTGTTGTTCAGTGGCAACTAAACGTATGAGTTTCCTGCACTGATGTCAAATAAATAAATTTTTCGTAAATATTGTGAAACTAGCGTGACAGTAAAAATCAAGTAGAAGGAAAAGACTCGCGAAAACAAGCCGCCTTAATAATACAATCAATGACATGTGATTCCACTAGAGTCACATGATTACCCCATATTGTCATGAAAACAATCACATGGGAAGAATATACTTTTACATATGTCTCCCTAAACCATAAGCAGTTGAAGGTAAATATTGTAACTTTTTCTGGCACACAATTTCATAGTAATCATTCAATCAACTTTTTACATCTGTGTCAACTGTAGTATGTATTAATTTAGTAATATAACAAAAAATAATCGAATTGAATTTTTTTTTGGAGGTTAGTTTCAATAAAGTTTCTTGTGGCTGTTCACAGACTTGTATCGCTAGTTTTTGTGTGAGTTCCTCAATTTGACGTGGATTCACAAACTCGTTATCATCATATTCAATTTAACGTCCATTTCACATGACAGCTGTCAGAATTTGACGTCCGAACTACCTATCTCTAACTAGGAATTTATTTATCTCTTTTTCATTAAAATCAATACTTTTCACTTCCTCATGTTTTCCTTTACCTGCCACTGCTATTGTACCGGTTAACTCTCAAGCAGCAACCAAATAATGTAGCCCTCACGCTTATTCATTTCCATGCATGTCACAGACAAATACATTCAGCTTTGGTTAATTTTATCTGACCAACTATTGACTGGCTTCACAAGATGCCAGTGCTGACATAATTTTATATTCCTTGCAGAAGATCGGTGTGGTCAAAACATCTCGCGTGACTGGGCTGTACATCTCCTATGTTGTGTGATTAATTAAGTGATACTCTCTAGATTCACTCTGGGAATGCATCGTTAACTGAGGAATGAAAAGTACATTTTAAAAAAACATCAAAACAAGTAGATACAACTTTACAAATATTCTTAATTTAAAATAAATATAAAAATATTTCTAGGAAACTTGCCATCACAGTAACAAAAATATTTTGCTTGTAAGGGTGATTATACATTTGCTTCTTGATATTTTTAACGTTCCAATTTTTACTCACTAAGTTACTGGATAATCAGTATAGAAGGTGTTTCTTCTTGAAAGAGGCAAGTGGTGTGAACATATAAGTATGCGTGTTTGCTCATGCGTTCACTGCACTGGCCATAATCTTCCTACATGTGTCAGTCTAAAGATGTTCGATCTCATTTCAGTGCTATAAAAATGACTATTATGTCAAGTTGAAACCATGAGTCCAATTTATCAACAAGTAACGCATTTATTTGCTGAATCTTATAAAAGATACTCATGTTTCCAAGTTGAAGAGCAGAGTTGCAAATGAGATCTTTAAATCCCTTCGAAATTGAAACAAGTCCTCCACAGTCCTTTGGCTAAGAGACCCAAATGGGCCATCTTTCCCTGAAGGGCACTCAGTTTAACCTCCTTGCCAGCAATCCCATCAAACCTAAAGGGTAGAAGGAAGGGACCTAGTTATGTAATGAAACTAAGATATATTCAGAGAAGGATCACTTTGAAATTACTCCTCAACTAACAATAGCAACTGGCAGAGAGAGAAAGAGGAAACTACTTTAAGTTTTTTGGACTGTAATCTCTATTGCAACAGATTGCCATTTGGTTGTGACTAAGACTAGGAGTCCCCTGCACTGATGGCAAATTAATTTTTTGTAAAGATTGTGAAACTAGCATGACAGTAAGAATCAAGTGTAACAGAGTAGAAGGAAAAGACTCGCGAAAACAAGCCGCCTTAATTATACAATCAATGACATGTGATTCCACTAGGGTCACATGATTATCCCATATAAGCATGAAAAAAATCACAAGGGAAGAACATACTTTAACATCTGTCTCCCTAAACCATAAGCAGTTGAAGGTAAATATTGTAACTTTTTCTGACACATAATTTCATAGTAATCATTCAATCAACTTTTTACATCTGTGTCAGCTGTAGTATGTATTAATTTATTAATATAACAAAAAATGCAAAGACTCTTATGTCAACTAAAAACCATGACTTCAATTTATAAACAAGTAACACATTTATTTGCTGAATCTTATAAAAGATACTCGTGTTTCCAAGTTGAAGAGCAGAGTTGCAAATGAGATCTATATATCCCTGTGAAATGTAAATAAGTCCTCCACAGTCCTTTGACTAAGAAACCCAGATAGGCCATCCTGCTTTGAAGGGCACTCAGTTTAAACTCCTCGCCAGCAATCCCATCAAACCTAAAACTCCGTGTGATGCCCAGTGGGCCAGCTCTCACCCCCATCTCCTTCCTGTTGACTGGGTCTTTTCAGTTGTCATCGGTGGGTCAACCAATACTTAACCACTTAAGATTTCACTGTGAATTAACCTGTCAGACAGTCTACCCAGGGCGGCATTACCATGGAGATGATACATACATCACTTTTGTGTTTCAACATCATTGTCTGTTTTTATGAGATACTTAATTCGCATCAAAGGGTAACAAACTTATGGGGTGCCACCCCCCACCCCCCACCCACCCCCAAAAAATAAGATATTTTCGTTTTGTGTCTCCTCCTTCCTCTGGTCCAGCATCTAATACTTGCAATGTCCGCAATCATATACATCACTAAAGATAATGAAGCCTACTGCATTTTTACATTGGCTGTTTTACCAAACTTTACTTTAACTCTTTTCAGTTCCAACTCCACTGTAAACTTTAACTTGACAAATTTGCAAATCTTTCACCAGATATCTCTAGGCAACTTGTCGTTGTCTGACCAAATTTTACTTACCTAATCTAGTAAACAATTTCATTGGCTGCTTATTCAAAGAAATCTACAATACATTGTATGATTTTCTCTGTCACTTATTTGCCTATTTCTCTCAATGGGTTGGCTACAACTCAAGCAATGCTTTGTCAGTCGCATATCATCCCATGTTATTAACATTGCTTTGACCCAGATCAGCTTCATATGAATTCACTCCGGCTAGACATCTTTCAAATTATGAAAGCTTGCTAGCTTGGTTAACCTTTGACCTTACATTCACCCATCACAGCTGTGAAATTCGACAACCTTATCTCAAAATGCTAAATTAGACAATCTTATATCAAAACAATAGTTTTAATAGTCTGAATTTCGACTTAGAAATACAAAATAATTTGATGTGAAAAAGAATCTGATTGTTTTTCTCTCAGAATTCTCTGTGAGGTTCAATCACTAGAATATATCAACAAAGTATCCTGTTTTGCACACATTGACCAACATATTTTATCCTTTCTATTTATCTTTGTTTTTAATCTTTCATTTATAAACTCAAAAGTATTTTTGATTAAAATTTCAACATTTCATAAGATGTCTGATCAACTTTGTTGCAAAACCTATTTCAAATATTGAATTTTCCTTCTAATTATTAGTTTAAAGACATCTCTCCAATCAAGTTTTAAATCATCTCTCCAATCATTAGTTTTAAAAGATATCTCCAAAAGGTTGTCAATCTTTCTTTTCTCATTATTTTCATTGCAGATCCTTGACTGAGCTGAAAAATCTGGTTCCTCTTGTAAAACTTTCCCAGCAAAACTCATCTACATAGAATCACTGTAAAGAATATTCCTTTCTTCCTTTGTGTGCGTAAAATTAAACGAACCATCCAGGAACAAAGTTTCTTCAAAAGCATTTTTAATCTATGGAATACAATACCAGGGGACTTCTTCCCAGCTGATTACAACATGATCGTTTTAAAGTTTAATGTAAACAAATTCTTGTGTAGCCGTCAACTTAGATTATCTAATTTGGGCCATTTCACCAATCGTTTCACACCATTTCAAGGTGTAGTTCATCGCCAACTGAGAATCTCATTAACCTTCATCCTTGAATGGCCTTTGGGCCCTGATAAGCCGTGACTCGTCCATATTTAATCTTTTTCTTGAGTCATCAGATCTAAGCCTGTCTATAAAACTCACGTTAGAAATCCATTGTATCATTCTAATAAATATTCTCTCTATATAGCACATGTCGCCAATCCTCTCTGCCCAACATTCACTTCCATATGCCAGAAACTGTGTACATATGCCTGATAATCTCTTCCTTTGGGCTACAGTAGAAACACTCTTCTGATAGTAGTTCCCTGAACTTTAGCTACCCACCCCTAACTCTTGCAATCACCCTAGCACCAACTCTTTCATGTGCTCTAAATATATCACTAACATAACAAAACTTCTGAACAACCTTAATAGATTCGCGCGTCAAGAGGAAAAAATGAAAATAACTTCCAGTCGTAGGTAGACGAGGTTTTGTTGTAAATGTTTACAAAGGGAATCGTGGATAATGGATCAGTCAATCACTTACCATTAAACTAACAATAGAGTAGATAAAGACTAGCAATCTCTCTTCTATGAGAAAGAGGAAGAAGATAAGAGGACATTCCCCACTAGATTTCGAAGTCAGTTTTGTACTCTGTCAAGGCAGGAAAAAGTACTCTGAGTGGCATCTCCCCAGATGTGGCCACGTTATTCTATCTTAGGACGTATTTGTACTCTTATGCAGGTAGAGGATTGTGTCCGGAGAGTGATACCTTCTGGAGTAGGAGAATGAACAACACATTTTTCCAGCGACTTTAGCAACAGATTTGATGCATGTCTACCATTTGATGTCTTTAGTGAAGGTCAGTCCTAAAAGCTTATTCAAGAAGAGACCCATTCATTACAATTTGGGCAAAGTGAAGATCCGAGCATTGGTGGTGAAAGGAGAAAAGCTATGTTTTAGATGTATTGAAAGTAACCAGCCACATTTTTATCCATTGTGCTTTGTGCTCCAGGTAGGAAGAAAAACAGAGATATTGATCATTAATACTCTTCAAAGTGTTGCCATAGATGGTTGTGTCATCTGCATAAATGACAAAGAATGAACTTCAAATGTGATTTGGAAGATCATTGATAAAGATAAGGAAGAGAGTTTGGCCCAGAATAGATGCTATGGGTACACCGGCATTGATACTATGTGTATCAGACTTCTGCTCATCAATGACTTCTATAAACTTATCAAAGAGAAAGGATTTTGTGGTTGAAAACACATTTCCATATATTTCATAGCTAGTGAGGTTGTGAAGCAATTTTTTCTGCCAAAGGTCTCTGATATTTCAAGAGCTGTTGTTTTAGACATGAAGCCTTCATCAAGAGATTCACTGATGCTGTGTGATATTACAGTCAGTACATCAGCAGTTTATCTTGCAGGACGAAATTCATATTGCTTGTCAGTAGATTTGTGTTTGTTATTGTGGTTGAAAACTTCTTGATTTATTACATTAAAACAACATACTCATGACGCACAGGTGACTGATTGGTGTGTTCTCAGATGTAGAAAACCGATCACTAGTATTTCTGAATACTGGGCAGATTGACACAGTTTTCCAAAGTGATGGGAAGCATTTCTCTTTTAAGACACGAATGAAAAACTAGAATAGGAACTATTTAAGCATTATGAATGAAATGTCAGGCCCAGTTGCCTTGCTGGCATCTCGGTTTTTTTAGTGTTATTTATATCTGACTTCTCATCTGTCTCTATTGTCTTTAACTTCTTGCAGACAAACTTCTTATGATATCCTAAGGTACCTGTCATTTTAATCAACTTTTAGCTTACCCAATGCTTACATGTACTTAACCCTCTTTTCCACAAATCGGGCAGGGAACATTTATCTTTCTGTGGGCTTTCTAACACTACAAACACTAATCACTTTGCTCCTAGTAACATTCACTCTCAAAACTTTACTTTCTGTAGCATTTCTCCAAGTATTTAACTCAGCAAAATAACCTTCCATTGTTTGACAGGCGAGCAATAAATCATTAGCATACATCATCTCTTAGAGACAAATTGTCTGAAACTGTGTGGATGACGCTTCTAAGACACAAATGAAAGTTATGAACTCAGTACAGAACCATGATGTAATCCTAATTTAGTTTAACATTAAGGCTGTCACTAAATGTGTTGTTATTATTTACATGACTTTGAGCATTCTGTACATTGTTATTTGCAGGACAAATTTAATTTTCATTTTACCAATGTATTCACTGTTGCCTCAAATATCGGCATTTTGATATTTTCTTTTCGAAATCTTTTTTTCTTACTAATTATAAAGCACTACTAAGATTATAAAAGAAAATTCATGAAAAAATATAATGACATGTATATGTCTTGTAAAATTAAAGTTTTTCTATAACATTTCAGCACAAAAATAATACAGCAAAAGGCAAAATATTATAAGCCCAGGAATAAAAGTTGTATATAATAGTAATAGGTATCACACACCATGCTAGTTTTGTGTACGACAAAAAGCAAATATAGTGAAATTAGCCTCAATTTCAACTTGTGATATCTCGTTTATTTTTTTGAGTTTTTTTTATGAAGTTTGAATGTAAACAAAATTTTACCTTTTCTATTTATAAATGTGGAACTATTTTTCTGGTACCATTAATAGTTTGTTTTTAAAGCGATTTCAAATAAGGTCAGTATTTTCCGTGACAAGCGATTTATTTTTCATGCAAAGAAAATCGTTTTCATATTAACTGTGGGATCACGTATCTATACATATGAAAAAGTTGTATCTTACATAAAAAGGGTCACATGTCAATGTGATGGGCTTAAGAAATGGTTTTAAGTTGTTTTTTCAAAGAAAATCCAAGTTGAAAATTTGAATAAATTAAAAGCTGAAGAACATCAATTAAAAACATTCCGAAAATTCTGTATAAAATAAACATCTTTAATAATCTGTTAGTGTTCTATTAGTACGCTAATAAATCACATCGCTGCACCGCATCAAAGTAAAGAACCCCTCTTTATATTTACGACTTATTTAAAGAGAGAGACTTGATTTTAACAGGGTAAACATTGCAGACCTTTGATGTAGTAGTAGTATAAATAGTATCACAACACGGCTGTAAAAATCGCTTCTCTCTCTTCTTTTCTCTCTTTTTCTTTCTTTCTCTCTTTTTCTTTCTTTCTCTCTTTTTCTTTCTTTCTCTCTTTTTCTTTCTCTTCCTCACTTTTTATTTCTTTCTCACTATTTTCCTAACCGGCAATTGACAGAAAAATGACCTCTCTCCACACGTCCAACATGCATTCCTTCTTACTATTAGCGTTTGGCATTTAAATTCCCAACCTCCGGTCCCCTGCTGCTCTGCACCACTGCTTCTCATGTCCGAACTAATTACATTTCGTGCAATTCGACCTTAACAAGCGTGGCGAGGCTCCATAGTTTCTACGACAGTCTTTTGATCGATGTTCCTTATACTTGCAAGTCTAACAAATCAACCCGTACCTTCCCGGAATGGGCCTGTATAATTCATCCTTAATATAACATGCATCTCTACTTCCCCTAACTTAGGTTGACCCCTCAGAATTCTTCTGCTTCTCTTTAGTTTGGGCCATCATTTCACTTTCGCTTCTCTCCACATGTTCAACCAGCCATATGTTGTCTTTTGCTTCGCCTCAAGCCCCCAGCAATAGCAGTGGGCGACCCCATAGGACTTTTCTCTGGGTCTCTTTATCGCTCAACCTATCTACGAGGGCATCCACCAGGATCGCCTGTACCGGACCTGTATTCTGGATGGACCAATCTCAAAGACGCATGGACAGCTAGACCCTTGATTTGCTCGACTAGTTCGTTGAGGTCCTCTTCTTCAGCCAGGTTAGCTTACGTATGGCCTCAATCACGGTTTGCTCACTGGCGTATTGCTTCAGCAGCCACTTGCAGAGCTTCGTCAAAGCTATATCCAGGTTCTCCCCATAAATTCTCCCAATGAACTTTAAAACTGGACCTGCTGCTCCATCAAAGGCCAGCGGTACCATCTTATAATTTGCCAAACCATACACCACCCTCTTCTTTTGGATTACCGCCAGCCAATCTTTTAATCTGGCAGATTATTCGCTGATACAGAAGTGTGTGTACCCCCTCTATGGACCTTTCTATTTTCCTTGATATCTCAAAGGTTCTTTTTCTGCCCCCTCTTCGACTAAACTGCCAACAATATCTTCCTCAGATCATATTCTTTCTAATTTTCTATCTACCACCCATTTGACAGAACGAATCGTCAACTTCATGTAAATTTGAAACAAGACAAAAAATTACAATCTATCCACTGACAAAGTATGAGCTGAGCAAAACAATATGACAAGGGAACAAAAAACTGACTTACCTCTTCTGTGAACTGCCCCTTCTGTAGTTTTCTGCTGTCATGTCGTTATAACTAGCTTGCCTAGACCTTATAGTTGATTTATTAAAGTCCGTGGTCTGGTTATGCTCTCAAAGTTCTTTGTTTATCTTTTTTTCTTTTTTTTTTTTCAAAACGTGTTTGCGTAACTGTTAGTCTATGCTTTCTTTCCACGCCCAATACAAAAAACACACAAAAAGAAAGTTTCTGTTGAGTACGACATTGTCCTTTACATTCCGCTCGAGCTGTACCACAAAAATATATCCTGAGATGCACGGCACCACTTAAATCTACTCCCACTCCTCAACCAGTGACGTCACCAATTTGTACGTTCTTGAACTCGGTTTGTAACCTTGCACAGCTCGGATAAAGCTGTTGAACTGCCCGACAATCAGCAACTTGGTACTACTGTGAAGCAAAGTGTAATTTCAAGCAGAACAATGAAAAAGATAATTCAACAACTGTGTGTGTTGGATTTTTCTTTAGGAGAATAATGTTTTGGTAATGAAAAAAGCTTCTTTTATTACAAGGCTGGGTAATTTTACACTTCCAAACTCACATTCTATGTTTTGGACAGAAAAATATTAACACGTTCTGGGCGATCTTGATTTGACCGTATCAACCCTAAATCTTGGGGTTCATCTCTTAACGGCATGGATTCTGGTGATGACAAAATGGAATCACCAAAATTTGTTAGGCTTTGCTTATATTGAGAATTAGACAGGCACGACCCCGTATCTGTTTCAATAGAATTAATCTAGTAATAAAAAATGTATTCTCATTTAGTTTCTTACAATATTTGGTATTTTCAATCCACCATTCTAATTCTTGAATGGGCGATTGCATTTTTATTCTAACCCTCTTTTCTGTCTTCTTCATCTGTTTCTATCTCCTACTGTTACCTCTGTGGTGGGGAAATTCCTCACCCTCAAAACTTATTTTAGTAGTAAAAAATGCATTTTCACTATTTATTTTAACGATTACGTTTTTCTTCAATATCTTTCATGGAAATATATTTCAGCAGATACTCCACCAATCCACATGGCCTCTGTTTAAAAAAAAACAGTTTAAAATTATTCTTTGTTTTCCCAGCTAATAAAACATGATCATGCTTGTGTTTATCGTTTTCGATCCGACAATAACACTCAGGTATCATTGCTATCAGAAAATAGTACTTATTTTTGCAACATACAAAAGCCAATTGACACGGATCTTATTCATGATTTTCATCAGATCGGTCTGTTGCCACCACAACTGACGTTTACAAATGTATACACCCTCATATTTGCCATTAGGAATTTACATTTCCCCAAAACAGTGAAAAAAGAAAAACAAATCTTTCTTTCTTATGAATATTAGTTTCTTTTTTCTTCTTTTCGTGCAAAAACATTTCCAAACTCGCCTTTGTTTTGCCAACCTGAGAAACATAACCATTCTCGTTTTAATCTGTTTTCGATGCGACAATACTCTTGCAAATTGTTGTTATCGACAAAAAACTATTATCTTGCAGCATACTAGAGCTAGAGAGCTCTCGACGAATGTCATCGTTTTATTTGAGAATTCTCTATCTAAAAAAATATCGAGAAAAGAAAACAACTCTTTTTTTCTCTCATCAAATTCGTATTTCTCTGCTGCAAAATAAGAAGAAAGGCTCCTTAGGAAAAAACCAGGGTCCGGTTTCACATCAACCCTTTTACGTTCGATAATATTGTCACAAAACGTGTATAAAAACATTCTCAAACTTTCAGTAAATATCCATTCGATCACCAAATATCAAAGCATTTATACACGTGAAATATAATTTCATTGGAAATAAAGATATTTTTTCACACTAAAAGTCATTTTCATGAAATGAAAAATATGTCTTATGTTTTTTGTATTTTATTAAAAACACTACTCAAAAATATATATTTCTTATCAAACATGACGCGTCATTTAAAACATATTTAATGAAATTTTATTTAAATGTTGCTTTTTAGCTTGCAGATGTAAAAACATCGTTTTAACTTCTTGAATATTTCAATTTGCTTCTGATAATATTTAATTATACTTACATTTTTAAACCTTCCACTTAATGTTGTTTTGGGAAGAAGGTTATGACTGTTTCATATTCTGACTGTCAAATTTAGAATGCTTTTATTGTTTCTTCAAATAACGTTATATTCCTTTTTGGTTCATTCAAAATTATATTGAAAGATACAATTTTATTCGGGACAATTACATATATATATATATATATATATATATAATGTAATATATATGTATATATATATATATATATATATAATGTAATATATAATTACATATGTTAAAAAGGTGAATGATTTTCCATCGTTATGTTTCATAGCATACCAACATTATATGTGTAATTTTGGGTGATTTAAATATATTCTGCAGTATCTTCAAATATTTATTGATTAATTTGTTGACAGAAAAACAATGAAAAAGAATTGCAAATAAAATAAGATTATCATAACAGTATTTTGAAGATCATCAATAAAGTGTTGGTGCTTCTCAAATATCATTCGAAAGTATTTATTTTGTAAGCTATTAAATTGTGCAAATTAAAAAAATTACATTTCGGATCTCATTGATGAAGGTTTTGTAGAAATGTAATCTAATATATGAAAAAAAAATTCATGTATTTAATTAATGGATCAGTATTGCAACACATAT